>QXEO01000055.1:706749-1306749 GCA_007115705.1 Dactylis glomerata
GATGCTAGCCCAAACAGATCTATGATAACAGTATTACTCGCCATCAACAAGGCTTCAGTACGAGCAACACCAAATAACACATAAGCAGATGCTGCCTAGATCGCGAGATGCGATCTAGGCAGCACGACGCTTACCTGAAAGAAACCCTCGAAACAAGGGGTGGCGATGCGCCGAGATTGTGTTTGTTGCGAACGTGGTCGTCCTCCTTTCTCAATAACCCTAGGTACATATTTATAGTCCGGAGACTTTCTATCTTTGGAATAAACCTAACAACTCTATCTCTTGTTTAAACCGAAACGTACTCTATCATAATATACAGATACACGGGCAATTAGCCCAAATCCACGCGCAAGGCCGATCCAGCCTCCAAGCCCATCTTGATTACGGCCCACCTCCTTATTTGGCCAAAATGTGGCGATAACACATGCCCCCCTGGTTTTGGCAATAATAATTCCAAAACCACTCTGTTTTTTCTTCATCGGGTCACGCGCGCAGAGCAGAACCGTCGTATCGCCTCCTCATCATGATGCCTCGCCTTCTCAACTTCTCCGCAATACACGATTTGACAACTCTGGCACCACATTCTCGAAAACCGCTATGGCATTGAACCACCTTCCACTATTCCCCTTATTTAAATCCATCCGAACCATTTGCATCCTCATTCTTCTCCAATAGCCAAAAAATCCTCTTCCTCCCCATGGCCTCCTCTTCTTCCTCCACACCTCCGGCCTCTCCTTCCAATCCTCCGACTCTGTTAACCGGGAGCCGACGCCGGAGCACCCGCCAATGGCGGCGTACGAAGCTCTCGCCCCACAATGGTGGGACGAGAGAGACTGGGACTTCGCCGCCCAGTCAGAGGACGACGAGTCCCTGACCGACGGCGAGGAGGACTCCAATCCTCGTCGACGGGGAACTGGAGGCGGAGAGCGCCGACGACGCCGTGTCCTGGGGCGAGGACATCAGCTCCTCCGATGAGGAGGAAGAAGCAGAGGAGGACACCTCCTCCGACGAGTACCCGCCGGTGAAGCGCTTCCGCGCCGGGTCCAGCGAGGACACCGACGACGACGACGAGGACGAGGAGGCCCCCGCTGACAACTTCAGCAGCAGCGGTGAGGACTACGCCGGCAGCAGCGCCGATGATAGCGAAGACGGCGGCGGCAATGGCAAGGCGACGACGACGACACCGCCTTTTAGATTAGGAAGTAGTAGTACTAGTAGTAGATCCCCATTTTGTAAGCAATCGGCTTCATTGTAAACAACCATCTTTGGAATCAACAAAGCTTGCTCTCCCCAATTTGATTTTGCCGATAGTCAAATAGGTCAACGTTCCAAAAGCCGATAGTAACGAATCGGCTTTCACCATACAACGTTTGATACGATCAACCAAGTCAAAGCCCAAAGAGCCGATGGCAACACATCGGCTTTTCCCACAAACGTTGGCAAGGTCAAACTCGGTCGCTTATTTAGACAAGTCTGAGCGGTCACTTTCCAATTTCAACGGTAACCTGCAACCATCTTCAAAAAGGCTAACTCAGACCTCCAATTGCCTCATTGAACAAACCGGGCTCACGGCGACACGAACCCTAGATTCCCCACCGCATAGATCCATCTCCGCCGGCGAATTAGATGGCAGAATCGTCCAGCGCCAACACAGCAGTCTCCGGCCTGAAGGTAATCCTTAACTGTTCCTCGCAAACCGAGCACGGTGCTAGAATTAATAGCAAACACCTGAATTAATGCTTTATCCCATCATTGAAATTTTAGGTTTCAGACATTCTGCTGCCGCATCCTTCTCTCCCCAATTCTCTCTGCCTTGGCCCCCGTACAGAATCTAGTCCTGCCCATCTGATCTCTTGCGAGGCAAACAGAATTCCCTTCGTAAGCCAAAACTTAGATTTAGATTCTTGGGCCGACTGCTTACGAGCCTGGCCTAATCCTCCCGAATATTGGGTTTCTTGGTACAGTAGGGTAGCCAAAACTTACCAATCCCAATGGGAAACCACAGGAATAGCCGATGCCTTGACTTTGTCACTGTCTCCCCTTGAGAAACATGAGAATCTTCTAAAAACCATCGGCTACTTCTGGTCTGATGCTCTGAACTGCTTCATGTTCGGCCATGGCCCCATGACACCAACTCTGTTAGACGTGGTGATGATCACTGGTCTGGACGTCACATCACCCAGCCCCTCTGCTTTTATGCTGCCAAAAGTCCCCTTCAAGCTTTCTTCCAAAACAGATTGCACGAACTGGGGTGCTTATCTTCGAAGCCACATGAAAACTAAGGGCCCTGTCACAGAGAAAGAACACACGGCCTTCCTCAATTTCTGGCTGGAACATTTATATTCTGTGGCCCTTCCCTTGCTCCAACCAAGAATTATCTTCCCTTGGCCTACGAACTTGCCAGAGGCACTCAACTTGGCATCGGTAAACTGTTCCTTGGAGAAGTCTATCGATATCTCCAGTTGATGTCTGTCAAACTATCCTCCCACATAGCAGTCAAAACAGGAGGTCCTTGGTGGTTTCTTCAACTATGGGCTCAGCTGTACTTTCAAAACCATATCCCAAACTTCCCCCTTTTGGCAAGTTGCACCTTTCCAGATGTCAAAGGGAAGCAGATCCGATGCACCAGCTACGGCCAAGCTCTGTAAGCCTGCCAGGTAGTAAACTGATCCCTCATGAAGCATCCAAGTGGTTCAGCATTTTCTTCCAAGGCCTGGACAATCCTATCTTCTTTCCTTACACGGAGGAATCGGAAAATTTTGAAAATCCAATCTCCTTCAGGCTGGACAACTTTGCCGATGACACTAGCACTCGGCAGCTATTCTCCACCGTGATCCGTCCCTGCTTCCTCCCAGTTGGCATGAGCACCTCCAACAGAATAATCAAACCTGGATACGAGTTCTACCAGCCGGTCGTAGCAGCTCGGCAATTTGGCCTTGGGCAAGTACCTCCTCATTTCTTTCTCCACCACCTCACAGAGAGCAGAGCTGACCTGCCCGATTCTCTCATCAGTCAGAGGTGTTATTCTTTCTTCGATGCCTGACCATCCCAATTCCTAACAACCTCACCTTCGCTTCATCAACCGATGGTTTTGAGAACTGGTGGTCATGTGGAAGACTCATGCCTTCAGGAGAGCTCTGGGACCATTGCTGGAACAGCTCGATGCTGAATATGACATCCCCATAGAACAGTACTGCTACTTGCAAATTTTCAATTTTCTTGATTATTGCCAAACCAGGGGGGCATGTGTTATCGCCACATTTTGGCCAAATAAGGAGGTGGGCCGTAATCAAGATGGGCTTGGAGGCTGGATCGGCCTTGCGCGTGGATTTGGGCTAATTGCCCGTGTATCTGTATATTATGATAGAGTACGTTTCGGTTTAAACAAGAGATAGAGTTGTTAGGTTTATTCCAAAGATAGAAAGTCTCCGGACTATAAATATGTACCTAGGGTTATTGAGAAAGGAGGACGACCACGTTCGCAACAAACACAATCTCGGCGCATCGCCACCCCTTGTTTCGAGGGTTTCTTTCAGGTAAGCGTCGTGCTGCCTAGATCGCATCTCGCGATCTAGGCAGCATCTGCTTATGTGTTATTTGGTGTTGCTCGTACTGAAGCCTTGTTGATGGCGAGTAATACTGTTATCATAGATCTGTTTGGGCTAGCATCAGTGCTTTTTGTTTCTGTTTGCTTAGTCATGCTACCCCTAGAGATCTCGCTGCCTTTGCACCTATTTTGGGTGTAAGGGCAGCATCTTGCTTGATCTTTATTCAGTCGATTCAATCTGTCATAGTTGTTCCTTGTTCTCCAAGGATTAGTTTAATATCCGCATGGTCAGGCCTCACAAACGGGTTGAACGGTCCAGTAGTACGTAAGGATATGGTTTGCTAATTCGAGAGGAGTTGTTCCGGGAATTGACCCTACGTTGGTTTTTTGGCCTCCTCTAGGGTTAGTTTCTGTTATCTTTCGTATCTACCAGGCTCAATTACGTGTGGGATGTTCCAATTATGTGGTGAAAGCGTTAAACTGTCGTAGATCGATTTGACTTGTATTGTTAAAGCAAAACCCCATGTTATCGTAGATCCAATGCAGATCCATGGGACAATCGGCTACCTGAGCCGATTCACAGGGAAACCTGAGAGCCGATCGAGGCTCGTATTTAATGTTTACATGTCTGCCATGCAGGAAACCAATCGAAGCAATCCATCACCTTCCTGATCAGGTATAGGTCAGGTGGCACGCCCTTGCATCAGCCAGGACGTGTGCCGGAGTTTTGTGGGCCGTTGACCGAGGGACCAGGGCCCACCAGCAGCTCTGGGAGCCTCCCGGCTCTTCGTGTTGCTCGTCGCTGCTCGCCGGTGGGTTTTGATAGGCAACAGATACGCATAGTGTGGTACTGCCATGAATTTTGCAAATGCTGGGCGCCCCAGGATTGCATGATATTGTGACGGCCAGTCCATTACTTCGAATTCCAGCTTCTCTCTTCGGTAGTTTCTGCTGCTGCCAAAGCAGACATCGAGTTCTATCCTTCCCAAAGGGTAGTTTGCGGCTCCTGGTACTATTCCATAGAAAGAGCAATCTGTTGGCTTCAAACTCGTCAGCGAGATGCACATTGCCTTTAGGGTTCTAGCATATATTAAGTTTATGCCGCTCCCTGCATCCATGAACACTCTTCCAATGTCGTACCCTCCTATTTGCGCCTTCAAGACCATAGGCGAGTGGCCTGGCCTGGGAATTTTCCTCGGGTGATCTGCTCTACTGAACTTGACTGGTTGTTCCGACCACCGTAGATACTCTGTGGTAGCTGGCGGTGATGATATTGCTAGGTTTACTTGCCTGGATATGCTCTTTCGCTCTTTCTTTGACTTGGGCACCGGTTGAATCATGGTTGATATGTACACTTTTGACTCTAGGTGTCTTGCTGGCCTTTGCATTTGATATCCTTGATTTCTGTGCCTTTCTCCTTGCCTCCCTTCTTGGCTTGCGCCCATGGCGCTTTGCAACCTTAGGAATGTTCTGCAATCCTTCATCTGGTGATTTGAGACCCTTTTCCCGTCGAGATACGCGTAGTGGATTCGACAAGGTCCGCATAGCATATCCTCGGCCGAAGGACCAGAGTACCTCGATTTTTCTACTCCTTTTGCCCGAAACCTCCTACTTTCATATCCTTCCTCCTCTTCTAGTACGTAACCCGCGGCTACCTGATTTCGCCTTCCATGGTTATCCCTGCTACGGTGTCGTCTCCTTTGTCTTCTTATTCTGTCGACTTCTGGCGAACGTCCTCTTTTGTTGTTATACGCGTCCTCTCCATCAGCGAATTTGTTGGCTTGTTCCATTAGCTCGGCTACTGTCGTAGGTCTTGTTCTCCCTATTTCTTCCACAAGATCTGAGCGACGAAGTCCTTCCAAAAAGGCGTCTATTGCTCGTTCGTCGGAGACTTCCTCTGCTGAGTTTTTGATTATACTCCAGCGTTGTATATAAGAACATAGCATTTCACCTTTCCTCTACATACATGCTTTAACTTCCTCCAGTGATGCTGGGCGCTTGTAGGTGGAACGAAAATTTCTTGTGAATTGACTTTCGAGTTCCCCCCAACTTCCAATGGATTCGTCGGGTAGGGTATTTAACCAGGACCGTGCGGCGCCGATGAGGTGCAGTTGCAAACTTTGCATTGCAGTCGCCTTTGTTCCCCCTAATATCTGTACTGCCTGCAGATAATTTGGTAGCCATAAGGTAGGTTCTTGCGACCCGTCATAATTATTCTGGTAGTGTGGTAATTTGAATCCTTTGGGTACCCGCGTTTTGCGAACCCTACGGATAAAGCACAACGCACCCATATCTTTATCGTCGTCCTCATAATTCTCTTCCCTCCAAGCATGTCGCGATTTATTTACTCGAGCTTGTGCTATTATACTTCTTGCGTCCTCCTTCCTTTTCTATCGCTTTTTCTCTTCTGATGATTCGCTATACTCGTCATCTGTGAAATTGTATCTGAACTTTTCCTTTTGACTTCCCTTGGAGCTTGTCGACTTTATCTCTGGACCTTGTTCCCTGATCTTTCCTTCTACTATTCCAAGGCTTCGTATTGCTGCTCGATGCATATCTTCTCGTGGGTCCCCAGGTTCTGGTCTTGTAGCTAGTAAATACGCTTGCGCTGCTACTAATGCTGCCTCTGGCGTTTTTTGTATGAAGTCATCTTCCTCCTCTTCTAGATGTGGGGTAGGACTCCTTGAGTACCCTTCCTCTCTGTCACGTGCTGTCGCCCCTCTGTTGTGTTTTGGGTCCCCGCGCCTTTCTCTGCTGTATTCTGAATCTTCACTATAGTCTTCCCAGTATTCTTCCCTTGATATACTATTGTTGTCTTGAAAAATCATGTTTCTTTCCTCCCTTAGTTTCTTCCTGTGTTGGTACAATGCATACTGATATCCCATTAGAACTTCTCTTCTCGATCCTTCGGGTATTTCTGTACCATGATTAATAGCTGATTTGATCATTCTCCATTCACCAGCTGATACATGGACTTTCTCCTTTTCCTTTTTGTTGTGATCTTTCATTTTGTCGACTTGCATGTCGACCTTTTTACTTCCTTCGCTGTTGTTTCCTTCTTCTGCTTCAGTGATAATGATGCATAGCTGATGTACTTTGGAGACGCCGCTGCTTTCCATGGCGAAGTCCTTTCCGTTGTTGTGCGTCTGACACGCTTTCTCTTCTGAGTCGAAATTTTCCCGAATTTTGTCGCCTTTTGCGATTGTTGCTTTTTCTAAGCTGACCGGCGAGTTTACCTCACTGGAAGAGCATTCTGATGATTCCAATGTTTCCACTGCTTCGGGCTCGTTTGCCGGCGGATCTGGTTTCGTCGAATCCGAGAGGCGAGCGAACCCGATGGCCCGACGATGATGCTCAAACTTCCAATGGTTAACTCCATCTCTTGAGTTCCGTCGAGTTCTGAACTGCTGTTGGCTAGAAGCGAAAAAGCTGTCAAATTCATTATTCCAACGCCCAGAGTCCCCACGGTCAGCGCCAATTGACGAGGGTTAACTCGACAAATGTCCTAGATGAAGGACTTAGGATCGGGGAGATAGGGCGTCAGATGAACTCGAAGGTAAAGTTAGTCGAAATAGGTGTGTGTCGAAAGTAAACTTGGGTGTTCAACTTGGCTTGCTTTCAATCTGACCTACACCGTCCCCTCCTGGCCCCTATATATAGGTGGCCAGGTCTCGAGGATCGGGTAGGGTACGATACAGATTACAATATCGACATACGGTAAGAACTCGTATTCGACTATCATTACAATTGGGCCTAGCTTATCGGGCCTCAGGGGTACTCAACTAACGGGCTCTATTAACTATACCCTTGTCACCTATACAATAGAACTTTCTCACCAACGTGAAACTCTCTCAAGAATTCTCCTATCATGCCATTGCTTGACTTTCTCTTTGAAGAGTCTGGCATTCTCATAAGCTTCATTTCTCCACTCATCTAAAGAACTCAAATCAAGCAACCTTTTCTTACCGGCGAGTTTAAAATCCCCTATTAAACTCTCTCACTGCCCAAAAAGCTTTGTGTTCTAATTCTAAAGGCAAGTGGCACGCTTTTCTGTAAAACATTTTGTAAGGAGACATGCCCATGGAGTTCTTATAAGCAGTTCTATAAGCCCATAAAGCATCGTTCAACTTGCTAGCCCAATTTTTCCTAGAACTATTAACAGTCTTCTGCAAGATAGACTTGATCTCTCTATTCGATAGCTCTACTTGCCCACTAGTTTGGGGATGATAAGCAGAAGCAATTCTATGATTAACATCATATCTAGCAAAAGTTTTCCTAAAAACCACCATGAATAAAATGAGAACCTCTGTCAGTCATAAGATATCTAGGCACACCAAACCTAGGAAAAATAACATCCTTAAGCATATTTAACGAGGTCTCACCATCGGCACTCTTCATAGGTATAGCTTCTACCCACTTAGTAACATGATCAACAGCAACAAGTATATGAGTATAACCTTCTGAAGGAGGAAAAGGACCCATAAAGTCAAATCCCCAACAATCAAATGGTTCAATAACGAGAGAATAACTCATAGGCATTTCATTGCGTCTAGAAATATTACCAACTCATTGGCATTCATCACAAGATAGAACAAACTTTCTAGCATCTTTAAAAAGGGTTGGCCAATAAAAACCTGATTGTAGAACCTTTTGTCCAGTTCTATTTCCAGCATGATGTCCTCCATAAGCACTACCATGGCATTTTCTCAATATCTCTTGTTGTTCATACTCTAGAACACATCTTTGCATAATACCATCCACTCCTTCTTTATATAAGTGTGGGTCATTGATACGTCTCAAACGTATCTATAATTTTTGATGCTCCATGCTTGTTTTTACACCATTTGCCTATTGTTTCGTTACACTTAGTGGCACTTTTATGCATTTTCCGGAACTAACCTATTAACGAAGTGCCACAGTGCCAGTTTCCTGTTTTCTGCTGTTTTTGTGTTTCAGAAGTGATACACAGGAAATATTCTCGGAATTGGACGAAACAAGTTCCTGAAGTCATATTTTACGGGGAAGCTCCCAAACATCCGAAGACCTGACGGAGGGGGGCCACATGGCCCCCACACACAGGGGCGGCGCGGCCACCCCCCTGG
Source organism: Dactylis glomerata (assembly GCA_007115705.1). Classification (NCBI taxonomy): domain Eukaryota; kingdom Viridiplantae; phylum Streptophyta; class Magnoliopsida; order Poales; family Poaceae; genus Dactylis; species Dactylis glomerata. The sequence goes on from QXEO01000055.1 coordinate 715,399, forward strand.
CCGCGCCGGGCCCACGTGAGGGGCCGTGGTCCCTCCTCTGACATCGCCCCTTCGCCTATATATACCCCCTGACGAGAAAAACCTAAGGGCCCGATCAGTTTTCCAGAATACATCGCGATCCGCCGCCGCCGTCGACCCGAAGATCGGGAGGGTCCAGAAGCTCTTCTCGGCACCCTGCCGGAGAGGGGAATCGCCACCGGAGGTCTTCTTCATCGCCATGCTTGCCTCCGGAGCGATGAGTGAGTAGTCTACCTTGGACTATTGGTCCATAGCAGTAGCTAGCTGGTTGTCTTCTCCACCATGTGCTTCATGTTTAGATCTCATGAGCTGCCTTACATGATTGAGATCACCGTTATGTAATACTATGATGTTGGTTTGTTGGGATCCGATGAATATTGGTGTTTATGATTAAGTTGCTGTACTGAATTATATCTTTTGTTATCTCTGTGTTGTTTATGATCTTGCATGCTCTCCGTTGTTAGTAGCTATCTTGGCCGAGTAGTTGCTAGTGACTCCAAGAGGGGGTATTTATGCTCGATAGTGGGTTCATGTCTCTATTTCACCTGGGGGAGTGACAGAAACCTCCAAGGTGGTAGATGTGCTATTGCTACTAGGGAGAAAACAACATTCATATGCTCAAGGGCATATGCTTTGTTTACATTACACACTTTGCTTAATGCAATTATCTGTTGTTCGCAACTTAATACTTCTAGGGTGTTCGGATGATATCCCCGGGGGTGGATTATTAGTCATAGATGCAGTTGGATGGCGGTCTATGTATTTTGTTGTAATGCCCAGAGTAAATCTCATAGTGATCTTCTTGACATATCACGTTATCTTTATTCTATCAATTGCCCAACTGTAATTTGTTTACCCAGCATGTTATTTTATCTATGGAGAGACACCACTAGTGAACTGTGGACCCCGGTCCTATTTTAATCATATTGCAATCGCCTGTTTACTTTTCCCGCACTGTTTACTTTACTCGCATACTCTACTGTTTTCCACTCGATACGCTCATAACCTTTGTTTCAAGCAAACCGTTGAGATTTACAACCTCATCGTAAGTTGGGAGCAAAGTATTTGTTTGTGTGTGTGCAGGTTCCACGTTGCAGCTAGCAAGCAAAGCTTGGACGAAGCGCCAGTTGTCCGCTGCTGTCACAAACTAGCAAGCATCACCTTCAGTCATCATTGTCTCTCCTCTCCTGATCGATATTAAACCTTGGTTTCTTAACTGTGGGAAAACTAGCTGCTATACTCATCACACCTTCCTCTTGGGGTTCCCAACGGGCTGGTCATTCACCACGCATCAAGCTAATTTTCTGGCGCCGTTAACGGGGAGGAAGAGAAGACTTCTGCGAGGGGAGTTCTTCGCACACACATTCTTTACTTTGTTATTTGTTTTGCTTTACTCTATTTTATTTTATCTGCACTGCTTTTTATATCAAAAACCCAAAAAAATTATAATCCTTGGTAGCTGTTTTTACTTGTTTACTTTCGTTTTGCTGAAATGGGTACTCCTGAAAACACCAAGTTGTGTGACTTTGCTAGCACGAACAATAGTGATTTTATCTGCAGTCCTATTGCACCAACTGTTCCTGCTACCACTTTTTATGAGATCAAGCCTGCTTTATTGAACCTTGTTATGAAAGAGCAATTTTCTGGTGCTAGTACTGAAGATGCTGCAGCTCATCTCAACAATTTTGTTGAGCTATGTGAGATGCAGAAATATAAGGATGTTGATAGTGATATTATTAAGCTCAAGTTGTTTCCTTTTTCTTTGAGAGGAAAAGCTAAAGATTGGTTGTTGTCTTTGACTAAGAATAGTATTGATTCATGGGCTAAGTGTAAGGATGCTTTTATTGGTAGATACTATCCTCCTGCTAAGATTATAGCTTTGCGTAGCAATATTATGAAGTTTACTCAGTTTGATAATGAACATGTTGCTCAAGCTTGGGAAAGAATGAAATCTATGGTAAAGAATTGCCCCACTCATGGACTGACTACTTGGATGATTATCCAAACTTTTTATGCAGGACTGAATTTTTCATCAAGGAACCTACTTGATTCAGCTGCTGGAGGCACTTTTATGTCCCTTACCTTGGGCGCCGCATCAAAGCTACTAGACAACATGATGGTAAATTATTCCGAATGGCACACCGAGAGAGCTCCACAAGGTAAGAAGGTAAATTCTGTTGAGGAAACCTCTTCCTTGAATGATAAGATTGATACAATTATGGCTATGCTTGCTAATGATAGGACTCATGTTGATCCTAATAATGTTCCTTTGGCCTCTCTGGTTGCTCAAGAAGAGCAAGTTGATGTGAATTTCATTAGAAATAACAATTTTAATAACAATGCTTATAGGAACAATTTTGCTAGTAACAATTATAGGCCGTATCCTTCTACCAATGGTAATGGTTATGGTAACTCTTATGGTAATTCCTACAACAACACTAGGGCCGCGCCCTCCGAGCTTGAGGTAATGCTCAAGGACTTCATCGGTAAGCAAACTGCTTTTAACAAGTCTGTTGAGGAAAAGTTAGGCAAAATTGATATTCTTGCTTCTAAAGTTGATAGCCTTGCTCATGATGTTGAACTTCTGAAATTAAAAGTGTTTCCTAATGATGTGAATGTGAGCAATGTTGTTGCTGCCGCTAATGCTACCCAAGTTGGAATTGATAAAAATATTAGATTGTTAGCGGAATTGCATGCCAGGTGGGAAAGAGAAGATGAGATGGCTAGAGAGATGAAGGTATGTACTATTACTACCTCTAATGATGTTGCTCCTACTGATAGCAACCCTCTTACTTTGATTGGTGTAGAGAAAACTCCCACTCCTTGTGTTAAAAAGCCTAAAACTGCCAAAACTTTTTCTCAAAAGAGTGCTGAAATTTTTCGGAGTGTGGGAGATGATAGCTCTATTTCTTTTAATGATTTTGATGTTGATGGCTGCAATATATCTGAAGTTATTTTGTTCTTGCAAAAGCTTGCTTTGACTCCCAATGCTAGTTCTTTAAATATTGCTTTTACTAAGCATATTACCAATGCTCTCATAAAGATTAGGGATGAAAAGTTGAAGCAAAAAGCCTCTGTTCCCAAGAAGTTAGAAGATGGTTGGGAACCCATCATCGATATGCATGTTAATGGTTATGATTGCCATGCTTTATGTGATCTAGGTGCTAGTATTTCCATCATGCCTAGAAAGATTTATGACATGCTTGATTTACCACCGCTTGAAAAGTGTTATTTTGATGTTCCTATTGCTGATGTTGCTAAGAAGAAACCTTTGGGAAGGATTAATGATGTTCTTATTGTGGTTAACAATAACCTTGTTCCCGTTGATTTTCTTGTTATGGACGTTGAATGCCATGCTTCATGTCCTATTATTTTGGGAAGACCTTTTTTTCGAACTGTAGGTGCTATCATTGATATGAGGGAAGGCACCATCAAGTATCAATTCCCATTAAAGAAAGGTATGGAACACTTCCCTAGGAAAAGAAAGAAATTACTTTTTGACTCTATTCTTAGAGCAAATTATGAGCTTGATGCTTCATCTATTGATATTACTTGATTCGCACTTTTCTGCGCCTAGCTCAAAGGCGTTAAAGAAAAGCACTCTTGGGAGATAACCCATTGTTTACTTTTCAGTACTTTTTCTTTTATTTGAGTCTTGGAAGTCATTACTACTGTAATGACCGCTCCTTATCTTGTTTATTTCGTTTTTGTGCCAAGAGAAGCCTCTAATTTGAGCGAGGTAAAGATTTGGGGTTATTGCTGTCCTGAAACTGTTTTCGGTGCTGCACCGTAAAAATTCGTGAAAATTCTCTGTTTATCTTTTGGACCTGCGATTTCTTGTGCATATGCCCCAGGTTATATCCAAACTTTTCTTAGTTGAACACTTTTTGATTTGAGCAACGGAAAATCCCTCAAAAATTCGTTCTTTGCCAGCTGTCCAGTTTTGACAGATTTCTGCCAATATTTGTTTTTGCCACTTTATCGCTTTCTTTTGAGTTCTTTTTGATCATGGAACTCTTGTGGAAGTTGCTACAGTAGTATATACTTTATATGTGGTGGTTTTGGGTTGAAACCTGAAGCTAAAAGAGGTTGAATATATTTTATGCTTACACTAATGTTGCTAATAGAATTGTGTTTAGTTTTGTATGAAGGAAGTTTTCAAGTGTAGGGATTGGAGAATGATGAGATGAGTTGAAGAATGGACAAAAGCTCAAGCTTGGGGATGCCCATGCATCACCCCAAGAAATATCCAAGAAGTACAAGCGTCAAAGCTTGGGGATGCCCCCGAGGCACCCCTTCTTCATCGGCAAAAATCAGGTCACCTTTCAAAACACTATATTTTTATTGCTTCATGCACTATGTGTTTTTCTTGGAGCGTCAGTTGTTTTAGTTTTCTTAGTTGGTTTAGTTTGTTTGTTTGCTGCAATAAATGGTTGGACCCCAACAAATTTCCTTTGGAGGAGATGTACTCGTTTTCATTTGCAAAGAATGCTCTAGTTTTCACTCTTATTAAAAATCGAGCATTCTACTTTTTCCGCTACTGCTTTTTGGTTTTCGTTTTCGCCTTGATTCGCATTCAGATCTTGTCATATCTTTTTATCAAGGTGTTTTTTTGCCTCTGATCTTCATTAGTTTTCATCAAAAGAGGTGTTTATAAAAATTTCAAATGGTGTTGGAAAAGAGAAAAATCTTTGTGCAAAATAGTAGTACAAGAAGGAGCTTGTGTAGACTGCGGCTTAGGCTTTTTCATGTCATGCTTGATGTCTTTTTGATAGTATGCTTAGTGGTTTTGCTGTAGCATGACTTGTCTCAAATAACTGAGATTGCTTAATGAGCCTTTGAAAAAATCATGCGTTGTTTTTATTGTATGGAAGCATTATTTTGGTTTTCTCCTTGATGCTTTATTTGGGTTGACTTGGCGAATGCTCACACATGTTAGACTCTTACAAAGTCGCCAATAGCCTTCATGATCATTTAGTTTTTGACTTTTGATGCCATCGTATGCTTCTTTTAATGTCGCTTTGCATGATTATGGCCATTATTGCTCTCTTAGTTGGTCGCTCCTAGTCTTTTGCTAGCCCTCGCCTTGTACTGAGTATGAGCTCTACTCGTGCATCCAACTCCTAAAAGCCAAAGTTTGCCATTGTGTCCACTATAAATTCCTATGCATGGTATTTGTAAGCCATTCCAAAGTAAAATTTTCGTGTGCTACCTTTCAAAAACCTTCAAAATACTTCTCGTTTTGTGACACTGTTTTCAGCTCATGGGGACGTAGTGGTCGGATTTGCTATCTTCCATATTGCTTATTCCAAAAAAGAAAAAAAAGGGAAAAAAGAAAGAAAAAAGGCACTCCTCCAATGAATGTGAATGTTGGTGGGCACCCGATGGAATCGGTTAGCCATGGTATGTGAAAGGAAAAGGTGGGGAGGAGTGCCAAGTTTTATAAAAAGAGCACAAGAGTGCCAATCTCTCTCTCAAAAACTTGCTTTATTTTTGTATGGAAGATAGTAAGAACCCCATTGCCAGTCGTTGACAAAGACAACCACCTCTCAAAATCAAGTTTTATCTCTGTTTTACAAATGAAAAGCTCTAGCACATGTTTAAATCACTGCTTCCCTCTGCGAAGGGCCTTTCTTTTACTTTTATGTTGAGTCACCACCTTCTTTCTTTATGCACCATTAAGAGAGCATAGTTGTCATTCTTAGTGTGATATGCATTGTCCCAAGGTTCATTGATTGACTCATATTGTTGGTTTCACTTGTTCTTAAATTATTTGTATCTAGTCGCCCTCTTAAACTTTGAGGTGTCCTATGCATTTATGTTTTGCTCTCTTTGAAGGACAAGCTGAAAACCATTTGTATGTTTTTCCTTATGATTTGAACACACGTTTGACTTTCATTGTTTCATTATCATGATCTTTTGTTTGTGTTCATTTACATGTTTACAACATGGTTGCTAAGTTCTTATTGTCATGATTATATCTTTCATGCCCATGTTTTAAGTTCTATTGATCCCAGCTCACCAATGCTTACATATATGATCAAGATTGTGTAGGTGCATGTCACCTCAAAAATTATTCTTTTGTTATCACTTACCTACTCGAGGACGAGCAGGAGTTAAGCTTGGGGATGCTTGATACGTCTCAAACGTATCTATAATTTTTGATGCTCCATGCTTGTTTTTACACCATTTGCCTATTGTTTCGTTACACTTAGTGGCACTTTTATGCATTTTCCGGAACTAACCTATTAACGAAGTGCCACAGTGCCAGTTTCCTGTTTTCTGCTGTTTTTGTGTTTCAGAAGTGATACACAGGAAATATTCTCGGAATTGGACGAAACAAGTTCCTGAAGTCATATTTTACGGGGAAGCTCCCAAACATCCGAAGACCTGACGGAGGGGGGCCACGTGGCCCCCACACACAGGGGCGGCGCGGCCACCCCCCTGGCCGCGCCGGGCCCACGTGAGGGGCCGTGGTCCCTCCTCTGACATCGCCCCTTCGCCTATATATACCCCCTGACGAGAAAAACCTAAGGGCCCGATCAGTTTTCCAGAATACATCGCGATCCGCCGCCGCCGTCGACCTGAAGATCGGGAGGGTCCAGAAGCTCTTCCCGGCACCCTGCCGGAGAGGGGAATCGCCACCGGAGGTCTTCTTCATCGCCATGCTTGCCTCCGGAGCGATGAGTGAGTAGTCTACCTTGGACTATGGGTCCATAGCAGTAGCTAGCTGGTTGTCTTCTCCACCATGTGCTTCATGTTTAGATCTCATGAGCTGCCTTACATGATTGAGATCACCGTTATGTAATACTATGATGTTGGTTTGTTGGGATCCGATGAATATTGGTGTTTATGATTAAGTTGCTGTACTGAATTATATCTTTTGTTATCTCTGTGTTGTTTATGATCTTGCATGCTCTCCGTTGTTAGTAGCTATCTTGGCCGAGTAGTTGCTAGTGACTCCAAGAGGGGGTATTTATGCTCGATAGTGGGTTCATGTCTCTATTTCACCTGGGGGAGTGACAGAAACCTCTAAGGTGGTAGATGTGCTGTTGCTACTAGGGAGAAAACAACATTCATATGCTCAAGGGCATATGCTTTGTTTACATTACACACTTTGCTTAATGCAATTATCTGTTGTTCGCAACTTAATACTTCTAGGGTGTTCGGATGATATCCCCGGGGGTGGATTATTAGTCATAGATGCAGTTGGATGGCGGTCTATGTATTTTGTTGTAATGCCCAGAGTAAATCTCATAGTGATCTTCTTGACATATCACGTTATCTTTATTCTATCAATTGCCCAACTGTAATTTGTTTACCCAGCATGTTATTTTATCTATGGAGAGACACCACTAGTGAACTGTGGACCCCGGTCCTATTTTAATCATATTGCAATCGCCTGTTTACTTTTCCCGCACTGTTTACTTTACTCGCATACTCTACTGTTTTCCACTCGATACGCTCATAACCTTTGTTTCAAGCAAACCGGTGAGATTGACAACCTCATCGTAAGTTGGGAGCAAAGTATTTGTTTGTGTGTGTGCAGGTTCCACGTTGCAGCTAGCAAGCAAAGCTTGGACGAAGCGCCAGTTGTCCGCTGCTGTCGCAAACTAGCAAGCATCACCTTCAGTCGTCATTGTCTCTCCTCTCCTGATCGATATTAAACCTTGGTTTCTTAACTGAGGGAAAACTAGCTGCTATACTCATCACACCTTCCTCTTGGGGTTCCCAACGGGCTGGTCATTCACCACGCATCAAGCTAATTTTCTGGCGCCGTTGCCGGGGAGGAAGAGAAGACTTCTGCGAGGGGAGTTCTTCGCACACACATTCTTTACTTTGTTATTTGTTTTGCTTTACTCTATTTTATTTTATCTGCACTGCTTTTTATATCAAAAACCCAAAAAAATTAGAATCCTTGGTAGCTGTTTTTACTTGTTTACTTTCGTTTTGCTGAAATGGGTACTCCTGAAAACACCAAGTTGTGTGACTTTGCTAGCACGAACAATAGTGATTTTATCTGCACTCCTATTGCACCAACTGTTCCTGCTACCACTTTTTATGAGATCAAGCCTGCTTTATTGAACCTTGTTATGAAAGAGCAATTTTCTGGTGCTAGTACTGAAGATGCTGCAGCTCATCTCAACAATTTTGTTGAGCTATGTGAGATGCATAATCAGCATACCAAGGATTTTCTCGCATAGTTACCTTTATTGAAGCCAACTGTTCATTTGGAAAACTATCATTAACAGGAATAGGATCAAAAGAAATGTTTTCCAACCTAGATAAATTATCAGCAACAGGATTTTCAGCACCTTTCATATCTACAGTATGCAAATCAAACTCTTGTAAAAGCAACACCCATCTAATAAGCCCAGGCTTAGAATCCTTCTTTGACATAAGATATCTAATAGCAGCGTGATTAGTATGAATAGTAACTTTTGAATCTACAATATAAGGTCTAAACTTATCACATGCAAAAACAACAGCAAGAAACGCTTTCTCAGTAGTAGCATAATTCTTCTGAGCAGCATCAAGAGTCTTATTAGCATAATGAATAACATCCAACTTCTTATCTACGCGCTGTCCAAGAACAGCACCCACAGCAAAATCACTAGCATCACACATAATTTCAAAGGGTAAATTCCAATCAGGTGGTTGAACAATAGGAGCAGTAGTTAAAGCCTTCTTAAGAGTTTCAAAAGCTTCCTTACAATCATCATCAAAAACAAATGGTACATCCTTTTGAAGAAGATTAGTAAGAGGCTTTGAAATCTTAGAGAAATCTTTAATAAACCTCCTATAGAAACCAGCATGACCAAGAATACTACGAATACCATTAACATCCCTGGGACAAGGCATTTTCTCAATTGCTTCAACCTTTGCTCTGTCAACTTTGATACCTCTTTTGGAGATTTTATGTCCAAGAACAATTCCTTCATTCACCATAAAGTGGCATTTCTCCCAATTAAGAAAAAGATTAGTTTCTTCACATCTCTGCAAAACTTTATCAAGATTGTGCAAACAATTATCAAAAGAAGTTCCATAGACGAAGAAATCGTCCATGAATACCTCCACAATTTCTTCACAAAAACCATGAAAAGTAGCAGACATGCATCTTTGAAAAGTAGTAGGAGCATTGCACAAACCGAAAGGCATACGTCTATAAGCATAAGTTCCATAAGGACAAGTAAAAGTGATTTTCTCTTGGTCTTGCTTTTTAACAGCAATATGAGAGAAACCAGAATAACCATCAAGAAAACAAAAATGAGTTTTCTTAGATAACCTCTCTAGCATTTGATCTATAAACGGTAAAGGATAGTGATCTTTCTTAGTAACTTTGTTGACATTTCTAAAATCAATGCACATACTATAACCAACTACTACCCTTTGAGGAATAAGCTCGTTATTCTCATTAGGCATAACAGTAATACCTCCTTTCTTAGGAACACAATGAACATGACTAACCCATCTACTATCAGCAATAGGATAAATAATACCAGCATTAAGAAGCTTCAATACCTCATTTCTTACCACTTCCTTCATCTTAGGAATTAAGCGGCATTGATGTTCAATAAGTGGCTTTGCATCTGGCTCCATGTTAATAGCATGCTGACATATAGTAGGAGAAATCCCTTTTAAGTCATCAAGAGTATATCCCATAGCTCCTCGGTGTTTCCTCAATGTTTCTAATAACCTTTCTTCTTCCTTTCTTGAAAGTTTAGAACTGATAATAACAGGATATATCTTCTTGTCGTCAATATAAGCATATTTCAGATCATCAGGTAAAGGATTTAAATCAAAAACAGGATCTTCCTTGGGTGGCAAAGTGGTACCCAAATCCTCCATAGGTAAATTGTGTTTAATCAATGCTGGTTGATGAAGAAGAATATCGTCAATCTCATCTCTTTCTTCCCTGAAGACCTCACTTTCATGGTCCTCCATAAATTGCTTCAAAGCATTATTAGGAGCAAGAGCAATAGAGGCAAGCTGTTCAACTCGAAAATCTTCATTATGCAATTCATTTTCATAAGGAGCCTTAGTAAACTTAAAAAATTAAACTCATAAGATTCTCCATCAAATTTAGTCAAAATTTTCTCCTTCTTACAATCTATAACAACTCCACAAGTATTCAAAAAGGGTCTACCGAAAATAATAGGACAAGTTTTACTAGGTTCTGTACCAAGTATTAGAAAATTAGTAGGACATTTAGTCTTACCGCATAGAACTTCCACATCTCGAACAATACCAATTGGAGAGATAGTTGCTCTATTAGCAAGCTGAATAACCACATCGATTTCCTCCAGTTCACAAGGGGCAATTCCATGCATGATTTCTTTGTAAAGCTCAAAAGGAATAGCACTTGAACTTGCACCAATATCGCATAAACCATAATAGCAATGATCACCAATCCTGATAGAAAGCACAAGAACACTTGTTTTCCTAGATCTACTAGGATGTGAAACAATGTTAGAAGCATCTTCACAAAAGACAATATGTTCATCTTTTATATTTCTAGTAACAAGATCCTTCACTATAGCTACAGGAGACTTAATAGTAATTTGCTCATCAGGTTCTACATCTTTCTTTGCACTTTTCTTAAGCACACTAATTAAAGTAGAATGTTCCTTTACCTTAGCAGGGAAAGGCATTTTCTCAAGATAAAGCTCAGGCAAAATGCAATCAACAGTACAAACTTCAGTAGTTCTAGCAGGAGCACAACTAATAGTATCTCATACTTGTTCCGATCCTTCTTTGGAACATCAAGATACGAGGCATAGGCCTTAAAACAGTTAGCAAATATTTGGAAATCAAGACCATAAACAACACTAACATTACGAAAGTCATCGGTTCCCATAAAAGCTTTAATGCATTCATAATCATAATTTATACCTGACTTCCTACCTTTGTTGTTCTCCCATCCTTCAGTATTTTCTTGAATACGGTCAAGAAGATCTCATTTAGCTTCTTCTTTCATACGTGTAAATGATCCAGAGCAAGAAGCATCCAATAAATCCTTGTCATGAAGAGTAAGCCTTGCATAAAAGTTATTAATAATAATATTCCTGGGGAGCTCATGATGGGACATTTGAGCATTAGTGACTTCAATCTCCCCCACGCTTGGGCAATACTCTCTCCATCATGAGGCCAAAAGTTATATATCTGATCACGATCTTTATGAATCTCACTTGGAGGATAAAATTTGGAATAAAAGAGAGGTACAATTTTCTCCCAGCCAATAGATGGACCATCCTTGAGCAGCCTATACCATTCCACAGCTCTGCCCTTCAGTGATAAAGAGAATAGCTTTCTCTTAACCTGGCTTGATGAAATACCTGCACACTTAAACAACTTGCATAATTCATATATAAAGAGTAAATGATCACCCGGATGGATAGTTCCATCTCCTAAATAGCGGTTATTTATAACATGTTCAACAATTTTCATAGGTATTTTAAAAGGATCTAATTGAGCAGGTGGTGGTTCATCTACCACCGTAGCAGAGGTAGTAGCATTCCCAAATAGGGAACTAAATGGATAATTCTCCATAGCAAAAAAAAGACAAAAAAAACAATACTCACAGCAAAAATTACCTTTACCAATTTCACTCTTCAATAGCGCTTCACTCCCCGGCAACGGCGCCAAAAAATAGTCTTGACGACCCACAAGTATAGGGGGTGTATCGTAGTACTTTCGATAAATAAGAGTGTTGAACCCAACGAGGAGCAGAAGGTGTTGACAAGTGGTTTTGATCAAGGATTCACTATAAATACTAGCAAACGGGTTTTCAGGGGTATTTGGTAATACAAGTAAATAAAGTATGAGTAAATAAAAGACAATAATAGTAATTGCTGCAAGTGGCCAATCCTTTCTAGAGCAAAGGACAAGCCGGTTGTGTAACTTATGATTACCAAATGTTCCTGAGGACACACGGGAGTTTCTGTCGAGAGCTTTTGCTTCATGCTGCTAAGTAATCTTCATTGGTTTGATAAGTGTTATGGGGGTGAACCTGTGCTAGCGTACTACCCTTACTAGGACTAATACACACTTGTGATTATACCTCCTGCAAGCATCCGCAAATACAAGAAAGTAATTAAGATAAATCTAACCAAAATCTTAAACTCTGAGATCCTACGCTCCCTGGTGCAATGGTTTCCTAACGGGGGTTTAGGTTTCTGTCGCTCCAGCAACCCCACAATTAGTAGCCAAATACACAATGCATTCCACTAGGCCCATAAATGGTGAAGTATCATGTAGTCGATGTTCACATGACACCACTAGTAGAATAACACCACAACATAAATATCAAACCATTAAATATTACTCAACATAGTTTCACTACTAACAGCTCGACTTCTCCCATGTCCTCAAGAACTAAATGAACTACTCACAAGACATCATATGGATCATGACCAGAGGTGAAATAATGGTAAATAACAATCTGAACATAAACCTTAATTCAACGGTTCCACTCAATAGCATCAACTACAAAGGTAATCAACACTGGGAAAGTTTTCCCTAAGAATTTGACAAGATTCAACCCAAGATGTTACAGCGGGATGGCGTGGTGATGGTGGAGATGAAGGTGCTGGTGATGATGATCCCGATGAAGTCCAGCGCGATGATGATGACAATGGCGATGATCTCCCCTCTCCGGGAAGGAATTTCCTTGGTAGATTTCCGCCTACCAGAAAGCTTTTCTCTCTCGATGTTTTTTGCCCCGCAGAGGCGGCGGTGTCTATCTCTGATCCCCCTTAACTTAGGTTTTCGGGGATGACAATATACGCGAGGGGGCGATGGCAGTAGTAGGCCAGGGTGGCCTCACCACAGGGCAGTGTGGCCAGGGGTGGGCCTGCGCCACCTGGTGGTGAGCCCACCCTGCTGCTCCTCTCGCCTCCTCCTTCTGGCTACTTTTGTCTTCTGATATTATATGAATTTCTAGGTATTTCTCCAGAATTGTTGATCTTCAGAAATATGGTGTCTTGATGGTCCTTTTTCCAGCAGAATCCTGACTCCGGCAGCAAGTTCTCCAATGATCATTAAACATGTAAAAACAGAGGAAACAACATAAGTATCATCTCCAAATATGAAATATATCAATGAATAACGGTAAATTATGCTATACAATAGTGATGCAAAATGGACGTATCAGCGTGCTTTGTTCACCCTTGTTTGTGCTATGATATTCCTTGCATCCTCCCTTCGTGCCCTGCGCTTTTCGTCGCCTGATGATTCACTTGTTTGGCTTTGCGAGGATTGGTACTTTATGCTTTTCTTTCCCTTATCCTCGCAACGTGTCAACTTCTTCTCTAGAGAATGTTTCCTTAGCCTCTCTTCTACTAACCCAAGACTTTTTATTGCTGCTTGATGCATATAATGTCGTGGATCTACGGGTTCTTGTTGTGTAGTTAGTAGATACGCCTGCGCTGCTACTAGTGCCGCTTGTGGTGTTTCTTGCACAAAATCCTCCTCTTCGTCTGACGGTTGTGTGCTTATGCTTCTTGCATGGTTCTCTTCCCTTGCTCGTATTGTTGTCCTTCTTTTGTGCTTTGGCTCTCGATGCTTTTCTCTGCTGGAGTTTGATGCTTCGCTGTATTCGTCCCAGTATGCTCCACTTGATACACTATTGTTTTCTTGACTTTTTCTGAACTTGTCTTTTTCCCCGCGGCTTCTTTTTGTGTTGATGTAGGGCATACTGATACCCCATCAGAACTTCTCTTCTTGAGTTGGCGGGTACCTTTGTATCGTGATTGATAGCTGACATGATAATTCTCCACTCTCCAGTGGAGATGTGGATTTTCTCCTTCTTCTTTTTGCTGTTGCTCCTTGATTTGTCGACTTGCGCGTGGGTTGCTGCATTGTCTGCATGGTCGTTTTCTTCCGCTGCTTCAGTGATGATGATGCATAGTTGGTGTATATTGCTGGAGATGCCACCACTTTGGGTGGTGAAGTCCTTTTGACTAAGATATGTTTGATCTTTTGTTCCTTCTAAGTCGAGGTTTCCCATGGTTTTAGCGAGTTCTTCGATTTTTCCTTCTGAATTTTCCGTTGTTACGAAGCTGACCGGCGAGTTTACCTCGCTTGAAGAGCCCACTAACGATTCTAACCTTGCTACTGTCTTGGTTTCTCTTGCCAACAGATCCGGTCTCGCCGGATCTGAAAGGTGAATCGAACCCAAAGATCCAACGTGAAAGTTCAGGCTTCCAATTGTTAGCTCCATCTCCTAGTTTCCGTCGATTTCTGGATTGCTGTAGGCTAGAAGTGAAAAAGCCATCGAATTCATGACTCCAACGCCCCAGATCCCCACGGTCTGCGCCAATTGACGATGGTTAACTCGACAAATGTCCAAGATGAAGGACTTAGGATCGGGGGAATAGGGCATCCGATGAACTCGAAGGTAAAGGTCAGTCAAACAAGACATGTATTGAGAGTAAACATGGCGGTGAACTTGGCTTAATCTCAATCTGTCCCTGGCCGGCCTCTCCTGGCCCCTATATATAGGTGGCCAGGTCTCAAGGTACCGGTCGGGTTCAATACAAATTACAATGCTCGTATGCGATACTGACTCATACTTTGACTATGACTAAACTTGGGCCTAGCTTAACAGGCCTCAGGGGTACACAAGTATCGGGCTCTATTAGCTATACCCTTGTCAATATTCTTGTATAAAAACTGTATATTGGCTATACAAATATAGCCAACGTAAAAAAAACATACCCGTAGCGCATGGGCTGGTGCGCTACGGGTAATAATTTACCAGCGACGTGCTACCCGCGGCGCACGGGTAATCCGCTATGGGTAAGCAAAAGTGGTGCGATGCAGGTAGCCTTTTTCTAGTAGTGGGACCTTAGAGCTTTTAGCGGGGGTTGGACTTTTGTCTTAATATTCTCATGTTGTGCATCATTAGGTGGCCTTAAGATCAATCACTAGGGGTGTATGGGCATTAGCTTGGCTGCACCTATTTATGACTCATCTCTAGAAGAAACATTAGACTTCATGTTTTATGTATGATTTTGTGCTTCACTAGTTGTGACAACCATGATGAATGAAGTAGCTATTTGTCTTGAACACTTCTTACCATCTTCCACCACTTTCACACACCTTTCCCATACTTTTAGTTGTACCTTTCTGGTTCTAGTTTTGTAGTTTCGGCTTTCTAGTTTAGTAATCTTTTCTAGCCTTGCTCCTTTAGTTTAGTTTCTTTGTGTTATGGGACCATAGAGAATAGAAGTTTACTTTCAGCTCCTCGTGGGTTCGCACTCAATACTTATCGAACTACACTGATCCTCTACACTTGTGGGTTATCATCCGCTGACCGCAGCTGCCCAGCCCAACTCTTCGGATCCCTTCCCCGTTTCTTATCCGGTCGCCCCGGAACGAATAAACAGAACTGACCGACCAGTGACGATGCCTATGTATACTCGACTTTCTAAAAAAAATAAGGTAGGATGACCGCCCTACCTTGCCCTAAGTGGTCTTTCGCCCCTGACCAGAACCATGCCTTCCGGCGGCAGAGTCCATTTAACACCTGAAGCAAACTCACGCCTGTGGTTGGCAGCAGGCTTGTATAAGTGAATCAGTACCGTATGAATATATGCATTGATTTTTGTAGCCAGTGATACAGGGTGCGATAAACCTTCACCCTCTCTAGCTTTATTCCTTGCATCCTAGAAACAACATAATTTGATATACATGTTAATTGATCAAAATCCAAAGCTAGAGAAGTTACAAAGATACGTCATGATTCTCAAAGTATCCATCATTTGCCTAAAGTTAACTATTTGGGCTATGCCTTTTATTTTTCTAGCTAGCGTACATCAATACACATTTTTCCAACACCAACAATCTTCTCTTCATCTTGGCTAATTAACACTGGCTAAACTATCATGGAAGCTTTGTAACCATGGTTTCTCGAATCCTAGTTGAGCCTAATAGGAGAAAGATAGAGAAGCGAGAGAGAAACCGTGTAGAAGAAAAGGATTTGTTTGGTGTGGTGGTATTCCCAGCATAAATAGTCGGATCTATTTTGGCAATGTCATTGGAGAGACCTCAACCATCGGATCTAAGGCCTTTCACAATGCATAGTTTCTTAGCACGTTTTCATATGAGTAATTAAAACTTAAGATACAACTTCTCCAATGCATTGTCTCTTAATGATTTTGGTGTCATGCATGCATATGATTGGGCTAGAAATAATTTTTGCCTATGAACTCATGCAAGTGTTGTATCTTAGCTAAGCTATAACACCAATCTCTTACCTCATTTAATATAGTGCCACGTAAGCAAAGTACCTAGGATACCACGCTAAGAAACCCCCATTGTGAAAGGCCTAATGTTCATGCCATAGTTCTCTCTTTTATTACTCTGGCAAATCTTTAGAGCTTTATTTTATAATAAAGCGGTCTAAAGTCCATTGACCGCATTGTGTTAGCGGTTGTTGCACACAACACGTACCAGCGCCACCTATTGTTTGAGTTCCAAACATCAACAATACAGATTTCGCAAAATCATCCAACCTTTGGCTTATTCAGTATTCTCACCACGAAGAACACACTATTTTGAATGGTTTACCATTATGATATTAGTTAGTTTAACACAGAGAGTTTTTGATTTGGTCACTGATAAATATCAAATATTGGTGGTGTTGGGAGATTACCTTGTATGTATATATGTGCAAGCGCGTGTGACAGAGAAAGAGATTTCCACGCCTGAAAGCCTCACTGGTGGAAAAAGGGCCATTAATCCCGGTCTGTAACGGCCTTTAGTCCCGGTTTACAAACCGAGACTAGCAAAGCGCGATTAAAGGCCCTCACCCTTTAGTCCCGGTTGCAAACGAACCGGGACTAATGGCCGTCCACGTGGGCATGGCTGGGAGCACCGTCTCGGGGACCTTTAGTCCCGGTTCGTAATGAGAACCGGGACTAAAGTGTTCTGTTTTTGTTTTTATTTTTATTGCTGTTTCAGATTATAGGTTTAGGGTTTATGCTTAATTAGGGTTCATTTTAATTTCAAACGAGTTTCCGTACCTATATTCTATGAGTAGTACATACACATTACACGTTGGTGCATGCATATATAATATTATACGATGTCTCGCGACTGTATATACTACAATTTCAAACAAGTGTATGTACAACTATTTTTCAAACAAGTTTCAAAACAAACTAAGTTACATGGAGATCACTAAATTACAGATAGCGTTCTTCGTCATCCACATAGTGTTCTCCTTTCTCATCGAGGACCTCCCTCATGATGAATCCTGCCAGCTCCTCTTGAATTGCTTTTAGACGCTGGGTTGGTACGAGCTTCTCCAGCATCACATACAACTTTAAGAAGATCGATATGGATATATATAAGTTGGATGAAACTCAACACAATTGATTATAATAAAAGAAAACTGTGAATATTATTTACGTACATCAAAGTCTGTGGTACGTGCTCTCCGCTCACTGGTGTACCACCGGATGAACTCGCAGACGTAGAATCCACAGAGATTGGTCCCCGGTGGTTGCTGCAAACCCTTTATCTTTTTAAAAGTTAGCTGTTCTTTGAATTCACCTCTTACCGACCTTCTGAAACGTGTCCAAATGCTACAGGGCAAAGAAAATGAGCAAATGAGTTATTAAATACTTGATATTAGGAAATTAATGAAAGGAGCTGATATATATAGTCGGGTAATGATTGAAATTACTTTTGCAGCATTTCTTTCATATCGCTAAACAGGACGTCGGGCTTATCCAATGAGTCCAAGATATGAACAGTTGATGTGTCCAATTGAATCTTTAGCAGAATCCAGTGGTAACTGCAGACACGCATGCATAACTCATCAATTACACTTAACATCTAGTAAGCAAAAAAGAATGTCTAGAAGATAGAAACACTCACTTGAAGTTGTAAGGAAATAGAATTTCTCTTTTAAGACTTTGCTTGACAAAAAATCTGAAGAGGTCCTTCTCCACGTCTCTGGGGTGATCTTTTAACATCCTTTCATTAATGATATATGGGTCAATGAACCCAACGTCATGGATTCCAATTTTTTTGCATTCAAACATCTTAAATCTGCATAATAGCATACAAAAATTATATAGTTAATTAAGATATATAGGCAATGAACGAGCTTAGCTAGATACTTGAATATAAATCACTTACAGACAATAGCAACTGATGGTAGACTTGTCGAGATCGCGCTGATTGAATATGTGAAACAATTCGTCCATTGGAATATGTACCATGTATCTTTTGAAGTAATGCTCCTCTCTAACGTCCAAGAGGATAAAACGTTTGAAGTCCTTTTTTTGTATATGCACCTTGTACCAGCCGAGCAGATTTCGCATATGTGTTGATAGACCGCGTTCCTCCTCAGGCTTGATCAGAGGCCCCCCATTACATATTGCTCTACTACCTCTCCCAGTGGCGCTTCTTCAAGGCCTAACATAACTAGAAGAGGCACATTCAAGACATCCGCGTTCTCTTTTGCCTCCCTTACAGTTAAACCCAATAGTTGTGCAGCTGCTACTACTCTGGGGTCCAATAACAATCGGTCCTCTTCCAAATCGGCTCTGAAGGACGTATCGATATCGGGGGGGGGGGGGGCGACTATGAGCGGGGCGAACGATTGATTCTTCTGTTCTCCAAGCTGGGGAATTTGTTTCCTGCTTCTTTTTGCCTTGGCCAAGTCACTTTGCCTTTCAATTTCGCGTTTATAGTCTGATGGCAGATTCATCTTATATTGGGGCTCTGCAGTAAGCATACCATAAGCCCAGTCCTTTTGTTTCTCCGTGTATGTCGGCTTGGGCTCAGGCACTTTCGGTGCAAAAAATGCCTTCACTTCGGCGCGTACTATCGCCTCGTTTTCCTCGGGAGTCCGGTCATAAGCTCTCTTGGGAAGAGGCTTTAGCGATGGCTCTGGTATCTTCGTGGTCTTATGTACTACCTTATCAGTAGTACTAACCGTAGCGGACCTGCTCCGCTTTTTCCCCGTCTGGGTAGTATTGGGGGGCGGCTTCGCTTGACGCGCTGGAGGTGCACTGGGGGACGGCGTTGGCTGACGCACGGGAGGTGCACTGGGGGACGGCGTTGGCTGACGCGCGGGAGGTGCACTAGGGGGCGGCGTCGGCTGACGCGTCGCCCGAGGTGGACTCAGGGGTGGCGTCGGCTGACGCGGCGCTGGAGGTGGACTAGGGGGTGGCGTCTGCTGACGCGGCGCCCGAGGTGGGCTCGAGGGTGGCGTCTGCTGACGCGGCGCCCGAGGTAGACTCGGGGGCGGCGTAGGTGGACGACGTTCACCGGGGGAGGGTGGACTTGGATTCCTCGGAGTCGGTGGCCTTGGTACTGAGCCTGGAAACTTGATGTATTTCTTTTGCCATAAAATGATTTGGCGCTTGACATCTCCAAGTCTCCGATCCCCTTCAGGTGTAGAAAAATCAAGCTCTAGGTCCTCGAACGAGCTGACTATGTCAAGCACCGAGACACGAGCATAGCCAGCCGGTATCGGGTTCCCATGGTGGAGTGCTTCAGGTAGACAAGGTAAAGCGTCGCCGCTCGCCACCTTGATGGTTATGTTCTTCATTGGCTGATGTAGCTCGCAATTTGTCATCTCCCTAACATCATCCACGGGGTAGCGAGACCCCGGTGCTTCATGCTCATCAGCTGGGACCTCCGTGGAAGCCACGCTGCTTCTCCGTTGACTATTAAGATCCAATGCTGGATCTTCCTGCAGCCGAGATCCGCCTCCCTGGCTAAGTTGATGTATCATACTCTTCATGTCGGCTAATTCACGTTCTACCTTGCCGATCCGATCTGCTTCCTGATCCTTCTTTCTCTTACGGCTTTTGTAACCGTATGGATCTTCGTGCTGAGAAAACCCTTTCTTCCATGGAACATCGGCGCCTTTGCCTCTTGTTCGTACGGTGTGTTCTGGATTCCCGAGGGCGTGTGTCAGCTCGTCGTTCTCTCGATCGACACGGATCAATCCCGCTTGAGCATCCTCCATTGCCTTAATAAGTTTTACTGTGGGAGTAAAGGTCTGTTTCCGATGAACACACTCCCCTGTTGCCCGGTCTAACGATCCTCCATGTCCGTACCACCAGTGCTTGGCCCTTTCGGGCCATCCCTCTGTACCTGGAGTGATTCCTTTATTCCTCAATTCATTCTCCATAGATTCCCACTTGGGCACTGCTCTCACATAGCCGCCTGGCCCCAAAACATGGTGATGTTCCTTCTTTTCTGCATTTTTCTTATTTTTTTCCGACATTTCCTTGGCTCTCTCAGATGCCTTGAATGCCACAAATTCAGGCCACTGTTGTCTCAACTTCTTGTATGCTCCTTCGAACACTGGAGTTTTATTTTTCGCGATATACTTCGCGTATAACATTTTCTTGAAGCCCCGGAATGCTTCAGCCATCTTCTTGAGAGCGAACTGTTTAACTCTCCTTCTCCTTTCACGTCCACCCGGAATTTCATTTCCATCATCATCCTTCTTGGAGTACTCCAGAGGTAGAATGAAATTTTCCATGAGCTTCCTCCAAAGGTCTTTCTTGGATCTTTTGTTCACAAAAGTAGCTCCAAGACGTGCCTTCTTTGGCTCGTGCCATTCTTGAACCGTGATCGGGATCATGTCCCTAACAATCACTCCGCATTGATTTATAAATTTTGTTGCGTGTTGTGTTGGCTCCAACGGTTTGCCATCTGGAGATACTACATCGATGGTCAGCTTCTGATTCGCACTCAACTTTTGGCTCGGACCTCGTTTAGAATATGATTTGCTCGATCGGGAGGGCTGAAAAAAGAAAAAGTTGTTAATACAAATATGCATATTCCCTTCGTATCACCAAAAGCTAAATCTATATACCTCGCCATCGGCGTTTGTTTGCAATTGTCGTTCGGCATCGGTGTTTGTTTGCCCTTCGTCGTCAAACATTTCTATCTCCATTCCGTCACCGGAAGGGTTAAGAAACGATGAAACATCATCTTCAAATTCAGCTTCTCCGGCACCTTCTCGGCCGACTCCTTCTCGGCCGGCTACTCTGGGGTCTTCTCGATCGGCACCTTCTTGAGGCACATATACATTCTCACGTATCATGCCAAATAAGAATTCTTCGGGTGGCGTGGGTCATTTTCACCATCCATGTCTCTTCTAAAGACAGGTAAAACAAGTTAGTAACACATATTTGAGAAATAACCCAAAAAAGGGGGCGTTGGCCGAGCGCCGACGCGGTGGGGGGAAGACCCCCTCACCGCGTCGGCGCCCGGCCAACGCCCCCTTTTAGTACACATATTTGATCAATAACCAAAAAAAAGGGGGCGTTGGCCGAGCGCCGACGCGGTGGGGGGAAGACCCCCTCACCGCGTCGGCGCCTGACCAACGCCCCCTTTTAGTACACATATTTGATCAATAACCAAAAAAAAGGGGGCGTTGGCCGAGCGCCGACGCGGTGGGGGGAAGACCCCCTCACCGCGTCGGCGCCCGGCCAACGCCCCCTTTTAGTACACATAAATCTAACATTTCAAATATTCTAACAATTCTAACCTAAAATACTAAATAACAATTCTAACAATTCTAACCTAAAATTCTATCTAAATTCTAACCTAAAATGCTAACCTAATATTCTAACTAAAACGCTAACCTAAAATTCTAACTAAATTCTAACAAAAAATACAAAGGGGGCGGCGGCGGCGGCCGGTGATCTCCTCACCTTACCGAGGGGCTCGGGGACGGCGTGGGCTTGGACGGGGACGGCGGGGCGGCCTAGGAGGTGTCGAGGACGGCGGGAGGCCGTTGGGGACGTTGATCTGGAAGGCGTCGGGGATGGCGGCGCGGCGCTCGGGGAGGCCACGGGGACGGCGGTGCGGCCTAGGAGGCGTCGGGGACGGCGCGCGGCGCGGCGGGAGGCATACGTCGGGGACGTGCTAGCTCTGGAAGGCGTCGGGGACGGTGGCGCGGCTCGGGGAGGCCACGGGGACGGCGGCGCGGCTCGGGGAGGCGTCAGCGCGCGGCGCGGCTGGAGGCCTCGGGGATGGCGGCGACGGCGAGTTTTTGGCCAACCGCAACAATCGGCGGCGTGTTTTGCGTCGGGGGCCTCCGTCTCGATCGAAAATTCACTAAGTGTGAGTGGGGAAGAAGGAGAGGCGCGGCGCGGGCTTTTATACCCCCAGCCTTTAGTCCCGGTTGGTAGCTCCAACCGGGACTAAAGGGGGGGGGTCTTTAGTCCCGGTTGAAACCACCAACCGGGACTAAAGGGTCTTTAATCCCGGTTGGTGGATTCAACCGGGACTAAAGAATTTTCGGCAGTTCGCGCCCGATTCCCAGACCTTTAGTCCCGGTTGGTGGAACCAACCGGGACTAAAGGTATAATAAATGCGCGCCAAGGCCTTATATTTTTTCAGATTTCATTTGAATATGAAATTTGAATTTCAATTTGAATAACTTCTATATATTTTAGAATCTGACAAAACTTTGAATATGAAAAGTGTTTGAAATTTAATAACTAATTCAAAACTATTTTGTATTTTCAAAATCAATTAATCTAACTATTTAAACAATTAACTATTTTGCCATTTTCAATTAAAACTATATTGATTAATATTCTTTTTGAATATTTTAGAATCTGACAAAACTTTGAATATGAAAAGTGTTTGAAATTGAATAACTAATTCAAAACTATTTTCTATTTTCAAAATCAATTAATCTAACTATTTAAACAATTAACTATTTTGCCATTTCCAATTAAAACTATATTGATTAATATTCTTTTTGAATATTTTAGAATCTAACAAAACTTTGAATATGAAAAGTGTTTGAAATCGAATAACTAATTCAAAACTATTTTCTATTTTCAAAATCAATTATTCTAACTATTCAAACAATTAACTATTTTTCCATTTTCAATTAAAACACAACCGAGGCGGAGCTTCCGAAGATGGAGTCTTTCACGGGCTTGCAGGGAAATTTTTCTGAGGCGGAGCTTCCGAAGATGCCTTAGGGCATAAGCACCAACGACATCTTCGAGAAACTCCGCCACAGGAGATTTCCCAACCCTTTCCTCCATCCATGGGGATGAAACTCTCCCTGCCTTCGAGTTGTGCTTGCCATGGCATATCGATGCTCCTTTTATAGGCACGGCGCCGCTTCTACTTTTGTCTTGTTCCTCCGACAGGGGCGTCGTGCGCTACATGCTTTATCTCATCGAGCAGTGCATCCACCCACGCATCCTTATCCTGCCAACAGCTTTAGTCTCGGTTGCACCCACCAGCCGGGACTAAAGGTTACCCACACGTCCTTATCCCACCGACAGTTTTAGTCTCGGTTGCACCCACCAGCCGGGACTAAAGGTTACCCACACGTCCTTATCCCACCGACAGTTTTAGTCTCGGTTGCACCCACCAGCCGGGACTAAAGGTTTCCCGCGCTTTCCACCGCTTCCCGCCTCTGTCTTCCCGCCATTTTTCACTATATATATGTAGGCTTGGCCTCCATTTACATATCATATCTAGACTCATATCTGCAAACCTCATAACTCTCTTCCATGGCTTCCATCATATCTCTAACCCCCCAGGAGGCAGAGGCGCTTTGCGCCTCAAACTACCCCTGCCCGCCGGGCTACCGCGTCCCCACCGGCTGGATGCTGAGCGTCGGAGGCGTACCGGTCCCTCCTGTCCCTCTAGGTGTGGTGCGCCAGATGGCCATCACGAACCACTACTACTTCGAGCTCACACCAGAGCAGCGGAGGAATCCCCAGTGGCATCCCGACTACAGCCCGACTTGGGACGTCTTCTTCATCAATCGGCGTGAGAGTGCGCTTGCCAGGCACGAGGAGGACGGCCCGCCTCGTTCGAACTTCAACGAGGCCGGCCGTCGGCTGTGGTGGCGCGGCCGGACTCTCCAGAGCGTCATGGCCTACCATGGCCCCCGCCCGCGCTACCCTCAGTCTCAGCCCACACGTGCTCACCGGCCGAGGTTCGACTACCGCGACCCCGATGCCAGCGACGACGACGTCGGCGACTATGACGACTACAGTGGCGACGTTTATAGGGCTAGGCACGACTATGACTGAATCACTCCAACATCCGAAAACAAGTTCGGTCGATTGTGACTTAATCTGACCATGTACTTTAATTCCAGTTCAATTGTTTCCCCGCCTCTCGTGAGTGTTATTGTGATACATGATTAGAACAATATATTACATAAAATTTTTAATACATGATTAGAACAATACATGATTAGAACAATACATGATTAGAACAATACATGATTAGAACAATACATGATTAGAACAATACATGATTATACATGATTACACATCATTTCTTCGCTAGTGTCCCTTGCTTACGATTGTGGCGTAACCATGGAGAATCTTCATTATTTAACTTGAGGCTTGTGTCAGTGTTCACTCTGAAGGGCGGAATTTCACCAAACTGATTATAATCTTGTGACATGTCTGTCTTGTCCTCCACTCCCACGATGGTTCTTTTCCCTGAAAGAACTATGTGGCGCTTTGGTTCATCACATGATGTATTCGCTTTGGTTCTTTTTCTTGGTTTGCTACTCATGTCCTTCACATAGAAAACCTGAGCCACATCTTTGGCTAGGACGAATGGTTCATCAAGGTACCCTAGATTGTTGAGATCCACCGTTGTCATTCCGTACTGCTCGTCCAACTTTACCCCGCCTCCTTTCATCTTCACCCATTTGCACCGAAACAAAGGAACCTTAAAGTTAGGTCCATAATCAAGCTCCCATATCTCTTCTATGTAACCATAGTATGTGTCCGTTCGCCCTTTGCCAGTTACTGCATCAAAGCGGACACCACTGTTTTGGTTGGTGCTTTTTTTTATCTTGGGCGACCGTGTAAAATGTATTCGCATTTATCTCATACCCTTGGAAAGTCAATATAGTCGAAGATGGTAATTTGGCCAGCAAGTACAGCTGCTCTTCAACAACAGTGTCATTCATGAGACGTCTTTGCAACCAAACACCGAAAGTCACCATGTGGAGCTGTAAAACAAAGGACCCAGGCTCCCCTGGGTTTGCTTGGCGTACAATATTCTTGTATTCCTCACTGTACGGAGCCACCAAGAGGGAATTTTGTAGAACTGTGTAGTGTGCTTGAGTCAACGAATGACCATCCCTACATATCATTGGTTTCTTTCCGATCGTGCCTTTTCCACTAAGTCTCCCCTTATGACGCGATTGAGGAAGACCAATCGGCTTAAGGTCGGGAACAAAGTCAGCACAAAACTCAATGACCTCCTCTGTTCCATATCCCTTGACGATGCTTCCTTCTGGCCTAGCACGGTTACGAACATATTTCTTTAAGACTCCCATGAACCTCTCAAAGGGGAACATATTGTGTAGAAATACAGGGCCGAGAATGGAAATCTCTTTGACTAGGTGAACCAGGAGGTGCGTCATAATATTGAAGAATGATGGTGGGAACACCAGCTCGAAGCTGACAAGACATTGGGCCACATCATTTTGTAACCGTGGTAGATCTTCTGGATTAATTACCTTCTGAGATATTGCATTGAGGAATGCACATAGCTTCACAATTGCTAGTCGAACATTTTCCGGTAGAAGCCCCCTCAATGCAACTGGAAGCAATTGCGTCATAATCACGTGGCAGTCATGAGACTTTAGGTTCTGGAACTTTTTCTCTGCCATATTTATTATTCCCTTTATATTCGATGAGAATCCAGCCGGGACCTTGATACTGTTCAGGCATTCAAAAAAGGTGATCTTCTCTTCTTTAGTAAGAGCGTAGCTAGCGCGACCTTGAAACAGTTCCGGATGTCGGTCTTCTGGGTCTTTCACACGTTGCAGGTCCTGTCGAGCTTCCTTTGTATCTTTTGTCTTCCCATACACACCCAAGAAGCCTAGCAGGTTCACGCAAAGATTCTTTGTCACATGCATCACGTCGATTGCAGAGCGAACTTCTAGGAATTTCCAATACTCAAGCTCCCAAAATATAGATTTCTTCTTCCACATGGGTGCGTGTCCGTCTGCGTCATGCGGAACAGATTGTCCGCCAGGACCCTTTCCAAAGATTACTTCTATATCTTTGACCATATCGAATACATCATCACCAGTATTTTCCTTAGGTGGCTCCCGGTGATCTGCCTTACCGTTGAAATGCTTGCCTTTTTTTCTTACGGCATGAATTTTGCTAAGAAATCGACGGTGCGATATGTACACATTCTTCTTATAATTAGCTAAATATATACTTTCAGTCTCTTGTAAACAGTGTGTGCATGCCTTGTATCCCTTGTTTGTCTGTCCTGAAATGTTACTAAGAGCAGGCCAATCATTGATTGTAACGAACAGCAACGCTCATAAGTCAAATTCCTCTTGTTTGTGCTCATCCCACACACGTACGCCTGGTTTGGCCCACAGCTGTAAAAGTTCATCAACTAATGGCCTTAGGTACACATCAATATCGTTGCCGGGTTGCTTCGGACCTTGGATAAGCACTGGCATCATAATGAACTTCCGCTTCATGCACAACCAAGGAGGAAGGTTATAGATGCATAGAGTCATGGGCCAGGTGCTATGACTAGAGCTCTGCTCCCCAAAAGGATTGAAGCCATCTGTACTTAGACCAAACCGTATGTTCCTTGCGTCACCTGCAAAATCTTTAAACTTATTGTCGATCTTTCTCCATTGAGACCCATCAGCGGGGTGTCTCAACATCCCGTCTGACAAACGGTCCTCTTTGTGCCATCGCAATAACTTGGCATGCTCATTGCACCGAAACAAACGTTTCAACCGTGGTACTATAGGAGCATACCACATCACCTTGGCAGGAACCCTCTTTCTGGGGGGCTCGCCCTCAACATCACCAGAGTCATCTCCTCTGATCTTATGCCACAATGCAGTGCATATCGGGCATTCAGTCAAATTCTCATAGTCACCACGATAGAGGATGCAGTCATTAGGACATGCATGTATCTTCTGAACCTCTAAACCTAGAGGGCAGACAATCTTCTTGGCTTCGTACGTACTGGTGGGCAATTCGTTATCCTTTGGAAGCATATTTCTCATCATTTTCAGCAACTTTTCAAATCCAGAGTCAGATAGACCTTCCTCTGCCTTCCATTTCAGCAATTCAAGTGTGCTGCCTAGCTTTTTCAGACCATTTTGGCAGTTTGGGTATAAGGACTTTTTGTGATCCTCTAACATGCGATCCAACTTCTCCCTCTCCTTATTAGTTTCGCATTCTCTCCGTGCATCAGCAATGGTCCGACCGAGATCATCAGGGGCCTCATCATGTGTCTCTCCTTCAGCTTCCCCTTCAGCTCCCCCTTCAGCTTCTCCCATGAAAGTATCACCATATTCAAGGAAACCAGGATAGTTGTCATCATCCTCTTCTTCATTGTCTTCCATTGTAATACCTCTTTCTCCGTGCTTGGTCCAACAATTGTAGCTGGGCATAAAACCGTGCTGAAGCAGATGCACGTGAAGGGTTCTTGATAAAGAGTAATTCTTCAGATTCTTACACACACTACATGGACAGACAACAAAACCATTCCGCTTGTTCGCATCAGCCACACGGAGGAAATCCTGCAAGCCCTTAATGAACTCGCTTGAGACTCGGCTACCGTACATCCATAAGTATATAATAAACCAAATTAATACAAGAAATAAACTCACATTGCATATAAATCATATATACTCCCACATTACTCTCTAACGTTACAAAAATTATTGCAAATAAATCCTACTCAAAAATTATTATTGTAAATCACGTAAGCTCACAATTACTCCCACATTACTTTCTAACATTAATTACTCCACAAATCCCTCTATTTTTTGAGCATAAAAAAAGCTATATATGTGCATGACAAATTTCTACTTCATACTCATTTTGGTCAACATACAAGTACACCACCTCTACACATGTGCAAACTAAGGAATTAATTTAAGCTCAAATGCTATATAAATCAAATAAACTCCTATAATTACTCCCAAATTATAGCCACAAATCTCACCACATCTAGAGCATTATATGAGCTAAATTAGCAATTAAAGATGAGAGAGTAAAGTTGCTAACCTTTTGAACCAATTAGATAGATGAAATAACTCAAAATCTTGGATAATTTTGATAAAAAAATTGGGCATGACCTCTCCACTCAATCCAAGCTTCCGACCACCATTAGTGTACTGGCAGGCTCAGGGAAGAGAAGCTCGATTTTGTAGGCGACGGCCTTTAGTCCCGGTCCGTGTCAAAGGCCGGGATTAAAGATCGCCCTTTAGTCCCGGTCGTTAACACGGGCCGGGACTAAAGGCCGCCGCCCGTTGGGTTCCCGCCAGCCAACCCTTTAGTCCCGGTCCGTGTTAACGACCGGGACTAAAGGTCCATTACGAACCGGGACTAGGTGCTGGCCGTGCTCCAGGGGCACGAACCGGGACTAATGCCCCCTTTAGTCTCGGCCCAATTAGTTTGGGGACTAAAGGTGGCGGATAGAAGCCTCGTTTTCTACTAGTGCCTGGAACCGATAGCTAATTAATACTACCTCCGATTGAATAATTCTTATTCGTGGTTTTAGTTTAAATTTAAAGTAGAATCATAAACAAGAATTATATATGGAACAGAGCGAGTACATCACACAAATTCAACATAAAATATAGAACATGAATACATGCAAAAAAGTGGAGAGCCAAAGTGACATGGATAAGATGTTGTTATTTATCCAACCAACACCTTAAAGGTAGACGTGCCTTTTTAGAACAATTTATATCTAGCGTCACCAAAGCTTATAATTATTCAACGGTTCCTTGGTCTCTACATAGGCGAATGCTTGGTAGATATGATCCGTTACAGCTTCCGTTCCCCTTTCAGTCGCGCTGATTTGGACCATGCCATACCGCGACTTCTTTCGCGTGCCGTTCGGCTCATAACTGTACGGAATACCGCCCCCGTGCATAAGTATGTGTTTGCCATGAGCAAAGTGCGGCAGCGTGAGCTGCTGCGGCGGCTGTACGCTCATCTCCACGCTGTACCAACGCCTCCACCTCTGTTCCCCCCTCGCGCTCTCGAGAACCCACACATCCGTCTTCTCCTGATCCAGCTTCGCCGAGTAATGGAAGATCGCAATGCCCAACCTTCCATGTACCTCCGCCAGGCGGAAGCTGCTTCCAGATCTTGTCGGCAGTGGCACGGGTAGCGGCTGGATGGACGTGACACACTCGTCCTCTAGGTCGAACGACATGATCCTCTCGGTGCCGTCCGCGACCCAGTACACGGCGCCGTCCACGCCGATGATGCCCGCGCCGCGGAGACACCTCGCGCCGGTGCTGACAGCCGTCGGCGTCGCTACTTCCCGCCAGGATGCCTCCCCTAGCGTGAACACCTGCACCGCCGTCGCCGTGTCGAGGTTCTGCCTGTCGAAACAGCACGGGATGCGCACGACCTTGTACCGCCCCGTCCCCTGGTGGTGCGCAAAGCCGTACGACTGGTGCCACCTCGATCGGCCGCGCATGAAGCGATCGGCGCACGGCAGCGGCGGGAGGACGAGCGTCTCCCCGTTAGATGGGTTGGTCAGGGTGATGGCGCCGCCGGGCTGGCTGCCGTCGCAGAGGCAGATCAAGCCGTTGCACGTACCGACCACTGTCGATTTGTCGTCCAAGACGTTCGCGTCTGCGTTGCCAGTGCCGGCAGACGAGGTGGGATCGGCGTCGGCCGTTGCACGTAGCGTCAGCGGCTTCAGTCTCCACTTGTCGTCCAAGACGCGCGCGACGCCTTTGATCAAGAGGAGGGTCTGGGCGCGGCTCCGTGTTGGACCAGCCCCTGCCGCCGAGTACAGTCCGGCGACCTTTACGACGAAGCTCCGGCGAGACGTAGTATCGTACACGTACACTTCCGTCTGCGACGCGCGTAACCAGCTACCCTAGCTAGCCAAGCTTTCTTTGATCGATCGGATCAGCTAGTAGCGCTTCACGTAACGCAGCAAGATACAAACGATTTTGGCCAGAGGCTCGTATCGAGCCTTGCTCTATTGATTCACAGTGTGTTACAACGTAACCTTACACGCATATATATATGCTGATCAGAACCGACTCAGACTTGCTAAGATTGACCCGGTTACAAACTCCTACATGTATACACGCGCGTATACTACTCGTATACGGAACGGCACAGGACGCCGTACCGGCGTCGGAGTGATTATGTCTAACACTCCGCAGGCTCGTCGGCGTGCGCTCGTGGACAATGTTGCGCCAGTGCCGGCATACGAGGCGTGATCGGCGGCGGGAGTTTGGCGGGATGCGCCGCAGGATCTCCGCGAGGGCGTCCGTGGAGATGTCGTCACGGTAGCCGGAATTCTCCTCGTCCACGGCCATGGGTCCCGCCGCTTCGCTGGTTTCGATCTATATATGGAGGTTAAGGGCTGTTTGAGTTAAGAGTCTCGCTGCGTTTTCCCTGCTTTTGAAGGCCACGTTGTATGTGCTTGGTCCCCAAGTTTGCTGTGGTTTTCGATGAGTTGGTCCTCACGTACGTACGTAATCGTGTCTCTCGTACGTTCAGGCTAGCTAGTTGGGTGAGTTTCCATGTTAGAATTAGCCAAGCTCGACTAGGGCAGGGACTTGTGAGGTGTACGTACGTCTCGTAGTCATACACGACATGATCCTCTTGCAGCAGCACGCGCGCCTCCTCCGGCCGGTCTGCGCGTTGCCTCTGTCGTAGTCATATCGACATGATCCTCTCGCGCGTTGGCTCGCTCGCTGCATGCGTCTCGCGCGCGTACTTGAGAGCTAGCATGCAAGAAAAGTCACGTTGCGTAGTGAGAGGGTTATTCCTTCATGCGTGCGTGCGATTCATTACGTGCGCGCGATTAATTACGTTTCCACGAATGAATCGGCAATACAATTAAAGTGGGCCACGCGCATATATTCCGCTCGCCTCGTCTCCCGCGCCCATCCAAATGGATCAGTAACGACGACCGGCCGTAATTAATTCTACAGTAGTACCTACTGCTCCCCACCGCATCTCTTGCTCGACCTCATCGATCCAACCACACGTTTCTTAATTACCTTCTCACCACATCACGTCACGTGCACGCGAGACTTTTCATCCTTTCTGTTTTTTTTTCTTCTTCTAAAAATTGAACTGTTGCACCTACCTAGTCCTACCAACACCAGCTTTTGTGCGCGCGTGTGCTTAAGAGCATGCATCTCCTTTATTTTCATTTTTCTTCTTCTTTTCCACGTTAGAAATTGACTCTTTTCTTTCCATTCCTGGATTTTCCCGCCTTGTTACGCACATACATGGAAATGGCTGGGAAAAATGTTAAATCTCTGCTATATCCACGGAAAATCAAGGGCGGGAGAACGTTGAAATTCCCCTATCAATAACCGCGTATCGAGGGTTGCCTAATTCTTAACGGTTGAAATGTAACTTATGCCTAGCATGCTACCACAATTTCGACACGATACATGAAATAATACACGGAACCGGAGCCGCACATGACATAGTTGTTAATACCTATCTCCACATAAAATAAGAACACACGGACTTGAAGTGGTACATGAAATATTAGGTGACATCTAGGCGTGGACCATAATTTTTTTTTTCATATTCTCAAAACAAATATGAATACAAAATACATATATTGTTGAATATGAGTGTTGAGCGGATGCTCCTCGAATACGAATGAAGAGCGGATTTTTACTCAATTCGGAACGGATACAAAATTATGAAATAATAGACTCGTATCTTATATTGAGTCAACACTATAATGTTACAATACACAATACTTTTGAGTTCAATCATAGAAAAAATACATTCGACCACTTTGTTAATATTTATGGTTGAATAACTTGCATATCATGATAGATTTACCAAAATAGGCTAACATAATTCTAGGGTATAACCAATTCCATATCCACATTATGTTCAAATCTAATACACATTTGTTTTTTTACTTTACCACATCTATTTTCATGTCAGTCCAGATTTAGATATTACCATGAACATTTTCAGTTTCTTGAATGCAAATGTCGAATAATTCGGATTATCCAGTTCCCACCCCTAGTGATATATCTCGCAGCATGAAATGAGGGCCTCGATAACACGCGGAGATAATATGCCACATGAAGTAAATAGTATCATGCTATGATTTCATTCATAAAATATTAAGAATTGCCAACAAGATAAAACATGAAATGAGAGATAAGGCATAAATATAACAATCCGCGGCAACAAAATAATAATGCTAAGAAAAACCAATCTACTAGCATGAATAAAAGACCCTAATACACAGCCAGGTGCGAACAATATGACAGCAAGTTAACAAAGACCATAAGGTTCAGTGGCAAAATTTGTTGCTTGGTCTAATGATTTATAGGACATAAGTGTCTGATTCAGATGTGCTTTGTTGCAAAACCAAGTCGTAGCTCTTCAGTAGAAGATTCTTTCAGTGTGTTGCAAAACCAAGTTGCAGCTTTAGTAGCATCGTATGAAGACGCTTTCAGTGCTCACCTTGTCATATATGTTACTAGGCTACAAGGAACAAATCGATTTCAATGTTGCAGCTCTTTAGTAGCCTCTTATGAAGACTCTTTCAGAGCTCACCTCGTCAGAAACGTTACTAGGCTAGAAGGAATAAATCAATTTCGGTAGGAGGAATAACTCTGCTACTGTTGTTGTTAATTTGTAAGGTATGTATGTGTTAAATCCGATAGACCACTTTGTTATTGTTTTCACAACACGGTTTCCGTGACTCCAACTTTTCAGTTTGTTCATTTTTTCCTACTAAAGTAGATAAGTGAAAATATTCAAGTGCTTATTTATGCTTTTAAAATTGTTTTTAAGTTTAATTAAACAAGCCCGAGGACTGGTCTACTGTGTACCACTTTGTTTACTCCATGATGTCAGGCCTCTTTAGATTGAAGGATTTGCATAGGAATTTAGAGGATTCTAATCTATTGGAACTTTTTTCCAAACAAAGCCCTTTGTATCAAAGGAACGAACACCTAAAAAATTCTTATGGATTGCAGTCATACACCCCAATCCCATAGGAATTTCAACATCCCCTCCAACATCCTTTTACACTCACTTTGTGTAGAGTCAAGGCAATTTTCATGTGTTTTTCATATGTTTCATCCAAATGTATATTCCTTCAGTGTTCCTCTGTTTTGCACATGCAACCTCTCAAATTCCTATATTTTGCAATCCTCCGATCCAAAGAGGCCCTTAATGTTTCATGTGAAGATTGGATTGGGACAGTACTCCACGGTTTGTTGTGTGCATTTTATGATCTTCAGCTAGGTGGATAATACGAGAATGTTGAGCAGCTATATAAATGTTGTTGAACGATTTGAGCTACTGCTGGGTTGGCACTACATTTTACACCTATAATTATGTTATTTATGTCTATTTTGCCGAGCTAGGCACTAGGCACCGGACGGGAGATTTCGAGGAAGGCGAGGAGAGGGTGGCACCTGAGAATAAATGGAAGGGAAGAAGAGGGTGGCAAAGCGATGCGCCCGGTGAACTTGAGGGCAAAGAGGCGACAAGCTGGTGAAATAGGTGTTCTGCTACGAAAGTTCTCTTGGGGTTAGTGGGAAGGACAATGAATGGGTCAATGGGGTTTCCTTCGGGTGGATGTGACGGTTTGGTTAGATAGACGCTACGATTGTTGGGTTTTTAGATAAAAATTATAACCCATAAAAACAATTCAATATAAATAGTTTTCGAGAACGACACAGCCCTCTTAATTCTTACATTCCAATTGGCTAACAATAGACTTAAATTGGCTTATGATTTCCATTATTACATATTCCAATTGATGTTTATGATTTTCACTATTGCAAGGTATAAAAGATGGGTTAATCAAAAAGTCCCTCACATTTTGCGTTGGATTGCCATATGAATTTAAACACAGAACATGTTGTTCAGTTTATTCAATTTAATCGTAGCAACACACGGGTATTGTGCTAGTGATTTATATGTCTTTCTTTGCTCCCTGGCCTCGAGGTGACTGCCCTCGTGAAGTGGTGTGAGGTGGTTATGGTGACACATGTCTTGTTGCGCACCACATAGTGTGCCCTCGACGGCACTGAAAATGATCGGTACCTCTGAAACCTTGCGGCTATAACAATGAATATTACTTTATAGGCCTTCACAGTATATATTTTTCTTACCCATTGCAACGCACGGGCATATTACCTATGAAAGAAAAAAGCTGCTGCCTTTCATTGGCTCAGGAAAAAACTTTCTGCCCTTTATCCGTTCTTCTAAAATTTTCTCTGGCCAGTGCAAGGCACCCACACGCGCTTCCTCCGGCTGGTCTTCGTTGCCTCGCTCGTACGGTACTCGAATACGGAATACTCCATCGATCGCCCTCCTAGTCGTCATACATCCACGGAGGAACCAACGACAGCAGCATCTACTTTGTCAGTTTCGGCGTCACACTCGTCTACTGGTAGCATACGTATCGTAGCATTAGCATGTCGAAGCTGACAAATATAATGGGCCAACCAACGTAGCACTACGGCCGGCTACCACAATGACAATCGACAGGTATCTTTCTTGTTTTACATCAAGCAATCTCAGTTAATCAATGCAAAAGGAGCTTCTCAGACAAGGCGAAACTTTTCTACATCTTGCCTAAACACGGAATATACCGAATTACGGAACGAAAGCATCATTCACATTCCAAAAGCCAAAAATAAAGAACAATTCCTTGCTTGTGATGAGGGTGCACAAATTGAGTTCGCACGACAATCGTCAAGCCTACGCTGCTAAGAAATTTGATCCAAATTACCAACATTTTCCTTCATTTCTTTTCAGAAAAGGAAAGACTTTACAAAACACAACACGGAATGAACAAACATCCTTCACATCTCAAAAGTCTCAAATTCAGCCCCAACTAGAAAACCAAAACCGATTGATGATCTCTCGGCCCCAACATGGCTTGCAAAATACAACACGGAATGAACAACATCGTTCACATCTCAAAAAGTCTAAAATTCAGCCTCTGCTAGAAAGAAAGAACTATTCCTTGCTTGACACGAGAGTAGTTCACAAAATCGATTGATGATCTCTCCGTCCTACCACCAGCCGCTCCACCACACACTCACCTATCAACGTCCCAGTACACGTCCATTTCGGGGGCCTCCAAAAAAAATCCAACAAACAAATCAAACAACAGTGCGTACAATACATACGGCATACGTACGATTATACGTCGCGCGTACGCGTATCTACAGCCTAGGTCTACCACTCTCTAGCACGGTTTACACGTGCGTACTCTACATTGCCCGTGCTGCAACAGGACTTGCTTCACGCGCTCGCTTCGATCAGCTGCGCTCCGGCGCCCGGCGCGGCGTACTCCACGCGCCGAGCGGCGACGGCGAGCCCGTCCACACGTGCGCCGGCGTCCGCGCCACCGCCGCCATCGCCTCCGGCGCGTCGGAAACCCGCCACACCTTGACGGACCCGTCCAGGCTGCCGCTGTACACCACCCACCGCCGGTGCCCGTCCGCGTCGAGGCGCTCCTCCTCGTCCATGGCCACGCACTTCACCGGGCCCGTGTGGCCGGCCAGCACCGCCAGGCGGGAGTGCTCGGCGCCCTCGTCGCGGCGCCACACGCAGATCGTCCGGTCGGCCGACCCGCTCACCACCACGCGCCCGGCCACCGCCAGCGACAGCACGGCCATCTTGTGCCCGCGCAGCGCGCCGCCGTTCCTCGGCGCGGTCTCCCGGGCGGCGCCCCGCCGCCACTGCCAGTGCGTCACGGCGCCGTCGGACGAAACCACGTACACCACGCGCGCCTCCGTGGCGACGGCCACGGCGGTCACCGCGCTGTCGGCCTTGCGGAGCACCCGCTCCATGACGTGCCTCGTGGCGCCGCCCTTCCCGGCCTCCCGCCGCCACACCTTCACCGTGCCGTCGGCCGACCCCGTGAACGCCAGCGCGTCGAAGCCGGCTGCCGCGACCGTGTTCACCGCGTCGTCGTGCGCGCGCACCGACTCGAGGCACCGCGAGTCGGACACGCGCCACACCTTGAAGGTCCTGTCCCAGGACCCGGAGTAGATGAGCCCGGCCTCGGCGTCCAGGCTGAGGCACGAGACGGCGTCGAAGTGCCGGAGCCAGAGTGAGCTCTGCCTGCGCCGGCCCGTCTCCACGTAGTGCGACGGCCTGACGGAGCTCTTGAGGAACTCACCGAGCCGCGGGAGCGAGCCCACGCGCTTGTGCGCGGCGGGGTCGTCGGCGGAGGCGCGCCACACGCGGACCTTGCCGTCCTGGTGGCCCGTGTAGATCCTGCCGTCGCCGGCGACCAGGATGGCCTTGACGAGGCCGCTGCCGCACTTGAACCCGGCGAACTCGCGCTGGTCCTTCCACACACGCACGTTCTTGGAGTCGGTGCCGGTGTAGAGCAGGTCCCCCGCCGCGGCCAGCGAGTACACGTGCCCGTCCGCCTTCACCAGCGACCCGATGAGGCCCGTGGCGTCGGTCCTTCCGGCCAGTGCGGACCCGGCGCCGAGACCTGGGAGGTTCACCCACGGCGACGGCATGTATGGCGACGGGGACGCCGCGGCCGACGTGCCCGCGCTCCCGCTGGTAGTCGGTGACGGCAGCGAGGAGCACACGTCGCCGTCCTCATCGTCCGACGACTTGGCCGCCGCCACCGCCGGGTCCGGCCGGAGGCACTGCAGCAGCTTCTTGTGATTCCTCATGGTGGATCGATCACCAGCAGCCACCAATCAAGAAATCTTGGAGCGATCGAACTGTTCGTGTTTGGTTAGAATGAATGGAAGAGGCAAAGCCGAAATGGAGAAGGAACCGAGGAACACGATCGAGAGTGACGCTTTGGTGGTCTAGCGAGGAAGATTTTCAGGTGATCGAGCTGGGGAGGGGATGGGGTATATATAGAAGCGTGCGCGCGGGTGGACTGGGTAGTTGTGACAGGTGGACGGCTGTGGCTCGCCGACGATCGCCGTTGCTTCTTCCTTTTGCGGCGAGCACGTGGCCGCATGGTTCCGGCGGGACAGGTGGCGACGCCGCGAGCCGGCGCGGTACAGTGATTTCCATTGCACAGGTGAGTGGAGCAGTGGTGATGGCGCCCCGTGTCGCAACAGCAAATCGCACTGAAATAGTACGGAGCCAAAATGTCAACGTGAAGCTAGCAATTGACGCAGCTCCGGCCCCGTGTAAAAATGTTTGCGTCTTATGCTGCCCCGTAAAGTCATAGCTGAATTGAATGTATCTTCAAAGTGCACGTTATGTTTGGGTGACAGCATATAGTGTACTTCCTCCGAGAGTGGACTAATGGAGCTCTCCCTAGTAGAAAAATGGGCAACGGTCTACGCCTTTAGTACCGGTTCCCGTGTGAACCGGTACTAAAGGGTGTATTAGTACCGGTTCAATCGTCAGCCGGCCGAGAGCAAGATTAGTACCGGTTCGATGTGGCCTTTTGTACCGGTTCATACTAGGAACCGGTACTAAAGGGTTTTAGTGGGCCAGAGCTGAACCTTTAGTACCGGTTCATATGAAGAACCGGTACTAAAGGGTCCCTGCCCTATTTCTTCAGCTAGCCCGATCCCTGCATCAAATTTTCTCTCCTTCTCCTCTCACATTTCCAAATATTTGGCACCTCTCACACTCCAAAAAATCTCTATTTTTCTCCACCATTTTATCAAGATTGACGGCACCCATCTATCCAAGGGTTAGCAATATCATCCTTTTTTCCGGCGTTCCTAATTTAGCTCATTTCTTTGCTAGTTTAACTCGTATTATTTTTCTAGTGCTAGCAAGGTGTTTGATGAAATGCCTAAGTTAGGAATTTTATTCTTTTTGTATGCAATTGAGCTCAAATTAAAGTATGATTTGTAGATTTTAGTATCGTCCCCGTCCTCACCGCCGTCGATCGCCAGCGTCTTCCCCTAGCCGGCACTGTACCACCTCGGTGAGCCTTTTTTTTTTAATTAAAAAAACTTAGTTTTATGTGATGAACTTGAATATTAATTAAGTTGGTCACTCATATATCCATGATGTTGTGTAATTAATGATTTTTGATATACTTATATAATGCAGATGAATCGACAATGGATGTACGGTGACCGATGCCATCCCGACTTCATTACTGGCATGCATTATTTTCTCAACGTGGCGGAGGCAAACAGGCGGTTGAATGGTTTCATTTATTGTCCATGTAGTTCCTGTAGAAATACGAAGGATTACTCTACCTCAAAGACCCTTCACTTCCACCTGCTTGAGAATGGTTTCATGCCCGGCTATAATTGTTGGACCAAGCACGGAGAAAGAGGGGTTATAATGGAAGGCAACGAAGAAGAAGAGGATAGTGACAACTATCCTATGTTCACTGAAGACAGTGATAGTAGTATGGGGGAAGACGAAGCTGAAGAAGAGCCCATTTTTGATGAGCCCATTTTTGATGACCCCGATGACGATTTGGGTCGGGCCATTCTTGATGCGAAGATAAACTGCGGAAGTGAAAAGGAGGTTGAAGTTGGAGAAAATGTTAGAGGATCACAACAAACTGTTGTACCCAAATTGCGAAGATGGCCAGAAAAAATTGGGTACCACACTGGAATTGTTGCAATGGAAGGCAGAGAATGGTACTTCTGACAAGGGATTTGAAAAGTTGCTGAAAATAATAAAGAAGATGCTTCCAGGGGAGAACGTATTGCCCTCTAGTACGTACGAAGCAAAGAAGGTTGTCTGCCCTCTAGGATTAGAGGTGCAGAAGATACATGCATGCATCAATGACTGCATCCTCTACCGCGGGGAGTACGAGAATTTGAATGCATGCCCGGTATGTGGTGCATTGAGGTATAAGATCAGGCGAGATGACCCTGGCGATGTTGAGGGCGAGTCCACCCACAGGAAGAAGGTTCCTGCGAAGGTGATGTGGTATGCTCCTATAATACCACGGTTGAAACGTTTGTTCCAAAACAAAGAGCATGCCAAGTTGTTGCGATGGCACAAAGAGGACCGTAAGAAAGATGTGATGCTGAGACACCCCGCTGACGGATCGCAGTGGAGAAAAATCGATAGAAAGTACAAGTCATTTTCAGATGACGCAAGGAACTTAAGATTTGGTCTAAGTACAGATGGCTTTAATCCTTTCGGGGAGCAGAGCTCCAGTCATAGCACCTGGCCAGTGACTCTATGTATCTATAACCTTCCTCCTTGGTTGTGCATGAAGCGGAAGTTTATTATGATGCCAGTGCTCATCCAAGGCCCGAGGCAACCCGGCAACGACATTGATGTGTACCTGAGGCCATTGGTTGAAGAACTTTTACAGTTGTGGTGTGAAGAAGGTGTACCTATTTGGGATGAGCACGAACAAAAGGAATTTAACCTACGAGCGTTGTTGTTTGTAACCATCAATGATTGGCCTGCTCTTAGTAATATTTCAGGACAGTCAAACAAGGGATACAATGCATGCACACACTGTTTAGGTGAGACTGACAGTATATATTTGAGAAACAAGAATGTGTACATGGGGCATCGTCGATTTCTTCCAAAACAACATCAAGTAAGAAAGAGAGGAAAGCATTTCAGAGGTGAGGCAGAAGACCAAATGAATCCTACCCGCCCTACTGGGGATGTTATATATGATATGGTCAAGGATTTAAAAGTGATCTTTGGAAAGGGTCCTGGCGGACAATCTGTTCCGCATGATGTTGACGGACATGTACCCATGTGGAAGAAGATGTCCATATTTTGGGAGCTACCCTACTGGAAAATCCTAGAGGTTCACTCTGCAATCGACGTGATGCACGTGATGAAAAATCTTTGCGTGAACCTGCTAAACTTCTTGGGCGTGTATGGGAAGACAAAAGATACACCGGATGCACGGCACGACCAGCAATGTATCCACGAAGGAAACAACCTGAATCCAGAGAAGTATCAAGGTACTGCCAGCTACGCTCTTACCAAAGAAGAGAAGGAGATCTTTTTTGAAGTCCTGAGTAGCATCAAGGTCCCGTCTGGCTTCTCATCGAATATAAAGGGAATAATAAACATGTCAGAGAAAAAGTTTCAAAACCTAAAGTCTCATGACTGCCACGTGATTATGACACAATTACTTCCGGTTGCATTGAGGGGGCTTCTATCAGAAAATGTTCGAGTACCCATTGTGAAGCTATGTGCGTTCCTCAATGCAATTTCTCAGAAGGTGATCAATCCACTAACTCTACAAAATTTACAGAAGGATGTGGTGCAATGTCTAGTCAGCTTCGAGTTGGTGTTCCCACCATCCTTCTTCAATATAATGACGCATCTCCTCGTTCACCTGGTCGAAGAGATTAGTGTACTCGGTCCTGTATTTCTACACAACATGTTCCCCTTTGAGAGATTCATGGGAGTCTTAAAGAAATACGTTCATAACCGTGCTAGGCCAGAAGGAAGCATCTCCAAGGGCTATGGAACAGAGGAGGTCATTGAGTTTTGTGTTGACTTTATTCCTGACCTTAAGCCGATCGGTGTTCCTGAATCGCGCTATGAGGGGAGACTGCGTGGAAAAGGCACGCTAGGAAAGAAAGCAACAATGTGTATGGACGGACATTCTTTCACTCAAGAACACTACACAATTCTACATAATTCCAGCTTGGTGGCTCCGTACAAAGTGGAACACAAGAATATTTTACGCTCTGAATACCCGGAGCAACGTGAAGATTGGATTGATGGAGAACACATGAAGACTTTCGGCGGTTGGTTGCAAACACGGCTCATGAATGTCACTGATGAAGAACAGCTATACTTGTTGGCCAAGCAACCATCTTCGACTATATCGACATTTCAAGGGTACGAGATAAATGGGAATACATTTTACACATTCGCCCAAGATAAAAAGAGCACCAATCAAAACAGTGGTGTCCGCTTTGATGCAGCAGAGGACAATGGGAAGAAGGTCACATATTATGGGTACATAGAGGAGATATGGGAACTTGACTATGGACCTAATTTCAAGGTCCCTTTGTTCCGGTGCAAATGGTTCAACCTGAAAAATGGGGTACACGTAGACCCGCAGTACGGAATGACTACAGTGGATCTCAAGAATCTAGGGTACGACACCGAACCATTCGTCCTAGCCAGTGAAGTGGCTCAGGTTTTTTATGTGAAGGACATGTCTACCAAACCGAAAAAAAGAAAAGAAAGGCAAGAGGACACATCATACGATGAGCCAAAGCGCCACATAGTTCTTTCAGGAAAAAGAAACATCGTGGGAGTAGAGGACAAGACAGACATGTCAGAAGATTATAATAAGTTTGATGATATTCCACCCTTCAAGGTGAAAACTGACCCAAGCATCATTTTAAATAATGAAGATTGTCCATGGCTGCGTCGCAATCAGAAGAAAGGGAAACACAAGAAGAAAACTTAGAAGACTAGATAGGGATCATAACTTGTGTATCTCAATATGGAAATGACTTTCCCATTTATTTTTGTGTAATGATGTTATTGTATGAGGGAAATTTTTCCGAGGCGGAGCTTCCGAAGATGCCGTAGGGCGTGAGCACCAACCGGGACATCTTTAGTCTCGGTTGCACCCACCAACCGGGACTAAAGGTTACCCACACATCCTTATCCCACCGACAGTTTTATTAGATGACACAAAAACCACCTTTAGTCCCGGTTGTACCCACCAGCCGGGACTAAAGGTTAGATGGTTCCCCGCGCCACTGCGTTCCCGCCTATTTTCTTCCCGCGCTTTCCACCGCTTCTACTTTGTCTTGTTCCTCCGACAGGGGCATCGTGCGTCCACCCACGCGTCCTTATCTCATCGAGCAGTGCATCCACCCACGCGTCCTTATCCTGCCG
Source organism: Dactylis glomerata (assembly GCA_007115705.1). Taxonomy (NCBI): domain Eukaryota; kingdom Viridiplantae; phylum Streptophyta; class Magnoliopsida; order Poales; family Poaceae; genus Dactylis; species Dactylis glomerata. The sequence goes on from QXEO01000055.1 coordinate 757,203, forward strand.
ACATCTTTAGTCTCGGTTGCACCCACCAACCGGGACTAAAGGTTACCCACACATCCTTATCCCACCGACAGTTTTGTTAGATGACACAAAAACCACCTTTAGTCCCGGTTGTACCCACCAGCCGGGACTAAAGGTTAGATGGTTCCCCCCGCCACTGCGTTCCCGCCTATTTTCTTCCCGCGCTTTCCACCGCTTCCCGCCTCCGTCTTCCCGCCATTTTCACTATATATATGTAGGCTTGGCCTCCATTCACATATCACATCTAGACTCATATCTGCAAACCTCATCACTCTCTTCCATGGCTTCCATCGTATCTCTAACCCCCCGGGAGGTGGAGGTGCTTTGCGCCTCAAACTACCCCTGCCCGCCGGGCTACCGCGTCCCCCCCGGCTGGATGCTGAGCGTCGGAGGCGTACCGGTCCCTCCTGTCCCTGTAGGTGTGGCACGCCAGATGGCCATCACGAACCACTACTACTTCGAGCTCACGCCAGAGCAGCGGAGGAATCCTCAGTGGCATCCCGACTATAGCCCGACTTGGGATGCCTTCTTCATCAATCGGCGCGAGAGTGCGCTTGCCAGGCACGAGGAGGACAGCTCGCCTCGTTCGAACTTCAACGAGGCCGGCCGTCGGCTATGGTGGCGCGGCCGGACTCTCCAGAGCGTCATGGCCTACCGTGGCCCCCGCCTGCGCTACCCTCAGTCTCAGTCCACGCGTGCTCACCAGTCGAGGTTCGACTACCGCGACCCCGATGCCAGCGACGATGACACCGGCGACTACGATGACTACAGTGGCGACGTTTATAGGGCTAGGCACGACTATGACTGAATCACTCCAACATTCAAAAACAAGCTCGGCCGATTGTGACTTAATCTGGCCATGTATCTTAATTTTCAGTTGAGATATGTACTTCTTTTCCTGTTCAATCGTTGAAATAAAATCAAAAGAAAATCAAATGAAACTGCAAATGAAAATCAAAAGAAAATCAAAAGAAACTGCAAAATAAAATCAAATGAAAATCAAAAGAAAAAGAAAAAAGAAAATCACAAGAAACTGCTAAAGAAAATCAAATGAAAATCAAAAGAAACTGCAAAAGAAAAATCAAAAGAAAAAGAAAAAAAGAAAAATCAAAAGATACTGCAAATGAAAATCAAAAGAAACTGCAAAATAAAATCAAAAGAAACTGCACAAGAAAATCAAATGAAAATCAAAAGAAAATCAAATGAAACTGCAAAAGAAAAAGAAAAAAAACCTGTTCAATCGTTGAAATAAAATCAAATGAAAATCAAAAGAAAAAGAAAAAAGAAAATCAAAAGAAACCGCAAAAGAAAATCAAATAAAAATCAAAAGAAACTGCAAAATAAAATCAAATGAAAATCAAATGAAAAAGAAAAAAAGAAAAATCAAAAGAAAATCAAATGAAACTGCAAAAGAAAATCAAATGAAAATCAAATGAAAATTTTAAAAAAAAGTAAAAAAAGAAAAATCAAAAGAAACTGCAAATGAAAATCAAATGAAAATCAAAAGAAACTGCAAAATAAAATCAAATGAAAATCAAAAGAAAAAGAAAAAAGAAAATCAAAAGAAACTGCTAAAGAAAATCAAATGAAACTGCAAAAGAAAAATCAAAAGAAAAAGAAAAAAAGAAAAATCAAAAGAAACTGCAAATGAAAATCAAAAGAAACTGTAAAATAAAATCAAAAGAAACTGCACAAGAAAATCAAATGAAACTGCAAAAGAAAAATCAAAAGAAAAAGAAAAAAACCTTTGGTACCGGTTGGTGGAAACAACCGGTACGAAAGGTTAAAAAAGCGGAAGAATTTCCGAAAATACCTTTCGTACCGGTTTCTGTTACGAACCGGTACTAAAGGTCACCTTTAGTACCGGTTCTTAACAACAACCGGTACCAAAGGGAATTAGGTCGTTTTCTTCTCCCCCCCCACCGACGGACACAGCAAAAGCCGCACTCAGCACACACTCCCGCCGCCGCAGTCACGCGCCGCCGCCGCCGTCACGCGCGCGCACGCCGCCGCCGCCGCCACGCGCCCGCACGCCGACGACGCGGGCGCCTCCCGCGTCTGCCCTCGACCGCGCGCGCCTCTGCCTCGCCCCGGGAGCTCATCCACGCCGACGACGCGGGCGCCTCCCGCCTCTGCCCTCGACCGCGCGCGCTTCTGCCGCGCTCCGGGAGCTCATCCACGCCGACGACGCGGGCGCCTCCCGCCTCTGCCCTCGACCGCGCGCGCCTCTGCCTCGCCCCGGCCCGCGCTCGCCTCTGCCTCGCCCCGCTACTGTAAGTTCTTCAGTTCTTCTTCATACCCTGTAATGAGTTGATGTTATCTATATGTTTGATTGAATGTGTATGCTTCTGGATTCCTTGTTCTGGGATAGTTCTTTGATTTCGCATAGCACATCAAATTGTCTTCCTTGTTCTGTTATTGTGATACTTCTGGATTCTAGATTCTAAGCAGTGTTAATCTGCTGCTCTGGTGAACTAAAAATTTCCATATGTAGAATATCTTATTTTGAAACAATGCTTGTTTGCTAATGTAATACTGAGTTTGTGTTTGCTTAATCAGTTGTAGTTACTTGTTTGCTGTAGTAAAGACTACTAGTGTTATGTGATGGCTGGACAGTGAAGAAGCAAGTGCAAATATGCATAAGTCTCCTTTACTTGATCAGATTGTTGGAATGAAATGACCTTATTGACTTGTGGATTGGCTGGCTGATTTCACACTGTGCGCATGATGATTGTGGCTGGGCTGGCTGTGCAAATTTGAAATTTTTAGTGTGTTTCCATGACATGGTTTAGTTGGATTCCTACATGAAAACTAAACCCCTAATTATTTCCTTAAGTGTTTCCTTTATGTAATCTGCTGCTTAGTTTTTAGTTTTGAGGGGTCCATGGTTGCTTACTTTTCAAGAGACCATATGCAGATTATTTTAGCTATAATATGTGACAGTCAAGCCCTATTGAGAATGATATACATACTATATACCATTACTACTTATATTCTTTACATGGCCTCTCATCATAAATGGAGAATTTCATTTTAAATTTTTCATATTCTGGTGCTTCAGGAAAGAAACCTTCGAGCCAGGCAGTTGCCTACTTGTATGCAGTACACTTCCAATCATGTTGCTTTTTGAGATATGATTCTTTTTCTTAGCGTCTACTGTTCTAAACTTTGGTGGCATAACCTTACGAGATGCTTGTTTGTACAACTTTGATCAGTGCCACCACAGAAAGTGCATTTATGGAACTTATTTGCTTTGATCTTTTTTATTGTGAGCATCCTTCCTTGGGCGACCTTTTGCTGGAGAAGAAGATCAGTCTGGTTTTGCCTGCAGAGATGCGATGATTTTCGCTAAGGAGAATCACATGACCCAGGTGGCGCTGGAAACTGATTGTCAGGTGATGGTGGAGCTTTGGTAGAATAGGAGCAGCCAAGACCATGCTGGTGTGCAACTGATTAAGGAGGCGGAGTCGTACGAGAGCTGTTTCCAGGGCTTCAAGCTAGAGTATGCAAGATAGGATCTAATCGGGCAGCACATGCTTGCGCGAGAGCAACTTTCGAGTTAGAGTCTGTTGTGTACTTTATCTTTGTTCCTGGTTTTCTGAGTAGTATTGTAACTTCAAAACTTTGGAAACTGCAGGTTGTTCAGTAGTTTTGATCATTTGTTATTGTTATGCTAGTGAAATAGGAGTAATATGGTGCATCATTCAATTACTCTGTTCTATCTTTTGTGCTTTGAGAACTTCCTCTGAGTGAAAATTTTAATCCTACGGTGTTTCTGAATAGTGTTATGTGCCTGTAAATCTTATTTCCATGCTTTCTCATAGACGCTGCTGAGTTTGAAATCTTATAATTCAATATCTGCATCTTTTACTAAGCTCAACTTAGCAGTGTGGTTACTGTTTACACTTTTTTACGGGTGGTTTTACTAGTTAAATTTGTATTTAATATGTATTATTGATGTTCTTATATGGTTGTGTGGCTGATTTTTTTCCTCTGCCATAGAATTTGTTTGCTTATATTTTTGGTTGCCAGAAATGTTCAGGTTTACATACATGGCGCTCCAGGTCTTCTGTGGCAAGTTTAGCTATTTCTACTTTGTATTCTAAAGTTGTTATAATGCTTGAAGTATTGTAACTCAACGTTCGATTCAATCAATGAGTCGAGTCGTTGATACTCAATGTTGTATGAAACGTGTATATATCCGAATGTGTATGTTTGATATTGTAACTCAACGCTAATGAAATGTGTATGTTTGATATTCAACCGATGCGATGTTTGAAACGTGGTTGATGAAAACTAGGAATATATATCCGAATGATAAATTAGATGTAACTTGTTATGGATGGAATCATACTATTTGTCAACTAGAAATATATATCCGAATGATAAAATAGATACAAAAAGTTATTGGGCCAATACTTGAACATATATCTTATTTTGATTTTGATTTGCCAACATATATCTCGCGTTCTGACCCCGGTGCAAAAAGTCTTGTGCCCTATTTTTAATTCCAGAAAAATTGCTACAAGTGTTTGAAATTTGTGATAACTTAAAATAACATGATGAATTAAATAATTGCACTTAATTTTGTAGTGACATTGAGCGATGGAGGACAACACCTTCATCCGAGATGAGGAGCGAGAAGAAATGGTGCAGAAAATGATATTTGAGAGTGCCCGTGGACCGGAACCCAATGGAGAACCCGATGGAGATGACGATGATTTCGGCTCACAATTTTTAAATGATGTCGGTGAGGGACTTGAGTCCGAAGAAAGAAGAGACAACGAAGTGTCCTTAATAAACTTCGACGAGGTGTATATCAAGGCTATATGTTCATCACTTGATGCATTGATTTATTTGTATTACACTTATTAACGAATCATTTTTCTTTTAGCCTTCTGGATCATCGAGCAAATCTGTTAAAAAGCAACGAGGCCCGACGCAACGTCTAAAGGGCGAGGGTAGGTTAGCCCTCACTGCATTTAAGGCTAGTGGTCAACCGGTGGAGCCCAAAGAGCACTGTCGTAAATTTGTAAACCAAGCTGGAGTTCTTGTTAGGGACCATGTACCGATCAGCATTGTAGAGTGGCATAAGCCGAAGAACGCGGGGGCTGAAGCTAGTTATGTCAATGATACTCTAAAGCTTTTTCTTTGGGACAGTCTACTGACACACTTTAGCCTACCGGAAGACATGACGGAAGGCCAGAAGAAGAAAGTCAAGGAATGGACTCTTAAGAGGATGGCCACACAATTCCAGACCTGGAAGAAAAATTTATGGGCCAGATATGAAGATAAAGATCCAGTATTCACTGGAAGTCTAGTGAAGATAAAAGATCACTGGCCCGCATTTAAGAGCTATAAGAAATCTTCTACTGCTGTGTCCCGATCAGTCACAAATACGAAAAATGCTTCAAAGAAGAAACATTTCCATCATTTGGGGTCAGGTGGCTACAAGACTGCCATTCCGAAGTGGAGAGCATTTGAAGCTAAACTGATGGAGGCAGGAATCACTCCACAGACATGGGACTGGCCCGACCGGTCCAAGTTCTGGTTGTTCGCGCATGGGGCAGGGTTGGACCCAAAGACAGGGCAGATCGTTGCAAAGGGAAAATGGAAGGATAAAGTTAATGCAATCACGACGCAGCTTATAGATGCAATTGAAAAAGTTAGAAAGGGAGAGTACATTCCCGATAGAGAGAATGACGAGCTGACACTCGCTCTTGGGAATGCGGAACACGTTGGACGGATACGAGCCCTCCCAGGTGTCACCATGAAGGAAGCATGGCCGGAGTGCGCTGACACTTATAGAAGCCGTTCAAGAAAGAAGAAGCAGGACTTAGACAGGTTAGCAGAATTGATAAATAGGGTGGAGGTGCTTGAGCAAAATCAGAGGGCACCTGATCAGCCGCTGTTTATACAAGATCCTCAAGCCGATGCCGCCCCATCTCAGCGAAGAAGCAGTGTGGGTTCCTCGCATCTTGAATGTGCAGGAAGCTACCCCGTGGATTATGTCACGGAGAAGACAGACTGCGAGCTACATGTGCAAATGAGGAACGTGTCCGTTAAGGTGGCGGTCGGCTATGTTTACCCAAATGAAGATGGAGCAACGCACCATCATATGCCCATTCCAGCTGGCTGTGTTCGTGTCGGGGTGGATGACGTTGTTCCGGGTTTTGAAACAATGGACCTTGATTTTCCTGGAGGTGACGAAGAGAAGACACTGGCCGATGTCAAGCGCGGTTTCGCCATATGGTCCAAGAAATACATCGTCCTTTTGCCAAGGCCACCGACTCCTCCTCGTAGCCGTCCACATGAGCAGCCAAGGCCACCGACTCCTCCTCGTAGCAGTCCACATGAGCAGCAAATTCCACATGAGCAGCAATGGCCATCGACTCCGCCTGGTAGCAGTCCACATGAGCAGCAAAGTCCACACCTACCGGAGAGGGACCCCAGTGCGAGTCCACCATCTCGAGATCCTCCGCGTAAGACTGCGTTTTTTAAGCGGAACGGTACGCCGCCTAGGAAGAGACCTAGAAAGGAGAAACCACTGCCGCCTATCGAGAAGTTACCTTGGGAAAGAACTATCGAGGAATGCAGCGAAATCTCTAAGTCCGAGGTGGTAAAACATTTTGCTAAGAAAGTGCCAGAGATACCTTTTGAGAAGACTCTAGATCCGGTGAAAGTTATTCGTACCGTTGAGAATCTATATGACCCTCCACCATCGCCGCTATCTGACTATAGGCGTTCTATTGAAAAGTCGTATGACGCTATGGTGGAGGTGAAAAAACCCGATCAATCGGTGGTCTCGGCGAAAACTAGGAAACAAGTGTACCAGCTCGGAGAACAACCCGTTCAATCGGCCCCCCCTCTCAAGGTGTTTGACGAGAAGGCCGTTCAAAGTTCTCGACAAAACACAATTGATTACCCCATCGCTGAAGTAGTATATCAATTTGTTCAAGGGAAAGATCTGGTCGAGAATATCAGGTCGCTACCAACATGTATGCGTAATTTGAATGCGTGGTACACTAATGCCACAAAGAGAGGGATTGATTGTATCATGGTGCGAGTTAAGGATGAGCACTACTTCCAAGAATACTCTGTGAGCGTTGACTTCCTCGAACTTTTTCAGTTATACAATCTCCGGGCCATCGACAAATCTATCATCAGTTGCTATTGTCTGTAAGTGATTTATTAATATAATTTGAGAAGTCTTTAGCTCAGCTCATTCATTGTCTGCAAATTATCCTCAATTTAATCTTTTGTGCGCTATATTATGCAGATCGAAGAAGCTCGAATGCAAAAGGGATGAAATCACGGACATTGGGTTCATTGACCCAGATACAATACATGAAAAAACCATAGAAGATCCCATCTTTAACAAGGATACACCAGAGACTTTGCTAAGGTTTTTGAAGCGACAACATGACAAAAAGACAATACTTTGGCCTTACAACTTCAAGTAAGTGTAACTGTCTTATAACACATTCTATTTTGCTCACCATATGTTAAAATTTTAACTGATGACTTATATCTATGACACTGCATATTTAAACGTGCGCAGGTTCCACTTTATTCTTATCGTCATTAAAATGTACGATGGAGAGGTTGAAGTCTATGACTCACTAACCAAAGAGCCTATACTATACAAGTCGGCTTTTGATATGCTCAAAAGGCAATTTTAATTCTTATCGGTTTTTTCGTTAATTTCCTGATATCAACAAATTAATAACTCTTTTATGCATTTTCTTTTGTCGGGCAGCGTATGTCAAACGTTCATCCAGGAAGATCCGACCGGTCGATGGAAACCGAAGCTGATATGGCGTGCGAACAAAGTAAGTAGTACTACCTAGGTCCACACACCTTTATCATACTTGATTATTATTTGATTGAATTATATTCTTGTACAGAAATGCGCGCAACAACCCGAGGGGACTAATCTATGTGGATACTATGTTTGCGAGAACATCCATAAGATTGTCAGCGAGCGAACGAATAATCAAAGGAATAGAGAGGTACGCTAACAATATTCACAAATTTATTTTGTTACCATAACTTGTGCTAAGTTTCAGTCATAATTGTTTAATTGTGATTTGATATATATATATATATATACATAGCTCATGTATTCATTTGAATATCATTCTTTTACAGTTGACAAGAAAGCGTGACAGGCTCCCAATCGAGCACCGCTTCAAAGCAATTGGCGAGGAATTGGCAGGATTTTTCCTTCGGGACGTCATACCTAATTTCGGAGAGTACCACTATGAATGAAGATCTATATGTAATATATAGCTTGACTCGGAGAATACCACTATGCTACATGTAATAGATAGTATGCCTCGGAGAGTACCACTATGCATGAAGATCGATCTTCATGCATGTACTATTTAATTTGCGATCTTATGCAATTACATGTGTTATATTATATGCACCAAGTTGATATGCATTACCTTGATCTTCATGTACTCCTAAATCGAAACACGTTTCTGGCGCATCGACGCGATCCTCGTACAATGAAATGGTCCGATACCCCTAAACCCCTAAACCCCTCCTAATTAAAACCCTAAACCCTGAAATCCTTTGGTACCGGTTCGTGTTACAAACCGGTACCAAAGGTCCCTAGCCCTGCACTCTCCTGGAGCCAACGTGGAGGCCCCTTTAATACCGGTTTGTAAGGAACCGGTACCAAAGAGGGGGGGCTTTTGTCCCGAATCTTTTGTACCGGTTTGATTTCCGGTACAAAAGCCCCTCTGGAACCGGTATTGATGTCCATTTTTGGACTAGTGTCTCCATGTAGCCCGATTTTTAAAAAAAATTCGAAAATTGCTTTTAAAGTTTTAAAAAAATTGGTACAAAAAATCTTGATATAGATAATGATGAGATCTAGCAATGTGCAAAAAATCAATCCAAAAATCGTTGTATTTTTGTCTCAGGAAAAATAACAAATCTGCCAAAATTTCAAACTTTTGAACTACGCACTGTTCACTAGATCTAGATCTACGGATTTGTCATTTTTACTGAGCCTAAAATAAAATGAATTTCGGATTGATTTTTTGCACAGTAGTAGATCCCATAATTGTGTACATTAAGAATTTTTGTCTCAAATTTTTTGAAACTTTGAAATGTCATTTTCGAATTTTTTTAGAAACGGGCTACATGTAGCCCGAGCTCCATTAGAGGTTTTCGACTTCCTCCGTTCTATAAAACGTGTTGTATTTAGACACATTTCGTACGAGATATATCCATATTAGTGACAAGTTATATGGAACGGAGATATTGTTAAAATAGTGGGGGTACCTACGAGGATAGATGTGCATCCTGGTTTAGCCATTAGATTACTCTATAGAGTGTTTTGAACAAGTAAAGATTTAGTGCACATGGGTACCAGTAATCCTGTTGTTGTAAAACATCGAAAATTATATTACCTCTATGTTCTAAAACATTAAACGTTTGGGTAGGCTATTTTAGCCAAAAAATATTTTGGAACAGATGTAGCAATCAAGGAGGGACAATGCGGCTAATCCTCCATCTCCAGTTGTTGACATGTATCCTCTCGATTTATAGAAAATCCAACCCATTCCCGCCTTTCTTATCCTCTTATCTTCTTCCTTATTGCGATGCTCTGGGCCCCAAGACTTCACCTTCGACGCCGAAATTGCAGCTCACGGCTGTCTCACTATCGCTACTTGCCACCACATGCTAGGTCCCCTTGCCTTTCTCGACCGCTACGGTCCCACATTGCATATCCGTCTACTGTGAGGAGCAATGCCGGCGTGTGTGTGTGGGAGAGAGGGGGTTGTGTTCGATATATTAGTTTGTGCGGACGGCTGCGGATCGGAACATCTGATTCTCTGGAGAAAGCACAGCTTTCGCCATTCATTAATGCGCGTGGAATATTATGTAGTAATCTATTTCTCCAATAATATTACTTATCATTAATATCATTATATCCAAAAATATTTTAATTTTAAATATATCTATACCAACGATAAGTAATACGGACAAAGAGTAAGAAAGTCAAACACGTACGAGCGGGTTAGGAGATGGAAACAGATCGAGCGGCCGGCGAAACCACGTAGCCGCCAAGGAGATCGCATCGGCAGCTACGCGATCTATCGAGCTGCCAAAGCTAGGTGACAAGTACGTACGTGCAGCATTGCCATTGATACACCAGCCGTGCTTGTTTGACTTGACCAGAAGCAGCCACGGCCACAAGGCAAGATCGAGCTGACCTGAGCCAGGTCCAACACTAATTAAACGCGCCCGTTGACAGATTCGAATCACGTGTTGTATATTACTACGGTAATTCGACTTTCTTGATTATACACCATGTATCAGGGTTCTGTGACGTGCCGCGCGATTGATTGGATGATTTGGATTCGGGTGGTAGCTAGCGGTGATGTCACCAGACTGACTTCGAAGCTGGATTAGTTTTCCAAAAAGATCACTATCGACCAGTAATGGAAATACGTACGTACGCATGGAGGTCAGATACGTACTCTGTATCTACCAAAGAATCAACCAAATATATGGAGTATATGTCAAGTTGAGATATGTCACTAACATTGGTAAATGTTTCATGGTTCCAAAGATAAATTACTATTTACTATGATACATGTATGTAACAACATCATGCATGTAACTATACTACAAAAATGGAGCTCGGTAATTTTGTGACGTGTCGCACGATTGTTTAATCGTATGATTTGGGCTCAAGGTAGTACGGAGTACTCATCATTGTCAAGAGATTGACTTACAAAGTCTTTAATGATCACTATCTAGGCGATGGAGACAATGGGGTGATTCATTGAAATATTTTTTTTCCAGTTTTTGGGTAGATTTTGACCAAAGATGAGGCTGGGCAGCTATTTTGTACCCACGTGGTTAACGATGCAGTTGGATAGCCTACTCCTAGGCTTGCGGGCGGGAAGGAAGGCTCATTTAGATTAGCCATAGTGCTAGTATCATATAAATTAGGTCCACAAAAATGTTAATATGGTAGTTAATTAATGAAGAAACAGAAGATTATAGTATCATAGGTAGTAGATACTATATCATAGCGCATATCACAAGAAACATTAAGCTCAAGTAAATCTTGTACACACATTTATATTGAGATACTACTACTACAAAGTAATAAATACGATAAATATATGATACTACTTTATGATACCATGCATTATGGAGGTAGTATCATACACAACACAAATATCATATACATGATACTACTATATGATACTCTCCACTATGACCAGCCTTAGCGGCAAACCCATATCTCATATGACCAGCCTTAGACGTGATATGGTGATCCTAACATTGGAGTAGAAAATTAATTAGCGCTCATTAGTTAAATGACCAAGATTCTCATGCATTCAACTTAGAACAGGACGATGGGCGACCATATGCACATATGATCACGAAACCAGGGCGCAACTCAAGGCAACTAGAATTTTCTCAAATAAATATATAAGCATCACATGTGGAGAAAAAAATTGTTTTCACAATAGTTTTATGCGCGAGGAGTGCTCCTCCTCCCAAACCAGAGAAGCCTGCTCCTCCTGCAGCACCGATGACATCTGCTCAGCACGGCTATGCTGCACCTGCGGTAACTATGCGAAGCGAGCGATTTTCTTGCTGTGAGCCATATCGAATTGTGTTTACCATAAGCTTGTGTGTGCGTGCCAAGAGGGTGAGCGGTGTTCTTGCTGTCATCGCTAAAGAGTCTGCATGGGCCGCGGGCACACGGTCGAATTTTTGGGGTGATAGGGATCTTCCGCACAAGGGAAGGGCCTCCCGTCTATAACCTGAGACCTTAAAAGGTCCGATCAATGGTTTCAAAAAACAAAAAGGTCCGATCAATACTACTGTGAGCTGAATGATTGTTTTGATGAACTAGAAGGTTGCCATTTTTTATTATAAACTCCAACCCTCACTCAAAGTTTAAGCCTTTAAATGTCTATAGTTGAGATAAAAGATGGGAGATGATGTTTTGGCTCATAAGTGCAGACACACCTATTACGAAAAATGTATAAAAGACGCATTTGAAAATGTTGAAGAAATTTGAACCAAAATTTAACATATACATCTGGGTATTCTATGTTTGTAAACAAACTTAAGCCAAATAATATTTTTTTGAATCCTGATTAAAAGATAAAAAATGGCACGTGAATAGTCCCATTGAAGCATCGAAAATTGTCTATTTTGCACAACCACAAAAAATGTTTATTTTCACTGAAACTTTATGCGCAAACATAGAATATCCAAATGTACAAGCAACATTTCGTTTCTAATTATATTATATTTTAAAATATAATTTTACACAATGGGTTCATGTGACCTATGAGCAAAGTGATTTTTTCTATAAAAAAGTCGTTTCTAGTTGGATTTTGAAAATAAGAACAATGAAGAGTTCCAAAATATTTGAGAACTGTCATGCGACCGGAGCGGCGTGTGCTATATTTCTTTTTTTTACATGTCCATATTTGTACATCGATACCACACGTTCTGCTTAGGGACCAATCAGAGGCTCCTACTTCATGGACCCGTTCATCTCTTGTGTCTTGGGCTTGGGACAATTTAATATTTTGCCAAAGTCTTAGCCCTAGTTTTTCCCATCGCCTACTTTTTCCCATCGCCTAGTGTGATTTTGTCGCTAGAATCTACTTTCTGGAATGAGTTAGCGGGCAGCGAAGCCCGAGCAAGCGCCGGGCAACAGGGATGCTAGGTCCGCCCGTCCATATGATGCAACAATACATCCAGTTAATTAATCGCTTCTCCTAGTTTTCTTCTAGCAATTTTTTGTCTATGACTGAGGTATAATTGCATGAGCAAAAGAGACCGGTGGCTCTATGGGGCCAGTCGAAACAACTTTTTGGACTCGGGACGCATGTTAAACAAATATATAATTTACACTAAACTTCCATACTTCTATGTAACCTATTTTTATTACATTAAAAATTGAATAAGTGCATTTTCATATATGTTGTTAGCACATTTAACTGAATATGGACTATTAATAATATTAATTGTATCCTTCTTTGTAATGCAATGTACATTAAAAATATACTTACCTTAAGGTAGTTCAGGTTTTTTTGTCTTAAGGCAGTTCATTGGGAAATGCAGATGTTATTTTTTCTAATGTATAATTTTATGTTATATAATACTTATTATACACATCAAGTTGACGACCTAGAACTACATGTAAGACTAACAAAATTGAATGAAGGAAGTATGTTCGTTTTCTACAGTATAGTTATGGTCTAAAAATTGACGCACTTATATGCCTCTTATTTGGTTCTACGGTTGCTTTAAAGATTTAACTACCTTTAACATATTGATAGACACAATGTTGAGTATAGCCCAACAAATATCTTGATAGCGGTTTCCAGTATAGTGTATAGTTTTGTGAACAAATTCATGAGTATAAATTGAAACATTAGCTTGACTTTCTACCATCTCATGTTGTCAACTATGTCTTACAAGTTACATTATTGTGTTTAATAATAGACTAAACATCTTATATTTTGGAACGTAGGAAGTACTATCCTAATACGGATGTATTCAGACACTCGAAGAAAGTAGTAATTCCACGTGCCCCAGCAACACACGTACGCGGCCCCCCGTGTGCCGCGCGCGGGAAAAATGCAAGTGCAATTAATTCTATCGTATCGAACCGAACTCAAACGCTGTTGCAAGCAACCGCAAATGGCCTAATGATGTGTCGTGTTATCTAGCTAAGCTATACCCTAGGGCCACCACCACCACTGCGCTAGCTCCCCGGTGCACTCGATACGCGATTCCGGCGATGAGAAACGACGACGTACAGATCGATCGGGCACCAAAACAAACCAATCGGCCGGAGGCGCGACACGTCTTAATTAATTTCCTTGGGAGTACATGGAAATCTCGTTGATTGGTGTGCAAGGGAGGGCTGGCTGGCTTAGCAAAGCTCTGTACGTAGGAGTACCGTGGAGGCGAGCGAGGTCGTTGCCTAGGATTGAAGGTTTCCAGCCGATGCGATCGACGAGCATTGTGTCGTCAACTGGGTAAACAAGTTAATATTAGCAAATCTAGGAAATGCGACCGATGTGCTACATGCTAATAGAAATCATTTCTAATTAAGTTTGATAAACAAAATGGTGGAGCTAATTTAGTTTGATAAATAAGTGCAATGTGTGTGCTCCCCTCCTGGGTCGCCTCCCTCCCGGGCGACTCCGGAGGCCCCCCTCCTATCCAACCCTAAGTCATCCTCCCTCGCATGGATCCTGGCCGCCGTTGCCGCTGCTGCCGGCGGTGATGGTGGCACCTAACCCGTCAGAAACAGCGGTGGGCAGGAGAGTTGTCTCTCGGCCGCGTCTCACGGGGGCTGGTGGGCATCGGTGAAGGGCCTTGGGCGGCGTGGCTATTCTTGGCTGGGGCCTGAGCGCCTCCATCGGATCGGTGACAAGGAGGGGATGGTGCACCGCTGACATGGTGGTGCCCTAGGTCAACTTGATCCGATCTAGGTCTTGGGACAAGATCTCGATCGGGTGGACCTAGGCGGGTGTGGTCCTGGTGTTGGTCCTGGTGTATTGATATCTTTGCGATATTAACAAATACTCTTTATCTAAGAAAATTGCAATGTGTAGAACTGGACGACTGAGACGCGCTTGAGGCTCTGGTGCTGTGGTGTGTACTTTTCGTGGAAGTACTGTGGAGTTGAAAACATGTAATGGTTTCCCCTCAAAGAAAAAGGAATTATGTAATGGCTCTGTGGCTGGAAGAAAATGGCACAGACGAATCAATCTTGAAAATTTTGTGGCGTGTTGCGCTTGCGGGTGATAGCGGATAATTTGGATTCGCGCACTACACATTTACTTGGTGGTGATGTCACAAGAGTGACTTGAACGAGTGTGATTATTTTGATTGTTAATTATCACAATCAAGCTGCGCGTAAACATGGAAACTTGGAGAGCGGTGTAGTAAAGTCACGTTAAGTACTCCCTTGTTTTCTGGGTTTAGTAGTAAAAGTCATACTTTGCAAATTAAGTTTGATAAAAAATAATCAATAATGATAATACCAAACACATATAATTTGAAAATTCTAATACAATCGATTATATATTAGAGATTTTAATTTTTGTTCGTAAACATTTGGTCAAAGTCTAGAGATTTTTTTTTACTTTGATCAAATCAAGATTGTGAAGTAATTGTGAAAGCAGAAAGTAGTTTGACATATTGCCACACATAGTTAATTTCTCAGGGTGACAATGCTAAACTGTGTATGATGTATGCACGCAGCTACTACAAATGAATTGTATGATAAGGACTGGTACGTAGTACTCACCTACTTAATTATGTGCTGGTGATGTCAAGAGAGTGACTTCAAATGGGGTGGTAAATTCCACTATGATCACTATCGACAGGGTGAAAACAACGGGTCAATCCATAGTTTTTCTTTTCTTTCTTTGGCTACCTTTCGCGCGCCCTCAGACGGGGCCGGCCAACTGGTTTGTACCGGCGTGATCCGGTGATCATAACATGGGAGTAGAAGAATAATTGGCGCCCATTAGCTAAAGGACCATGCAATTGATAGTTCATGCGGCTTACAATAACACGGTGGTGATGCAACTCAGCCGCGCGCTGCAAACGCAATATGCAACTCAGCCGATCGACCAGGTGACTGCTGTGTCGCACTTTGGGCTTCAAATATCTCGTTGCAACATTGGGATCTACTAGCACGCTAGCAGATGGAAAAGAAACCGGTTGCTCTGCGCCACGTCGCTGCAAAAAAGGGTAGCGGTTGTTTGGCAGTTCTGTCGCATCAACACACCGTTTGCTCTGAAGCAAAGCAAATGCGTCCTATGATCTGCGTCTCGTGATCTATAGCTTAGGCCCACGCAATGCAGTGGGGCTTGAGCTGGATACGCGATTCTGCCGATGCGAAACGACGACGTACGGATCGACGTGACCGGCCGGCGAGCACCATGTGTCGACGATCTCTCTTCTTCTTCTTTTTCAGTCGCGGGCTTTTTCCTGTCTTATTTCCTTCCACTGCCTAGCGAAGTGCTGTGGCATGCCGTGCGGCCGCAGTCACTACTCCCACGGCCTGTGATAACTACGACAAATGTTTATTTCCTTCACCTGGGCCCTGGGTTAATTAGCTGACTCAAATCTCGAGTGATCCTTCTTGGATCGACAATGTGTAGAGTGAGATCGACCGGATAAAGGCCCTGCTTGCCTGCGGATTCAACGACACTGTAACCCATTTACTAGTACTACTCAATTAGCAAAAAGTCAAGCATGCATGATAGCTTGTTAATTAGCGGGAGATCAAGCTCGAATGGCACATGAGGATGCTAAGCTATTACTATACGTACGTGGACGCTAAGCTGTCTATAACTAGAAACCAGGTAGCTCCACGTCATGCCAATCAGTAGGATGAAAATTTTATAAATTTGCTAGCTAGTGCTGTAGTATGACAATCAGTAGAGTGAAACTTCATAATTAGAGAGAATGAACATGGTCATTGTTTGCTATCCCCATATAACATATCTTCCATGTCCCTATTTTCACAACTAGGTTAGTTGTTCTGTCTGCAAAGTGTCTGGGAGCATGTATAATATCTTTGCTAGGACCTGGAGTTTGAAAGTTGACAAGTTAAATAATCACGGTGACACAACTGCTAAATTAGGCTTAAGTTATTATTTTTCTCAGCAAGATGTTTTTGTAACTTCTTTTATTGTTTTGACAGCTAGGGTTGTTAAAATGTCTGCAAATGTATCCGGAAGTTCTAGCAGTGTTGACGCACCTTCAGTGACAACACGTGGTAGGAGATCAAAAGTGTGGGAGCATTTCGAGAAAGATCTTGTCCTTGTGGGTGATGTTTCGAAAGCTATATGTAAGTTCTCTGAAACAAAGCTTACTTACACTAGAAGTCTCGAACCAGTAACCTCTTGAGTCACATATCAGAGTCGTGCCGATTGATTGGATCTGAGGTTAGAGCTAGGTTTTTGGCGAACCTTAAGAAAAACATTCGGATGTTGGCTTTCTCTTTGATCTGTAGCATTTAACTTATTGCCTAACTTTGGTATCCTTTCATTGGCACTATCTGCTGTATTGCTAGTTGCAATTTCTTGCAAATCTTGTAACAATTAATTGATGATTTGCAACGTTAATAATTTCTATAGTTAGATGATTGCAAAGTCTCGCCAATTCTTGTCGCTCTTGTCGTCCATCGCCGTCACTCCTGTAGCCAGCTCCAGATTGCAAACCATCGTCGGCCTTGTCGTCCTCCCCCCCCCCCCCCCCACCAACATGCTTGCACCACCTTTATCGGATTTTTGGTGGGCACATCTTTTGTAATTTATTGAATATTATTTGGTTAAGTAGTTATGAACTTGTAATATTATTTTTTAGAAGTTTCTTGGTTAAATTCCGTGGTATCATGTGTTGTCCGTGTCATTTTTTCCAGGTAATATAATCTTGTGTATATATATTTTTCATGTACATATCTCTATTCTGCTGATCGCTAGCTGATAGTTATATATATATCTGCTTTTTATGTAATTGTAGGGTATCATAGTTTATAAGGTCTTAGGTGAGATCCCATCTAAGTCCTACTTATAGTTTATTTTATTTTTATTAGTATAAATTTTTGTCTCAAAATTTATACTAAAAATTTCAAAATACACTACAAGTGGAATATAGGTGGGATCCCACCTGACAGCCTAGAAACGAAGTATTTGTACGCGTCCAACAGCCAGGAACTGTACTCAGTAGAATAAGATTCTAGAAGCTTGGCAGGAAAGCAACGAGATAATGGAGCATGTATCCGCGCGCTGCAAGTTCGCCTCGTACGTAGAACATGCAACAAAGTTGATGAATCGACACGAAGGGAGATTGCGGTTGTGAGTGAGTGACTGCCAATACCCTACCTTACCTACGAAGGGACGGCTGACGCAACCCGACCAGGCGCACTTTGTGATCCTGAAATATCCTTTCCGAGCTTGGAGATCTAAGCTAGCTACGAGCCGCAGGACGGTAGGAGAGAATATGAATCGCCACGTGCCCCAGCAGCAGCAGCACGCCAAATTCTGCCGGCCGGCCCCCATGTGCCGCCGCGCGGAGCAAAAAGGCTGGATCGATCGCCATGGCCATGATACCTAGCACAATCCTGTCGATGAAAGGAAAGCGAATGCGTTCTATGATATGATTTCCGCACTAGTGTGCTATTCTAACTGGCATCGCTACGGCGATTTTTTTTTATAATGCACTTTTTTGCAGTATTTATAGAAGTAGACGTTTTTTGGAGCATTTCGGAAAGTAGGACAGCTTCCTAACCGGCGGATCCGATTAGCGCTAATTGTGACCGGCGGATGCGATTAGGCGGTAGTCGTATCCGCCGGATACGACGCCAGCCGTGTCTGCATGCCGACATGGCCTCGAGGCGCGCGAAAGCAGGTGTCGCGTCCGGCGGACGCGACAAGCGTGCATGGCCCGGCCAAATTATTCCGTGTCCCCTCGCGCGACGCTCCCGTGCTCTCTGCCTCTCTCACTCTCACTCTCACTCCCTGCTCTGTCACTCTCCTCTCACTTCTCACGCAGCTCACTTCTCACGCAGCTAACTTCTCTCTCACTTCTCTCTCACAGCTCACTCTCTTCTCAAATCAGATTTCTTTCGATTTTGAGGTCATTTCTTGATGAAATTAAGTGAGATTTTTTGCAAGAAGTAGAGGAGAGCCCGATCTACATATGGGTTAACTTGTAGAGAAATTTTGTTGGTTTGTTTAGTCGCATTTTGGTGTAGTTGGTGTTAGTTTTCCTGTAGCTGTTCATTTGTTCTTGATATTGTTCTTGTTGTTCTTGTGTTCTACAGGTTGATTTCGTAGCTGCAGAAGAGCTGTGACGTGAGGCTGTTGCAATGTGGTGATTTTCAAGCTTGAAGGGTAAAATGTTAATATCATATGGTGGTCGTGTATTTTTTGTTGATATAGTTTAGCGGTGTAGAGATATGGGCTTAATCATGGAGAAATAATTATGGTGCGTATAGTAGCATGTAGATGTAGTTTGTGTAAAAAAAATTTGTAGGTATTCTAGTGTTCTTGTTGTATTATGTAGCGTTCTTGATGTTGTTTTTGTATTCTCCAGGTTATAGTGTTCTTGGTGATTCGGGTGCGTTCGAAGTGGTGTGACGTGAGCAAGTTTTGAGGTGGTGGTTCGCACACTACGAGGGTAAAAATCTTATTCTCAATAGGTGGTAGTGTAATTTTGTGTATATATATTTTAGCGGTGTAGTTGATGGAAGTAGGATTTTTTATGTAGCAGGAGTCATGTCTGGATTAGTTAGATTTGTTATTCATTATGGGTACGGTGCGGTCCGTAGCAGTGATGCTGGAGCTAATCTTAGATTTTTTTATAAGATACATACGTGGAGACTTCTTCTATTTTTTATAAGATACATACGTGCAGACTGCTGCTATTATGGTGCTAATGTTATAATTTGCAATAACAGGTTAAAAAAGAAGGGCACAAATAGGACCGTGGAGAAGTGGCTAACATTTGTTGGGAAATACATTAGAGAGTGGAAATATGCGCGGAATAATGTTTGGTCCTCAGATGTTCCATTCGATCCTGAACTCTTTGAGGAGTATTGTAGGAGGTACAACAGATGTACCCGCACGTATCTCACTAAGGCAAGAGACCCCAAGGGATATTTCAAACCAGCATTATGTGATATGTATGATGCAGGATCGTCAGCGGGCTCAAGAATACTAGCTGTAAGTTATTACAATTAAATGTTGATATAGTAAACTCTCTATTTTGTAGCTAATCGTACATATTATTTTTTGTTCAATTTTTGTAGGCTGATGAGGTTCACGGAGCCGTTAATGATATTTACCACTTCACACGCTCTCAGTCTACGGCGTCTCTAATTCCACGCCAACCTGTTGTCACCTTTCTGGGCAAGCTGGAGAAGAAGCTACGTTCTATTTACTCCACTCTCATTTGCCGTACTACTGATGATGTTCGTCAGAGAAGTGGACAAATGGACCCTCATACTTGGACGCCGCGTCCACCGCGGTATCCAGAAGTGCCTACGCCTCCAGCCCCTCTCAGGCATGCTCCACGTCCACGTCTTGATCCACAGGGGAGTATGAGGCCACCTTCTACTGTTGAGCCTAGACGTTCAGCTATGCGGCGCTCCACGTCGAGACAGAGGCCACCTCCTCCTGATCAGGCTGGAGGTTCAGCTTGGCAGTATCAGCAGCAGCCTAATCCTTACCAGGCTGGAGGTTCAGCTGGGCCTTACCAGCAGCTTGCTCCTGATCAGGCTGGAGGTTCAGCTTGGCAGCATCAGCAGCAGCCTGATCCTTACCAGCCTGGAGGTTCAGCTGGGCCTCACCAGCAGCCTGCTCCTGATCAGGCTGGAGGTTCAGCTTAGCAGCATCAGCAGCAGCCTGATCCTTACCAGGCTGGAGGTTCAGGCTATGTGCAGCAGGCGGAGTATGACTACTTGAGCCAGCCGCAGTATGGAGGCATAGCGTCGCAGATTTTTGGTTATACTCCACAGATGGCCATGCCAGAAGGTACTTGTAGTTCACAGTTGTTGTATTTCTTAAGTTATACATAGTCGTAATTTCCTAATATATTTTGTTGCATTGCACGCAACAGCACAGGGAGAGACGTCGCCTATACAGGGATCGACTTGGATGACTGGTGACATCGATATTAACTCGGACCCTATGGGTGGTTATATGGCCTTGCTTACTACTCCTCCACCTGATCCCACACAGCAGTCACAGACCGACAACCAGGAGGTCGAGAGCACTCAGTACTATCGAGCGGCCCCTAACAGGTATGGATGGACGACGCCTCCGCCACGAGGACCACCACGTGCTCCGCGCCGTCGATGATCTTTGTGATCTTTGTATCTTTGTATCCTAATAATTTGTATGCACATTCGTATTAGACATATATTTCTAAGCATGTTTCTGGTTCTCATTGTACTACTATCCTATGATGTATGAGACACATATATTTGTCACGATTTATTTCCGACTATTTGTTCCCACCTATTCTTTCCCGCTCGTTCTTTCCCGCCTATTATTTCCCGCTAGTTGTTTCCCGCCAACTCCATTCCCGCTCGTTATTTTTAGCAAATTTTTTCCCACTCGTTCTTTCCCACTCGTTCTTTCCCGCAAACTACTTTCCCGCTCCATTTCTCCAGCTAACTTCTTTCCCGCCTATTCTTTCCCGCTCGTTCTTTCCCGCTCGTTTTTCCAACTTGTTCTTTCCCGCTTGTTCTTTCCCGCCAACTCCTTTCCCGCTTCGTATTTCCCGCCAACTCCTTTCCCGCTTCTTCTTTTTCGCCTTCTGCATTCCGTGTCTTCTTTCCCGCCATTTCTATTATAGTTATTCGTACTATATTTGTATCTTAATTTTAGTTGTCCCGAATCATGTATTTCTATTTTAGTTTGCGGTATATAATACCGATGTATCACGCACTTTTAATATTTTAGTTTGCGGTATGTAATACCGATGTATCACGCACTTTCTATATTAATATAAATGTTACTTCCAATATATATTCTTAAATATTACTCTAAGATAAAACTTCCGAAATATTTGCCGCTACTAAAAATAATGCAAAGTAATGGAAATAACGAGTTTTTGGGTGCGCATTGCTTGGCCGGTTGGGTGCGTTTAACCCGGAAA
The DNA here is from genome assembly GCA_007115705.1 of Dactylis glomerata. Lineage (NCBI taxonomy): Eukaryota > Viridiplantae > Streptophyta > Magnoliopsida > Poales > Poaceae > Dactylis > Dactylis glomerata. Next base: position 778,917 of record QXEO01000055.1, read on the forward strand.
CCACCTATTGTATCCGGCGGATACAATAGCAGGCGTGCATGCGCCGGCTGCCTCGATCGCCTCCTATCGCATCCGGCGGATACAAAATGTACTTTTCTTGTCCGCCGGATGCAATGCTGTCCTAGTTTTGTAATTTGCATCAAAAGAATCCTAGTTCTATAAATGCTAAAAAAAAGTGCACTATAAAAAAAAAATTCGCATCGCTACGTGGTAGCTCGTCAAGCACACAAGACAGATCTCCAATTCTCCATACATCTACCTAGCTAGCATGTAGCTACCAGTACATGTCAAATTAGTGAGCCACGAGAAAACTGAAACTGACGTCGGCGGTACTGCCGCTCTTGCTGACAATTTAACTGTAAATCGGCACCACTGATTCGTTTCCATTATCTTAATAGATACTGAAAAAAAATTAATAGATACTGTACATCCTTATCTACGGATGTCTTGTCGATCGACCAATTAGTCTTCGAGTCTGATCCTTGCATCCAGCCAGGTGAGCACAGTGTGTGTACGGCCCCGAGTTTCCTTACTGACTGCATCAACCGCTACCAAAAGGAGAAGCTTGTCTGCAACCGCTGATCTTGCTGGCACCATGGAAACCATGTATTAAAATGAAGCTAGCTAGTTCCATACGTAAGCCTGTAGGACATTTTACATCGGTCGCTTTCGAAGAGATCGCGATTGGGTTAAGAAAATCAGTAGATGCCTGCCAATTTCCAAATCCGGAGATGCACAATAGTAGTTGCCGTGAACATAGCTTATTTGATTTAAAAGTCATGTAACTCTAAATGTGATAGCTTATTTCTGTGAAGGTTCTTTTGAAAAAACTGTCGTATTCTAGGTTTGAATTTTTTTTCCGCAGCTAAGTCGCATAAAATAACGTCACTCGAAGGTCTCGCTTTTTTTATTAAATTAGTTATGCATGATATAGGACCCGCATGAAATTTTTATGATTATAAGAACTTTTCAAACGTGAAACTTTTATATCGTGTCATTTTATATGATATATTACTAGAAAATAAATTATCATGCAACAAAAAATGCAAAATAAAATAAAATAGGAAAATACATATGCCTACGACATTGCAGTTGGCACAGCCTAAGTCGACGGCCCTCCATTAAGACCATCGACATAGGTCTGACACCATTCCTCAAACCATTCAACATGCCACATGTGCTGACGGCTAGGCTAAGCTGACAGCTTTGCCGTCGGCATAGCTAGCTCTGCCAATGGACCCAAAGCTCAATGCCCTCTACCCCTCTATGCCGATGGTCCCGACAAAAAGCCATCAGCATAGCTTAAGCCATGGGCATAATACTTGTTTCCTATAGTGCGCGGCCATCAACTGCATGCATGCCAGACTATGCAAGAACATATTCCTTCCTACCTAAAAGTAAGATGCATATCATATATAATCAAAATCAAGCCTTTTAAAATTTGACCAAATATATATGAAAATGTATTAACATTGATAGTAACAAAATATATTATGAGAACCACCATGAAATATATTTTCAGGTTGTATATACTTTTTTAGAAAAACAGGGGTAAAGGTTTTTATCTCAATCTATTAGTGAAATAGTTTATCGAAAACTATAGGGAAAATACAACAAGACTACTCTCCCGGCATGATTACACTCAAGCTTTTATATGCTCACAAAGTTGTTCCACAGAAACATCGATATTTTTATGTCATGTGCCAAAAAGAAAAAAAAAAGGTGTAAAACAGGTTGTTTACTTGATATTTATTTGTCTTTTTTACACAAGCCATAAAAAATGTTGTTTTTTCACTAAATTTGGTGTGGATATATTTATTTAGTTCTTTTTTATCAAAATTGGGTGTTCTTGTGCACATGCAGAATATCGAAACGTAAGTGTAAAATTTTGGTTCAGAATTTTTGACAATTTTAAAATATTTGTTTCGGTGGCTGGAGCATATGCTCTCATGTGCCATATTAAATTTCTGAGGAAGTATAGTTGACCAAAGGCTAGCATATCATCAGTGGATCAATCGTGAGATCCCGAGGTGCACGTAACCTGCTGTTTTAGGACACATGGCGAGCAGATTTGTAGACGTTCCTAGCTAGTTCATATACAACAATACTATCAGTACTAGTTTTGTTAGGATAAAGATCGATCTATCTAGAATTAGTAGCCCACCGCTCGCTGCTTTGTTAATTAACGGGAGACAAGAAACATCCACGAGCATGGCGTACGGTTATGAGACTGATGGTGGTATTAGTATAAACTGGGTAGGCGCAATGTAAAAAAAAAAACTGGGTAGGCGCTAAGCTGGCAATTAGTTAACTCTAGTAATTACGTCCACGTCGTACCAAACAGAATCTTTGCGTTGATCCAATGACTATGATATTATTGCAAGTAGAAATTGAGAGAGAACGAGAGACAATCGCAAGAGTGAAATCTGTATTCTTTATTGATGATGACACTTGCTATTTATACAATCTGAACAGACGTTAATACGTCGGTTCTCTGGAGACGTCGTTCCGAGAAGGAAACCGTCGGGAGGAGCGGGCGTGATGGTTCCCAAGAGTGGAACTGCCTCTCCTAATTAAGCGGAGATTAATCCATAATTATCGAAGATAATTATTCTCAACACTCCCCCTAATCACCGCTTGACTGTATAAATACTTATCATCTTGATTAAGACTCCTCCAAAAACCCTGTGGGAAAAATATGAGAAGCAGTGTGTATGATATGTTGCTAAAACTCCTTTAAACCCAATGAGGAAAATAAGGAGAAAATGATCCAACATATAGTTGTTGGATATGCTGTTAAAACTCCTTCAAACCCAGTGGGAAAATAAGGAGAAAATGATACAGCATATAATGATTATTGCCTCTCTTAACTCCATATGAGGAAAACCTTGTAAAAGGGAAAAACCCATAGAGTTTAGAGAATAATATATATGTCGTGTATACTTTCTTAAAAACCCTAGTGGGGAAAACAGAAAGTATGACATATGATCTTGTGTTGATATTACCTCATTAAAAACCTTGATGAGAACCTGGATAGTAAACACATAAGGGAAAAAGAGTGTAATATGATGCTTTGAACAGGACTAGTCCAGGGAGACACTCCCCCTGATTTTTGCAATTCCTGAAGCCGTCGAATGCCAATTCCATAAAATATTTCTGGAATATGAAAGTTGGTAGAGACTTCGTGAATAGGTCAACGAGGTTATCGCATGATTTGACTTGCAAGATGTTTATTCTCCGGCTCTTATGGAGCTCATGGAGATAAAACAATTTAGAGGCAATATGCTTAGATATTACTCTCGATATATCCTATTTGCATCCATGCAACACAAGCAACATTATCTGTGTAGATAATGGTCGATGATTCAAGAGAATCAATACCACATGACTTATGTATGTGATTTATCATTCCGTAAAGCTACACGTGTAACGCAGCTTCGTATTTCAGAATGATTGGTAGGTGTAGTCACTGAAGTCTGTTTCGAAGAGATCAATGGAGTGACACTTCTACCATGTAGGTACACATTGTGAGGATCATTCAAGTAGCCGATATCAGTGTATCCTGATGATATTGGATTTCAGATTTCTCTGAAATTACCAGAATAGGTCAAGTAATGTATGGTGCCTTGGAGATATCGAAAGATATTCTTGATTCCCAACCAGTTTGTTGGTGGGTCCAATGGCATTAAGATATGGAACTTCAAGTCCCAACATCCCTTGTACACCATCCCGTGGTTTGAGTGAATCTTTCTCTACGTCTAGAGATTGAACAACCGACATGGGAGGTGGATATGACTTGTCCATTCTAGGGTTCTCCAATATTAATGATATAGGCAACTTGGTGTACCATCGTACTTGAGTGAAGTAGCCCGAATTGTAGTATCAAGCACTGATTGGGTTTAACCAAATCCTTCATCTCAAATTCCGTCTTTTAGATGATCACGTTCTTTGTCATTGCAGGGATAATCCTTGTGTATGACAAACACGCATGGGTAATCATCATTGTAGGAGTAATCCTTGTGCATAAGGAACTCACTATGTCGGTTGTACCAGAATATACCGATAACAATAAGCCATGTAATGACTCATTGATTTTACACAATACATGTTGCGTTTATATTTCGATTCGGATAGAGATTCTATCGGGAACCATACATGTCCAAATCTAGTGATCCACATGAAATGTAGTCACTACATCTATCAACTGCATAGATAGATGATTTTGCACTGCTAGTGATATAATTATCGGAAAATTTTGAGGATTCCAATCCTATCTGGAGAGTAGGTCTCGGATCTCTGCGAAAAACCCGACCTTATGCTACAAGCCTTGATTTCTCACCACCTTGTTGTTCTTTAGAAGAAAACATATTGATTCCCGTATAGAGAATTCAGTTGGAGGAGCAAGGCTAATTCTGCTTGGATTGCATCCTTTGTTTGTTTGTTTCAGTCCGAGCGAGTGGTTTATACTCTGACATGGCCATGGTCTTTGGATCTGAATACCTTGAAGGATGTATGCAATCATACAAGAGAAATATTTGTCGACAATTGTAGACTTTGGTTATATGATTCTCCAGAATCGATATTGTTGGAGGAAATCTCATGCACCCATGATGACTCTTCGTGATTTCCCAATACGCGTGAGTCCAGGTGTTCCGATGTCCCAGCCAGTGTGAGCAAGCTGAAGCTGGGGTTGTGGAGGTTTCCCTTCCACTGGGTGTATACTACCCATAAGGTGTTTATCAACGCAAGGTTGACTTGCATTTACTGATTTAGAGGATTTTTCCTCGATTTCCTTTGATGCTTGTAGGAAGCTAGATCCTGGTTAGAGGCCATACTACTCCCCCTCTTTTCAAGTATGGGGAGTTGAGTGGTTTTTATTGGTACCTCCACTCTTTCGGGCACATTTCTAGCCGGACTAAAGGATTTTGTAACACCTTTGATATCAATAAATGAATCTGGCAGGTTATTTGCAATGTGTTGCAAATATGTGAATTTAGGACGTAGTCCAAATTCTTGAATACGTGGATATAGGGTGGGACGTGGAGTCCCTTTTGATTTCCTGGCATTCCATGTGGTACATGAAATCTCCCCCTAATGCCTGGAAATAATCCATCCTTTAATATAAGCAATTAGCATACTGGGCTATGAATAGATCCCCAATGAAGGGTTCAAGGTACGTGTTGATCGACGGAGATCCGTACCCCACATAGATCCTTAGTCTGTGGGCCCAATGATGTACGCTGCGGTGGTGAGATCGGTACACGTGAAGCGCATCCGAACTTACGCAGATGGGAAATGCTCGGAGGATTTCCACGTATCAGTTGCAGAGGAGGAGGCTGCGATATGCAGTTAGTCAGTGAGCAGTGTGTAAAGCTGCATGACTCCAACGTGAAGTTGGTAATCGCAATTCATCAACAAAGGTCTTGCAATGAGTTGATCCTCTTGATAATGGGTCTAGCCAAACCATTTTAAGTATGGACACATATGGGATATAGTGCTGAGCTTCAATCCTCAAGGCCATGCATATAATTGAAGCACATGAGGAGAATTCTGCATCATTGTCCATGCGAATTGATAAAATTTGATTTTCAAGATAATGGGCGTGTAACTTAATTACTTCCCTCATTATCGTGGTAAAATGCATGGTTTCGTGTGTCATAAGGCACACGTGTGACCATCGTGTAGATGCATCAATGAATACCATAAAAATACCTAATATGGTCCACAAAATGGTTGTATGAACACAAATGTCTCCATGAATGACTTCAAGGAACTGAAGTGGTTCATCTTGTATGTTGAGGTGCGAAGGCCTCAAAATTGGCTTCCCAGTAGTGGCGCACGAGGTGCACACACATCCTAGTGAGGGAATTTGAACTCGAGCAAGTTGTGACCAATGGAATTGCTTTATATGCAACATGTGCTACGGGTTGGATGCACGTGTAGTACAATCCAAACGATGGAGAGTGTACTTTTTCAAATACTTGTTCCTCATCCATTGGATTGCTTCCCGTAGAAATCTATATATCGAGTTAAAGGATTTCCAGGATTGAAAAATCTTTCTCAGATATATAGAACTCATACAATCTTATTATATCAAAGTGCTGATACAATATACATGACAACAATAATTATGTTCTAATACAACTTCACACATGGACATAGATACATAAAGCAATCACTAAGGAGATAATGGGACTAGCTAGTCAAAGTCTCCAAACATGTCTGTTGAGGCGTACTCAACCATCATGTTCTCCGTGCCCATAGGGTCCTCTGACTTCTGGAGGGTCGTAGTGCTGCTAGGTCCCGAAGGAACTTCTTGCGAGCAACCAGCTCCATCGGTGTCATCCGGATGAAGGTTGAAGTTGGCTTCAAACCTTTTCCCTTGAGGTCCTTTGCATCCTTGGGATTGCTGGTAGAGAATGGCCAGATGCTTCGGGGTCTTGCACTTGTTAGTAGGATGCGTGTAGCACCCACACCTATCACAAAGCTCAGTTTTTTCAAACTTAGGCTTTGTGGTGCTGTACCCACAGTCCGAGTTTCTAGGCTTCTTGTTCCGCTTGCGCTTTCGCTTACCATTGAATTTCGATGAGTTGCCTTTAGAAGCACCATCAAAATTATGTCCATTCGCAACATTCATATGAACTTCAGGGAGAGGTTGGGAACCAACCGGGCGCTGAGAGCCATTCTTAGCGAGTAGCTCATCATGCTTTTCAGCCTGAAGTAGGATATGAATGAGGTCAGAATAGACTTGATAGTCGCGAGCACGGTATTGCTGCTGGAGGAGCCTTTCAGATGGGAGCATAGTAGACAAAGTCTTTTCTATCTTTTCCGCATCAGTAGGTTCCTTCCCGCAAAAACACAATTTAGAACTTATCTTATGAACCTCATGATTGTACTCTCCAATGGACCTGAAGTCCTGGAGTCGAAGATGTGTCCAATCATGTACTGCTTCGGGCAAGACAACTGCCTTCTGCTGTTCATACCTCGTTTTGAGGGCCTGAAACAAAGTAAATGGGGATTCCTCCACCAAATACTCGGACTTAAGATCTTGGTGAATATGGTGCCTTATGATGTATAAGGCAGAATATTTCTGCTCATCTCTTAGTGGCATGACTCCAGCCGGAAGGGGGTCCTCCGGATTTTGGATTGCACGCACTAATCCACGGGATGCAAGAGCGATCTTGATGTCCATGGCCCAAGTAGGGTAGTTGTGGCCATCGAGCTCGAGTGGATCGAACTCTTTTCCAGCCATCAGTTTCCTGTAGAATTTCCTTCCGGCGATGTTCCTTCTTCTTCTCAGAATCGCTCTCGGTAGAGCGTGCTGATAACGTATTGCAAGTAGAAATTGAGAGAGAACGAGAGACAATCGCAAGAGTGAAATCTGTATTCTTTATTGATGATGATACTTGCTATTTATACAATCTGAACAGACGTTAATACGTCGGTTCTCTGGAGACGTCGTTCCGAGAAGGAAACCGTCGGGAGGAGCGGGTGTGATGGTTCCCAAGAGTGGAACTGCCTCTCCTAATTAAGCGGAGATTAATCCATAATTATCGAAGATAATTATTCTCAACAGATATGACCAGCACATCTGTTTGCAACACGTGTCTTCCTTGTTTTGTAAAGTGTGGAGATTGATGGAGTCTCGATCAGACGCGACGACGCGTACATACTACTATGTTAGTGTATACAAAGAAATATAAGTTTCAGAGTGATTCAAAAATTTAGGAATTATTCATCTATCCAATCCGATTGCTAAAATAGACGGAATTAGATGGAACAAAACTGACGGAACTGGATGCTGCTAAAAGCATGGGGATCGGAACTAAAATTACATGGAACCGGAACTAACATTATTGATTTATTCTGTTTAATATAATGCTACTTAGTGAATCGACCATCATAATTTGTATGATTTTCTAATCTTTACGGTTGTGTTCCTCTTTCTGCTCACCAATAGAACACACCAGCAGCAACAGCCTGTTGCGTGCGCGCGGCGGCGTGGCTCATTTCCTCCCCTCCTCCCCATGGGCCAATGAATAGAGTTTTTTTTTTCTCTTTTTTTTGAAATGGAGGAGGTCCCCTGGCCTATGCAACGAAATGTAGGCAAGAAGAGCTCGCGATGGTATCTGACGGCGGAGAACACGGCCGGAATCAATCGAGATATAGAAAAAAAAATGGTGGCAGCTAGGGTTCCTAAAGAGGACGCGGGGCAGGTTTGTGTAGGGAAAAGGAGAAAAGGAAGGAGGAGCTGAGGAGAGGATGCTGCCCTACTCTCCCCATGGGCAAGGAGGGACTGTCGACGACTTGTTTGCCCTGTTCTTGGCGACGAGGCCCCGATCGCCACGCGCGTACAACACTGTCATCTCCATAGTTGCTGGACACCAAATGAGATGTGCAATGTCGATTTTACCACTGGCTAGAGAGCCAAACTACATGGCAACTACCACACATCTCTCCTCTTACACAGCGTGCCACGACTCACCCTTCGTAGACAACCAGGCCCGGAAGACGCAATTAGTGACCGTACCTGCACTTAGTGTCTAGACGAGTAGAAAACTGCTGCCAAACAGTAGCTGAGATGGAAGGCGAGGATCGATCCCGAGGCCGGATCCAACGATGCGGACCACACATGGCCTCAGCGGCCTGGGTGCCCCGCGGCTCTATTTCTTTGAGATAGATTGGGCCATGGAACACCGTCAATGTATCGACAGATGTGTAGGCACTAGGCACTTCCTAATTAATCTCTTGAGGGATCGTATATATCTGACAGATCAGACTCGATCAATCTCCGCACTTTACAAAACAAGAAAGAATGGACACGTGTTGTGAGCAGACCTTATCTGTTCTTCATCATATAATTAGGTCAACGCAATGAAGATTTGTTTGGCACGACGTGGACGTGGTTACTAGTTAACTAATGTCCAGCTTAGCGCCTGCACTGTGTATATACTAATACCAGCATGATGCGTAACCCTCAGTTAGTCAGGTTTCTTGTCTCCCTATAATTAACAACAACAAAGCGGTCAGTGGTGGGTTACTAATTTCTTTAGATAGATCGATCTTTCTCCTAACCAAACTAGTATAAGTATATTGTTGTTGTTGAATTAGCTAGGCACGTGTAAACATCGTGCCCACGGTATGTCCCAATTAAGTTTGATCCATCGATGGTATGGTATAGGTTTGGTCAACTATATGTTCTTGGAAACTTGCAAAGTCTGTTAGCTGACGGCCACGTACGTACTAGATTGCAAGTAAGTTTGACATTCAAATTAAGTTATCAAAAATTAATAAAAATTACAAATGTTTAGATCACCTAGATTTTATCCGCTTTGATGTAATATCTAGATTTCTGGTTTTGGTCGACATGTATGCATCCATTGCATCGATCGGTCATGTTGTTTTCCGCTCGAAACCTGCGGTGTGGGAGAGTAGATAGCCTCGCCTCCAAGGTGTCTGATACCCAAATCGAGTCATGGACTGACCGCGGCCGCACGGCGGGACTGAGATCCGGTGCCTTGCTGAAGGCGAGGCGCGCTGTTCCTTGAGGCCTTCAATCCACCGTCCCTTTTAGATCCAGTGGCAGCCACTCAATTAAAGCCAAATGAATTCATGTTTCAGCCTGACACACCGCGTGCTGAGTCTGGCAGCGATGGTGGATAGCAATTTTTTGCCCAGCGATGCTCTGCCGCTTCCGCCTCTTCTTGCTAGCAGATTCAAAATATATTTTTTCAAGCAGAGAACAACACGCTAGGCCAGAATACAGACCAGAATATATATACGGTTCAGTTCAGCAGGAGAACACCAGTTCAGCAAAATACCAGTTTACTCTCATCTAAATAGCAGCAAAATAATGTGTTCTTACATGATTCTTCAAGTACATAGATGCATACCAACTTAAGCCATCCCCTTGTCAATTTCTCCCATTTTGTCAAATAAGGCATGGAACATATTAACCGATTGCACATAAAAAAGGTTAATTATTCATTACAAATAATTATATTGCTACTGCAGATTAGAAAAATTATTTATGGCTCTGATTTTGTGACTAGCGGAACAAGGCAAGAGCCCGGTGTCACCTATGGTCTGAAAGAACAAGCGGCAAGTAAACAACAAATCGGAAAAGGGGTCAATCGATTTTTGGCATATGTTCAGCCTCGGTGTTGGCTCGCGACCATCTTCTTCTTCATCGAGGAAGTCTTGCACCCGGAATTTAATCAGATTTGCTTAACCCGATCGCGATCTCTTCGAAAGTGATCGACGTAAAATGTTCCACTACATGCTTACGTATGGACCTAGCTTCTTCACACAAACGACTGATTTAATTTTTTTTAGAAACACAGTACAAACGCAAGCGCTCATATACACACGCATACACTCACCCCTATGAACGCACACATGCACACCCTACCCCTATGAGCACCTCCGAAAGACTGAGCCGGCAGATCGGGTCTTGAGATTGACGAAGTCACCACGGGCGCCTCGCTATCGACGGGAACGTCGCCTCCCACTGAAAGAATATTCCGCCTTTATGAGACACACAGATGTCAAACCTGGGGTTTGAACTCTGGTGGGCTGGGGGTACAACCACCCTCCTAACCACCCAACCTCAGGTTGGTTCTCAACGACTGATTTAATTAATAAGCTGCAATAATCTAACATATGGTTCCCATGGAGCCAACAAGATCAGCGGTTGCAGACAAGCTTCTCCTTTTGGCAGCTGCTGATGCAGTCGGCCAGGAAAGTCGGGGCCGTACACGCACTGCTCACCTGAATGCATGCAAGGATCAGGTTTGAAGACAATTTGGTCGATCGTCAAGGATAAGGATCTACCGATTCAGATAATGAAAAGGAATCAGCGGTGCCGATCAGCAGTTAATTGTCAGCAAGAGCGGCAGTGCCGTCGACGTCAGTTTCAGATCTCTCCTGCCTCACTAATTTGACAGGCATCGGTAGCTAGCTACCACGTAGCTATGACAGCTAAAATATCCCAGACCATGAATATTGCAAGCGTCTACATACTGCATGAAAATCTTCTTAAAAAGCAGGGATAAAAAATGTCTTCATATGCATGTACATATATCTAGCTGTACATTTTTAAAAAGATTGAGTGAATGTGACTTAGAGACTGTTTGGTTCAGGGATAGCCCCAATTGTTAGGGATAGCCATAGAAAAAATAGTTACCAGTTGTTTGATTTAGGAGTGAGAGAGAATAGGTTAGTAAGATTTCCGAAATATTCCTCTAAAATGGTGGCCCACCTCATCCCGTGAAATCTGAGGGATATGGCCAACCACTTCTGACTCCGCTCTTAGCGTCACAAAAAAAAATCTGGCCCCGTTTCGCTTGCTCACCAGCCGCGAACGAAACCCTATCTGAACCAAACACACCCTTATATTTTTGAAGTGCTCACTCAAATCTTTTGCGAAAAATACTAAAGGTTTGTTACTGCTCTAGTGAAAGGGTTGTTGGAGGGGAACTCCACTTTAGCTCGGGAGTGTAGATGCACCCACTGCGCACATATTTCAAAATGTCTAAATTTCTGAAAAATATACCTTTTATGTATATCTAGATATTTTATGCTTGCACACAAATTATAGCGAGAAAAAGACATTATATGTGTCTTGTGTAAAAAAGACAAAAAAAAGCTACGTAAAAAACAATCTTGGAGCAACGACATTTATCTTCTTTACAGGGGCTACAAAATATCTTTTCTCTGCAAAACTTTTTGGGTAAACATAGATGTTCGTATGTACATTCTTAAGTATAAATTCCTTGTCAATGGCGCTACCATATTACAAAAGGTGTGGCTGAAACTTTCAGTAACCTTGCCGCACCTGAAAAAAAAGGCCAAGTCTAAGAGCCATTAACAAAGGAGCTACCCTCTATAGTGTGCGCTACCCCGGACCACAGACAGGTGGATCCTTGTGTACCATGTTGACAGGAGGATAGCGCCATTGAGAAGTGCGCTACATCGTTAAGGATAGCCTATTACGAGAGACTAAAAAAATTTAAGAGTTTTAAAGTAGGTATATTTTATGTTGAAGGTTTCATCGATCTTGTCCAATTCAACTGCTGTCGCCGCGGCAAGCGCGCCCCTCGGAGACGTGTCGCGCCTCCGAGCTTGCTAGGCTCGCGCGCGACTGATTTGGCTTGTCGTGTGGTAGCTAGCCTAGTCTGGTAGAGTGGTAGTGGTAGGTACATGTTGGATCTGTTGGTTCTCTTGTGGTTGTTGGCCGTTCGATCGATACGTGGTCGTTTGGCATAGGCGGGTGCACTTATCAGTTGCGGGCCTAGGCTGCCTATATCGCTAGACCACGAGAGATCCCTCATAGTGTAGGACGCATTCGCTTTGCTTGCAGCAACAGCACTGTGCTAGATATCATGGACATGGCGATCGGGCCAAAGGATTCTCCTTTTTGCTCCGGCGAGGCGGCACATTGGAGCCAACCGGATTTGGTGTGCTGCTGCCGGGGCACGTGGCAGCCAGCCAGCGGTTCCCATTCTCTCCTGCAGCACGTAGCTAGATCTCCACGCTCGGAAAAGAGATGCCTTTTGGAGGTGAAAAGTGCGCCTGTTTATGCCTTCGTAGGTATGGTTCGTGACCGTCATAAGTACGCTTTCAATTCACCTAAATACCTTTTCATAAAATTACTTAGATGCCACCGCCTAAGTAAAATAACGGGTTGTTTTAGAGAACAGACAAACAAATCCTCTCCCGTGCCTCCTTATCCACCGCCACCGGAGAATTGCTTCCTCATCCCGCTCCTCCGGCCCTGACGCCAACCACGAATTCCTTTGAAACACTCTCCTTACCGCGCCTCATCCCTCAAGACGGAGAGCACGGGCCTGAGGTGCCGAGAGCAACCATTGATGTGCAGCACGAGTTCCCCTCTGAAAAAATCACTGGTTGCTCTTCTTACCGAGGCATCCCCGCCGAAGAGGAGGCAGAGGAGGTGCCGCTACTTTCCGATTGTGAGTGCGCAAGGAGGTGGAGGCGTAGGCGGAGTTCCAGGCCGACGTTGCCCGCGGAGGATCCGCAGCCGAAGCACCTGCCAAGGTTGATCCGGGGCCTACGCCACGATGACGGCTGGCCAGCGGCGTAGCTTCTCCCGGCACCCATCTCGCTCATCTGAATTGTGTTTTCTGTTCATCTATTCTGAATAAGATGTTGAGTGAGCATCGAAAGAAATTCCCGAGTCTCAAGCCAGTCTTCAAAAGTGTACTGAATAGATGCAGAAAAATGATGTGATCCATCCGAGGGCCGCAGATCAAAACGAGGAAGACCTTCTTATACTGAACCAAACTGGAGTACTAGACTACAGTCTATAACTCTACATACAGACTACAGTCTCTACAAGCAGGGGAAATATCTATCGGGATCCCTGATTCGTGTCCCATACCTGTATTTTAAACATGTATGCTAAATTTTCTTCCAAGTAAAATAATGTACACAAACTTTAAAAACTTCCAACGTTCGTGCAATCATGCATTGGGAAGTTCCATGGATGCGGGGATCGGGGGATGTGTGGCTTTTATCTGGTGTTTGAGCTGGAATTGATGCCGACAAAGGAAGCTTATTCAGTCAATTTAGAATCGCATAAAAACATAGGCCAATTCTGTTCCGCACGCAAACCCAGCCAGGTGCGAACAATATGACAGCAAGTTAACAAAGACCATAAGGTTCAGTGGCAAAATTTGTTGCTTGGTCTAATGATTTATAGGACATAAGTGTCTGATTCAGATGTGCTTTGTTGCAAAACCAAGTCGTAGCTCTTCAGTAGAAGATTCTTTCAGTGTGTTGCAAAACCAAGTTGCAGCTTTAGTAGCATCGTATGAAGACGCTTTCAGTGCTCACCTTGTCATATATGTTACTAGGCTACAAGGAACAAATCGATTTCAATGTTGCAGCTCTTTAGTAGCCTCTTATGAAGACTCTTTCAGAGCTCACCTCGTCAGAAACGTTACTAGGCTAGAAGGAATAAATCAATTTCGGTAGGAGGAATAACTCTGCTACTGTTGTTGTTAATTTGTAAGGTATGTATGTGTTAAATCCGATAGACCACTTTGTTATTGTTTTCACAACACGGTTTCCGTGACTCCAACTTTTCAGTTTGTTCATTTTTTTCCTACTAAAGTAGATAAGTGAAAATATTCAAGTGCTTATTTATGCTTTTAAAATTGTTTTTAAGTTTAATTAAACAAGCCCGAGGACTGGTCTACTGTGTACCACTTTGTTTACTCCATGATGTCAGGCCTCTTTAGATTGAAGGATTTGCATAGGAATTTAGAGGATTCTAATCTATTGGAACTTTTTTCCAAACAAAGCCCTTTGTATCAAAGGAACGAACACCTAAAAAATTCTTATGGATTGCAGTCATACACCCCAATCCCATAGGAATTTCAACATCCCCTCCAACATCCTTTTACACTCACTTTGTGTAGAGTCAAGGCAATTTTCATGTGTTTTTCATATGTTTCATCCAAATGTATATTCCTTCAGTGTTCCTCTCTTTTGCACATGCAACCTCTCAAATTCCTATATTTTGTAATCCTCCAATCCAAAGAGGCCCTTAATGTTTCATGTGAAGATTGGATTGGGACAGTACTCCACGGTTTGTTGTGTGCATTTTATGATCTTCAGCTAGGTGGATAATACGAGAATGTTGAGCAGCTATATAAATGTTGTTGAACGATTTGAGCTACTGCTGGGTTGGCACTACATTTTACACCTATAATTATGTTGTTTATGTCTATTTTGCCGAGCTAGGCACTAGGCACCGGACGGGAGATTTCGAGGAAGGCGAGGAGAGGGTGGCACCTGAGAATAAATGGAAGGGAAGAAGAGGGTGGCAAAGCGATGCGCCCGGTGAACTTGAGGGCAAAGAGGCGACAAGCTGGTGAAATAGGTGTTCTGCTACGAAAGTTCTCTTGGGGTTAGTGGGAAGGACAATGAATGGGTCAATGGGGTTTCCTTCGGGTGGATGTGACGGTTTGGTTAGATAGACGCTACGATTGTTGGGTTTTTAGATAAAAATTATAACCCATAAAAACAATTCAATATAAATAGTTTTCGAGAACGACACAGCCCTCTTAATTCTTACATTCCAATTGGCTAACAATAGACTTAAATTGGCTTATGATTTCCATTATTACATATTCAAATTGATGTTTATGATTTTCACTATTGCAAGGTATAAAAGATGGGTTAATCAAAAAGTCCCTCACATTTTGCGTTGGATTGCCATATGAATTTAAACACAGAACATGTTGTTCAGTTTATTCAATTTAATCGTAGCAACACACGGGTATTGTGCTAGTGATTTATATGTCTTTCTTTGCTCCCTGGCCTCGAGGTGACTGCCCTCGTGAAGTGGTGTGAGGTGGTTATGGTGACACATGTCTTGTTGCGCACCACATAGTGTGCCCTCGACGGCACTAAAAATGATCGGTACCTCTGAAAGTTTGAAACCTTGCGGCTATAACAATGAATATTACTTTATAGGCCTTCACAGTATATATTTTTCTTACCCATTGCAACGCACGGGCATATTACCTATGAAAGAAAAAAGCTGCTGCCTTTCATTGGCTCAGGAAAAAACTTTCTGCCCTTTATCCGTTCTTCTAAAATTTTCTCTGGCCAGTGTACACGCGCTTCCTCCGGCTGGTCTTCGTTGCCTCGCTCGTACGGTACTCGAATACGGAATACTCCATCGATCGCCCTCCTAGTCGTCATACATCCACGGAGGAACCAACGACAGCAGCATCTACTTTGTCAGTTTCGGCGTCGCACTCGTCTACTGGTAGCATACGTATCGTAGCATTAGCATGTCGAAGCTGACAAATATAATGGGCCAACCAACGTAGCACTACGGCCGGCTACCACAATGACAATCGACAGGTATCTTTCTTGTTTTACATCAAGCGATCTCAGTCAATCAATGCAAAAGGAGCTACAGCAATAGCCACGGGCCGGCGTCCTTGTCTTGACAATCGTCGATGCTAGGCAGCTAAGAAATTCAGACAAATTACCTTCTTTCTCTTCTCAGGGCTCCTTCTCAGAGAAGGCGAAACTTTTCTACATCTTGCCTGAACACGGAATAAACCGAATTACGGAACGAAAGCATCATTCACATTCCAAAAGTCAAAAAAAAAAACTATTCCTTGCTTGTGATGAGGGTGCACAAATTGAGTTCGCACGACAATCGTCAAGCGTACGCTGCTAAGAAATTGATCCAAATTACCAACATTTTCCTTCATTTCTTTTCAGAAAAGGCAAGGCTTTGCTGCAACTTGCCTTACAAAACACAACACGTACGGAATGAACAACATCCTTCACATCTCAAAAGTCTCAAATTCAGCCCCAACCCAACTATATAGAAAACCAAAACCGATTGATGATCTCTCGGCCCTACCACCACCAGCCGCTCGACCACCGACCAAATCACCACCACACACTCACCCATCAACGTCCCAGTACACGTCCATTTCGGTGGCCTCGAAAAAAAAATCCAATAAACAAATCAAACAACAGTGCGTACAATACATACGACAGACGTACGATTATACGTCGCGCGTACGCGTATCTACAGCCTAGTCTACCACTCTCTAGCACGGTTTACACGTGCGTACTCTACATTGCCCGTGCTGCAACAGGACTTGCTTCACGCGCTCGCTTCGATCAGCTGCGCTCCGGCGCCCGCCGCGGCGTACTCCACGCGCCCAGCGGCGACGGCGTGCCCGTCCACACGTGCGCCGGCGTCCGCGCCACCGCCGCCATCGCCTCCGGCGCGTCGGACACCCGCCACACCTTGACGGACCCGTCCAGGCTGCCGCTGTACACCACCCACCGCCGGTGTCCGTCCGCGTCGAGGCGCTCCTCCTCGTCCATGGCCACGCACTTCACCGGGCCCGTGTGACCCGTCAGCACGGCCAGGCGGGAGTGCTCGGCACCCTCGTCGCGGCGCCACACGCAGATTGTCCGGTCGGCCGACCCGCTCACCACCACGCGCCCGGCCACCGCCAGCGACAGCACGGCCATCTTGTGCCCGCGCAGCGCGCCGCCGTTCCTCGGCGCTGTCTCCCGGGCGGCTCCGCGCCGCCACTGCCAGTGCGTCACAGCCCCGTCGGACGACGCCACGTACACCACGCGCGCCTCCGCGGCGACGGCGACGGCGGTCACCGCGCTCTCGCCCTTCCGCAGCACCCGCTCCATGACGTGCCTCGTGGCGCCGCCCTTGCCGGCCTCCCGGCGCCACACCTTCACCGTGCCGTCGGCCGACCCCGTGAACGCCAGCGCGTCGAAGCCAGCCGCCGCCACCGTGTTCACCGCGTCGTCGTGGGCGCGCACGGACTCGAGGCACCGCGAGTCGGCCACGCGCCACACCTTGAAGGTCCGGTCCCAGGACCCGGAGTATATCAGCCCGGCCTCGGCGTCCAGGCTGAGGCAGGAGACGGCGTCGAAGTGCCGGAGCCAGAGCGAGCTCTGCCTGCGCCGGCCCGTCTCCACGTAGTGCGACGGCCTGACGGAGCTCTTGAGGAACTCACCGAGCCGCGGGAGAGACCCCACGCGCTTGTGCACGGCGGGGTCGTCGGCGGAGGCGCGCCACACGCGGACCTTGCCGTCCTGGTGGCCCGTGTAGATCCTGCCGTCGCCGGCGACCAGGATGGCCTTGACGAGGCCGCTGCCGCACTTGAACCCGGCGAACTCGCGCTGGTCCTTCCACACACGCACGTTCTTGGAGTCGGTGCCGGTGTAGAGCAGGTCCCCCGCCGCGGCCAGCGAGTACACGTGCCCGTCCGCCTTCACCAGCGACCCGATGAGGCCCGTGGCGTCGGTCCTTCCGGCCAGTGCGGACCCGGCGCCGAGACCTGGGAGGTTCACCCACGGCGACGGCATGTATGGCGACGGGGACGCCGCGGCCGACGTGCCCGCGCTCCCGCTGGTAGTCGGTGACGGCAGCGAGGAGCACACGTCGCCGTCCTCATCGTCCGACGACTTGGCCGCCGCCACCGCCGGGTCCGGCCGGAGGCACTGCAGCAGCTTCTTGTGATTCCTCATGGTGGATCGATCACCAGCAGCCACCAATCAAGAAATCTTGGAGCGATCGAACTGTTCGTGTTTGGTTAGAATGAATGGAAGAGGCAAAGCCGAAATGGAGAAGGAACCGAGGAACACGATCGAGAGTGACGCTTTGGTGGTCTAGCGAGGAAGATTTTCAGGTGATCGAGCTGGGGAGGGGATGGGGTATATATAGAAGCGTGCGCGCGGGTGGACTGGGTAGTTGTGACAGGTGGACGGCTGTGGCTCGCCGACGATCGCCGTTGCTTCTTCCTTTTGCGGTGAGCACGTGGCCGGATGGTTCCGGCGGGACAGGTGGCGACGCCGCGAGTACAATGATTTCCATTGCGCAGACGAGTGGAGCAGTGGTGATGGCGCCCGGGCCGCAACCGCAAAATCGCACTGAAATAGTACGGATGCGAAATGTCAACGTGAAGCTAGCAAACAACGAAGTTCCCCGTGTAAAAATGTTTGGATCTCATACGGCCCCGTAAAGTCACAGCTTAATTGACTGTGGGATTAAAATATACGTTATGCTTTCGTGGCAATGCGGTATAGTGTTGCACAGCATCCATTAGGCCTCCTTTGATTCATAGGATTTTCAAAGGAATTCTATATGATTAGAATCTTGTGGAATTTTTTCCTTTCCTGTCTGTTTGATTTATAGAATTGTATCCTGTAAGGAACTGATCCTGTAGGAATTCTGTAGCTATAACATGAGCTCTGACCTTATAGAAAAATTCTTATACACATGGAGGAATTGATTGGACACGTCATCTCAATCCTTTGCAATTCCTATTTTTTTGATTTTCCTAACCTATGAATCAAAGGAGGCCTTAATGTGCGAGGAATATTATGTTACTCCTACAATGTAAGAAAGTCAAACTTGGATGAGTTAGAGCATCTTTATCGGCATCCGCTCAACTACGTCCGACAACAACGCTGAAAAAGCCGCAAGATATGACCATCAACTTCTCTTCTTCGTAGGCGGCAATATCGCCTTGATCTTGCATCAGCTGATACATCATCATCCCATCATCGATGAAGCAATCAAATACGGAGCGCTCTAGCAAGAAAATAAAATCTTCCAAAATTACGTACGTTGGCACTTGGCACATGGTCAAACAAGTTGTGGGCAAGGTAGGCATGAGGTGGGCGCGAAACGTTGTTGTGTGCCTGCTAGTCAGAGAGTCGCACGATGGCATAGAAGAGCTGCAAACTGGTAGAGATAGAGGTGATGTGGGAGGGGTCACCGCTGTCAGCCAACGACAGCAGTGGCATATGGCTCGACTGGAGAAGCGTTGAGTTCCAGACAACGGCGCCAAGCGGCGACTTCCTAAACAAGGCGAGAAACAAAGCGGGGGTGGCTACGGGGTGTTTCTGGGCTGCAGTGGCCGGACATTAATTGTGCAGTTGAAGCGAGGGTAGGGTGGCGACGGATCGGCTGGTGGAGGCGTGTGACAAATGAGGTGGGTGGGGGGGGGAATAGTTGGGTCACTAGCGTGTGGTGCCTGCCTGTCTATATGTATCCTACATGGTGCGCGTGTCGGACTCCATGCATCACCTATTGGTGAGGTCCGACATAGGGTGCTGAACAGAGTTCGGGGTCATGCCAACTACTGGCATCCTTTTGGTGGCAGCAGTGCAAGCCCAATTTCAGGTGGGCGTCTCAATAAGTCTATTAAGAGACATTCGAAGGACGATGGAGATGCTCTTAGATGTTTGGTGCTCGTATGGCTCCGTAAAGTCATAGCTCAATTGAATCTAGCATGAAAATGCACGTTTAGATCTAGGCTAGGGCTATTGGAGAGGTGAATGTTTGGGCTAACGTTGAGTTTGCATCGTCGGCGTCTGTCATGACCGCATTGTAACTTTACCTCTTGGTCTTTCTTCCTTAAGACTGATACATCTATTTAGGATTAGGATGCCACGGTTTCGTGCCAATACATTTAATCTAAAATTTAAATAAAAGCTAACTTCTTTCGCATGGGAGGTCCGTCCCCGGAGGCTTGGACCAGATCAGGATTCTGGTATGGATCAGTATCAATCTAGTTCAACAGTAGGTACCAATCAAAGGTGTGTCAATCAAGCTCCAGCGACATCAGGGGACACTAGATTCCGTCGCCGTATAGAATGGCTAAATAAATGGTGGCATTGCCTTCTCTAGGTCAGGAGACAAGGGTGCTGCCAGAGCAATCTGCCGAGACAGCAATGGTCTATACATGGGTTCTCAGTTTTGATTATAAACGGAATCACCCACCTTGCAAAGCCATTGCATGTCATGAAGCTCTTGTGATAGCAGAAGATCTTGCTTTACGGAGATAGCATCGGATTGAAAATCAGTAGTTGATGATCTAAGGCAAGGCAATATGGGCACATTGAGTTCTGTTACGAGGGAGATCTCACTGGAAAATCAAGTCTTTTTTCAGCCATGCGTCTAATTTCTCAATGGAGAATTTTGAAACTTGTACCTATGAGTCTTGAATTTATTTTTGGCCGAAGGATATACAGCTAGAGATATACGTCAAGAATGTAGGCCTTGAAATTCTGTTTCAATATACCATGTGTTTTGGAAAATACAAAAATGAGAAATTTCCAACAAATAAGCATATTTTTGTCCTATATATACTATCAGAAATTTGTTCTTTATATGTAGCCCAAAATAGAGCGATTTTTCTACCGCTACTTTGCACAGATATACGGACCATGCATGTAGTATATGTATTCCCAAAATAAATTTTGAGCTTTTTTAATCTTAAAAATACAAATTTAAGATGAAAAGAAAGAGGCCGGCAAAACCACAGCCGCCATGGAGATTTCGCATCGATCGGCAGCTACGATCGAGATCGATCGAGCTGGCCAGCAAGTTGACAAATACGTGTAACACTGATGCACCAGCTAGCCGCGATTGTTTGACTTTGACCTGAGCCGGGTCTAGCTAGCACTAGTTAAACACGCACTTACCCCCGTTGACGTACCCAAATCACGTGCAGTATATAATTACGTGTTAACTCTATCGCATCGCTAGCTGCTGTGTGGCCGCGACGTACGTATGAACGTACGTGTAGGCCTGGGCGACAGAGACGCGCGCGAATAATCGCTGGGCGTCCAGTTATTACCGAGTTGAAAAACAGGACAACATGTGACGGCTATATATCTATGCGCCGGCGAAAATGTCGCCGAAATTAAGATCGATCGCGATGATTCCGTGACGTGCCTCTCGTTTGATGGGATGATTTGGATTCGGGTAGTAGCCTGATCTGATGTCACAAGAGTGACTTGAAAGCGGGATTAGCTCCAAAAATATAAAGGTCGAGCTGTAATATAAATACGTACGTCGTATGCATGGAGATGAAATACGTACTCCGTATATAACAACATCATGCATGTAACAATACTACAAAAATGGAGCTGGGTACGTGTCGCACGATTGTTTAATCGTATGATCTGGACTCAAGGTAGCACTCATCAAGAGAGTGTTTTTTCCAGTTTAATGATCACTATCAAGGCGATGGAGACAGCGGCCGGGGTGGTTCATAGATATTTTTTTTCTCCAGTTTTTGGGTAGATTTTGTCCAAAGATGGGGCTCAGCAGATATTTTGTACCGACGTACAGTACGTGGTTAACGATGCAAGCGACGCGGAGGTGGGATAGCCTACTCCTGGGCTTTGCAGGCGGGAAGGAAGGCTCGCTTAGCGGCAAACCCATCTCTCTTGCATCGTCAGACGTCATACAGTGATAGTAACATTGGAGTAGAAACTTAATTAGGGCTCATTAGTTAAATGACCAAGATTCTCATGCATTCAACATAGAACAGGACGGTGGGCGAAATGGAGGATCCAGAAATTTGTCGAAGCCAGGGCGCAACTCAAGGCAACTAGATTTTTCTCCAATAAATATAAGCATCACATGTGGAGCAAAAATGATTTTCACAATAGTTTTATGCGGGAGGACTGCTCCTCCTCCCAAACCAGAGAAATTTGCTCCTCCTCCAACACCGATGACATCTGCTCAGCACGGCTACGCTGCACCGGCGGTAACTATGAGAAGCGAGCGGTTTTTTTGCTGCGAGCCATATCGAAGTGTGTTTATCGTAAGCTTGTGTGTGTGTGCCAAGAGGGCGAGCGGTGTTCTTGCTGTCACCGCTAAAGAGTCTGCATGGGCCGTGATGTCTACGCACTTCTATTCTTGTAGACACTTGTTGGGCCTCCAAGTGCAGAGGTTTGTAGAGCAGCAGCAAGTTTCCCTTAAGTGGATCACCCAAGGTTTATCGAACTCAGGGAGGAAGAGGTCAAAGCTATCCCTCTCAAGCAACCCTGCAATTACGATACATAAAATCTCTTGTGTCCCCAACACACCCAATACACTTGTCAGATGTATAGGTGCACTAGTTCGGCGAAGAGATAGTGAAATACAAGTGGTAGTGATGATTATAAGTAGTAACTGTGATATGGAATAAGTATTGCTGCAAGCAAACATGTAACAAAACAGCAAGTAAATGGTGTGCAAAGCTTGGAAACAAGGCCTAGGGATCATACTTTCACTAGTGGACACACTCCCAACAAATATAACATGATTGAACAAATAAACAACTTCTCTTCACTATGGTACTCTGAATTACTCTCCTATTGAACAACACTAATCATTGCGTAGGGCTACGAAGCACCCCTTAAAGTTCATCAAGTACTCTTGACAAACACCACTCATAGAGATATCCAAATCAAAGCACAACTCAAGATAATATTATTGCAACTTAGACCAAGTACTAACACGGTGCACACACTGTCAACATTACACCATGAAAGGAGGAATAGATCACTTCAATACTATCATAGTAATAATTACTCTCATAATCCACAAGAGATCACAATCATAGCCTAAACCAAGTACCACCATGATGCACGCACTATCACCGTTACACCATGGCAGGAGGAATAGATTATTTTAATAATACCACTAGAGTACACATAATATCTGAATAATAACATCTACTTGTTCAACATGATACAAAGCGCACGATCACATAAAGATCACATCATGGGAGAGAGAGGTGAACCACATAGCTACCGGTAGAGCCCTCAGCCCCGGGGGAGAACTACTCCCTCCTCAATATAGGAGACAGCAAGGTTGATGGAGATGGCGGTGAGGTCGATGGAGACAGCGGAGACGGCGATGGAGACCGATGGAGATGGCTCCGGGGGCACTTCCCCGTCCCGGCAGGGTGCCGGAATAGAGACTTCTGTCCCCCGAAATTCGTCGACGACGGCGGCGGAGCTGCGGAACTGTTCTGGGAAAAACGTCGACTCCTTTAGGTTTTTCCGTCCCGAGGCTTTATATAGGCGAAGGGGCGATGTCAGAGGCGGGGCCAGGCGCCCTCACACCATGGCGGCGCGGCCAGGCCCCTGGCCGCGCGAGCCTGGCGTGTGGGGCCCTGGTGGCCCCCCTCCTACTCTCCTTCGGATCTCTGGAAGCTTCCGGGTAAAATAAGACTTCAGGAACTTGTTTCGTCCAATTCCGAGAATATTTCCTGTGTATCACTTCTGAAACACAAAAATAGCAGAAAACAGGGAACTGGCACTGTGACAACTTGTTAATAGGTTAGTTCCGGAAAATGCATAAAAGTGCCACGAAGTGTAACGAAACATTAGGCAAATGGTGTAAAAACAAGCATGGAGCATCAAAAATTATAGATACGTTTGAGACGTATCAGCATCCCCAAGCTTAACTCCTGCTCGTCCTCGAGTAGGTAAGTGATAACAAAAGAATAATTTTGGAGGTGACATGCACCTACACAATCTTGATCATATATGTAAGCATTTGTGAGCTGAGATCATAAGAACTTAAAACATGGGCATGAAAGATATAATCTTGACAATAGAACTTAGCAACCATATTGTAAACATGAAAATAAACACAAACAAAAGATCATGAAAATGAAACAATAGAAGTCAAACGTGTGTTCAAATCATATGGAAAAACATACAAATGGTTTTCAGCTTGTCCTTCATGGAGAGCAAAACATAAATGCATAGGACACCTTCAAGTTTAAGAGGGCGACTAGATACAAATAATTTGAGAACAAGTGAAACCATAGTCATGAATCAATCAATGATAAACTTTGGGACAATGCACATTATACTCAGAATGACAACTATGCTCTCTTAATGGTGCATAAAAGCAGAAGGTGGAGACTCAACATAAAAGTAAAAGAAAGGCCCTTCGCAGAGGGAAGCAGTGATTCAACATGTGCTAGAGCTTTTCATTTGTAGAACAGAGAGATAAAAATTGGTTTTGAGAGGTGGTTGTCTTTGTCAACGACTGGCAATGGGGTTCTTACTATCTTCCATACAAAAATGAAGCAAGTTTTTGAGAGAGAGATTGGCACTTTTGTGCTCTTTTATAAAGCTTGGCACTCCTCCCCACCTTTTTTCCTTTCTCAAACCATGGCTAACCGATTCCATCGGGTGCCCACCAACATTCACATACCATGGAGGAGTGCCTTTTTTCTTTCTTTTTTTTTCTTTTTCTTTTTGGAATAAGCAATATGGAAGATAGCAAATCCGACCACTACGTCCCCATGAGCTGAAAACAGTGTCACAAAACGAGAAATATTTTGAAGGTTTTTTCAAAGGTAGCACATGAAAATTTACTTGGAATGGCTTACAAATACCATACATAGGAATTTATAGTGGACACAATGGCAAACTTGGTTTTTGGGAGTTGGATGCACGAGTAGAGCTCATACTCAGTACAAGGCGAGGGCTAGCAAAAGACTGGGAGCGACCAACTAAGAGAGCAATAACGGCCATAATCATGCAAAGCGACAAAGCGACATTAAAAGAAGCATAAGATGGCATCAAAAGTCAAAAACTAAATGATCATAGAGGCTATTGGCGACTTTGTAAGAGTCTAACATGTGTGAGCATGCGCCAAGTCAACCCAAATAAAGCATCAAAGGAGAAAACCAAAATAATGCTTCCAAACGATAAAAACAACGCATGATTTTTTCAAAGGCTCATTAAGCAATCTCAGTTATTTGAGACAAGTCATGCTACAGCAAAACCACTAAGCATACTATCAAAAAGACATCAAGCATGACATGAAAAAGCCTAAGCCGCAGTCTACACAAGCTCCTTTTTGTACCACTTTTTTGCATGAAACTTTTTCTCTTTTCCAACACCATTAAAACCTTTTTGAGGAAACTCTTTTGAGGAAAACCAACATATACCAGAGGTCCAAATACACCTTGATGCAAAGATATGACAAGGTCTGAATGCAAATCAAGGCGAAAACGAAAACCAAAAGCAGTAGCAGAAAAAGAAAAACACTCGTTGAACGATAAGAGTGAAAACTGAGTGTTCTTGGCAAATGAAAACGAGTACAACTCCTCCAAAAGATACATGATGTGATATATCAATTTATTGCAGCAAACAAAGAAAAAGAAAACTAAAAACAAAAACAACTGATGCTCCAAGAAAAACACATAGTGCATGAAGCAATAAAAATATAGTGTCTTGAAAGGTGACCTGATTTTTGCCGATGAAGAAGGGGTGCCTCGGGGGCATCCCCAAGCTTTGACGCTTGTACTTCTTGGATATTTCTTGGGGTGCATGGGCATCCCCAAGCTTGAGCTTTTGTCTATTCTTCAACTCATCTCATCATTCTCCAATCCCTACACTTGAAAACTTCCATCATACAAAACTAAACACAAATCTATTAGCAACATTAGTGCAAGCATAACATATAATCAACCTCTTTTTGCTTCAGTTTTCAACCTAAAACCACCACATATAAAGTATATACTACTGTAGCAACTTCCCCAAAAGTTCCATGATAAAAAAAACTCAAAAGAAAGCGATAAAGCGGCAAACACAAATATTGGCAGAAATCTGTCAAAACAGAACAGCTGACAAAGGCCGAATTTTTGAGGGGTTTTCTGTTGCTCAAATAAAAAAGTGTTAAACTAATGAAAGTTTGGATATAACCTGGGGCACATGCACAAGAAATCGCAGGTCCAAAAGATATACAGAGAATTTATACGAATTTTTACAGTGCAGCACCAAAAACAGTTTCAGGACAGCAACATCCCCAAATCTTTACCTCACTCAAATTAGAGGCTTCTCTTGGCACAAAAGCAAAATAAACAAGATAAGGAGCGGTCATTACAGTAGTAATGACTTCCAAGACTCAAATAAAAGAAAAAGTACTGAAAGTAAAAACAATGGGTTATCTCCCAAGAGTGCTTTTCTTTAACGCCTTTGAGCTAGGCGCAGTAATTTGCAAAGATGCTCATGTGGGCGCCATATAAGAGCTTGAGGCAAAGGCGCCATATAGGAACTTAAAGTAATAGAGAGCATCAAAAAACAAATGTGAAAGACATTTATATCTGAACCACTTCCTATGCATAGGAATCTTGTAAGAAAATAAATCAACGAGGCACATAGTAGCAAGCATGGATAGATAAAACAAGTGCCACTTCAAGATTTGCAACATAAAGAGGGGAAACTTAATATTATTGAGATCCATCAAACCATGTTTCCCTCTCCATAATAACTTTCAGTAGCATCATGAATAGAACTAACAATATAACTATCACATAAAACATCCCTATCATGAGCCACATGCATAGAAGAATTAATACTCACCACAGGAACAATAGTAGTAGGAGCAGATTCAACAGAAAAATTATTCTCATCACCATAATCATCATAAATAGGAGGCATATTGTAATCATAACTAATTTTATCCTCAATAGTAGGTGAACTGAAAATATTATACTCATCATCATAGCCATCATAAACTAGAGGTTTAGTATCATCACAAGCTAAAGAACAGCTATTTCACAAAGCATATTCTTCAAACATATCATCATAAGAAGGAACATTACATAGGGGAGATAAAATATCATCAGAGCAAATTTTCTCCACTAAAGCTGGGGAACTAAAAATATCATGCTTAACAAAACCAGCTTCCCCAAGCTTAGACTTTTCTATAGCATTAACAATAACGGTGTTCAAAGCATTCGTATTAATAACATTGCTATGCGAAATAAGCTCCAAAGGATTTTCAATTTTCTCATCAAATCTAAACTCAGGAAAAAGACTAAAGAATTCTTTATTTTCCATTAAGCCTAACTAGTGAAAATAAAAACAAGAAACAAAAAGATGTAATTGCAGAATCTAAAGAAAATAACTCCGAGCACTCACACAGGAGGATGCGAGTACCTTTTACCTTACCTCCCCGGCAACGGTGCCAGAAAAGAGCTTGATGTCTACGCACATCTATTCTTGTAGACACTTGTTGGGCCTCCAAGTGCAGAGGTTTGTAGAGCAGCAGCAAGTTTCCCTTAAGTGGATCACCCAAGGTTTATCGAACTCAGGGAGGAAGAGGTCAAAGCTATCCCTCTCAAGCAACCCTGCAATTACGATACAGAAAGTCTCTTGTGTCCCTAACACACCCAATACACTTGTCAGATGTATAGGTGCACTAGTTCGGCGAAGAGATAGTGAAATACAAGTGGTAGTGATGATTATAAGTAGTAACTGTGATATGGAATAAGTATCGCTGCAAGCAAACATGTAACAAAACAGCAAGTAAATAGTGTGCAAAAATTGGAAACAAGGCCTAGGGATCATACTTTCACTAGTGGACACACTCCCAACAAATATAACATGATTGAACAAATAAACAACTTCTCTTCACTATGGTACTCTGAATTACTCTCCTATTGAACAACACTAATCATTGTGTAGTGGCTACAGAAGCACCCCTTAAAGTTCATCAAGTACTTGACAAACACCACTCATATAGATATCCAAATCAAAGCACAACTCAAGATAATATTATTGCAACTTAGACCAAGTACTAACACGGTGCACACACTGTCAATATTACACCATGAAAGGATGAATAGATCACTTCAATACTATCATAGTAATAATTACTCTCATAATCCACAAGAGATCACAATCATAGCCTAAACCAAGTACCACCATGATGCACGCACTGTCACCGTTACACCATGGCAGGAGGAATAGATTACTTTAATAATACCACTAGAGTACACATAATATCTGAATAATAACATCTACTTGTTCAACATGATACAAAGCTCACGATCACATAAAGATCACATCATGGGAGAGAGAGGTGAACCACATAGCTACCGGTAGAGCCCTCGGCCCCGGGGGAGAACTACTCCCTCCTCATCATAGGAGACAGCAAGGTTGATGGAGATGGCGGTGAGGTCGATGGAGACGGCGGAGACGGCGATGGAGACCGATGGAGATGGCTTCGGGGGCACTTCCTCGTCCCGGCAGGGTGCCGGAACAGAGACTTCTGTCCCCCGAAATTCGTCGACGACGGCGGCGGAGCTGCGGAACTGTTCTGGGAAAAACGTCGACTCCTTTAGGGTTTTCCGTCCCGAGGATTTATATAGGCGAAGGGGTGATGTCAGAGGCGGGGCTAGGCGCCCTCACACCATGGCGGCGCGGCCAGGCCCCTGGCCGCGCGAGCCTGGCGTGTGGGGCCCTGGTGGCCCCCCTCCTACTCTCCTTTGGATCTCTGGAAGCTTCCGGGTAAAATAAGACTTCAGGAACTTGTTTCGTCCAATTCCGAGAATATTTCCTGTGTATCACTTCTGAAACACAAAAACAGCAGAAAACAGAGAACTGGCACTGTGGCAACTTGTTAATAGGTTAGTTCCGGAAAATGCATAAAAGTGCCACGAAGTGTAACGAAACATTAGGCAAATGGTGTAAAAACAAGCATGGAGCATCAAAAATTATAGATACGTTGGAGACGTATCAGGCCGTGGGCACACGGTCGAATTTTTGGGGCGTTAACGACCTTCCGCACAAGGGAAAGGCCTCGCGTCTACAACCTGAGACCTTAAAAGGCCAGATCAATACTACTGTGAGCTGAATGATTGTTTTGATAGACTACAAGGTTGCCATTTTTTTATAACCTCCAACCCTCACTGGAAGTTTAGGCCTTTAAATGTCTATAGTTGAGATAAAAGATGGGAGATGGTGTTTTGGCTCATAAGTGCAGACACACCTATTATGAAAATGTATAAAAGACGCATTTGAAATGTTGAAGAATTTTGAACCAAAATTTAACGTATACATCTGGACATTCTATGTTTGTAAACAAACTTACGCCAAATAATATTTTTTTGAATCCTGATTAAAAGATAAAAAATGGCACATGAATAGTCCCATTGAAGCATCGAAAATTGTCTGTTTTGCACAACCACAAAAAATGTTTATTTTCACTGAAACTTTATGCGCAAACATAGAATATCCAAATGTACAAGAAACATTTCGTTTCTAATTATATTATATTTTAAAATATAATTTTACACAATGGGTTCATGTCACCTATGAGCAAAGTGATTTTTTTCTATATAAAAAGTTGTTTCTAGTTGGATTTTGAAAATAAGAACAATGAAGAGTTGCAAAGATATTTGAGAATTATCATGCGACCGGAGCGGCGTGTGCTATATTTCTTTTGTTTTTTCCATGTCCATATTTGTACATCGATACCACTTGTTGTGCTTAGGGACCAATCAAAGGCTCCTACTTTATGGACCCGTTCATCTCCTGTGTCTTGGGCTTAGGACAATTTAATATTCTGCCAAAGCCCCAGCCCTAGTTTTTCCCATCGCCTACTTTTTTGCATCGTCTAGTGTGATTTTGTTGCTAGAATCTGCTTTCTGGAATGAGTTAGCGGGCAGCGAAGCCCGGGCAAGCGCCGGGTAACAGGGACGCTAGGTCGCCCCGTCCATATGATGCAACACCAGATCCAGTTAACTAATCGCTTCTCCTAGTTTTCTTCTAGCAATTTTTTTTGTCGGTATAGTGGCATGAGCAAAAGAGACCGGTGGCTCTATGGGGCCAGTCGAAACAACTTTCTAGACTCGGGACGCATGTTAAACAAATATAATTTACACTAAATTTCCATACTTCTATATAACCGATTTTTATTACATTACAAATTGAATTAGTGCATTTTCATATATGCTGTTAGCACGTTTAACTAAGTATAAACTATTAATAATATTAACTGTATCCTTCTTTGTAATGCAATGTACATTAAAAATATATTTACCTTATGATGAATTTAATAATATTTTGTAAGAAATACCACTCCCTCCGTTCAGGTTTATTTGTCTTAAGGTAGTTCATTGGAAACTGCAGATGTTATTTTTTCTAATGTATAATTTTATACTTATTATACACGTCAAATTGATGACCTAGAACTACATGTAAGACTAACAAAGTTGAATGAAGGGAGTATGTTCATTTTCTACAGTATAGTTATGGTCTAAAAAAATGACGCAATTATACGCCTCTTATTTGGTTCTACAGTTGCTTTAAAGATTTAGCTACCTTTAACATATTGATAGACACAATGTTGAGTATAGCCCAACAAATATCTTGATAGCGGTTTCCAGTTTAGTGTATAATTTTGTGAACAAATTCATGAGTACAAATTTTATCATTAGCTTGACTTTCTACCATCTCATGTTGTCAACTATGTCTTACATGTTACATTGTGTTTAATGATAGACTAAAACATCTTATATTTTTCAATGGAGGAAGTATACTATCCTAATACGAATGTATTGAGACACTCGAAGAAAGTACTCCCTCCAACCCATATTACCTTTCACAGAATATATCTGTATTTGTGAAAGGTAATATGGATCGGAGATAGTAGTAATTCCACGTGCCCAGCAACACATGTACGCGACCCCCTGTGTGCCGCGTGCGGCAAAAATGCAAGTGCAATTAATTCTATCGTGTCAAACCGAACTCAATGCTGCTGCAAGCAACCGCAAATGGCCTAATTATTTTTTTGAACGGTAGACAGGTCTCGAAGGACCCGGAGAGTGCTTCATTAATTCAACGTTGGAGAACAATTACAGGGAAGCCCCTCAAAAAGAGGGGAAATACAGCCCAACCCAGTAAAAGTGTAAAAAGGACCCTGGAAGAAGCGCAAAATGCGATCAAGTCCCTCTGGCGTCCACCTCACCGCCGACGAAGAATCTGCGCAAAACAGCCGCCGCGCCACCACCGGGGAAGAGCCAGTTGGGGCAGCGCAGTGAGTAGAAGCCGCCGCAGCAGTGAAGAAGCGGAGCGGGTGCCCTACACCCATCCAGTTCGGCCGGGGGAACAGAACAAGCCGCCCCATGCCGCCGGAGAAGAGCTCCTGAAGAGGACAAGGTCGCCACGCGCCTTCCATGCATCCCAAGATCTTGACTCATCCACAGAGCCAGAAGAAACTGAGGCGGAAGTCCGGCGACCAAAGGAACAACTCCGGCCCGGCAAAGCCCAAAGGCGCTGCCTTGCTCAACCTCCCCTCCCGCCACCACGGCCGGCCAGGAAAGTGTAGCAAAGAACACAGCGGCGCCGCACTACCCCTCTCCCTCGCCGCCACGGCCGGCCGAGAGGGGCAGAGCAGAAGAAGAACGGGCACCTGGGCCGGCCACATCGGAACATACAACGCTTATTTGGAGGCGCCCTCCCGCCGCAGGAAGAGACCCGGCCGGGAGGCCATCCGATGCTGCGTCCAAGCATCATTGGGAATGCACCAGCAGCAGGAAGCTCGAGGTCACCGGAGAACTCCACCCCCCCCCCCCCCGCCACCACGGCCGGTCAAAGTGGAGCGCAGCAGCAAGATCAGAAGCCGCCAAGCTGCACAGATCTTATTCGGAGGAGTGGAGCGGGAGCCACCCTTCACCGACGGTGGCGGCGACGAGAACCAGCACCTACCAAAACGGAGCCGATTTGAGAGCTCCGATGGTCTCCGAGCGGCAAACGGCCGAACACCGACAACAGACGAGACTACCCTAGACCTAAGCTACTGCCGGCGAACCTCCCCTCGGCCGCTCAGCTCCGGCATCGCCGGCGGGGAGCGGCCTTGGTTCGGCCGGCCTCTCTAGATCTCGCTCCGAGTTACTGTAGCGTGGAGAGAGAGTGTGAGCAGGGGGTAACTATGTGTCGTTATCTAGCTAGCCTATTCGGGATCCTTATCCAGAGTGTCATTCATCCAATATAAATATGTATCTCTATTTATGGGAAGATTTTGGGCACATGCATACCTACAGTAGGCTTCAAACTGTTTCTCAACTTCAAACAAATTAATAGTATCGATTCCCTCAACTCCCCATTTCTGGGATTTGACATCTTCATCATCGCATATTTTACGAGTTATATAGAAGTAACCCCTATCAGTAGTATTTGAACATAAATCACTAGTCATACCTAGAGTAATAGCACGTACAAATAGATTATCATATATAAATTTATTAATGATAATTAAGGGGTGCCCAAAAAAATATAAAGCCTTTCTATAATAATTAGGCAATATAGCTGCATGCGTTACAGTAGTGAGAAAGTTATCATGAATAGTGTATATAGGTATATGTATACCCTTTTGTTGTTCATGGGTGAGTAACTGTGCTAATACATAATAAATCATTAAGCCACTTGATGGATGAAGTTTGCAAAGGTGGAGGTGATCGTCTTCGCAGGGTCTTTTGTTGACGTGGGCCACCGCTACGCTAGCTCTCATTTGCAGCACTAGATACGCGATTCCGGCGATGAGAAACGACGACGTACGGATCGATCGGGCACCAAAAACCAATCGGCCGGAGGCGCGACACGTCTTAATTTCCTTGGGCGCTACATGAAAACCTCGTTGGTGTGCTGTACGTGCGGCCACCCTCAGTTCCATAGTGTTCATCGCTCGCCAGCATGCATGCACGTCGTTGCCTGGACACGTCGTGTTGTGGGCTTGTGGCAAGGGAGGGCTGGCTGGCTTAGCAAAGCTCTATAGGAGTACCGTGGAGGCGAGCTAGGTCGTTGCCTAGGAGTACGTTGTATGAGCAATTCTAGGAAATGCAACAGAGATGTGCTACATGCTATTAGAAAATATTTCTAATTAAGTCTGATAAACAAAATGGTGGAACTTTAGTTGCTAACTAGCAAGGTGACCCTCGCAAATGAGAGGACAACATCTCTATTATATTTGGTAGATTTAAATCATATGATTCAATTATTTTCATAAATATCATGGTAGGTAAATATCACACACATGGTAAAATAGTTTGAATTATTTTAATTTATAGGCGAGTAGGTATTCTCACATTTCCAAAAAAAACCATGTAATATACTACCTTCATTCTAAAATATAAGCCTTTTAAGATAGCTAATTTAGCTTTCTAGAAAGACTTATATTTCAGAACAGAGGTAATATATTCTAGGTGGTCGTCTACATCGAAATATAGGTTACACCATTTTAGTTTATTTACTTTTGTTCTAGTCTCGCTCTTCCCCACACTTCATTCTCACATTTCTATAAATACCGTGTCACATATATTATAGATGGTCGTTCATATTGAAATACAAGTAGTGCTATTTAATTTATATACTTTTACTCTAATCTTGCAATGCGCCCACACTTCATTCTACTCTCTCAAATATCATATACGGATGGCACATTGTGAGTTTTCTTTTGTATTTTTAGAGCCTGAAATAGGACTCGGAATAGGTTTTGTTCTTGTGCGTGAGCACTGTTGTCATGCCAGCTTGCCATCCAAAAATGTTTTCTTCTTTTGAAATCGAGTCCTGCCGGATGTCACAAAGTAAATCTTCTTTCATAGATCTCGATGGATACCTAGATTTGGATGCATGGTTTGTGAGTTCGTTACATGTCAAATGTGTCATATGTTGTTACACGGCTCGACGGTTGCATTCCGGAACGATATAATCTTTGGTTCAACATAGCCACAATAGTTGATGTAACTGTCAAAATAATCTGATGATGTGGACTAATGAGAGTAGAGCGTGATGGAGGACGATCGAGGAAGAATTTGGTACTCTACACCGTATATGCGCATATTGAAATCGAGTCCAGCCAGATGTTACAAAACTAAATCTTTTTTCTTAGATCTCGATGGATACCTAGACTTGGATGCATGGTCCGTGAGTTTGTTACATGTCAAACGTATCATATGTTGTTACACAGCTCGTTGGCCGCGTTATGTAACGATACAGTCTTTGGTTAATCATAGCCACATATAGTATAATTAATTGTTAAAATAATTTTGATAAAGTGGATTAATGAGAGTAGAGCGTGATGGAGGGTGTTATCGATGAAGAATTTGGGATTTCAACCCAATAAAATCTAACGACTACAATTTTTCCAAGTGTTGTATTTGATATGGACTCTACTTCCTCTGTCCCGGTGTATAGGTCCTACGCGTATTCCTAGATCGTCATTTTGACAAATAAAATGTAAATTTTACACTACAAAAATTATACCGTTAGAAAGTACAAGATCTGAAGTTTCTAGTAATATATATTTTATACTATATGTCCTATATTGGAATACACGTAGGATCTATACACCGGGACGGAGGGAGTATCTATAATCGTATTCATTAATTATAGATATTGGATGTCATATTTTGTGGTAATATCAATCTGTTATATATGTATATATACCTACATGTCCAGATTATTTGTCAAAATCAAAGGGTTATGCTGGGGCGCGAACATTCTCATGGCGCCGATCCGCACACTTTCCTCGTCATCTGTTGCATCATGCCTACGCTTGACTATATCACCATGTCTTACGTCTCCCAATCGGACATAAAGGGATAGGTCACGCCCGAATTTCTACATCCATTAGACACGCTTTTGAAGTCCCTAAAATTAAATGGTTGCGATCTATTTTGAATTTAGATCAAGCGATGAAGGAGATGTACACCTTTTTGTAGGTTGGCTATAGCCTTTTTATTTCTAGCTAGGAATATAAAGGGAAATGTACACATACTTTTCTCTGTGATAGGCTAACGTGTTTGAATTCGTAGCATCGTGCATGTATGGGAAGATCATTAAAGTTTTTTTCCCAAGCATTTACGGAGATGGATAGGCCTAGATAGAACGTGTTCCTAAGAGTTTTTTTATTCTTAAACCGTGTATGCCAAAAATGAAAGACGTGACACAAACTTGTACATATAGAACATAATTATATTACGTTATTTAATTAAATCTTAACTATAGATCTGAGATCTAACCGTTATAAATAATTTTAGTGATGTGGATTAACGTAGTGCCTCGAAACAAAAACCCCGCATTGTGCTTTTAGTATATAGTAGATGTGTGACGTGGATAAGGGCAATGTGTAGAACTGGACGACTGAGACGTACGCGCTCGATCGATCGAGGCTCTGGTACGTACGGTTCGTGGAATTCGTGTGGAGTTGAAAACATGTAATTAATGATTTCCCCTCAAAGAAAAAGGAAACATGTAATGGCTCTGTGCGTGGAAGAAAATGGCGCAGACGGATCGATCTTGACGATTTTGTGACGTGTTGCGCTTGCGGGGTGATAGATCGGGTAATCTAGATTCGCGCGCACCATGATAGAAATTCTAATACATCGATTATATATTAGAGATGTTAATATTTGTTCGTAAACATTTGGTCAAAGTCTAGAGAATTTTTTTTTTACTTTGATCGAACCAAGATCGTGAAGTAATTGTGAAAGGAGAAAGTAGTTGATATATTGCTACACCTAGTTAATTTCTCAGGGTGACAATGCTAAATTGTGTATGATGTATGCACGCAGCAACTACAAATGAATTGTATGATAAGGACTGGTACGTAGTACTCACCTACTTAATTATGTGCTGGTGATGTCAAGAGAGTGACTTCAAATGGGGTGGTAAATTCCACTATCGACAGGGTGAAGACAACCGGTCAATCCATAGTTTTTCTTTTCTTACTTTGGCTACCTTTCGCCCACAGACGGGGCCGGCCGGCCAACTAGTTTTGTACCGGCGTGAGATCCGGTGATCATATAACATGGGAGTAGGGAATAATTGGGGCCCATTAGCTAAAAGACCATGCAATTGATAGTTCAGCCGATCTATGCCTATGCACGGGTGATGCAACTCAGCCGATCGATCTACCAGGTGACTGCTGTGTCGCACTTTCGGCTTCAAATATATCGTTGGAACTTTGGGATCAAATCGGTTGCTCTACGCCACGTGCCCCGGCAACGCAAACCGGAACCATGTGCACGTCGCTGCAAAAAGGGTGTAGCGGGTTGTTGGCAATTCTGTCGCATCAACACACCGTTGTTCTAAGCAAAGCAAATGCCTCCTATGATGTGCGTCTGGTGATCTATAGCCTAGGCCCACGCAATGCAGTGGGGCTGGATACGCGATTCCACCGATGCGAAACGACGACGTACGGATCGATCCACGCAATGCAGTGGTTGATAGGGCACCAACCGAAATGACGACACACTGCATTGACACGTCGCAGGGGCGCGCGCGGGCGACGTAATTTTAAATAATATTAGGACACATTGTATGTATATATCACCAATTGTTTGTGTGTGTGAAGCTTTGCATTAACCTTTCACAAAAAAGACAAACTCTTGCCAATTCATTTAGAAGTGGGGTAAATTTGAATTACAGCTCCATCATGGCTTCCTCATGATTTTTTGAAAAAAAATCATTTTTAGATATACAACATGCTATTTTATTAGAGATACACAAAGAGTTTTGCAAAATTCGACCCCTAGCTAAGAAGGTTCATGCCCGCCGTTTATCAACGGGGTAAAGCAATGGTTAACGGGGTAAAGCGGGGTATGGCATAAGAAAACTATGTAGAACATGTTTATCAAGTGGACTCGTTGGTATTTGACATAAGAAGACTAAGCGTGAAGGTTTCTCATTTTTTTTTTGTTTTTTTTGAATTGTTTATAATTTTTTCAATGTAAATCTCATTAGTTCGAGATATCACTGATGATACATGAATTCAAAAACAAGCATAAGAAATTCAAAAATTAAATAAAATATAAAAACATTACTTATGGATGTCATATTTGGATTCCTCTCATTTTTCTTTTTGAAAAAAGTATAAATATGCTGACGGGGCTACGCCGAGGGCAAAGCCGTCGGCATAGACTATACCGAGGGCAGAAGCTATACCGACGGCCAAATAGAGCTACGCCAAGGGGCATCTACGCCGAGAGCAGCCCTCGGTGTAGGCTACGCCGACGGCAATTATACCCTACGCCGAGGGCTGTTGGCGGTCGGTGTCTTGTGTAATTCCTGTAGTGTTTGGGATCTACAGTACTCCCTCCTTCTCAGTTTATAAGGCTTGCACGTGTATCTAGATAGGCAATTTAACTTATATAAAATAAATTATTTAGTATAAAAATTATATCATTAAAAAATAGAACATCTAAAGTTTTTAGTGGTATAATTTTTTATAATATTTATTATATACTAAGTTAATCAAATTAATGATCTAGATGCATATGCAAGCCTTATAAAGTGAGAAGGAGGGAGTAGCATGCTAGGAGGAGGAATAGAAACCGGTTGCTCTGCGTCACGTGCCCTGGCAACGCAAACCGGAACCATGTGGCCGTCGATGCAAAAAAAGGTACTTTCTCCGATCCATATTACTCTTCGCTAGTACGGATGTATCTAGCTCTAAAATATATCTAGATACATTCATACGTATCGGAGGGAGTAGCGGTTGTTGGCAATTCTGTCGCATCAACAGACCGTTG
Organism: Dactylis glomerata; assembly: GCA_007115705.1. Taxonomy (NCBI): domain Eukaryota; kingdom Viridiplantae; phylum Streptophyta; class Magnoliopsida; order Poales; family Poaceae; genus Dactylis; species Dactylis glomerata. The sequence continues at coordinate 816,578 of QXEO01000055.1, forward strand.
CTCTAAGCAAAGCAACGCAATGCAGTGGTGCTGGATAGGCGATTCCGCCGATGCGAAACGACGACGTACGGATCGATCCATTGATAGGGCACCAACAGAACCACAACAGATCCATTGATACGTCGCACCATGTGTCGACAATCTCTCTTCTTCTTTTCTTTGTTGCGTCTTCAGGTTCAGGTCTCAGTCGCGGGCTTTTCCTGTCTTATTTCCTTCCACTCCCTAGCAAAGTGCTGTGGCATGCCGTGCGGCCGCGGTCACTACTCCCATGGCCTGTGTGAGGTTACCATTCGCCGCGCTCCGGCATGTGGCCTGGCCGCGCCGTGTCGAGCCAAGGGCATATGTAGTGTAGGGCTATACCGTACCGTGGAGGCGAGAGGTCGTTGCCTAGAATCACAGGTTTCCAGCGGACACCAATGCAACGAACAATGTGGCCTTTTCTCGATAGACACATCGATCGGACAACTACGACAAATGTTTAATTACTTCCTTCACCTGGGCCCTGGGTTAATTAGCTGACTCAAATCTCGAGTGATCCTTCTTGGACGCCACCACCCACACCTTTTCCTCCTATTTTTGGACACATCGGTCGCCCGCCCTCACGACGTGTACGCCAACGGCTTGCCTGCGGATTCAACGACACTGTAACCCATTTACTAGTACTTCTCAATTAGCAAAAAGTCAAGCATGATAGCTTGTTAATTAGCGGGAGATCAAGCTCGAACGGCACATGACATGAGGATGCTAAGCTATTACTATACGTGGACGCTAAGCTGTCTATAACTAGAAAAAAAAAAAACCAGGTAGCTCCACGTCATGCCAAGCAGTAGGATGAAGATTTTATAATTATGCTAGCTAGTGCTGTAGTATGACAATCAGTAGAGTGAGATTTCATAATTAGAGAGAATGAACATGGTCACTGTTTTCTATCTCCATATGACATATCTTCCATGTCCCTATTTTCACAACTAGGTTAGTTGTTCTGTCTGCAAAGTGTCTGGGAGCATGTATAATATCTTTGCTAGGACCTGGAGTTTGAAGTTGACAAGTTAAATAATCAAGTTGACACAACTGCTAGATTAGGCTTTAGTTATTATTTTTCTCAGCAAGATGTTGTTGTAACTTATTTTATTGTTTTGACAGCTAGGCTTGTTAAAATGTCTGCAAATGTATCCGGAAGTTCTAGCAGCGTTGACGCACCTTCAGTGACAACACCTGGTAGGAGATCAAAAGTGTGGGAGCATTTTGAGAAAGACCTTGTCCTTGTGGGTGATGTTCCGAAAGCTAAATAAAGCTTACTTACACTAGAAGTCTCGAACCAGTAACCTCTTGAGTCACATTTCAGAGTTGTGCCGATTGATTGGATCTGAGGTTAGAGCTAGGTTTTTCGCGACCCTTAAGAAAAAACATTCGGATGTTGGCTTTGTCTTTGATCTGTAGCATTTAACTTATTGCCTAACTTTGGTATCCTTTCATTGGCACTATCTGTTGTATTGTTAGCTCCAATTTCTTGCACATCTTGTAACAATTAATTGATGATTTGCAACGTTAATAATTCTTATAGTTAGATGATTGCAGAGTCTCGCCAATTCTTGTCGCTCTTCTCGTCCATCGCCGTCACTCTTGTAGCCAGCTCCAGATTGCAAACCATCGCCGGCCTTTAGAAGTTCCTTGGTTAAATTCCGTGGTATCATGTGTTGTCCGTGTCATTTTTTCCAGGTAATATAATCTTGTGTATATATATTTTTCATGTACATATCTCTATTCTGTTGATCGCTAGCTGATAGTTATATATATATATCTATTTTTTATTTAATTGTAGGGTATCATTGTTTATAAGGTCTCATGTGAGATCTCATCTAATTCCCACTTATAGTTTATTTTATCTTTATTAGTATAAATTTTTGTCTCAAAATTTATACTAACAAATTCAAAATACACTACAAGTGGGATATAGGTGGGATCCCACCTGACAACCTAGAAACGAAGTATTCGTACGCATCCAACAACCATGAACTGTACTCAGTAGAATACTTAATCTGGAAGCTTCTAGAAGCTTGGTAGGAAAGCAACAACGAGATAATGGAGCATGTATCCGCGCGCTGCAAGTTCGCCTCGTACGTAGCACATGCAACAAAGTTGATGAATCGACACGAAGCGAGATTGTGGTTGTGAGTGAGTGACTGCCAATACCCTACCTACGAAGGGACGGCTGACGGAACCGGACCAGGCGTACTTTGTGATCTTGAAATCTCCTTTCCGAAACAACTTGTGGCTGCTAAAGTTTGGGTTGACAAAGCTGAAAACCAAACAGATCTTTGCCACACTTATAGTGTGCCATACTTCATTAATTATATAGCCCACTTGTTATAGAGTTAATTTTTTTACCAACTCTTACCAAAGTTTAGATTCCAATTTCTTAGCCACACTTTTTATGGCTGCCACACTTTTATGGCTAGCCACACTTTAGCTTGGCAAAATGTGGCTAGAAACCAAACACCCCCCTAGCTAGCTACGAGCCGCAGGACGGTAGGAGAGAATGGGAATCGCTGGGTTCGCCACCACGTGCCCCAGCAGCAGCACACCAAATACCGCCGGCCGCCGCCGCGCCGGGCGGAGCAAAAAGCCATGGCCATGATATCTAGCACACAATGCTGTTGATGAAAGCAAACGAATGCGTTCTATGATATGATGTCCTTGCACTGGGCCGGCGGATGGATACGAGGCTCCACCGATGTGAAACGACGACGCATCGACTAGTTTTTACCGCACTAGTGCTATTCTAGCATCGCTACGTGGTAGTGACGCACATAAGACATATCTCTATTTTTTTTATAAGAACCTGCAGAAGATCTGCGCGTCATTGTATTAAACTTGCGGGAAAAGATCGTAGGTCGATTACAGAGAGAAGTCAACCTACACCCACAATGGTGTCCATCCACAAAGAAAACTACTCGATCTCTCTCCTAAACCCACGCCTACAACTCATCCAGGCCTTCCACTCATCGGGGAGCAATCAGAGCAACGTCTACGCCGTGGTAGCCTTCCAATTAAACACCCGCACGTTCCTCTCAAGCCATAGCGTCCTCATGACCAGCCATACCGTCTACTCCAATTCTCTCCATACATCTAGCCAGCATGTAGCTACCAGTACATGTCAAATTACTGAGCCACGAGAAAACTGAAAATGACGTCGACGGTGCCGCCGCTCTTGCTGACAATTAACTGCAAATCGGCACGACTGATTCGTTTCCATTATCTTAATCGATAGTAGATCCTTAGTCTTCAAGTCTGGTCCTTGCATTCAGCCAGGTGAGCACAGTGTGTGTACGGCCCCGAGTTTCTTTACTGACAGCATCAACCGCTACCAAAAGGAGAAGCTTGTCTGCAACCGCTCGTCTTGCTGGCACCATGGGAACCATGTATTAAAATGAAGCTAGCTAGCTCCATACGCAAGCCTGTAGGGCATTTTACATCGGTCGCTTTCGAAGAGATCGCGATTGGACTAAGAAAAACAGTAGATGCATGCCAATTTACAAAATCAGTAGATGCAAATCAGTAGTTGCCGGGAAAACACAACAAGACTACTCTCCCGGCATGATTACACTCAAGCTTTTATATGCTGACAAAGTGGTTTCACATAAACATCAAACATCGATATTTTTATGTCATGTGCCAAAATGAAAAAAATGGTGTAAAAAAGGTTGTTTACTTGACATTTATTTTGTCCTTTTACACAAGCCATAAAAAATGTTGATTTTTCACTAAATTTGGTGTGGATATATTTATTTAGTTCTTTTTTTTATCAAAATTGGGTGTTCTTGTGCACATCAGAATATCGAAACGTAAGTGTAACTTTTACGGTACTTTTGTTCAAATCATACTACTCCTTCGAATATAACTAGTATGAAAGATCCATTAGGCCCATTATTAAACTGAAACGTTATTTGGAAAAAAGAGAATAAAATCTTCATAGCCCGACACACCGACACCATCGGAACCACCGCCGCTGTCGCACGCCCGCCGCCGCAGGCCGCACCTCCATCACCCCAGCTTCTACGTCCGCACCTTATGTCCCCGTCCGTGCTCCTCACTGTTAGCTAATCCACCGCACCTTGCTAGTTTGAGTTTTCAGTTTGTAGAATAAACTTAGTCTGGCTGCGTGTACCTGTCCACGCCCGACTCTAGCTAGTTTCTGTTATTCAGTTAGCTGTAGACTCGCTCGCCAAGAAAAGGGGCTGATAGCTCACAGGCGACATCTTTGCACGTAATTCGCTCACATGCGACGTCGTTGCATGAAATAGCTCATATGCGACGGGTGTTGGCAAAGAAATGGCTCAAATGCGACACATGCCGGCAGCCGGGTAAAACTGTCATTAAGGACACGGTTATGTTAGTTAGGGTACGCTTTCGGTTAAGACAAGCACCTGGCAGTTAATGTGTCGGAACCAGTCAACCGTTTCCTAGCCAGCCCGCGCGCGTCACTCCCCTGCAGCTGCCGGCGGCGGCGGAGCTCACCTTCCTTGCAAAGCGGCGGCGGCGGCACATTCTCGCCGGCGGCGGCGGCGGCGGAGATTACCTTCTACGGGGAACTCGGTGAGTGCTCTAATTCTCCTCCAATCCTTCTGAATTTAGAGATCAGCGTGGCATTTGAACCCTAGATTGTGGGGCTCCCCTAGATTGTGTAGATTGTGGCCGCCGAGTGTGCTGAACGAGGGAAACTAGATGGAGCAACCTAGCAACACCGGCGATTTTAGCCTCGCTAGCTCACAGTGGCCGCCACCATCGAAAAACAGGGGAGGCGATGATGTTCCCGTACCCCCTAGCATTTTTCAGTTGTCTATCAGATTGTTCCCCGGTAGAGCTAAATTAGCTGATGGTAGCATGCATCCCATTGAGAGAGAGACAACTGTGCTATTGGAGATCAATTTTTGTGACCTTGATCCCCAAGAACTACAAATAATGGAAGAGCAGGCTGTGAGGAATTTGGTTGAAAAAATTGGGGAGAGTGTTCTTTGGGGGCCAGAACAAGAATTAAGTTTGTTACGATACGATGATTGGAAAGGTGAGTATGTTAAGATTGAGGATGGGGATGAAATGGTTGAGGAAATCGATCGACATAATGGCTAGGATAGCAAACATGCTGAGTTTTGTGCAGAGCTGATAGAACTGAAAGGTGATTCGAGGGTTGGATATGTTCCCTCTAAATTGGCTGCACAGATGGCAGAAGATGATTGGGCTGCAAAGAGGCACACTCAGCCCATTCTTACTGAAGTGACAGTGTTGACAGGGGAAGCTGTTGACAATGTTGTAACTGTTGATTGGAACATAGTTGATATAAATGACCAGACAGATTTGGTCATTGCACCAATATCTGACATTGAAATGGCCAATCTGTTCGGCATTCATGTGGACGAGGAAGACAAAAAGGAGAGTGATGAAGCTGATGATGATGGTAACAGACAAGCAAGACAGGATGATGAAGAAGATATAGATTTAGAGTTGATTGAAAATGCTGCAATTGATGTAGATGATGCACATGATGATGAGTTTGTGTGTGTTTATGACAAAGAAAATCCAGTTATTGAAGTAGGAAGATTGTTTCCAACCATGGAAGAGTTTAGGATGTGTTTCAGGACTTATGCAGTCAAACATGAGTTTGAAACCAAGACTCTGTGGACAGATAAAAGGAAGTTCTATGCAAAGTGCAAAGGTTTTGATGGTGGTGCCAAGCCTTGTAAGTGGTATATATCTGCTAGACGCCAACCTGATGGAAGAACAGTAAGAGTGAATCAAATTCCAAAACAGCATACTTGTATTACAACTTCTCAGAAAGTTACAACCATGACATCACAACTTTGGGTTGCTGAAAAAATCAGGCCTATCTTAGCCAAGACACCAAATACCACTGCAAAGAAACTAATGACAGACTTGGAAAAGAATTACCCCATTAAGTTGAAGTATACTACAGTGTGGAAGGCAAAGCAAAGGGCAATGAAAGAATTATATGGTGATTGGGCAAACACCTTCAGAATGCTTTATAACTTTAAAGCAGAAGTTGAAAGGAGGTCACCTGGAAGTGTTGTGGAGATAGATACTGAGGTTACAGTAGATGGGAAAGTATATTTCTCCAAATTTTTCATGGCTTTGAAGCCTTGCATAGATGGCTTCAAAGCAGGCTGCCATCCATATTTGAGCATAGACTCAACTTTTTTGACTCGCAAATGGAATGGTCAACTTGCAGCTTGCAATGCTTTAGATGGACACAATTGGATGTTTCCTGTGGCAATTGGCATGTTTCAATCTGAGACAGATGCTTCATGGACATGGTTCATGATGCAGTTGAAAAGATGCATAGGGCCAGTCTCACCTTTGGCAGTTCACACTGATGCATGCAAAGGGCTTGAGAATGCAGTGAAGAATGTTTTTCCCCATTGTGAACAGAGGGAGTGCTTTGGCCATATGTGGATGAATATTATAAGGAAATTCAAACGAGATGTTTATGGCAGGTTGTGGCCAGCAGCAAGGAGCTACACTAAATCAACACATGCATATCATGTTGGTAAGATAAAGGCAGAAGACTGCACATTTGCCCCTTGGATGGACCAATACCATTCTCTTTTATGGTATAGGTCTGGATTTAACACTGCCATCAAGTGTGATCATATAAACAACAATTTGGCAGAAAGTTTTAACAACAGAATAAAGGACTTCAAAGAGTTGCCTGTCCATGACATGGTTGACCAGATTAGGATCATGATCATGAAGTTGTGGCAATTGAGACGAAGCCTTGCTGATCTTCTGCAAGGGGATAAGTTGCCTGCTGTAGTGCAGCAGGTAGTCAACAGGAGCAGAAATCTTCATAATTTGTGTGTGGAAAAATCATCACTATTTGCTGCTGAAGTTAGAGATACTAAGACTGGAAGAAGGCATGTTGTTAACACTGATTTGCATGAATGCAGTTGCAATGAGTGGCAACACACTGGAAAACCTTGTGAACATGCAATACTTTTTTTAGCCTCCAAACCCAGGCTAAATATGCACCCATATTTGCATGAATATTATTCAGTACAAAAATTCAAGGCAACATATGCAAATCCAATTCCACCACTTACAGATCAGTCTCAGTGGCCTGAAGTGGATATTGAATTCACCTTGTCCCCTCCTTTGATGAGAAGAAAGGCTGGCAGGCCTCAACAGAGTAGATTCAAGGCTTGGTTTGAGAAAGGTGGAAGCAAAAAGAAGGGGAAAAAAGATGAAAAGAATAATGGCAAGCCAAAAAGGGCACAAAAAGGTAATAAAAATAGATGCAAGAGATGTGAAGAACTAGGTCACCGAGCTGGATCAGCCAAATGTCGCTACACTCCTTCAAAGTATGTCCTTGTTCATCCAAAAAATGCATTAAAAAGGCTTTTGTTTATATTTATGATGATTATTTGCAATTAACAAACCCATTTTGCTTTTCAGGAAGGATGATTTTGAGCCCCTTGTGGTTGAAACTTGCTAGCCAACCAAAAAAGCAAGAATTGGGGGGGTTAGAAAAAAGAGAACTGAGCAGATTGTGTTAAGTTGTGATAAAAGAGTGCAAAATCAGCCACCTGACTCACTTTTGGATGTGCCAGCTGCTGGATTGGATGCAATTATGGATGTGCAAGAAGAAGAACATTTGGATGCAATTATGGATGTGCAAGAAGAAGAACATTTGGATGTGCCAGCTGCTCAAGATAAAGTTGTTTTGGAGGTTCACATGCAAATTGAATCAAATTTGGAGTTGCAAACTGAACCTGTTCAGATGCAAATTGAATCAAATTTGGAATCAATTCCAGCTCTAGGTGGTGTTGTGATTGGGGGGCCTTCTGAAAGTGAAGATCCAAAGAAAACAAGGAGCCTGGCTGTTCTTCTTGGTGGAGATCCAACAATAACAAGTGAAGAAACTGCTTGCAAGAGCAAGAAAAAGAGTGGAAAGAGGAAGAAATCGAGTGCAAAGAGGAAGTGATGTAATTTATTTGATACTAAGTTGATTGCAAACTTGTGTGATGTATGTTTGTGTGAGCTTACATTCTTGAAAACTTGTAATTTGTAATAATGCTACTTGTACTTGAATTTGAGCCGAAATTCAAATTTGAGCCCAAATTCAAATTTGATTGTAAATTTGAATTTCAACCTATGTATCTATTTGCATTTTTGTATGTTTGTTTGACCTTTCAATGCTTTCTCATATATCATACACATCCCGTGATCAAATCCGATCCCTTTTGCTGCCCCCAACACTAAGACATGAGAAATGTGCTAGAAATGAGCTCCAAAGCTAGGGTAAACGACCCCATTTCTAACCAACTATTTTTTTGACATTGTCTAAATCTTCCCAAAAAAACATATTAGCTTCCATTCTGCAAACATAGGATAAATCCGAAGAAAGATTTATTTTTTGGATTAATCTTCTATTTATTTATTTATTTTCTAAAACAATGCTTTTAATTCAAAATCATTAATAAAATACGTTTTAGACATGAAAATGAAAAAATAACTTCAGATCCTGTGTAGTTGCATCAAAATGAATCTAGATTGAGGTTTTCAAAATTTTCAATTTTCAAAACCCCAAAACCTCTACTCTCTCCTTTGAACTCTCTGCCAACCTTACTGGAGGTTGTTCATTTTGTGAAGGTTTTTTCATACAAATAGTAGTATACCAAGTTTATATTTTTTTTTGTTAACTATATCACATAACATGACTATGTGCGAAGGTTTTATATTTTTTCGATTTTTTTGAATTAGTTACACCCATTTGAAATTTGGTCAAACTCTCACAAAACCACGTTGACTGCCTACGCCGAACAGGGACCGTCGGATCTGCCCTACCGCTGAACTCCGAACGTCGGATATGTCTTCTAGAAGGAATCTGAGGGTAGATTCAATGGCAATCCGCTGGAGCCCCTGTTCTGAGCTCTGATTGGTTGGAAGAAGCTGACGGCACCTATCAGCCGATCCGCGGGAGACCGATGCTAAGCTGTGATTGGCTGGAAGGATCTAACGGCAGCTATATTAGGCGATCCGCGGGAGCGCCGATTCTGAGCTGTGATTGGCTGGCCTTGTTTTTTAATACCCGATGGACGGATCTCTGTACTGGGCCGTCGTGATACACAATTTAAATAGGCCCATCTGAATTTTGCAGGCATGCGCGCGCAGCCACAGCCCGTACCCCAACGTAGCCGCCCGTGCCCTCCGTTTACATGCATGCGCGCGCGCAGCCAGCAGCCACCAGCCAGCCCGTGTCCATGCAGCGTCGCAGCCTAGCTATTTTAGGTCTGAAAAAGGAGCGGGCTGGTGCAGCAAGATGTCGCATGCCAGCGATTATCTCTCCACGCGGGCGTGTCGCTCGGTCGGCCGGCTCAGAGTTTTGCCCGTTGTGTTACATGCAGAACCAAATCAAAACGCGAATCAATTCAAGCCGAGCGATGCTTTCACGCAGCTTTTGCGTCACGCACCGAAAGAGTCAAAGGGCCTCGATCCCGTGCGATGTGTAGGTGGACATTTGTGCCAACTTAATGCCACGAAGAAGAGGAGGCGAAACCCTAGCAGCGACCGTTCGCGACGCCCCGCACCCCCTCGTCGCCCCTCGTCGCCTATTTAAACCGGGCACAAACCAAACCGGGAGCCCAACCAAACCACCAGATCTCACACCACCGTTCGCCGCCACCACCACCACCGGGCACCACAACTCAAGCAATCCGCTGCACCGTTCGCCGTCGCCACCATGCAGTACAACGGCCCAACCTGGCTCCGCCCTGCCACCATCCCCGAGCTGCCGTTCAACGGCAGGATCGTGGAGAGATCGCTGAGGGTTTGGGCGATCTCAAGGTGGAGAAGCGCAAGGGAGCTCGCCGAGTTCTTCCTCTCGGCCGGGTACCGCCACCTCCCAAGAGGCACGCCGCCGATGTTCTCCCTGCAGAACCAGTACGACGGTAACGTCTCCCACGTCATCGGCCTCTTCGTCACGTTCACCAACCCCTACGACACCCAGTACCTCCTCGGCCGGGTGTACGGGTGTGGATGCGAGTTCATCGCATTCACCACCTACAACGTCTTCACCAACTTCTACAACATCTTCCCCACCCCGAACGGCATGCACACTCTCCCCTACGAGGACGAAGAGTGAGAGGCCAAGGAGTGGCCAAGGAGGAGGGGTCCGGCGAGAAGATGAAGAAGAAGGTGACCCGAAGAAGAAGAAGAAGTTATGTTATTATCGGGTTATAATAGACCCTAGTATGTCTCTGTCGTCTGTCTCTGTCGTATGTCGTCGTATGTATCGGGTTATAATAGACCCTAGCTAGTTATCATTTTATATTAATGTAATGTGGCAATCGTGCTTATAGTTCGTGCAAAAATCCCGAGTCATAACAGATACCGACACATAAAAACGCCATAAAAACAAGCCTTTAAATTTGAATTAGAGAATCACTTGTGCATAAAAATAAGGGCACCCAAAAATAGAAAAGCACTTGTGTATGAAAAAGAAACTAGACTTGTGCATAAAAACAAGTCTACAAGTTCTCACATAAAAATGAGAGACGACTAGTTTGTCACAATGTTTTCTTGTTTCCCGAGACTATAAATTTTCAAAAAAATAAGTCTATAAATTTAAATGAGAGAAGGACTTGGGCATAAAACCCTCTGCATAAAAAGAAATCTATAAGTTCTCACATAAAAATGAGAGAAGCACTAGTTTGTCACAAAGTTTTCTTTTTTCCCGAGACTACAAAATTTCAACTAAAATAAGTCTATAAATTGAAATGAGAGAAGGACTTGTGCATAAAAACCTCTGCATAAAAACAAGTCTACAAATTTGAATTATAGAAGCACTTGTGCATAAAAAAGAAACTACACTTTTGAAATATAGAAGCACTTGTGCATGAAAATAAGAAGCACTTGTGCATAAAAAAGAAACTACACTTTTGCATAAAAAAGAAACTACACTTTTGCATAAAAAAGTAATCTATTAAATTCCTCTATAAATTTTCAACGAAAAGAAACTAGACTTGTGCATACAAATAAGTCTATATAGTTTTGTCCAACTATATAGTCTATAAGTCTATATAGTTTTGTCCAACAAAAAGAAACTAGACTTGTGCATAAAAATAAGTATACATTTTACTATTGGGCCTGGACAGCGTTTTATTTGGGCCTGGCCTTTCCTAGCACTGAAGAATGCTTGCACTGACACTGACACTGCACACTCGACACTGACGAAACTGAAGAATGCATGCACTGACGAAACTGAAGAAACTAAAACAGGGGAAACAGAGCATCTCGAATTTTTGCCGGAATTTCTGTTCCATTTTTTTCAATTCAAAGCTACATAACATTATATCCATCATAGTAAGATTACAAACCATTCTTACTATTACTCGACACTGATTCGCATTGTCTAACGACTAATGATCAGGAGATAAACAAAACCGAGAAAAATAGCACACAAATAAAAAATTCCGGCCATCACATTGCCTTGCTTCTTCAATTCGATAATTTGCTTCATCTGCTTGTTAATTTTCTTCAGCTCGGCCTTCACTTCCGCATACCCCACAGTACCAGCTGAAATGGGGTCGCCAGATGCCAAATGCTCCATCACCGACGTGTTCTCGAGCTCCCTGGGTGCGCAATCCAGCCGAATCCGCTGGATGTACACATCAAGCCACTCAAAATGCCCACATTTTGGCAGATCCTGAAATTTCAGATATGAAAACCCGAAATCCCAATTTGAATACAAATCCCAAATTCTAATCAAAAACAACAATTTTGAGCCCAATTGGAGCTGGGTAAACTCAGATCTCACCTTCCCTGGCTCTGGTCTGCTCTCACACTTCACAAATTCCCGGCCGAGGTTCCCATTCTTATCAGTGGTTGAGACCAGCCGCTTCAGGGGCGCCGTACGGGGGCAATCAGGGCACCGCGTCATCGGCACCTCACCATACCGAGGCCAGCGGCGGGAGGATGTACCGGAGCTCGACATCACAGCTTATCCAGCTCAACGTCGCCGGTGTTGCCGCGCTTAGTCGCCGGAGAAGAAGAAGAAGAAAGGGGATCGAAGGATGGCACGGGCAAGACGACGGATCCGGCTCCTATTTTCTTTCACGCCGTGACTTGGATAAGTGCTGGGTCCCGCTCATAAGACATCCTGTCAGAACCACATCGCTGAGCTGGATAAGCTGTGGGTCCCGCTCTCAAAACCGCCTCTGGCCATCACCACGCTCAGCTTGATAAGCTGTGGGTCCCGCATGACAGCCCCAGTAAATCCAAATCTTAAGCTGTCTCGTGGGTTGTCGCATTGGGGCAATTCTTTTGCATACAGACGTCGCATATGAGCTATTTCATGCAACGACGTCGCATGTGAGCCAATTACGTGCAAAGATGTCGCCTGTGAGCTATCAGCCCCAAGAAAAGCGCCATGGGATGGCATGGATCACGCGATCGTACATAGAGTGTGTCCCCCGATATGGCCCCGACCCCGAGCCGGCAGCAGGAGCTGACAGCCGCCATCCGCGGGCGCCGAACGCCCTCCGGATCACCTCCGTGCTCATGCCCCCTTGCTCCTTCGCGAAGTCTGCCTTTGCCGGAAAGGATCGCTAAAATTAGCACGAGCACGGTGAGAAATTGGGTAACAAATGGAAAAAATCAGAGTAATAAACATACGTTGGACGTGCGGGAAGAGGCTAGAGCGGAGGAACCGGGAGGTGTGGGGCCTGCCATGGCCGTCGTAGAAGCTGACGAGCGTGGCGGCCGGGGAGGCGAGCACCTGTGCCTGGTCCTCCATGACGAGGTTGGCCTGCGCGGTGGCCATGGAGAACTCACCGGCCGCGTGCGGGCGCAGCTCCGTCTGCCAGAGCATGCCGTCCGCCACCGATGCCCCCGGTGGCCAGTGCCGGAAGCACCAACACAGCCCTCAGGCCTCAGCATCATCCTCACCACCACACCAAAATCGTCCCGCGATCCGGACTAATTTCTCTGTCGCCTAGCTGCTCTGGGAAATGGAAATTTCTCCAGCGGTGGTGGAAGGCGGCGGAGCAGCGGACGGCGGCGGCGATGGCGTGGTGGGGCATGACGGGAGGACCTGAGGAAATCGGGACATCTCGTTCATCCAGAGAGAGAGACAGTGATAGGTTTGCCTCCGACTTGTTAGGCTTTTGGGCCAGGGCTGTTGGGCCGGGGACTATTTAGGAAAAGGGACGAATTTTTAGACTAGTATGATTAGCACTACTACTCGTTTTAGAACTAGTATGAAACGATACAATCCGTTAGATGCATAAAAATTAATGGCTAATATTCATTTAGGGGTACCATAAAACTCCTCAAAATTTTGGTTCAGAATATTTGACAATTTTAAAATGTTTGTTTCGGTGGCTGAAGCATATGCTCTCATGTGCCATATTAAATTTCTGAGAAAGTATAGTTGACCAAAGGCTAGCAGCATATCATCAGTGGATCAACGTGAGATCCCGAGGTGCACGTCACCTGCTGTTTTAGGACACATGGCGAGCAGATTTGTAGACGTTCCTTGCTAGTTCTGTTAGACTACATATACGGTTAGGTTAGACTAGGACTTTAGGTTTTTTGCCCTTTTACTCCAAGTCTCTACCTACCCCCTTGTACTTCTATATAAATCCCCACCCGGGTCAAATTAATACAACACAGAAATTAGTGATTCACATCTTTTCATATGGTATCAGAGCGGTTAGTCTCACGACGCCGATCCTAGGTCCTCCCACCACTTCCGCATCGCGCCGCCCCCGGGGAGATTGATCTCCTCGGGGGCGCGGCACCCGGTCTCGATCAACGATTAGATCGGTTCATAGATTAGATTTTAGATCCAATTTCGAATTCTCCAATTCTATAGATTAGATCCGCCTAGCCAAATAAATCTCTACCCTCGTGTTCTGATCCGATGCAAATCATGAAGGGGATGCAGTCAGATCGATCGCGCTAAGCTGATGGCGGCCAACATCATATGGCCGGCGTTTCCGATTATGCCGGAACGACGCGGCCATGCGAGATGCCGAAACGACGCTGCCATGCACATGCGTCAGCCGCGACCATCCGATCTACATCTTCAAACGAACCAGCCGTGACGCCATGTCCCGGCCGCACGCACGCGTCGCCGGCACTTCAACAAGCAGCAAGACATGTTTTTTTGCATGCAGGGTACTGCTACGGATGGGATTTCAATTCTCCACGGCACACGCGAAAGAATAGGCACGGACGCGGGCATGCTCGCTGCCCCGTGAGACTTCATCATCGCCCGCCGATCTTCAACTCCGACACCGAGCAATCTGCATCAACCTCTATGACTACACTGTATCAAGCCGGACTACATCGACCCGAACATACACGTCAAGCTGTACGACTACATCAAGATACGTCAAGATCATCGTCGAGTTCTACATCGCCAATAAATATCGTCGCCAAGGTCTACATCAACTTGGTCTTTCGCCGCCGCCGACAAAAACCCCGCCGCCGCCGTGATCTTTGATCGCCGCCGTCGCCTACGACAAGACATGCCGCCGCCGTGATCTTTGATCACCGCCGCCGCCTACGACAAGACCCGCCGCCACCGTGATCTTCGATCACCGCTGCCGCCTACGACAAGACCCGCCGCCGCTGCAGATCCGCTGCCGCCGCCGCCTAAAAACCCGCCGCCGCCGCAGAACACCTGCCGCCGCCGCCTAAAACCCGCCGCCGCCGCAGAACACCTGCCACTGCCGCCTAAAAACCCGCCGCCGCCGCAGTAACCCTGCCGCCGCCGCCTAAAACCCGCCGCCGCCGCAGATCCGCTGCCGCCGCCGCCAAAAACCCGCAATTTTTTGCGCCTCCGGCTATATGGCTACAACGACCACGACAACCTCGACCACGGCTACATCATGATCGGCTACCTCGACATCGACATCACGAACACCGTCTACAGCAACTCAAGAACTCCAGTCAACAGCGTCCGCGTCGTCACTTGCGTCCACGCCACTCCCGCTGTGACTGCGGGAGGGAAGAGAGGAGAGACACGGAAGGCACCAGAGGTGCCGACCCATCAGAGACGCAGTTGATGATGACAAGGAGGAGAAGACAACGGACAGAAACGCATGACTTCAAATCGACTTCAAATCCAGTCGCAATCGTCCGCTTCACTCCCGCTACGACTGAGGGAGGATGTTAGACTACATATACGGTTAGGTTAAACTAGGACTCTAGGTTTCTTGCTCTTGTACTCTAAGTCTCTACCTACCCCCTTGTACTTCTATATAAACCCCCACCCAGGTCAAATCAATACAACACAGAAATTAGGGATTCACATCTTTTCACAAGTTCAACTACAACAATACTATACCAGTACTAGTTTTGTTAGCATAAAGATCGATCTATCTAGAATTAGTAGCCCACTGCTCGGTGCTTTGTTAATTAACGGGAGACAAGAAACATCCACGAGCATGGCGTACGGTTATGAGACTGATGGTGGTATTAGTATAAACCGGGCAGGCGCAAAGCTGGCAATTAGGTTTTCTAAGGGATATAAGCTGGCAATTAGTTAACTCTAGTAATGTCCACGTCGTGCCAAACAGAATCTTTGCGTTGACCTAATGATATGATCAGCACAGCAGGCAACGTATGCTTGCAACACGTGTCTTCCTTATTTTGTAAAGTGTGGAGATTGATGGAGTCTCCATCAATGAGACGCGACGACGCGCACATACTACTATGTTAATATATCTCTACTAATAATATTGCTAGAGGTATGGTCCGTGGCTAACAAGTATGCTTTCAATTCACTAAAAGTACGCTTTCATCGAACCCAAATTTACCCACCTATGCCACGCATAAGTGACCGCTGGTGAAAGATAACGTTTCAGTCGTCCCTTTTATAAAACTGAACTGCTAACGAGGAGCCCGTCGCCTCGCCTGACGACTCTCTCTCGCCTCCTATGCGCACCGCTGCCGCCAGTCCCTCACAATCTCGCATACGACCTACTCCTGGACGCATGCGCCACCGAGTGCGTGCTTCTAAGGCTCACGACAAAAGCCGAAGGGAGATACCAGCACCCTGACGTCGCTGTTAGACTACATGTACGGTTAGGTTAGACTAGGACTCTAGGTTTCTTGCCTTGTACTCCAAGTCTCTACCTACCCCCTTATACTTCTATATAAACCCCCACCTGGGTCAAATCAATACAACAACAGAATTAGGGATTCACATCTTTTTACATGGTATCAGAGCGGTTTGTCTCACGACGCCGATCCTAGGTCCTCCCACCACTTCCGCATCGCGCCGCCCCCGGGGAGATTGATACACTGCATCAACCTCTATGACTACACTGCATCAAGCCGGACTACATCGACCCGAACATACACATCAAGCTGTACGACTACATCAAGCTACGTCAAGATCATCGTCGAGTTCTACATCGCCAACAAAAATCATCGCCAAGGTCTACATCCAAGTGGTCTTCCGCCGCCGCCGATAAAAACCCCGCTGCCACCGTGATCTTCGATCGCGCTGCCGCCTACGACAAAACCTGCCGCCGCCGCAGAACCGCTGCCGCCGCCGCAAAGACAAAACCTGCCACCGCCGCAGAACCGCTGCCGCCGCCGCACAAGACAAAACCCGCCGCCGCCGCAGAACCGCTGCCGCCGCCGCCCATGACAAGACCCGCCGCCGCTGCAGAACCGCTGCAGCCGCTGCCTAAAAACCCGCCGCCGCCGCAGAACACCTGCCGCCGCCGCCTAAAAACCCGCCGTCGCCGCAGTAACCCTGCCGCCGCCGCCTAAAACCCGCCGCCGCCGCAGTAACCCTGCCGTCGCCGCCAAAAACGCACAATTTTTTGCGCCTCCGGCTCTACGGCTATAACGACCACGACAACCTCGACCACGGCTACATCATGATCGGCTACCTCGACATCGACATCAAGAACACCGTCTACAGCAACTCAAGAACTCCAGTCAACAGCGTCCGCGTCGTCACTTGCGTCCACGCCACTCCCGCTATGACTGCGGGAGGGAAGAGAGGAGAGACACGGAAGGCACCAAGGTGCCGACCTATCAGAGACGCAGTTGACGATGACAAGGAGGAGAAGACAACGGACAGAAACGCATGACTTCAAATCGACTTCAAATCCAGTCGCAATCGTCCGCTTCACTCCCGCTACGACTGAGGGGGGATGTTAGACTACATGTATGGTTAGGTTAGACTAGGACTCTAGGTTTCTTGCCTTGTACTCCAAGTCTCTACCTACCCCCTTATACTTCTATATAAACCCCCACCTGGGTCAAATCAATACAACAACAGAATTAGGGATTCACATCTTTTTACAGTCGCCTCGCTCCTCTTCTCCGGACATAGGGACAAGCTGTGACGCTGCTCGCATGAAGCCGCCATGGCTGTTGTGCCGCGCCGGAACCGATGAAGCTAGCAGTTATATAACTGTCTGGTGTTTACGCGATAACCTACCAAGAAAAAAATCCAGTCGATCTACATAGCGTGCTAGCTTTATGTGTGCAACTCGCTGGAGGAATCAATCAAGCCAGCTTAGCCCACTTAGGCACTTAGCATAGATTGACATAGGGACCCGGTGCAGCAGAAGGAGTTCTAAATTTCTCGTCGGACCGAGGGAGCTCGACGCAGTTTCAAGCATGTTGCCGTTCACACACAGAATCTCGTGGGGATAGTTCTGATTTAGGGGAAGAAGACCATAATGGGACCGGGCTGGGAACTTCCATCACAATGGGCAAAAAACCATAGTGGCATACTCCCTCCGATAGGAAGGAGTGCTCAAAATTACTCTCTCCAATCCATAAAAAATGAAGCTTATTTCATACAAATTTTGTATTGATCGGAGGAAGTACTATCATATTTCTTTTTAGATTTGCGAACACATATTGAATTATTTAACAGCTGTCACACCGCACACACATTGAATTATTTTACAACTATTGCAACACACAACCATGCGGTGAAAATAATTTTGACACTGCATCCTAACGCCATATCCCCGGTATGAATCAGATCGGCCATTCGTTATGCGAACAATATTGGCCGATTGAGGACCGGATCGGTGTCATCAGGCAAAATAAAAAAGTGCCACTGATTCCAAAAGGCCTGAAGGAAAAAACCCGGTTTCCACCAAATCTTCAACTTCTTATATTTTTATGAGAATAATTTATGATCTATTGACTCGTTGCAATGCACGGGTATTATCTCTACTAATAATATTGCTAAAGGTATGGTCCGTGGCGGTCAAAATACGTTTCCGTCCACCTAAAGTACATTTTTGTCCAACTTTTCTTTTACCGATTTTGCCCTCCCACCAAATCGCATAATACAATAAAATGCCACATCAGGATACCGGTTCGGTCCTTTTTTTTCCTCCTCTCCCCTAAGCATCTTCTCCTCCGGAGCAACCTGTAGCCTAAGGGCGACGGGCTCTCCCTGCCAACAACGGGTATGGGGATCTCGATCGCTAGCCTAAATAGAAGATGATATCTTCTCCTCCGGAGGAACCTGTAGCCTTAGGGCGACGGGCTCCCTGCCAACAACGGGTATGGGGATCTCGACCGCGAGCCTAAATAGAAGATGCTGATGCAGGATGCCCATGTCGACGGGCAGATGTCGATGCAGGACGCTGGCAGCGACGGGAGGATGCTAATGCAGCTGTCACCAATTCGTCATGGATGCTTTGCCGCAGGTAGAAGCGCGGCCACGCCGGCCAGGATGAGAAGAGAAGATGCAGGAGGGTGCTGAATAGGAAGGGAGGGATGAGATGCGGCCGGTTGCATGCATGCTGCCGACTACCCTCACCGGCTGCCAAAGTGGGGTAGCTTAAGGATGCAGCTTTTCTATCGGAGTTAACGATGCAGCTAGGACCTGGGAGCTTGGATGCAAGATTGAGGAGGTTGGAGACAACCACACGAGGCGGACACACAACTACTTCTCACGTGGGGCTAAGGGTAAAATATTGATCTAGACAGGATATCACGGAAGGCCTTCAAAATTCATGAAAGGGGGCTAGGCAATTGGAGGCCATGGTCAGTTTATTCCGTTATTTAGGCCAATTCGGTCAATCGAGCGTCTAATCCAAATTTCTTGAACTTAAATCGGTTTTTAAAAAATTGACTGAACTGACTACTGAATTTTCGGTTTTGGTCAGTTCTGGTCCAGTTATGGTTTTTTTTTTGGTTCGGTAGTTTGGTCCTCGGGCGGATGCCAATGCAGGACGTCGGCGGCGACGGGCGGATGCCAATGTGGAACAGGTTGATTATGATGCTTGATGGTGTCTGTGACGGGTTGGTGCCGATGAGGGACAGCGGGAGGGCTCCGACACCTTGATGCACATCGATTCCTGCGACAAGCGCTTCCCTCTTTGGCAACAAGCTCGTCCTTCCCAAGCGTCTCACTATGGTACTTGTGGAGTCATGGCGGAGAGATGAGATTGTGGAGGGAGTTGCCAATGTGGAACATGTTGATTATGATGCTTGATGGTGTCGACGATGGGTTGGTGCCGATGAGGGACAGCGGGAGGGCTCCGACACGTTGATGCACATCGATTCCTGCGACGAGCGCTTCCCTCTTTGGCAACAAGCTCGTCCTTCCCAAGCGTCTCACTGTGGTACTTGTGGAGTCGTGGCGAAGAGATGAGATTGTGGAGGGAGTTGCCGCTGGCAGAAGTGGGTGAGGTCATGCATTCTTATTTTTTTCTAAGAATCCTAGCACAATCGAAATACCGTATGTGTGTGCTGGAAAATGCAATATTGTTACATATCCTAGAAGGCTGAATGGTTTGTCGATTGAGCATGAATTTTTTTTCTATTCAGCGCCAATAACCCTGGGCAGTGAACTGTCAAACCGTAATGCCGATTGGTTTGGTCATCTGTCTATGTTTGGCTACAAGAACCCAAGTTCCTATCTTCCTTGAAGCGACAAATCGGGCTAGAGGCGACCCTAGACAACACGAGGAGCTGATCGGGTAGGAGGCGTGGGTGAAGCCGCCGGTTCGCCAAGGGAGGGCGACGCGCAGTGCGGGCTGACAGGTCTCTAAGGTGGGCGACGCGTAGGGGAGTTTGAAAAAGAGGAGAGAAGGGCAGTGTGTGAGAGCACATAAAAGGGTAGTGGTAGAGGATGGTGGCGCCGACAACAAGGAGCGGGGATGAAGCCATACACTACTGAAAGATAGAGGATGGTGATGTGATGTGCGGGTATTAAAAGTTGTGCACCATAAAACATAAATAAAAAGAATGGGTCATCCCGTAGCAACGCACGGGTATTCATCTAGTACAAAGAAAATGCGAAAACTCAAAATGGAGCCCGGACTCCATGTAGCTCGTTTTGAGTTTTTTTTCTAAGCTTCAAAAATTCAAATTTATATATTTTAATTTTTAAAAAAATACATAGACATAGTAAATGTTGTACACTATTGTGTAAATTTTCAGAATAAAATAAATTATATTTTTGGCTAAGTAAAAATAAAAAAAATCACAAAACAAGTTTTCATGTTCATGGACTCCAAAATCTTAAATTGTCTTATTTGCTGAGTCCATGTATTTTGGTCTGAAATTTTACACACTTGTATAATAGAACATTGTCTACGTCATGTTATTTTAAAAAATAGAACGTTCATATTCAAAATTTTGAAGGTTCGAAATTCAGGCTCCATGGAGCCCAACCTCCCAATGGTTGCTCTCAAGAAAGTGGATACACCGACGGTTCCTGGACAGTGCTCGATGGACCGATCAAGCTAATTATATGATTCTGATATCACATAACCTAATACACTTGCCATTTATTCTTTGAATAGTACCAACGAATGGCTTGTAACAAAAAATTCTAGTGAAACATGGCACACGAGATGTATAGTTTATGTGGTCTCGACTGAATGGAGAAGGCAAGTCACCCCTCCCTCGCGTCGTCTTCTCGGAGGCACTCGAGGGCCAAAATCTAGCACCGACATCACCCTTCCCTTATTGTTATAATGGATTAGGGATCACGTCATGCATGGTGCTTGTTCTAGTCAACCCGATAATGAATAATAATAAAGAGCAAAAACCAACAGCGATTAGATCCCTGGCAACGGTATCAGAAAATAGATTAATATCTGCAAGTGCACAGATTGGTATAGCTAGTTTCGACGTAGAGTAATCGATCCCACAGAGAGCCTACCGGCTGAGGTTTGAAAATGCTCTTTGTCACTATTCACCAAAGAATGCTTAAAAGCTATCTTTAACTTCAAGTAGGGGAACGAGTGTGATTGCAAGTAGAGTGAAACAATAATTAAAGTAAAATAAAAAAGAGTAACGAGAAAGCGAACATATTGTGTTGTAAAGAGAATGAAACTACGATGGGCGAAGGCGTTCTCCGGGAGTAGAAAATCCACCACTAGCATTTGCTACAAGCATTTAGTAAGATGGTTATCGATGCTAATCTCTTTCCTCATGTGTTTATTATGGGAGGAGCTCCAAGATAGGCGATTGCTGACGAATCATCGGCATCAACGACCCCTCATGACCATAGCAGTCGTATGCGGCAAATCAACGCAATACACCACAATTAAGGGGTTCCCATGGTACTACCCATGGCCATAGATAGGTTCTGCGTGAGGGTGTCACTTGCAACGCTCCCCACTACCATGCATCTAAAGGTAATTCCCCCTTCAGTCCCGTAGGCAAATATTGCATGGAGCTATTCACACAATATCGAAAGGGAAACTAATAATAAAAACATGAGTAAAACATAACCATCTTTGTTTAACACATAGTTGATGCTAGGTTTTCATCGTCTCCCCAAGAACTCAAGTAACTACTTACTCATGGAGGGAAACAACATCATCCACTACAACATAACCCCTCCTACAGCAACGCATACATATGTATCTAAACGCCCATATAAGCGTTGCTGGCACCTTTACCAACGGATTTTGCATGCATTGCGATTTTGGGCGTTGCAAGGATATAACGCAACGCATATATGGGCGTTGGTAAACAGTGAACAAAGCGTTGCTAATTAGCAACGGATGTCAAGCACCAATTGTATCCGTTGGTACCTAATATAAGGATGCATTATTTTTAAAACAAATATTGCTTTTGGTTTTTTATTTTAGTGTAAATATTATTTTCTGGGAATTGTGCTTGATCGCGTCAAAGAGTGTAGTAATTTTCCATAACCAGGATAACATAATCTATAACATATATATGAGAACGGACACAAATTGTAGAATACGAAAGAATTGCGTGAATGAAATTTCAATATTGATAACTTGAATCACCACACCATACATGAAAAATATCGTATACACAATAGCAGTGGATCCTAATATCCTGTGATAATTTACAATCTTGGTTTCAAATAGGATATCCTAACTACCTAATACTATATTTATTTCCTTCTAATATTCTGCCTTCCAGCGCAGAGAGCTGACATCCTAATATAGCACTGGATCCGTTGCTGATCCTTTGTGCTGCAAATCCTTGGCTGATATTTTGGGCTGCAAAAGCAAAGTTCCAATTTCAGAATTCATGTGGCCAAAAAACAGTAGGAAGGGTAAGCGAATTCTACTAAGAGCTTGCTGTACTATTCACCATGCGAGAATGCCAAAACTGAATAGAGACCACAATTTTAACAAATGTAAGACATTGTTCATAGGAGTTTCATGTTCTAGGTAAATATGGAGTAAAGTCTATTGAGAAATGAAAGCAAAATGTATAATTTGCGTCTCAGTTGATGGTACCTTTAAATTCTCATCTCCATGCTACATGTAATTTTTTCGAACACCACAGCCTGCCAAAGCTAAGTCATACATGCAAGATAATTTACTCAATGATCAATTATAGTATCACAAAGCACAAGTGATTGGCTTGCATTTACCTTTGGGTAAAGATTAGTTTTCAGAGGCCTCAAATCCATCCCAGCTAAAAATGGAGTTCTACAGGATAAACTTGCAGGTGAATAAGCAGGAGGCACGCTAGTTTATCCTCCAATTAACTGAGTCTGCATCACCGAAATCAACTTCATGCCGTTAGTTTGTTCCCAAGGACACATCAAAGATAGGAGGTTTATTCAGGCTGTTATAGTTTCCATAGAAAAAGGAGGCACACATAAAGTGCTTGATCTCTACCTTCTAATAAAAAACCATGCAGTTGAGGTTGAAAATAAAATAATTCCTTGAAAATATATATATCTGAATAATCGATGGAGAAAGCACCCTGCCATATGAATAGCATGTCGCTTATTTGAAAATTACAGGAAGCCAACTAGCATTCTGTTACAGGAGTATTGACTGATAACTAGTGGTATTGCCTAATTTGCTAGAGGTGTGTATACTCGCGATCACACAGTTCACATATAAACATATTACTTTATTAAGTCAATTCGAAGGGTCAATTGGTCTGCATACTTTGAACAAGCATGCCATGTGTGTACTCTAAATAACAATGCAACTCAGAAATTTACTGTGAGAGAAATAACAGAACGAGTCATAGACTGGTGACAGGTGTTCCAAACCAGCCAAGGAAAATAGGCAAATACCATGTCAGCAAAGAGCGAGATAAAATGTGTGAATTCATCAAACCTGCAAGACCATAGGATGAAGCGCACCATGCACTGCAGACCTCGGCGCCCTTTCCCCACTCGAGATTGGGAGCTTGCCTGCCTCATGCCTAACTGTTGAGGTGCAGCCAAATCTCGCCCATGACTGGATCTGATGGGGAGAGGAACTTAGGTAGAGGAGTTGCCAGATCTGAGCGGTGGAGACTTGGGAGATATGGACCATGAGAGTGGTAGACGGAGAAGAACGGAGGTGGATCCGTGGATGGCTAATTGCAGACTTCAACTGTGGCGGCGCATTAGGTCACGGTGACCTCCTGCTTGGAGTTTTTTTTAGGGGACGCTACATAGAGAATGGGGATCGCAGTGGGAATAGGCTCCCATGTCAGCTCCGTTGCAAAGTATGTGTTGTTGTAGGGCTAGTTGTGTTGTAGTGATCATGATATGAATTTAAGTGCGGTACATATGAATGGATGGGAACTTGTGCAAGTCCACAATCAAATCGAGGAAAATACAACAAGATGGTGATGGAATGGACAAGTCCGACGCTATGTCCTGAATAGAGCACCTGTCCAACCATTTTTCTTCTTAGAATAGGGCTGAGGATCCATCGTCGAGCACCATGTAGGTGGAGGCGCCAAATATCTCTGTCCTTGAGAAGTGCATGTCAAATTTGCACCAAGATGGCAAGAGGTCGGTGCGCAACTTCTGCAACCATCGAAGAGATCTTAAAGAGACAAGACATGATCACATAAGGGGTGCAGCTGGAGCATTCGTTGGCGTTGTCACCCAAAGGTAGCATTGCATGAAAAGATCTCGTGTAAGTGTTACCCAAGTAGCAAATGGTTTAATTATTCCGTACGTGTGGTTGTGTCCTGCTCGAAACCTGCGATCTGAGGCAACGACCTCGCCTCTACACGGCGAGCGCGCATGGCGATCCATGGAAATTCTCCGCCCGTGGCCGCACGGCAAGCCGTAAAGAGGTTTCCACGTACGGCGGAAAGCAGCTCGCCGGCCAGTATGTCTGAGTCTGTCCGCCGTCACTCATCGGCGCGTCACCGCGCGCGCACCTCGGGCACGTGTCGCGCGCGCCTCCGAGCATGGTAGGTGGTGGATCTGATGGTTGTGTTGTGTCGATGGTGCGGTGATGGCCGATTGATCGATACCATCCGCCCTGTGCACGCTTAGTGGCAGGCCATGGGACATCATAGGACGCATTCGCTTTGCTTTCAGCAACAGCACTTTGCTGCTCCTTCCGCTTCCAAAATATAAGATGTTTTAGCTTTAAATGTTTTTTTAATGTATAAGTTTATTTACTGTATTTTATTTTTAACCTACACACTAAAACATATCTAGAAACATAATGTCAGAGAAAAGAAAGGCTAAAATATCTTAAGGCTCGTTTAGCACCCGTCATTTTATTTTATTTGGTAGAAATAAAATAAAATGACATGATGATATCATTATATTTTAGCAAATCCACATAAATGACAGATACCCAATAGGTATTAAGGTTAGTCATGGGATGAAAAACCATGAAATTCAAAATGAATTTCATAACCAATTCCATGGCAGCCAAACAATTATTGTTAAAATCATAAATGTACTCTTTAATTCCAGTCCTAAATAATACTAGTACCTCCGTTTTCAAGGAATAAGACACACACGTATTCCAAACCAAATTTTGATCGAATAAATAGAGCAACTAAAACTTGATTATATTGTGTAAAATTAGTATCGTTAGATTTGTATTGAAATATACTTTTCAATGATGCTAATTTTATACCAACATTTTTTATATATTTAAAGTAAATCTTAATCAAAGAAAAAACACACAAAACGAAGGCACTTTATTCCTTGAAGCGGAGATAATAGAAGCCAAACGATTCCTTCTATTTTGGATAGGTCTTGGCGGTCTTGGCGGTGTGCAGCGCCACTCACTCACTCACTCACTCACCCGCCATGCATGTCCGTTTGTGTCGATTCATTATTGCCGCATAGAACTTCGTTGCACTTGCAGTTACACCAGGCGAACACGCAGTGAGTGAGCTTGCTTGGCTGCTAGTAAGATTCTAGAAGCTTCGATTTTTTTAAAAAACTGGATACGCACGTACCAGGTAACATACGGAGTACGGATGTGCACTCCCTCTATTTTAAAATAAATGACAGAATTTTATCTACTAAATACCAATAAATCTACATGCATTTTTATGTGTAGATCAGCGTTTTTTTTCATGAAGACGCTGCACACCTTGGCGCTATGCTCGCCATGCAACGCGGCCGCGGTTGATGGGATGCTATCCACTGTCATTGTCGGTATTGCTGTTGGCTGGGTTCGTCTCCATGCGGGCATATTTGGCAGCGTCGTCACCATTGGTACCGGAAATGGGGTCAGACCGTGGCCACGGCTGGTGGCCTCTACGGCGATTTAAATAAATTAACCCAAACTTGAAATAAATTTTAAAAATAAATCTTTGTTAATTTTTTTTTACTGAGCTAACCTTTTTTTGCCGTGGCATTCACGGTGGCGCGGCAGAAGGTGGTGCGGCGCCACTGGCAGTGGCGTGGCACTGTCTGCCACGTCGGCAAGGCGGGGCCCCTATCGGTGAGTGCGGCGCCATGGAGAGTGGCACGGCAGTGGCTTGTGCGGCGCCATGCTGAGTGGCGCCGCACTTTAGGCTTAGGTTTGCCCGCCCAGCCACGAGCTGGCCTCCTCCCTCACTTCCTCCCTCACCTCCGAACAGCAAAGGCGGCTGCTCTCTCTCCCCCTCTTAATTCTTCCACCCAAAACCATCCAAATCGAAGGTTTTCTCCGTGGATTTCGACCTCCCCAAGTCTCCTAAGGTACTCTCCATCATTTCTCTTTCTTTTGACCCCATTGGAATTTGCATATTTGGTGTTAAATCCCCAAATCTTGGAAACCCTAGAAATATTGATTCACCTAAATTGCAATGTTGATTCTTGTTAATTTGGTCAATGTTGGCTTGTATGATGTGTATGAAGTATTTTAGTGTAGATTGGTAGGTTAGGGTTAGGGTTTTGTGAGGTTAGGGTTTCTTGTTATGGTAGGATTAGGGTTAAGGTTTTCTTATTATGTTAGGCGGTTTGGGAGTATGATGTGTTAGTCAATATTGGCATTGGTACTTATTGAATTTTTTTACCTTATTGTTGTTATACCAAATATAGGTATGGCGAGAATTGTTCATGTTCATCATGTTGACAAGGAAGCATATTTGAAAGGCAATATAGAGCCCGACCCGGATGAGCTTGACTTGGTGTTCGAGCGTACTCATACATACGCCGAGGTCTTGGAACAAGTGAGGATAGAGTTGAATTGGATGGACCCTAGTGATGTTGTTGAGTTGGAGGGTAGGCACAACGCCAGATTTGGCATGCACTTCCGTTGGAAGATAATGCGTATCAACTCCGAGCAACGTTGGAATGCATACAAGGAGGTGGTGGCTAAATCTCTCGACAAGGCTCTTGAGTTATTTGCCACCAAAAAGGTTGATGGTACTTTGCATTTGGACTTGAACCGGAGTGCCTCCCGGGTTGATGCTAGGAATCCTCCACCAAACCACCAAGAAGAAATGATGGATGGAAGCATTAAGTCAATTTCAAAGGAGGACGAAGCATTGGAAGAGGAGGATGATGAGTGCGGGGCTGATGAGAATGATATTGAGCTTCATAACCACAATGTTGGAGATTTGGATATGTACTATACGCAAGAAAACATGGACCATGACATCCTGTACTCGTGATGCTATGCATCGGACTCGGATGATGATGGTCCCAAAGAAGAAGTTGATGAGGAAGGGTTCACGGCCAATGAGGCCGAAGTCCACAAGAAGGTATTGGGGCGAGATCATCGGATACCATTGTTCCGTGATCTTAGTCTCGCGGATGAAGCCACGGTTGATGGCGGTGATGGTATAGTGCTTGGACCTAGGCCTACTTCTTACCGGGATGGCAATCACGAGAATAATGGTATATCAAAAGGCTTGATGTTCAAAACCTTGGTGGAATTTAAACAATGGATCAAGGACTTCTCGGTTAAGTATCATCGTCCCTATACGGTGCTTCACTCAGACGTGAAGAAGCGTTACACTGTTAAGTGCGAGGAGGATGGATGTCCTTGGATTGTGCGTGCAAGACCATGGAAGGGAGGACCCGATTGGCGCATAACAAGTTGTGTACCAACTCATATGTGTCGGAGAAAGAGGGTGGATGGCAAAGCAGTAAAGCACGCCGACAACTCACCTCTGAGTTCATCGCATATAGACTTTCCAACCAAATCTCATCACTTCCAACAATGAGCATCAAGACAGTCATGGAGCTTGTGAAAGCTCTCTTTCACTATGATGTGAAATACGGCAAGGCATGGAAAGTGAAGCAAGCTACATTCAGGATGTTGTATGGTGACTGGGAAGAAGCATACAACTGAATTCCTCGATTGTTGTTAGCAATGGCCGATGCAAACCCGGGCATGGTTCATGTGGTGGAGCCTTATGGACAGGAAACAAGGATTTACAATGGAAGAACTATCCTAGTATTTGGCCATGCATTTTGGGCTTTCGAGCAAAGCACGAAATCTTTCGAGCATTGTAGACCGGTAATCTCCGTTGATGGCACATTTTTTACCGGGCAATATAGGGGGACTCTCTTGGTTGCAATAGCAAATGGTGCCAACAACCGTTTGGTTCCTTTGGCATTTGCTTTCGTTGAGGCGGAGAACAACAATAACTGGGAGTGGTTTTTTCACCTTTTGAGGACCAAGGTATTACCGCCACAAAGGGAAATTTGTGTCATCTCAGATCGACATCAAGGAATTCTCGCAACGGTAAATATTGAAATTCCAGGGCATGGTCCTTTGCACCATAGAACAAAGTGGGCAAGAGCCTACGATGAAAATGGTCGGAGGTACGGTCAAATGACAAGCAATATGGCAGAGTGCTTCAACAAGGTGCTCAAGGGTGTTCGTGCATTGCCCCTGACGGCAATTATACGATACACATTCGACAAGTTGAATGAGTATTTTTTGAAGTACTCAGATGAAACGGATAGGCTGATTGCGGGAGACAATCCTCAAAAGCACAAATACAAGTACCCACCCAAAGTTGACGAATGGATGACATTTCAGTCCCGTAAGGCGGATTCTGAAGTTGCCACTGTTTATGAAAATGAAGAGCTCATTTATCAAGTGAACAAGCCCGGAGGAACCACGGCAGATGGTGTCCAACACGGAGGCCGAGCATTCAAGGTCTCACTAAGGAATTGCGAGTGCACATGTGCTAGGCCATCTTTGGACCATCTCGCTTGCTTGCACTTTCTAACGGCGGCTCGGATGCATCATGTGGACTACAATCACCCTCTCACCGTGAGAGAGTCAGAGTTCTCCATCACGACGACCAAAAAGACATGGGCTCCTAGATTTAACCCATAACTAGACCAATCACAGTGGCTGGAGTATCATGGAATCCAACTATGGCCCCATCCGTCATGGAAGGTTGTTAAACGTGGAAGACATCAGACAAAGTGTTTTAGGGGCGACATGATGGATGGGGTCATGGTGGTGCGCGAGAATCAGGAAATGAACAATTTCAAGAGCCATGTGATAGATCTCGTTGTGGAAAGTGTAATGGTAATGGACACAATGCTAGGACATGTACCCAAAGGAAAAGAACAAAGAGAAATGACCCAAACACAAGCCAACCCATGAGTAGCCAACAAGATGGTCCAAGCCACCAAGATGTTCCAAGCCAACAAAGGAGTGGCCAACAAAGTGGTCCAAGCCACCAAGATGGTCCAAGCCAACAACAGAGTAGCCAACAAACTGGTCCAAGCCACCAAGATTCCAAGCCAACAAAGGAGTAGCCAACATAGTGTTGCAAGCCAACAAAGTGGTCCTAGTCACCGAGGTGGTCGAAGCCACCGAGGTGGTCCAAGCTATCGTAATCTTAGGCAACAAAGAGGAAGACAACTAGGTCTTAGAGGAGTCCGTGGTGGTGTAAATCCAACTAGTATGATAGGATATCTACAAGGACCATTTCTGTATGTACCTCAATTTTGTGCTCTAAAATTTCTAAATTTGAGACAACATTTTACAAATTATGTTTACTAACTTTTATCTCCACTCTTATTGTAGGTATGGCAGGGAGTCAAGCCAACAAGGAGGGTGATCAGACCTTCAATGAGTCTTGGAGGAAGGTCATGGAGATGGATGCGGCCGAGAGGAAGAAGAAAGAGGCAACATAAATGAGGATGGAAGAAGAGCAACAATTGAGGGTTCGTGAGGAAAGAATGAGGAGAGAAAGAGAAGAACAACGTCAAAAGGAGCTTGCGGAGGGGGTAAAAAGAGCATTCGTGAGTACGACGAGATAATGAAGAGAGCCTATGATAGGCTAAGCAACATGGAAGTAGAGAGGGAGAGGGAGAGAAAGGTGAAGGGGACGGGACATAGCTCAACTCAAGGTCACAAGGAGGACGAAGATGCTTCCAATGAGGCTTGGAGGAGAGTGATGGAACAGGATGCGGCCAAAAAAGTGGAAGAAGCTAAAAGAAATAAGAAAGAGGAAGCAGAGCGGGAAAGGAGGTGGGAACTACGGAGGCAAGCGATGAGGTATGAGGAGATGAGGCGCGCACGTGAACTTAAAGTGAAGAAAGAAAGAGAAGCGCGTCTTAAGAAGGAGCGTGAGGCTCGATATGCAGAGTACCTAGAAAGGGAGTCCGCAAGGATAAAGAGGGAGAACAAGATCCTATTTGAGAGGGTGCCTGCCGAGGCGCGTGCCTTAAGGGAGGAGAAGGAAGAAGAAGAGAGGAAGAGGAAGGCCAAGGCGAAGGCGAAGGCAAATGGACCATGCTTGAGCGAATACATCATTCATGAATTTGGGCATGTATTGAACTATTGCATGTAATCCTTTAGATGCTACCATTTCGAACTATTTGCGAACCTTGTTATTTCGTATCATTCGTGAATTTGGGCATGTAATCCTTTACATGCTACCATTCCAAACTATTTGCGAACCTTGTTATTTCGTATCATTCATGAATTTGGGCATGTATTGAACTATTTGTGAACCTTGTCATTTTGTTCAATTTGAGAATCTTGTCATTTTGTAGGATTTGTAAAATTTGGACTGCATGGGTTGCTTGTGATATTCATGAAAGTTTCTGGTGAAAATATGCCCAGGCCTGCCGCGTCGGGCGTTGCACAAACACGTGCAGCGCCAGGCAACGTGGCGCCGCACCCTGCCGCGCCACCCTCCGTGGCGCCGCAAACCTGGAGCGCAGGGCATAGGAGCAAGTTGTGCAGCACCTGGTGCTGCTCCTATCCCTGCCGCGCCACCGGATTCGGCGCTGCAACGTGCCGCGCCACAGCCCATGGCGCCACAGGCCTGTCGCGCCACTCCCTATGGCGCCGCACATATCGAGCTGAAAGGGAGACCAGGGTCCAGTAGCAAATCTTGCGGCGCTGCAGCCATCTGTGCCGCGCCACCGCAGACGGCACCGCACCCTACCGCACCACTCTCCGTGGCGCCACACCCCTGGAGCGGACTAGAGCGGAGAATGCCTGGCCCTAGGCATGCAAAACTGCCAGGCTTGCCGCGCCACCCCTGATGGCGCCGCACCCTCATATGAAAGTTTTATATCTTAAACTGATCAAATACACAAACTGCTCAAAAACACAAACACAATCTCATATATAAGTTGTAAATCTTAAAACTGATGGAAGCACAAACACAAGCTAATATATAAGTTCTACAAATATAAGTTCAAAGATTACATTACCAGACATCAAGTCCATATTGGCAAACACATAGTTGACATTGCCAAATATCAAGTCTATATTGGCAAACACAAGTTCATAGCTAGATAGCATGCAAAGAAACACATCTACTTTCTTCCACGCTTCCCTCCTCTCCGCGGAGGAATCTTCTTCCGTGGCGGCTCCACGAAATCATCTGCATCTTCATCGGACTGGATGACCACTTTTTTCTTTGTCTTCGCCCTGAAATCATGTGGTGTGAACTTCTTCTTAGCTACACCTTTGTTCTTTCTCCGCGATGTTATGTCATCCTCTTGTTCCTTCAAAATAAAACAAACGCGTTGTTGTCATTTGAAGGGTGCATGGCAAATTGACTCAAAGCTGTTATGGCAAGGGCGTTGACAAGGGTATAGCTAATAGAGCCCGTTAGTTGAGTACCCCTGAGGCCTGTTAAGCTAGGCCCAATTGTAATGATAGTCGAGATATGAGTCCGTACCGTATGTCAATATTGTAATCTATATCGGACCCTACCCGATCCTCGAGACCTGGCCACCTATATATAGGGGCCAGGAGGGGACGGTGTAGGCCAGATTGAAAGAAAGCCAGGTTGAACGCCCAAGTTTACTTTCGATATACACCTATTTCGACTAACCTTACCTTTGAGTTCATCCGACGTCCTATCTCCCCGATCATAAGTCCTTCATCTAGGACATTTGTCGAGATAACCCTCGTCAATTGGCGCCGACCGTGGGGACTCTGGGCATTGGAATCAATTTAGCCAACAGCAGTACAGAAGTCGATGAAAATCAAGAGATGGAGTTGACAATCGGAAGTTTAAGCATCTTCATCGGGCCATCGGGTTCATCTCGCCTTTCAGATCCGACGAAACAAGATCCGTCGGCAAGCGAGCCCAAAATAGTATCAATAATGGAATATTCTGAAGGCTCTTCCAGCGAGGTAAACTCGCCGGTCAGCTTAGAAGAAGTGCAAAAAGGAAAAATCGCAGAAGACGACGAAGCAATGGAAAATTTCGACGTAGGGGTCCAACTCGAAGATCTCATGATCTGCCTCGACGATATCTCAGACAAGTCAACAGATACATGGAAGACAGGGTTAGAGCTTTCTGAAGATGGTGACTCGATCTTCTCAAGCTTTAATAGTAACATTGGCAAACAATGTCAGGTGCTCGCCATTGTAGGAGACAATTCAGAAGAATTTGACGAAAACAACAATCCAGTGCTAAACCCAGCAAATATCGATAGAGGAGCAAATCACCTAGCAGAAGGGCAAACAGCAGAGTCCCTCACAACTAGGGAAAAAATTCGACTATCAGTCGACGAATGGAGAATAATAAGAGCAGCCGTAGAACACGGCACGCCAATACCATCAAATTCCAGCAAGGACATGCTTTTGGGGTATCATTATGCCCTAAGGCAGCAGGCAAAACAACTAGCAAAGGAGAAAATAGAGATACAACAAAGAAAAGAATCAGCCATTGCAGCTAGCAACGCCGCTCGCAGAGCACGAACCGACGCATCACACACTAACGCAAGGGGAAATCGTTGACATGGCTCAAGGTACAAAAACCTCGAGTACTCAGAAAGGCAAAGCATCTCCAAAAACCTTGACTCGTCCTTCCTATCGGTCGACGAGCAGGGGAACATCGTACCAAAAACCCCCGAAGCAGCACTAGTGGCAGCACAAGCATATTTTCTTACAACTCGACCAAGCCCAAGGGATCCTAGGGAACATATGCACAGAGCAGCATTGAACGGACTAAACATGGTGGGCCACAAGCTATCAGCAAAAGGAGAGGAAGCATATCACCACAAGGAAGCACACAAGCCAAGATCATCTCACCGTCACAATAGTCCTTGGCACAGAAATAGTAATCAACGATCTCGATCACCATCACCAAGACAACATGGAGGAACCCGAAGATCTCGATCTCCAAACGAAAAGCGTGACTATGAAGACGACGAAAAGGAGATGGGAGCATCGTGCTTTACCTGCAGGGTTCACACTACACCAGTACCCAAGGGGTTCAAATTACCTCATGATCAAAAAAAGTACGACGAATCACAAGAACCACAATTATGGCTCTCAGACTATCTGCAAGCAGTACAAATATTGGGAGGAACTAAAGAAACAGCAATGCA
The DNA here is from genome assembly GCA_007115705.1 of Dactylis glomerata. NCBI lineage: Eukaryota > Viridiplantae > Streptophyta > Magnoliopsida > Poales > Poaceae > Dactylis > Dactylis glomerata. The sequence goes on from QXEO01000055.1 coordinate 850,065, forward strand.
AAGTTTGCAATTACACCTTACTGGCGCAGCAAGGTCATGGTTGAGCAAACTAGAGAAAGAAACTATTGGAAGCTGGGAAGACATCACAAAGCAATTTACAAGCAACTTCAGGTCGACATACAAGCGGCCGACATCAATAGAAGAAGTCAAAGCGTGTGTGCAACAACGCAACGAAACATTACGGGCATACATCCAAAGATGGAGTCTTATCAAAAATTCAGCAGTTGAAGTTTGAGACGAAAGAGCAATAGACGCGTTCATAATTGGATTAAGGCGAAGAGACCTAGTCGAAGAGATGGGCAGAATTAAGCCAAAAATAGTGTCAGACCTCATGGACGTAGCAAACAGATTTGCAGATGGAGAAGACACATGCAACAACAAGCGGACGCGATCCCCAGAGGACGATAGAAGAAACAGATATGGAAGTCAAAGAAGATGGTCCCGCAATTACGACAACTACGGCTCCCATAGCCAAGTAGCCGCGGGGTATAAGGACAACAACTATCAAGGAAGTGATCGCAGAAGCTCGGGATATCGAAGCTATGGAAAAGAGGACTATAAAAAGTTTCCCACAAGAGAATCCAGAGAGTATAACCCGTCACCAGAAGACATGCTAAATGGACCTTGTCATATACACTTAGCATTCGTCGATGGAAAGCGAGTATCCAGGCATGCAATGAAAGATTGCACAACATTCCTGAAGCTACAAGAGGCAGCATTAAACAAACAAACCGAGGCAAGGCGACAAGGATACGAAGGAAGCAACAAACTGATGACCCACAAGTATAGGGGATCGCAACAGTCTTCGAGGGAAGTATTACCCAAATTTATTGATTCGACACAAGGGGAGCCAAAGAATATATGTAAGCCTTAATAGATGAGTTGTCAATTCAGCTGCACCTGGAAACAGTCTTACTCGCAGCGGTTTATCAGTAGCAACAGTTTTATAGCAGTGACAGCAAGGAAACAGTAACAGCAGTAGTAAAATAGCAACGGTAATAGTAGCAGTTGTAAACAGTTGGAACAAATACTGTAGGTATAGGGATGGATTACGGGCGTTGCATGGATAAGATAATTCATGAAATCAACGAGATATGGGCATTGCAGATAAATAATGATAAAGCATCCTAGTACAAACAATCATAGGCATGTGTTCCGTATATAGTCGTACGTGCTCGCAAGGAGAAACTTGCACGACATCTTTTGTCCTACCAGCCTGTTGCAGCAGGGCCTCAAGGGAAACTACTGGTAATTAAGGTACTCCTTTTAATAAAGTACCGGAGCAAAGCATTAGCACTCGGTGAACACATGTGATCCTCACATCATAGCCATCCCCTCCGGTTATCCCAATTTCTGTCACTTTGGGGCCTCGGGTTCCGGACAACAATGTGTGTAAACAACTTGTAGGTAAGATCATAAACAACAAGTATCATCATTGAAATAATAACATGTTCAGATCTGAAATCGTGGCACTCGGGCCCAAAGTGACAAGCATTAAGCATAACAAGTTGCAACAATGTCATAGGCACTAAATAAAGATACTAGGCACTATGCCCTATCAATCTCATATCAAATTACATGAACAATCTCATCCAATCCCTACCATCCCCTCACCTACAGCGGGGGAATTACTCACACATGGATGGGGGAGTCATGGATGGTCGATGGAGGAGCGTCGGTGGTGATGGTGATGAAGATCTCCTCCGAATCCCCATCCCGGCAGGGTGCCAGAACGGAGTTTCTGGTTCCGAATCGCGGTTTTTGATGGCGGCGGCGCAGCGGAAGTCTATCTGGAAAAAATGCCGTCCCCCTGATAATATCTCGTCAGGGGGTATATGTACGCGAGAGAGGAGGTCGAGAGGGGGCCTGGGGCCACCTCACACAGGGGTGGCGCGGCCGGGCCGCGCCACCTGTGTGTGACAGGCCCTCGAGCCTCTTCTCCCTCCGGTCTTCTGGCTCTGTGGGTCTTCTGGTGAAATAGGATTTTTCATGATTTTTCCTGAATTTTTACTGGAAGTTGAATTTCTGCACAAAAACGAGACACCAGAGCAATTCTGCTGAAAACAGCGTCAGTCCGTGTTAGTTGTATTCAAAACACACAAATTAGGGGAGAAACAATAGCAAAAGTGTTCGGGAAAGTAGATACGTTTTGGACGTATCAACTCCCCCCAAGCTTAGCTATTTGCTTGTCCTCAAGCAATTCAGTTAACAACTGAGAGCGATAAAAGAAACTTTCACGAACACATTTGCTCATATGATGTATATATACTAACTTATGTGATCAAGTACTCAGGCAATTCATAATAAGAAATATGCAACTAATGTCACCTCATAGTCAAGCAAGCTATGAAAGAGTGCCAATGCACTAATAACAAATAACACGTGCATGAGAAGCTTATAAGATTGTAATATGCATAAATGATATGAAAGAGTGGTATCCCGCTTGCCTTTATTTGTAGAGCAAAACATAAATGCTGAGGCACCTCTGAAGTCCAAGGGAAGACTAGAAATAGAAATATCAAAGATACAAGCATCAAAGTTATACCACAATTAACCGTGTTCTGGGACAAGCACATTACACTAAGAATAACAGCTATGCTCTCAAGAAGTGCTTAAAAGTTAGAAGGTGATGACTCAACATAAAAGTAAACGAATGGCCCTTCGCAGAGGGAAGCAGTGATTTAACATGTGCTAGAGCTTTTCATTTGTAAAACAGAGATAAAAATTTCTTTTGAGAGGTGGTTGTTCTATGTCAACGACTAGCAATGGGGACTTACTATCTTCCATAATAAACAAGTGAGAGCGGTTCCGAGTTCTTTGAAACATGGCACATTAGTGCTCTTTTATAAAGCTTTGGCACTCCTCCCCACCTTTTTCCTTTCTCAAACCATGGCTAACCGATTCCATCGGGTGCCCACCAACTTTCACAATCCTTTGGAGGAGTGCCCTTTTTTCTTTTAGAATTAAGATTATAATGGTCTGACCAGCTCTCATGCAAAATTAATGACGAGCAGATGAAGCTGCCTAGTCGAGGGGTACTTAATTTAATATGGAAGATAGCAATTTCGACCACTACGTCCCCATGAGCTAAAAACAGTGGCACAAAATGAGAAGTAGTTGAAAGTTTTGAAAGGTAGCACATGAAAATTTACTTGGAATGGCTCACAAATACCATGCATAGGAATTTATAGTGGACTCTTTGGAAAACTTGGTTTTGGTAATTGGATGCACGAGTAGAGCTCATACTCAGTACAGGTGAAGGCTAGCAAAAGACTGGGAAGCGACAATCAAGAGAGCAAAAACTGTCATAATCATGCTTGCGACAAAACAAAATTAATATAGGCATAAAAATGATACAAGAACTCTGAGTCAATTTAGATCATCGAGGCTTAATTGACTTTTTGTTCAGTCATATGCATGCTTGAGCATGTGCCAAGTCGATTCAAATGAAGCTTTCAGAGGTGGATTCCACAATATCATACCATACTATGAATAAAACAAATGCATGCAAGCGTCTACATGACATGCTACAGGCTAATAGTAAATTGGAACTAATCATATGAGAGCAAGAACTACAAAGCATCCATTAGATGACATATACCTTACATGAACCGACTAAGCATGTCCACATAGATGAGTATATGTACAAAAATGAAAACAAGTAGAGTTCATACCAGCCTCTTACCACCTCTCGGATTGTCATATGTCGTCATTATTGCTCTTCACTTGTGTGGCTTGAATAATATAAAGTGAATACCAAGTTCCAATGGAGTAACGGGAGACTGAACTTTGCAACAACTTTACAAAACCAAAGAGGAACAACAAATATTTTTGTGTTTTTCGATTTTTGAAACAAAAGCAGAAGGAAATAGCAAACAAAGCAAAATATTTTTGGGTTTTTCAAGTAGTAAATCGAAAATAGCAAGTAAAACAAACCAAAGGTAGAAAACTAAAGAACCAAATAGCGAGAAACAACGGAAATATTTTTGGTCTTTTTGTGTTTTGGAAGAAATGAAAACAAGAACGGGAACAGTAAAGAAAGCGAAACACGAATATACAAAGGTCCGACAAAATATGATATGTAGATGAGTGAATCGTCGGCGTACCTCCCCCCAAGCTTAGGCTTTTGGCCTAAGTGGAGATCAATCCCAACTTGGCCAACTCGGCCATGAAGTGGTGCCTCCGTAGTGTGACGAAGAAGCACCATCGTCCTGATGAGAGTTTGAGGATCCCCCGGAGTGGTACATGGTGAAGTGATAGGCCGGCTCCTCTTCTTCTTCCTGGGCCACACGCCGTGTTGGACATTGAAACCAAGCAGCCTAAGCTGATCGTCCAATTCCACCTTTGTGCGAAACCATGGCCTCACATGAATGTTGAACAAGTTAGGCTGAGGAAAGGGAATTTCCCTTTCCTCTCCATCGACAAATAACATCCTGTAAACTAAATTCCCTGCACCAGAGTTAGCAGTAACAAAATGATGGAGTTTCATGGCAGCAAGGTCAAGCCTTTGTGGAGTCAACAATACATCATTAGGAGCAATAGAAAGTCCTAGCTCAGCAACAATGCGCGCGGCGATAATACCTCCATAAATAGGTCCCCTAGCAGCTAGGCGACGAGCAATAACAGCACCAAGGTTATACTTCCTACCAACATCAAGAGCGGTAGATAGAAAAGCTAAATGATAGTTGGAGATATTGCTAGTGTTTTCTCTACCAAGTACACTAGTTGCAAGATAGTAGGTAAAATATCTAATAGCTGGGAGCTGAATATTTCTTATCTTGCCACGCTGTGCGTTGCGGTCATCATCATTGGTCACCCCTCGGTAAAGCTCCAACAAATCAGCGGGGTGATTTTGTATCTTCTTGGCCGTTCCAAACATGGGAATACCTAAAATAGAGCAGAACCTTCCCAAAGACATGGTGATAGACTTATCATAAATCTTAAATGCAACGGAAGGGTTGTAATGAGAGTTAATAAATTTGAAACTTTCAACAAAAATCTTTGTGAGCAAAGCATATTGGTCTCTTTCGTCTGCCACGTAGTCGGTCAATCCAACCCTATTAACAAGAAGCAAGAAATCATCAAGAATCCCTGCATTACTCAAAAAGTTAAAACAAGGGAAGGAGGATGGATGTGCATCTCCATCGTCCCCTTCAGGATTTGGTGACATGACATCCTCATTATAGGACATCCTATATTGAGCAGTGGATCTTGAGGGCCTTGATGACCTTGGTGCATCACTTTCAAACACTTCTCCAAATGTGAAGTTGTCCATCTCCCTTCTCTGAAATTTTTCAACAAACTCATAAAAAGTGATTTAAAGATAAACAAGTGTAGGAGACTACTATAGTGGGTTACTAGAGAGCTATCATGCATCAAAATAACTTTTCTAAGCAATGGAACAAACATGCATACTCATTTATACAGTCACCTACAATGCTAGAATACTCAAGAAATACTTTACCAAAAGAAAATCTACTTGGACAAGGGGAGGAGTCACATACTGGAGAGCAATTGATTCAAATTTCAGCAGAAATGCTGGGCTGAGCAAGGAGATCGAGAAATCCAGGCAAAGAACAGCAAGAACTCGAGCTTGGGCAAATGGGTCGGTGTTTTTCGGGAGAGAGAAAGAGCTGGGGAAGAAGAGATGAGTGAGGGGCCTGGTGGGGCCCCCTCACACATGGGTGGCGCGGCCAGGGCTGGGCCGCGCCACCTATGTGTGAGATGGCGTGGCTGCCCCACCTGATGCCTCCCAGGTGTCTCTCTGCCCCATTTTTGGCATAAAAATTTAAAAAGAATTTTCTGGAATTTTTCGAGAAACTTTATTTTCGAGGATTTTTCAGAAATTGGCATATCGATAAAACTCAGAGAAAACGAGGATGAAAAGATTTTAAGCAAATCAAAACTAAGCAAAGCAGCTCTGAGATACTCTTAATCACGCAACTAAACTGAAGGAATAAAATTTTATGAAAGTAATTACAAGCGAGGTGAGTAGATGCGATGAAAACGAAGTTTCGTTCATATAAAATCACTTTGTTAACAAGGTTGATCAAGTCTTGTTACCAAACTAACTTTTTATGAGGCAAAACTTTGCACTTCACTTAATGCTTATGTTACCTCAACTTTGATAGGTATAGCCCCAACCATAACAATTTGATATTCTTCCTTGGGCTTTTACTCTGAACAAATAATTTGACTAACTTTGATGGTCTCAACATGCTTGATTGAATTAAGAGCATTCCTCCTATCAATCTTCTTGGGAAAATAAACCATATATTCTTTGTCATTAACATTAAAAGTGACTTTTCCTTGATTGCAATTGATAACAGCACCTGCAGTGTTTAGAAAAGGTCTCCCAAGAATAATAGACATATTATCATCTTCAGGCATTTCCAACACAACAAAATCAGTTAATATCAAACAGCTGTTAGCAACTTGAACAGGAACATTCTCACATATACCAATAGGAATAGTAGTAGACTTATCGGCCATTTGCAAAGATATATCAGTTGATACTAATTTTTCTAAATCCAGTCTCTTATAAAGAGAAAAAGGCATGACACTAACTCCAGCTCCCAAATCACATAAAGCAGTTCTAACATAGTTATTTTTAATGGAGCAAGTAATAGTTGGTATACCTGGATCTCCAAGCTTCTCTGGAACTTTACCATCAAAAGAATAGTTAGCAAGTAGAGTGGAAATTTCCTCACTAGGAATTTTCCTTTTGTTAGTGACAATATCTTTCATATATTTTGCATAAGGAGGCATTCTAATAGCATCAGTCAAAGGAATTTGCAAAAATAAAGGTCTCATCCATTCACAAAACCTGTTGTAGTGTTCTTCTTCCTCGGACTTGTGTTTCTTACTAGGAAAAGGCATTGGCTTCTGTACCCAAGGTTCCCTCTCCTTACCATGCTTGTTGGCAATGAAGTCTTCTTTGGTGTACTTTGCATTTTTATCACTCTTTTCCGACTCTTCTTCAACTTCTTCTTTATCTTCTTCTTTATCGGAAGCATCTCCTGGTTCAGTTTCAGCATCAGAAATAGAAACACTGTTAGGATCTTTACCTGCATCAGAGGATTCTGCAGTTGTTTTATGCTTCTTCTTCTTCTTCTCCTTAGATGGAATATCATCACTTGCAGTTCGTTCAGAATCTTGTTCCACCCTCTTGGGATGTCCTTCAGGATATAATGGGTCTTGAGTAGCTGCACCACTTCTTGTGCGTATTTCACATGCTTGTTTCTCTCTTGCAGCACTAACTAGCAAGTCTTTTTGCACCTTGGTAAGCTGATCAACTTGTGTTTGAACCATTTGAAAGTGTTTAGTAAGTATCTTCACATCATTGGCAGTTCTTTCCATAATATCCTGCAACTTGTTAATAACTCTAGAATTCTCCAACAGATGATTATGCACCATTCTATTAAAATTTTCTTGCTTAACGATAAAATTATCAAATTCATCTAAGCATTGATCAGGAGGTTTAGTATAAGGAATATCTCTTTCATCAAAGCGTTGGAGAGAGTGTACCTCAATAGTAGATGAGCGAGGGATTGGCTTACATAATTCTTCTATAGGAGGTAAATTCTTCACATCTTCGGCCTTAATACCTTTCTCCTTAAGAGATTTCTTAGCTTCCTTCATAACTTCATCATTTAATTCAATCATCCCTCTCTTCTTTGGCGTAGGCTCTGTAGATGGCACAGGAGTCGGTGCTGGTGTTGGCTCAACCAAAGTCCAATCATCATGATTCCGGCTTATTTTGGCCATTAATTCTTCAGCTTCGGCCGGAGTTCTTTCCCTGAAAACACAACCAGCACAACTATCCAAATATGACTTAGATTCATCCGTTAGTCCATTATAAAATATATCAAGGATTTCATTTTTAGGCAATGGTTCTTTAGGCAAAGCTCTAATTAAAGAACAAAACCTTGTCCAAGATTCAGGCAATTTCTCTCCTTTTCCCTGTTCAAAATCAAAGATTTTCTGCAAAGCAGCATGTTGAGCACTAGCGGGAAAATATTTTTGAAAGAAAACATTAACCAAAGCAATAGGACTAGTAAGAGATCCAGGAGACAAGCTATTAAACCAAGTTTTAGCAGCGTCTTTCAATGAGAAAGGAAAAATCTTAGCAACAAAGTAAGTGCGGAGCTTAATATCATCAGAAAACACATTACTCAAAGTAGAAAGCTCATTCATGTGCTCCATAGCACTCTCATCTTTAGTACCACAAAAAGGAGTTTTCTCAACAATAGATATGTAAGATAAATCCAAAGAGAAATCATAATCCTTGTCTCTAATATTTATAGGAGAAGCAGCAAACTTAGGATCAGGAGACAAATTATATCTAACAGAACGTCTAGCAAGAAGTTCTTTAACATTACCTGCATTACGAGCAGCACGTGCTTCTGCAATAAAATCATCATTAAGCTCAATGTAAGCATCATCATCATAATCATCACTAGAACATTCCCTAGACTCAGGTGAACTAACAGGTGTAACAGTGGTGTTTCCCAACTTAGCTCTAGCAATAGTAGCTTCTAAAAAGGAACCTAGTGAACCCCTCTCATCAAGCACAGTAGAAGCATCATCTAAATTATCAGTGGCACTTTCAATCTCAGCAGAAGTAGTAGCAGTAGCGTGTGGGTGTGGTGGTGTAAGCAACTTACTCATAACAGATGGCAAATCAAGAGCAACAGAGGTGTTGAGAGTCGTACCTCTTCTTGTAGTGGATGGCAATATAGGAACTTTTCCATCACGAGGTTTCCCCATGATGAAAGGATTGCAGCGAACAATATGAATACCAAGTGAACTTACAAATAAAGCTCTGCTCCCCGGCAACGGCGCCAGAAAATAGTCTTGATGACCCACAAGTATAGGGGATCGCAACAGTCTTCGAGGGAAGTATTACCCAAATTTATTGATTCGACACAAGGGGAGCCAAAGAATATATGTAAGCCTTAACAGATGAGTTGTCAATTCAGCTGCACCTGGAAACAGTCTTACTCGCAGCGGTTTATCAGTAGCAACAGTTTTATAGCAGTGACAGCAAGGAAACAGTAACAGCAGTAGTAAAATAGCAACGGTAATAGTAGCAGTTGTAAACAGTTGGAACAAATACTGTAGGTATAGGGATGGATTACGGGCGTTGCATGGATAAGATAATTCATGAAATCAACGAGATATGGGCATTGCAGATAAATAATGATAAAGCATCCTAGTACAAACAATCATAGGCATGTGTTCCGTATATAGTCGTACGTGCTCGCAAGGAGAAACTTGCACGACATCTTTTGTCCTACCAGCCTGTTGCAGCAGGGCCTCAAGGGAAACTACTGGTAATTAAGGTACTCCTTTTAATAAAGTACCGGAGCAAAGCATTAGCACTCGGTGAACACATGTGATCCTCACATCATAGCCATCCCCTCCGGTTATCCCAATTTCTGTCACTTTGGGGCCTCGGGTTCCGGACAACAATGTGTGTAAACAACTTGTAGGTAAGATCATAAACAACAAATATCATCATTGAAATAATAACATGTTCAGATCTGAAATCATGGCACTCGGGCCCAAAGTGACAAGCATTAAGCATAACAAGTTGCAATAATGTCATAGGCACTAAATAAAGATACTAGGCACTATGCCCTATCAATCTCATATCAAATTACATGAACAATCTCATCCAATCCCTACCATCCCCTCACCTACAGCGGGGGAATTACTCACACATGGATGGAGGAGTCATGGATGGTCGATGGAGGAGCGTCGGTGGTGATGGTGATGAAGATCTCCTCCGAATCCCCATCCCGACAGGGTGCCAGAACGGAGTTTCTGGTTCCGAATCGCGGTTTTTGATGGCGGCGGCGCAGCGGAAGTCTATCTGGAAAAAACGCCGTCCCCCTGATAATATCTCGTCAGGGGGTATATGTACGCGAGAGAGGAGGTCGAGAGGGGGCCTGGGGCCACCTCACACAGGGGTGGCGCGGCCAGGGCTGGGCCGCGCCACCTGTGTGTGACAGGCCCTCGAGCCTCTTCTCCCTCCGGTCTTCTGGCTCTGTGGGTCTTCTGGTGAAATAGGATTTTTCATGATTTTTCCCGAATTTTTACTGGAAGTTGAATTTCTGCACAAAAACGAGACACCAGAGCAATTCTGCTAAAAACAGCGTCAGTCCGTGTTAGTTGTATTCAAAACACACAAATTAGGGGAGAAACAATAGCAAAAGTGTTCGGGAAAGTAGATACGTTTTGGACGTATCACAAACCTCCCACAAATCAACAAGGGAACAATGGAGCCCCTCAAGGACAAGATCAGCCAAACCAGGGACACGATGACGACGAAGGGTACGTTCCATCTAAGGGACACATCACAGCAATGATACAACCTGTGCCCAAGTCGAACAAAGAGGAAAAGAGTATTACTCGACAAGTCAATCTAGCAGTCACTTCACCACCAGCGACAACAGAATATCTACACTGGTCAGAACAACCAATCGAGTTCAACAGGGAAAATCACCCTATAATAGTACCTCGGCCGGGAAATGCGCCCTTGGTACTCAAAGATCAAATTGGCGCATACGATGTCGACAGAATATTCATGGATGCAGGAAGCGGAATTAATTTGATATACGCGAAAACGCTCAGAGCAATGCATATATCACTAGAGTTCTTGAAGCCAACAGATTGTTCCTTCCATGGAATAGTACCAGGAAGTGCCAACTATCCACTAGGGTGGATAGCACTCAACCTTTGCTTCGGCAACCGACAAAACTACAGAAGAGAAAAGCTGGACTTCGAGGTCATGGACTGGCCATCTCAGTATCACGCGATCCTTGGGCGACCCGCATTTTCGCGATTCATGGCAGTGCCTCACTATACGTATCTAGTACTCAAAATGCCAGGACCAAAGGGAATAATCACAGTAAAGGGAAGCTTCGAAGTCTCAGATCTCTGTGATAAGGAGTTCCACAAGATGGCGCAAAACTTTGGCATGATAGCCAACTATGCAGAGAAGGTGAAAAGCACGACTACGGAAGGCGTCAAGCTACTCGAAGGACGCGCCGTGGAGCCAGAGACGAAGAAACCACGAGTAGAAGCATCAAGAGAAGACAAAGTTACAGAAGAAGAAGAGAGGGCCACGATGGCATAAGCATCAAGAACAAAAAAGTAGAGTAGAAGAATAAGGCTGTAAAAGCCACGAGTTATACCAGGGGCAATGCCCTCTAGATCCAGAACACAGGTCATAGGCAGGATCTCTTGGGTCACCCCATGTATCTTACATTACAAGTATAATAAAGACAAAATGTTCCTCATATTCGAGTTTACGAGTCTTTCAAAGGGAAAATGTGGCAAACGCACGAATCATACAAAAACGCTTTGAGAACAAATTTCAGACATCAAGTCGCGAAATAAGAAACTCTCGCGTTCCACATATACACAAGTATTACAATAGCGGGTTATCAGAATCATCTATACCTAAAGGATCTAAATAGTGATACTCGCGGAAAAACGCGGCATCCGCTTGCAGCAGCCTAGCTATAAGCCTTCGAGCAGGTTGCAACGTATTCTCCATATGTACTCACAGACTAGCTCTACCTGGAGCCAAACTTAGGGACATAGAGCTATAATTGAGTCTTGGGTGCCACTTGCGTATCCACCCAAGAGCAAAATTGGCACCTGCCACTAAGTTCAGTTCTATCAATCGATGAATGCGCTGGCTGGATCTAAAAGTATCGAGAAGCAGTGGGAAAGTTGCAGGCAGAGGATTGCGAGGAAGCATAACAGTGCATAGTTACGAGAGCTCTTCTGCAGCCATCAACTGACTCGCCAATGTGCTGGGCGCGATCCTGAAGCAATACAATAGCACTCCCGCGTCGAGGATCAGACCACAAGGTCTCAACACCCGCGGACATTTTTTCTAGAGCCGCATTTCGCTCGGTAACCCGACGATCTTCAGCAGCGAAATCCAAACAAGTGCCTATGATGGCAAAGGATATCATAAAAATAGCAGTGGAGCAAAAAGGGAAAAAGATAAGTCGAAAGGAAGCTTACATCGCAACATCTCGCAGGCTGACTCGATAATGCCAAGGACAAAAGAATTGCATTCCTCATGATGCAAAATCTTCGCCGTCAAGCTAGACACCTTATCATCAAGAATAGATATCTGCTTTGTCAAACCACAAGCTTTGCTAGCTTTGCCCACAGCCATCTGTGCTTGGCGTTTGGCCAAAGTCAAGTGAGCCTCAAGATCATAAATCCTTGAGGAATACTCCGCGCATTGGCTGCATCGGCGAGGAGGCGACGAAATCTTAGAGCCGAACGTGCGGGTAGAGGAAGGAGCATGGTTGCGACTCAAAGGATCATTGATGTGCATAGACTGGAAGTCAAAGGAAAAGAAAGGAGAAACATTTTAGAAAGCTAGCACAACATATCGTAGAAAAGAAACATATTTACATAAGTGCAAACCCTTTGACTAAGGTTCTCGGGTTGCACATGACTAAATGTTTTTTAATCAAAAGAAGAAATTGAAAACTACAGAGAAGCCGAGTCTACGCCACCTTAGCATTTGGCTCCGTGGCAGAAGAGGGCATGGTAAATTCCTCACCAACAGTTGACGGAGGTGCAGGTTCTTCCGCCACTGGAGGTGGCGCAGTAGATGTCGCGGAGGCCGCCGAAGGAGAAATAATTGACGCCAGTGCGGGCGCCAACTTCTTCGCCTTCTCGAAGCAAGCCTTCAACTCAGCGCGGGTGCGGCCATGAGGAGAGCTCACTTTCTCCCAGTCGACATCCGCACCATGTGCATAAGAAAGTGCAATAGCACCCTCCGCACCACGCTTCAGAGAAAGCCCCTTCAGCTGGAGGATGGGGTCTTCAGTTGTATCAAAGGCTTTGGCGAGTTTCTTCAAGTCGTCTTTCGGAACCTCCGCCTTTTTCTTCGGCCACAACCTGACGAACATCTGCGTCAGAACGCGGCTCACTAACTCAAAGATTTCCTGGATAGATATCCAATTTTCTTTGAGTAAGTTCACCGTGGTCATTAAAGGATCGTCGCCCGGTTGCAAAGTCGACAAAGATACCCCGCTAAATCCTGCATAACAAAGGGGATAAGGAAAAAGAAGGAAAGGAAAATATTAGCAAGTGCAAGAACGCAGCTGACAAGGGTATAGTTAATAGAGCCCGTTAGTTGAGTACCCCTGAGGCCCGTATAGCTAGGCCCAATTGTAATGATAAGTCGAATACGAGTTCCTACCGTATGTCGATATTGTAATCTGTATCAGACCCTACCCGATCCTCGAGACCTGGCCATCTATATATAGGGGCCAGGAGGGGACGGTGTAGGCCAGATTGAAAGCAAGCCAGGTTAAACACCCAAGTTTACTTTCGACGCACACCTATTTCGACTAACTTTACCTTCGAGTTCATCCGACGCCCTATCTCCCCGATCCTAAGTCCTTCATCTAGGACATTTGTCGAGTTAACCCTCGTCAATTGGCACCGACCATGGGGACTCGGGGTGTTGGAATCATGAATTTGACGACTTTTTTGCTTTTAGCCAATAGCAATCCAGAATTCGATGGAAATCAAGAGATGGAGTTAACTATCGGAAGTTTGAGCATCACTATCGGACCATCGGGTTCATCCCGCCTCTCGGATTCGACGAAAACAGATCCGTCGGCAAACAAGCCCGAAAAAGAGGAAACATGGGAATCATCAGAAGACTCTTCCAGCGAGGTAAACTCGCCGGTCAGCTTCGACAAAGAACCAATCGCAGAAGGCGACAAAACTCAAGAAAATTTCGACTCAGAAGAAAGAACGTGCCAGACGCACGACAACACAAAGGACTTCGCCATGGGAAGCAGCGGCGTCTCCAAAGTACATCAGTTATGCGAAGCAGAAGAAGAAAACGAGAGCGAAGGAAGTAAAAAGGTCGACAGGCTAGTCGACAAAACGAACGGACACAACAAAAAAGAAAAGGAGAAGGTCCACGTTTCGGCTGGCGAATGGAGAATGATCAAATCAGCTATCAATCATGGTACAGAAGTACCCGAGGGATCGAGAAGAGAAGTTCTAATGGGCTATCAGTATGCATTATACCAACATAGGAAGAAATTAGGGGAGGAAAGAGACATGGTTTTTCAAGACAATAACAGTATATCAAGAGAGGAGTACTGGGAAGACCATAGCGAATATTCAGAGTACAGCAGAGAAAGGCACGGAGACCCAAAGCACAATAGAGGGGTGACGGCGCGTAGCAGAGAAGAAAGGTACTCAAGGGGCCTTACTCCACAACCAGAAGAGGAAGAAGACGACTTCATACAAGAAACGCCAGAAGCAGCATTAGTAGGAGTACAAGCATATTTACTAACTACAAGGCCAGAACCAGGGGACCCGCGAGAAGATATGCACCGAGCCACGATACAAAGCCTTGCAATAGTAGAAAGCAAGATTAGGGAAAAAGGCCCAGAGATAAAGTCGACAAGATGCAAAGAAAACCAAAAGGAGAAGTTCAGATACGACTTCTCAAGTAACGAGCACAGCAACTCATTAGAAGAAGAAAGGCGACAGAAGAGGAAAGAGGACGCAAGAAATATAATAGCGCAAGCTCGAGTAAACAAATCGCGTCATGCTTGGAGGGAAGAGAATTATGAGGACGATGATACAGAGATGGGGGCGTTATGCTTTACCCGCAGGGTTCGTAAAACGTGGGTACCCAAAGGATTCAAGCTGCCACACGACCAATATAAGTATGACGGGTCGCAAGAACCTACCCTATGGCTATCAGACTATCTGCAGGCAGTACAGATATTAGGGGGAACAAAGGCAACTGCAATGCAAAGTTTGCAGCTACACCTCACTGGCATAGCACGGTCCTGGTTGAATACCCTACCCAACGAATCCATCGGAAGTTGGGGGGAACTCAAAAGTCAATTCGCACGAAATTTTCGTTCAACATATAAGCGCCCAGCATCACTGGAGGAAGTTAAGGCGTGCATGCAGAGGAAAGGCGAAACTTTACGTTCTTATATACAACGCTGGAGCATAATCAAAAACTCAGCAGAGGACGTCTCCGACGAATGAGCAATAGACGCCTTCACGGCCGGACTTCGTCGCTCAGATCTCGTGGAAGAAATAGGGAGAACAAGACCTGCGACAGTAGCCGAGTTAATGGAACAAGTCAACAAATTCGCCGATGGAGAAGACGCATACAATAACAAAAGGGGACATTCACCAGAAGTCGACAGAATAAACAGACAGAGAAGACGATACCGCAGCAGGGGTAACCAAGAAAGGCGAAGTCAGGTAGCCACGAGCTACGTAGTAGAAGAAGAGGAGGGATACGATAGTAGGAGGTTTCAAGAAAAAGGAGCAGAAAAGTCGAGATATTCCGGCCCTTCGGCCGAGGATATACTATACGGACCTTGTCGAATCCACTATGCATATCTCGACGGGAAAAGAGTCTCAAATCATCAGATGAAGGATTGTAGAACATTCCTAAGGTTGCAAAGTGCCATGGGTTCAAGCCAAGGAGGAAGGCAAGGAGAACAACACAGAAGTAAAGGATATCAAATGCAAAGGCTAGCAAGGCACCTAGAGTCAAAAGTCTACATATCAGCCATGATTCAACCAGTGCTCAAGTCAAAGAAGGAGCAAAAAAGCATATCCAGGCAAGTAAACCTAGCAATATCATCACCACCAGCCACCACAGAATACCTACGGTGGTCAGACCAACCAGTCAAGTTCAGTAGAGCGGACCACCCAAAGAAAGTTCCCAGGCCAGGCCACTCGCCTATGGTTCTGAAGGCACAAATAGGAGGATACGACATCGGAAGAGTGTTCATGGATGCAGGGAGTGGCATAAACTTAATATATGCTAGAACCCTAAAGGCAATGTGCATATCAGTGTCGAGTCTGAAGCAAACAGATTGCTCCTTCCATGGAATAGTACCAGGAGCCGCGAACTACCCTTTGGGAAGAATAGAACTCGATGTCTGCTTTGGCAGTAGCGGCAACTACCGAAGAGAGAAGCTGGAATTCGAAGTTATGGACTGGCCGTCACAATATCATGCAATCCTGGGACGCCCAGCATTTGCAAAATTCATGGCAGTACCACACTACGCGTATCTTACGTTAAAAATTCTAGGACCCAAAGGAACAATCACAGTTCAAGGGAGCTTTGAAGTAGCCAATACATGCGACAGAGAATTCAACAGGATGGCGCAAACCTTTGGCATGACAGCGGAATACGAGAGGTTAAAAGGAGAAACGGATCATAATGTACTACCCGACATTGGACGATCCCTGCCAGATCAGGCTTTCGACACGTCTCAGGACTCGAAGAAAATCCAGGTCCATCCTACAAACGCAAGCAAGACGACATCAATTGCGGTGAACTTAGATCCCGCATAGGAAAGCGCGCTCGTCGAGTTCCTCTGTGAGTGCTGGGAAATCTTCGCCTGGTGTCCATCAGACATGCCAAGGGTTCCCAGGAAACTTGTTGAGCACGCATTAAATGTAGATCCCAAGGCAAAGCTAGTCAAGCAGCCATTGCGACGATTCGATGAACCTAAAAGGAAGGCGATAGCATCAGAGTTGCACAGGCTAGAAAATGCAGGATTTATCCAAGAAATCAAAACTTCGAGTTGGGTGTTGAACCCAATCATAGTACCCAAGAAGAACACAGACGTACAAAGAGTATGCGTCGACTACACATCCCTCAATAAGCATTGTCCAAAGGATCCCTTCCCTCTACCCCGCATCGATCAGATAATCGACTCAACAGCGGGATGCGCGAGGCTTTCATTCTTGGATGCATATTCTGGTTACAATCAGATCAAATTGAAAAAAGAAGACAAAGAAAAAATGGCTTTCATCACACCATATGGAGTATTTTCCTACCAAGTGATGCCGTTCGGCCTAAAAAATGCAGGAGCAACTTATCAACGGATGATGCAAAATTGCCTCGGAAGCCAAATAGGGCGCAACATCCAAGTCTACATTGATGATGTAGTCATCACCACAAGAGAGGAGAAATCTCTAATCAGCGACTTGGCAGAAACCTTTGACAATCTGAGCAGGTATAAGCTTAAGCATAATCCGACAAAGTGCTCTTTTGGCGTATTAGTAGGACAGCTTTTAGGGTTCCTGGTATCAGCACGAGGAATAGAGGCGAACCCAGAGAAGATTCAAGCAATTTTGACAATGGGGAAATCCACGAAACTACACGACGTACAGAAACTTGCAGGGCGCGTCGCGGCTTTAAGTCGTTTCGTTGCTCGATTGGGAGAAAAGGCGCTTCCTTTCTATGCATTTATGAAGAAGTCAGGTGATAAATTTGAATGGACAGAAGAAGCAGATGTAGCTTTTGCACAGTTGAAAAAAGTGCTTTCCACGCCGCCAGTGCTGGTCGCACCAAAAGAAAAAGAACCACTGCTACTCTACATCGCCGCAACCCATCAGGTGGTGAGCACAGTACTAGTAGTCGAAAGAAGCGAAGAAGGAAAAGCCCACGGCGTCCAGAGGCCGGTATATTTCATCAGTGAAGTGTTATCTCCGACAAAACAAAGATACCCGCATTATCAGAAGCTTGCATATAGTGTTTTCACAACTGCACGAAAACTGCGACAGTACTTTGCGGTGCATCCAATTATAGTGGTCAATGAAGCACCACTATCAAACATATTGAACAACCCTTCAGCAACAGGACGTGTCTCTTTGTGGGGAATCGAGTTATCTCCCATGGACATCACGTACGAAAAAGGGAAGGCAATCAAGTCGCAAGTTTTGCCAGATTTCACGGGAGAGTGGCTGGAGCTCCAAAGCATAGGACCACCAGACTTATCCAGTGTTTGGACAATGTATTTCGACGGTTCTAAGAGAGTTCAAGGCGCAGGCGCAGGAGTGGTTTTGATATCGCCTCACGGCGACAAATTGAAGTATGTCTTAAGGATGAGCTTTCCACAGGCTTCTAATAATGAAGCAGAGTACGAGGCCTTGTTGCACGGAATGAAGATGGCCAAAGCATGTGGAGCAACTCGCCTAAAAATATTTGGAGATTCCAATCTTGTTGTCCAACAAGTTATGAACAAATGTGACACAATCAATGACAACATGATGGCCTACAAGAATTTATATCATTATCTCGAAGGAACATTCGATGGATGCGAAGTCTCGCACATAAGCAGAAATAGTAATAAAGAAGCCGACAATTTAGCAAATATCGGGTCACAGTGTTTACCCGTGCCGTCCGGAGTATTTTGGGAAGAAATAGTAGAAAGGTCAATAAAAAGTGGGAAAAGCTTGACTACTGCAGCAGACTCGGGGGCTCCGTCGGAGCCAGAAGAGGTCATGATGATAGAAGAAACATGGATGCAGCCATACCTCGCGTACATGATAAATAAACAATTGCCAGAAGATGCAGTGGAGGCCAAGAGGATAACTCGAAGATCGAAGGCGTTTGTCGTGTTGCAGGGGAAATTATACAAAAAGAGTATTACCGGCGTTTTGCAACGTTGTGTAACGCCCCAAGAAGGACAAACAATACTACAAGACATACACGATGGAGTGTGCGGCCATCATGCTAGCAGCAGAGCAATAGCGGCAAAGGCTTTTCGAGCAGGATTTTATTGGCTAACAGCCATTGAAGACGCAAAAGATATAGTTCGAAAGTGTGAAGCATGTCAAAGATTTGCATCTAGACCGCATGCACCAGCAGCAGAGTTACAAACAATACCATTATCCTGGCCCTTTGTGCAATGGGGCCTCGATATGGTAGGAAAGTTGCACAAATCTTGGCCAGGAGGGCATGTTTACATGCTAGTGGCAGTCGATAAATTTACCAAGTGGGTGGAAGCGGCCCCGGTAACGACTCAGGATTCGACAGCAGCAATCAGCTTCATCAAGTCGATAGTATTTTGTTTTGGTGTACCATATAGCATCATCACAGACAACGGGACAAACTTCACTTCAAAGGAATTCAAGAGTTATTGCGAAGGACTAGGGATCAAGCTCAAATTCGCATCTGTGGCGCACCGAAAGACAAATGGGCAAGTCGAAAAAGCCAACGGCCTGATATGTAGTGGGATAAAAAAGAGGCTCTTAGCACCTCTCGAGAAAGCCAAGAGTGCCTGGGTAGAAGAACTGCCCTCCGTTCTTTGGAGCTTAAGAACTACGCCTAACGCAGCAACTCAAGAAACTCCTTTCTTCCTGGTCCATGGCGCAGAAGCCGTACTTCCAGTCGAAGTTACACACGAGGCCCCAAGAGTGACGGCATACGATGAGACAACATCGACAGAAGCACTGCAAAATGATGTTGATGCACTAGATGAAGCAAGGGATAAGGCATTAGAAAGAGCCACGCAGTATCAACAGAGTCTACGAAACTACCATAGTAGTCGAGTTCGTCCACGATCCTTCGTGGTAGGAGACCTAGTTTTGCGACTCAGGCAAAACAGCCATGGCAAATTGGAGTCCCCTTGGGTGGGACCCTACATCATCACAGAAGTAATACCAGGGGGAGCATATCGACTACAAGATAAGAAGACAGGAAAAGACGAGAGCAATCCATGGAACACAGAGCAGCTACGACGTTTTTACGTGTAAAACAACTCTGTTGATATCATTAAACTTGAGTTAAGCTTCTGAACCCAGAACATGAGGCCATAGGTCGGGTTCTTTGGGTTGAACTTGACAAAGTTGTACAAGTATCTCTACTTCTCCGCTCGGGGGCTTCAACCCTTGGGTTGTACGAAAGGAATTTCTATCGCGACTTGGAGGTATTTTTCACTATAAGGTTGTACAGACAACCCGATATAAATTCAAACAACTTGGTTCACAAAAGAACTCGATACTCTTCATACCAATTAGTTCGCAAAGGACCCGATATATCTCAAGCGTACCTCAGAACAATGACTTGTTTTCATGGTACTAGTAAAACATCAAAGCAAAGTGACAATATTCGTTACAGATAACATGGCAACAATGCCATTATTAAACGAGATTACAGAAAAAATAGACCCTAATGGAAGTGGACTTCAGCTTCATATTTCTTCTGGCACTGGGTGCCGTCATAGATCTTCACGTCCAACTTCGACGTGCCGATGTGGAAGTCGAAGGCCATGAAGAAGCCTTGATGGATGTCGTGGTCTTCTGCAAACTGCGACCAGCCACCCTTAAAGTACTGCTCGCCGTTGCCATCATACGAAACCTCCACTTCATATGGAGTCCTGCTGCCAGATTGCTCACGAAGAACCGCTTCGCGCAGTTCGCGCCCATCCATGAATTTGGTGAAATTCAGTGGGACACGCTGAATCTCACGGCACTGCGCCATAGCAATGCAAAAGAACGAGAAAATCCTGGAAGGAGCAGCAGGAGCAGCAGAAGGAGGAGCGCTCGGACCTGGGGCGGCGACAGTCACCTTGGGCTTGTTTTTACTGCCAATTGGGCGGCCAGGACGACGCTTCACCAGAACGGCTGATGACGCTCCTGCGGCGGCCGGAGCAGTGTTGCTCTTATTCTTACTTCCACGAGGGCGACCCCGACCTCGCGGCGCCACCGGAGAGCCGAGGTTCCGATGGGAACCATCTGCATCAGCCATGTGGATGAAGGAAAAAGGAAAACCCTAGATGGAAGAAGAAGATGATGCGGCGGAGGAGGAATCTAATTAGGGTTTTTACCCTTGTTAGAGGGTGCTTTATTTATAAGCACGTATTATTGGGCCCCCGTGATAAGTAAGGCCCATAAACATATTTTACAAACAGGAGTTACATTCTGCATACAGCAGACGATAATATCAAAGAAAAAAAATAATAAGAAGAGGAGATTGTAGCTGCACGATATGAAAACCTCGACTTGGACTCGGGGGCTCGCAAATAATAGACGTGAACAGAAGGAAGAAGAACTGAACTTTGAGCCTATGCTTGATTACAAGTATCCAAACATAGCCTCGGGGGCTACTCCCATCGGGAGCGCTGAGCGCGCACTCGATAGAAGATGAGATAATTAATATTAAGGATGAAGGAAGTATATCATACAAATTTTGGCTATATAGTCGACAAAATGCAGAAAGATTACTCCCATCGGGAGCGAGTTTTATGGTTGAAGAAACCCGAATATTTTCAGTCAAAACTTGACTGCGATATGAGATTCTCGAGTTACGTTATCGCAATGCAACTCGAATGCCGTGACTTGTCGCGAAGGTAAGACCCCGGGATCCGTCCTGTATAGCCTAGTATACACACATGGATGCGCTCTGCTGGTATGTATCCGTGTCTACGACGTGAAGAAAATCCTGGTGGATGCACTGGGTACCTTGAGAATCACTGGGATTCACTCTTTATAAGTCCTAAATGCGGCAAAAGAGTGGGTTTGACCGGTATCCCGAATTCAAGTCCAAGGGGATTGAATTTGAAGTAGGTGACAAGTATCTGTTCCGGCAGTTAACTGACCTCTTGATCCGTCAGAGTTGTCAGGCTTGTTCATCAAGACCCCTTGCGAGTAAATTATCATGAATATAAGTCGAAAGACCAAGTCAAAGATTTGAAGATAAGAAGAAGTCGAAAAATTGATCAAGTCGAAGATTTAAAGATTAGAGATTCAACCCGAATCTGCAATTCTGGTAGAATCTCAGGGGCTACTGACAAGGGTATAGTTAATAGAGCCCGTTAGTTGAGTATACCCTGAGGCCCGTATAGCTAGGCCCAATTGTAATGATAAGTCGAATACGAGTTCCTACCGTATGTCAATATTGTAATCTGTATCGGACCCTACCCGATCCTCGAGACCTGGCCATCTATATATAGGGGCCAGGAGGGGACGGTGTAGGCCAGATTGAAAGCAAGCCAGGTTAAACACCCAAGTTTACTTTCGATGCACACCTATTTCGACTAACTTTACCTTCGAGTTCATCCGGCGCCCTATCTCCCCGATCCTAAGTCCTTCATCTAGGACATTTGTCGAGTTAACCCTCGTCAACAGCAGAAGTCAAAGAAGAGGATAAGGCGAGTACTTACCTCCAGCAGCAGCAGACATCGTGCGAAGACGCTCTGTCACGGCTTGCTCTCGCTGACAATGCTCTTTGTTGGCATCGGCCAAAGCCTTTTCAGTTTTCTTCGCCTTAGCCAGCGCTGACTTCTGCGATTTCTCAGTGCTTGCCTTGGTGGCGGTCGCAACATCATAGGCCTTCCGCGAAGCGCTGAGCTCAGCTTCCAGCGATGCAATACGGGCATTGGCCGATGCTAGAGCAGCTGCAGTCCAACAAAAGAAAGAAAGGAAGTCAAATAAACAACAAGAGATAAGCATAGAGGAAAAGTAAAGATAGGATGTCGAGTGTACCTTCGGAAGCTTTCGCAACCTTTAGGTACTCAGCACATTCAGTGCCCAAGGCGACAAATTTCTTTAGCAAAGCCTAGGAAGAAAGACGCGTAAGAGCATAGTTTATGCAAGGAAAACAAGTCAAAGAAAGTTACTCGCATCATCGGGGGAAACCACGGATTTGTGGGCTTCAAGAACAACGTCGACTTCCTTGGTCTTTTTCGAGCACTTGAGGCTTTGGGTCGCAGGAATCTTCTTGACTGAAGCCCTAGTGACCCTCGGCGCAGTCTCTTCGGCAGAGGGCTCATCGGCAACTACAGGTTAAGTCGAAGGAGCAGCCGTAGTATCTTTTGGCGGCTCCTCGTCATCACTGCAAGAAGAAACAAGTTATGTACAACACGAAAGAAAGAAGGCAATTATGGTGCAATTGCAGAACTCGAAGAAACACTTATGATGCCAGGAGGTCGAAGTATTCGATATCTTCTTTGAGAAAAGGGGCTTTATCAGCCACTGTTCTCTGCAGAGAGGAACTCGAAGAAGCAAAGTCATCGACGCGCTTCCTCTTCTTGTATGCACCAGTGTCTTCAGATAGTGCAGGAGGAGGCGATGTCGTTGAGCTGGTGTCTTCTTCTGATTCTTTGGCATCATCTCCGTCCTGATTTTCTTCAGCCTCGGGGGCTTCAGATACAGAAGAGGCCAGATCAGCCAGAAGAGGCCCTGCCTCTGGAAGAGGAGGGCGTGAAACGAGGAATTGGTGGTCCTGCACACGAACAAGTCAGTCGAGTAATAGAGGCAAAGGGGAACACAGCTCGAAACAAATGAATTCGACAACAAGTGTACAAAAACAAACAGATATGTACCTCGGGTAGGGGGTGCATGGAGTCGAAGTAACCAGCGGCCAATTCAGCAACCGCATGGTCCTTGGTGAGCTTGGTGAGGCTCCTGACTCACTTGTCAACATTTTGCTTCTGTATTAGATCTTCAGAGATGCGAGAAGGATCTTCTAAGCCAGCATAGCTCCAAAGTTTGGTAAGGCAATGCTGCAGGGGTTGAACTCGACATTGCACAAAGAATGCCATGAGTTGAATACCCGACAATGCGCCTCCTTTGCCTCCTTTCAGGGCTTGAATGCAAGAAAGTAGAGGAGCAATTTGTTCCGTTTCCGCATCTGAGGGAAGCGAATCTCACGATGCCAATTTCTTTAGCTCCTTGGAGGCGTCGAAGGGGGCTAGGCCATATTCGTCTTTGGCGGAGGCTTTGCGATCTTTGATATAGAACCATTTTGTCCTCCACCCTTGGACAGATGCAGCCATGGAAAATTCAAGATATTGCGCCTCAGGGCGCACAGAGACAACGGCTCCGCCCAGTTCAGGTTTTTTGGACAAAGCAACGTTGGGGCGGAGCCGGAAGATTGACCTCTAGAGAAGAAAATGGGGCTCAATGCCTAGGAATGACTCGCAAAGAGTCACAAAGCAAGCGATGTGAAGGATGGAGTTAGGTGTGAGCTGGTGAAGCTGCACACCATAAACAAAGAGAAGCCCACGAAGGAACTCGTGGGCACGAAGAGAAAGGCCGCGGAGGAGGAAGGCAAGGAACATTACCCAATAACCGCTCGGGGGCTGCAGGATCTACTCGGTGCTGGGGAACTTGACGGAGTCGCTGCTGGAGATGAGGCCATCCGTCCTGGCCTTCTCTACCTCCTTCTTCGCGATGGCAGAGGACACCCAGCTAGTCGCAGAGGTGGTTTTTCCCTTGGCCATGGCGTTCTTGGTCGCAAGGTGCTTCACGTGCATCTACCAATCCGCGCTTGGGGACTATGCACGAGAGGAGAAGGAAACAGAGATCGACAATGGCGGCGGCGGAGAGAAAGAGCTGGTAAACAGTACAAATCCTACACTATCCCTTTACATACCTTCTCAGAGAAGGAACATGGGCTGAGACGTGGCGCAAGGAGCAGAAATGACAGCCCACTAATGGGCAGAGAAATATAAAAATTACCGCGCTACCCATGAAATGGTACGCGCTCAGTAAAGGTGACGTATAGCTAAATTCGGCCGCTGACGTCACGAAGAGGTTAGAGATCAATTCAACAGATGCATATAATTGGCGAGTATCAAATATGGCGACTATCAAATATGAAGATGATAGACAAGAGCAAACAAGGTTGGCGCCGACAATACAAAAATCAATTGATGAGACTATACCCGAAAAATATTTGACTATAGCCTCGGGGGCTACTACCATCAGAAGCGCTGAACGCGCACTCGACGAAAGTTATCGTTAAACTATTTCGAGTTGAAGTATGATGATGGACTACACTATATTTGAGTCTATACTCGAAAAAAGATTTGTTCGACTATAGCCTCGGGGGCTACTCCCATCGGGAGCGCTGAGCGCGCATCCGACGATGTTTATTGACAAGCACTATAGCATGGGGAGTGAAGGAGTACGTGGTGGAACATTGTTACTCCCATCGGGAGCGAGTTTTTATGGTTGTATAACCCGAATATTTTCAGTCAAAATTTGACTGCGACATGAGATTATCAAGTTGCGTTATCGCAACGAAACTCGAATGCCGTGATTTATCACGAAGGTAAGACCCTGGGATCTGTCCTGTGTGGCCTGGTATACGCACATGGATGCGCTCTGCTGGTATGTATCCGTGTCTACGACGCGAAGAAAATCCTGGTGGACGCACTGGGTACCCTGAGAATCACTGGGATTCATTCTTTGTAAGTCCTAAATGCGGCAAAAGAGTGGGTTTGACCGGTATCCCGAATTCAAGTCCAAGGGGATTGAATTTGAAGTAGGTGATAAGTATCTGTTCTGGCAGTTAACTAACCTCTTGATCCGTCAGAGTTGTCAGGCTTGTTCATCAAAACCCCTTGCGAATATTATCATGAAAATAAGTCGAAAGACTAAGTCGAAGATTTGAAGATATGAAGAAGTCGAAGAATTGGTCAAGTCAAAGATTTAAAGATTAGAGATTCAACCCGAATCTGCAATTCTGGTAGAATCTCAGGGGCTACTGACAAGGGTATAGCTAATAGAGCCCGTTAGTTGAGTACCCCTGAGGCCCGTTAAGCTAGGCCCAATTGTAATGATAGTCGAGATACGAGTCCTTACCGTATGTCGATATTGTAATCTCTATCGGACCCTACCCGATCCTCGAGACCTGGCCACCTATATATAGGGGCCAAGAGGGGACGGTGTAGGCCAGATTGAAAGAAAGCCAGGTTGAACGCCCAAGTTTACTTTCGATATACACCTATTTCGACTAACCTTACCTTCGAGTTCATCCGATGCCCTATCTCCTCAATCCTAAGTCCTTCATCTAGGACATTTGTCGAGTTAACCCTCGTCATGCGTTATCATACCGGCGTGGATTCCTTGTCCGCGGAGACCAATTTGGCCCAAGATTCGGACGGAGACGGCATCGGCGATGCAATCTCAGAATCACAGAAACCAATAAGATTTGATAACCTCCGTAACTTCTGGCCCTGACGCTATAAGAGTTACAAGTTCTAAGTACACGTGAAAATTAGTATTCCGTAAGTCAATATATCTACGTACCTTCACAAATTCTCGCAGTCTTGAAGAGCCCTCTTCGTCTCGTGGCAATTCTAAAGCACCCTCGAATTCCGCCGCCTGCTTCTGGATCTCCGTGCGCTACCATGTAAATGAATATGTAAAGAAACAAGTGGCCGGTGGAGATAGTAGTGCGATTACAAATTAAAGAACAAGCTTACCACAAAGTTAATCATGGAAGCAAAGGGGACTTGGCGCCCTTCTCTGACAAGCTTATTTTACGCAACATTGCCAAGCTTGTCGAACGGCAGAGGTTCTTCCAAAATGTCTTCCGTGTAGGCATCCGGAAGAAGCTGCACACAAGTCCTTGGTAGAAACCAACGGATATAGTTGTTGAAAGCAACATCAGAATGAGGACCCGCTCGAATTCCTTTTGCCCACTTAGCCTCTGCCACACGTTGTTCAAACGTCCTCACATGCTTCCTGTGAATATTGTGCCAATCCCTCTTCTTATGTCTGATCCTGTCATAGCTGCATATTAAAATTGCACACTGTCAACACACAAGAAGTATATTGTAAAATGGCGAAACGGTATAAATAGGATTCATACTGGTGAAGCATATGGTCCGTGTCCTCATATAGCGGCGGGTGCTCTTGAAATAAACCAAACTGCCGCATAATCCACTGCGTCAAGTGAAACTCAACAGCCCACATGCATATCAACGGGCAATGCATATACCAAAGATTTCTTTCCGCCGCGCAACTCGGGTTAAGCTAGAAGCTAGTGTCACCGAAAGAATTTCCACGACCATATGGTTGCCATACCACCTAAAACGTGCAATAATAAAGTCTATGAAGATCCTACAAACCGGAAACGAGAGAGTGAGAGAATAGAGATTTTTACCTGCTTAGGGACAAGATTGTCAAACTCGTTGGTGTATGCTTGATATGCTAATTGTGGGTCAGAAGTGAACTTGGAATGGACGTCCCACTGGTAAGCCCATGTGGGAAGCCGGTAGGGGTTGTCATAATCCTCATAGTCCTTCTTAGGAAACAGTTTCGGCCGTCCAACAGGGAAGCGTTCCCAACTCCAAACCGAAAGAAGAAGCAGCGGACCACTAATACAAGAGTCCCTCACTGTCCTACAAGAAGCCTCGTCAAGCTGCACATGGTATGAAAGCAAACATCAATAACAAGAATGGAGCCAAAATAGAGAGCAAATGTACGGATTGGACAAAACAACTCATTACCTGACAGTACAACCAAGCCAAAGCTGCAGTGCCCCAGCTCCACTTCTTATCCATAACGGTGAGCGCCTTCAGCCAATGCCAGTGCGCGGTCTTGCCACTAGCATCATTGAACAGAGTCCGAGTGATAACATACCACACGTACACGCGGGCGTACATCTTGATGACATCCTCATCGGCATCCTCAGGGCAGGTATGAAGTAATCTGGGATCCATTAGAGAAGAGGGATTGAGGGAGAATACCTTAGGGGAGATCTTGAGGACACCACCTTGCCTTAAAGTTGGAGGATTAGAGAAGGGGGGAGGGAGAACACCCGCCGCCGCCGCCATGGAAGAGCAAGAGAGGTGAGGGAGGGAGAAGTGAGTGACTGGGGGGGGTCGGGCGGCCTGGGCTGGGATAGCTAACCCTAAAGTGCCGCGCCACTATCCCTGGCGCCGCAGAAGCCTGTGCCGCACCACTTAGAATGGCGCCGCACTAGCCGACGCGGGTCCCGCCTTGCCGACGTGGCAGACAGTGCCGCGCCACTGCCAATGGCGCCACACGTCCTTTTGCTGTGCCGTGCGTAGTGATGCTGCAAAAAAGGGTTAGTCTGATAAAATAGTTTCGCCCAAAGTTTATTATTTGAATTTGTTTCAAGTTTATATTATTTTTGTCAAAATCGCTGGCCTCTACAGGGCCTTACCTCATTCGTCCTTGTTGTCTTCTCTAGGCCATGATCTTTATCCTCCGGAGTTCATCTTGGGTTACAAGCTTGTGCCAATTGTTTTGGTGAGTTCACAATTTTGTTTTGTTTTGGTGCCTTCTCCGATGGTTCGAGGTTGGGTCCCTTTTCCTATTGGCATTACTTGATGGTGTAGTGTAGGTCTCAGGTGTGCAGTGCCCCGAGCTCAATGGTGCGCTCTGCGCTCCAGCCTGACATCTTTGCCCACCCATCTTGCACTCTTCTTTGGCATCATTCCGACAACAAGGGCTTGATGCTCATCCTTGTGTAGTTGTCCTCTGCATTCTCTAGTTTTAGCTTGGTCTTTTTTTTTGCTATGTAAGAGGTTCTCGTCAACATCCTACACCATTCGCCCTTACTGGCTTTATTAATTTAGAGTTGGGATTTTTAGCCTTCTTTCTAAAAAAACTGGTTGTAACAAAAGCCATGATAACAAATTAAGTTGATAGTGAACATATTTCGATGAACCAAACATACCAACTCCTATGTATGTGAAAGTTGGAAAATCCATAATATTTATACAAACATTGGTTGTTAGTTTAAGTGTTCATATCTTATTATTGCCAAGTCGCTGTTAGATTATTATTGACCACCATGTAACTTTTGTTCACGCAATTATACACTAGGCTGGAAACCACTATTGAGATATTTCATAGGCTATACTAAATACATATGTCTCTCAATATGTTAAAAATAGCTAAATCTTAATGCAATTGCAAACAATATAATGAGGCGTACAATTGTGTCAATTTTTAGCCTATATCTATGCGATATTTGTTACATAATATTTTTAAATTCAACACAGAGTAATGTACAATACAATAAAAGGCTACATTTAATATTAGTAAAAATTTATTTTTTTAGTCAAACGTGCCAACAACATATTGGAAAATACACTTATTAAGATAATAATGTAATAAAAATATGTTATATAAAAGTATAAAAGTTTGTTATAAATTATGTTTATTTAACATGGGGCCCTGTCAAAAGAAATTTTAGACCACATCTTCATAGAGCCTTGCCCAGGCCTAGCTGCCACACATAGCTTGTGTGAGACTGCCTCTACTATTTAAAGAGCTACGATCAATAGATAAATATCTCGTTAACTGGATGGCTTTTTTTCTTGAGCCACTACGATTGTACAACATGCGAGTATGTCACGATGTCCAATTTTCTCTACACAGGAAGCAATCTAACAAATATAGAATCTGTGAAGAGAATTCGATCCCAGGTACAGAACAAAGCTCGTGGGCTTATTATATTGGCACTAACCATCGGGTTTTTTTCTACTTTAAAGATACTATTAATCAAGCACGTGGACATGCACATGCACGCTTCATCCAATGTCCCAATTAAGTGCATATAAAATAATATGAGACAGCCTCTAAATTTACAAAAACCACCATAAGCTCTAAAATATTATTTTCTAGATCAAAACAACCGCCCCTCTGCATTGTTTTCATTTGTTTTTGAAATGAAGGGCATACCCCAGCCTATGCATCCTAAGGACACACACAGCTTTTTTCCTTATTTAATAGAAAACTACATAGGCCTTTCAAGAGAAATACACTGATCAAATCGAAGCCACCATCTTAGTGACAGATCGCTAAAGCTACACAGACTCATGAAGGGGGTACCTATGAATAGAGCCCTTTCCCTGACAACACACCGACGCGCTTCATCTAAATAACCTACAACTTCAAGTAGCTGCCCTATGACTAGCTAGTAGCACTACCGATCCAGCAAACTCTTAGCGCATATCACCGCACACACTTCTGTTGCTGCCGCCATCTTCCGCAAACCCATCTTCAAGTGGGATCAACGCACCGATTTTGTCCAGCCTACTATCAGTGCCACCACGACACCAGAGAGCTCCTCCGCCCTACACCTTCATAGAATGCAAAAGAATATATAATGTTTACAAGGCCCAATGTCAGTTGGAAAGAATTACATTATAGTTGAATATCTAAGAGGTAAATCACTTGTTGCGGGTTTAAAACATTCTTGCATGTAAATCCATGTTGATGTTAGAAATAAAAAGTAACTATTGCTTAACACTCATAACGTAGAAAATAGACTATAAGAAAAAAAGTACTAGTACAGGTCGGGCCATTTAAAGCCCCTCATCACACACGGAAGGCCTATGCCGTATTTACTGCGAATGATTGCTTACGGGTCAGAAACTCGATCGTGTGTTTGAGGCCCAGGCGAGCTCCTTCGTGGGCACAACATAAACAGAGATCTAGAATAAATTGTTGACAAGGCTATAGTTAATAGAGCCCGTATGTTGAGTACCCATGAGACCCGTTAAGCTAGGCCCAATTGTAATGATAATCGAATACGAGTCTTTGCCGTATGTCGATATTGTAATCTGTATCGGACCCTACCCGATCCTCGAGACCTGGCCACCTATATATAGGGGCCAGGAGGGGACGGTGTAGGCCAGATTGAAAGCAAGCCAGGTTGAACACTCAAGTTTACTTTCGACACACACCTATTTCGATTAACTTTACCTTCGAGTTCATCCGACGCCCTATCTCTCCGATCCTAAGTCCTTCATCTAGGACATTTGTCGAGTTAACCCTCGTCAATTGGCTCCGACCGTGGGGACCTTGGGCGTTGGAATCATGAATTCGACGGCTTTTTCGCTTTTAGCCAACAGCAGTACAGAAGTCGACGAAAATCAAGAGGTGCAGTTGACAATCAGAAGTTTAAGCATCCTCATCGGACCATCGGGTTCATCTCGCCTTTCAGATCCGACGAAACAAGATCCGTCGGTAAGTGAGCCCGAAACAATAGCAATGACGGAATATTCTGAAGGCTCTTCCAGTGAGGTAAACTCGCCGGTCAGCCTAGAAAAAATGCAAAAAGGAAAGATCGCAGAAGACAATGAAGAAAAGGAAAATTTTGACGCAGGAGTCCAACTCGAAGATCTCATGATCTGCCTCAAAGATATTGCAGACAAGTCAACAGATACATGGAAGACAGGATTAGAGCTTTCTGAGGATAGTAACTCGATCTTCTCAAGCTTCAAAGGTAACATCGGCAAACAATGCCAGGTGCTCGCCATTATAGGAGATAACTCAGAAGAATTCAACGAAAATGACAATCCAGTGCTAAACCCAGCAAATATTGACAGAGGAGCGAATCACCTAGCAGAAGGGCAAACACCAGATTCCCTCACAACCAGGGAAAAAATTCCACTATCAGTCGACGAATGGAGGATAATAAGAGAAGCCGTAGAACACGGCACGCCAATACCATCAAATTCCAGCAAAGACATGCTTTTGGGGTATCATTACGCCCTAAGGCAGCAGGCCAAGCAATTAGCAAAGGAAAAAATAGAGATACAAAGAAGAAAAGATTCAACCATTGCAGCTAGCAAAGCTGCTCGAAAAGCACGAAGCGACGCATCATATAGTAACGCAAGGAAAAATCGTCGACACGGCTCAAGGTACGATAACCTCGAGTACTCCGACAGGCAAAGTATCTCCAAAAACCTCGACTCGTCCTTCCTATCAGTCGACGAGCAGGGGAATATCCTACCAAAAACCCCTGAAGCAGCATTAGTAGCAGCGCAAGCATATTTACTTTCAACTCGGCCAAGTCCAGGAGATCCCAGGGAACATATGCATAGAGCAGCATTGAACGGACTCAACATGGTGGGCCACAAGCTATCAGCAAAAGGAGAAGAAGCATATCACCACAAGGAAGTGCACAAAGCAAGGTCACCTCGCCGTCACAACAGTCCTCGGCATAGAAGCAGCAAGCACCGATCTCGATCGCCATCACCAAAACAGCACGGTAGAACTCGAAGATCGCGATCACCAAACGAAAAACGCGACTATGAAGACGATGAAAAAGAGATGGGGGCATCGTGCTTTACCCGAAGGGTTCGCACTACTCCAGTTCCCAAGGGGTTCAAGTTACCTCATGATCAGCAAAAGTACGACGGGTCACAAGAACCACAATCGTGGCTATCAGATTATCTACAAGCAGTGCAAATACTAGGAGGAACCAAAGAAACAGCAATGCAAAGTTTGCAACTACACCTCACCGGAGCAGCAAGGTCATGGTTGAGTAAACTAGAGAAAGAAACTATTGGAAGCTGGGAAGACCTCACAAAGCAATTCACAGGCAACTTCAGGTCGACATACAAGCGGTCAGCATCAATAGAAGAAGTCAAAGCATGCGTGCAGCAACGCGACGAAACACTGCGGGCATACATCCAAAGATGGAGCCTTATAAAAAATTCGGCAGTCGAAGTTTCAGACGAAAGAGCAATAGATGCATTCATCATTGGATTAAGGCGAAGAGACCTAGTCGAAGAGATGGGTAGAATTAAGCCAAAAACAGTGTCAGACCTCATGGACGTAGCAAACAGATTCACAGATGGAGAAGACGCAGGCAACAACAAACGGACTCGATCCCCAGAAGATGATAGAAGAAATAGATATGGAAGTCAAAGGAGACGGTCCAGAAACTATGACAACTATGGCCCTCATAGCCAAGTCGCCGCAGGATACAAAGATAACAGCTACCAAGGAAGCGATCGAAGAAGTTCAAGATATCAAAGCTACGGAAAAGAGGACTATAAGAAATTCCCCGCAAGAGAATCCAGAGAATACAACCCTTCACCAGAAGATATGCTCAACGGACCTTATCATATACACTCAGCGTTCGTCGATGGGAAGCGAGTATCAAGACACGCAATGAAAGATTGCACAATATTCTTAAAACTACAAGAGGCAGCACTAAATAAGCAAATTGAAGCAAGGCGACAAGGATTTGAAAGGAGCAACAATCCTCCAAAAAATCAGCAAGGAAACAACGGAGCTCTTCAAGGACAAGACCAGCAAAATAAGGGACACGATGACGACGACGGGTATGTTCCATCCAAAGGACACATCACAGCAATGATACAACCCGTGCCCAAGTCGAACAAAGAAGAAAAGAGTATCACTCGACAAGTCAACCTAGCAGTCATCTCACCTCTAGCCACAACGGAGTATCTGCACTGGTCAGAACAACCAATCGAGTTCAACAAAGAAGACCACCCTATAACAGTACCTCGGCCGGGAAACGCGCCTTTGGTACTCAAAGCTCAAATCGGCGCGTACGATGTCGACAGAATATTTATGGACGCAGGGAGTGGAATTAACCTGATATACGCAAAAA
The DNA here is from genome assembly GCA_007115705.1 of Dactylis glomerata. NCBI lineage: Eukaryota > Viridiplantae > Streptophyta > Magnoliopsida > Poales > Poaceae > Dactylis > Dactylis glomerata. The sequence continues at coordinate 883,042 of QXEO01000055.1, forward strand.
CACTCCGAGCAATGCATATATCACTAGAGTTCCTGAAGCCAACAGATTGTTCCTTCCATGGAATCGTGCCAGGAAGTGCCAATTACCCACTGGGTCGAATAGCACTCAATGTTTGCTTCGGCAACCGACAAAATTACAGGAGAGAAAAGCTAGACTTCGAAGTCATGGACTGGCCATCTCAATATCACGCGATCCTCGGACGACCCGCGTTTTCGCGATTCATGGCAGTACCTCACTATACATATTTGGTACTTAAGATGCCAGGACCAAGAGGGATAATTACAGTGAAAGGAAGTTTTGAAGTTTCAGATCTCTGCGACAGGGAGTTCCACAAGATGGCACAAAACTTCGGCATGATAGCCAATTACGCAGAGAAGGCGAAAAGCACGACTACAGAGGGCGTCAAGCCACTCGAAGGACACGTTGCGGAGCCAGAGACGAAGAAACCGCGAGTAGGAGCATCAGGAGAGGACAAAAATACAGGAGAAGAAGGGAAAGCCATGACGGCACAAACATCAACAGACAAAAAAGTAGAGTAGAACAGTAAGGCTGTAAAAGCCATGAGTTATACCAGGGGCAATGCCCTCTAGATCCAGAACACAGGTCACAGGCCGGATCTCTTGGGTCACCCCATGTATCTTACATTACAAGTATAATGAAGACGAAACGTTCCTCGTATTCAAGTTTACGAGTCTTTCAAAGAGAAAATGCGGCAAACGCACGAGTCATACAATAACGCTCTGAGAACAAATTTTCATCATGAAGTCGCGAAATAAAATACTCTCGCGTTACACACATACAAAAATATGTTATAACATCGGGTTGTCAGAATCATCTACACCCAAAGGGTCTAAATAGTGAAACTCGCGGAAAAACGCGGCATCTTCTTGCAACAGCCTGGCTATAATCCGTCGGGCAGGCTGCAAGGTACTCTCCAAGTGTACTCGAAGGCTAGCTCCACCTGGAGGGTAGCTCAGCGACATAGAACTATAATTGAGTCTTGGTTTCCACTTGCGTATCCATCCAAGAGCAAAATTGGCACCAGCCACTAAGTTCAGCTCTATCAACCGATGAATTCGCTGGCTGGATCTAAAAGTATCAAGGAGAAGTGGGAAAGTCGCAAGTAGAGGATTGCGAGGAAGCATAACTGAGTGCATAGTCACGAGAGATCTTCTGCAGCCATCCACCGCTTCGACAATGTGCTGGGCACGATCCTGAAGCAATACAACAGCACTCCGGTGTCGAGGATCAGACCACAAGTTTTCAACACCTGCGGACATTTTCTCTAGGGCCGCATTTCGCTCGGTAACCCGACGATCTTCAGCAGCAAAATCTAAACAAGTGCCTACGAGGGCAAGAGGATATCATAAAAACAGCAGTGGAACAAAAAGAGAAAAAGATAAGTCGAAAGGAAACTTACATCGCAACATCTCGCAGGCGGATTCGATGATGCCAAGGAGAAAAGAATTGCATTCCTCGTGATGCAAAATCTTTGCCGTCAAGCTGGACACCTTATCATCAAGAATAGATACCTACTTCGTCAAATTAGAAGTCTTGCTGGCTTTGTCAAATGCCATCTGAGCTTGGCATTTGGCCAAAGTCAAGCGAGTTTCAAGATCAGAAATCCTTAAAGAGTGTTCGGCGCATTGACTGCATTGACTAGGAGGCGGCAAAATCGTCGAGTCGAATATGCGGGCAGTGGAAGGAGCAGGCCCGCCAGTCAAGGGATCGTTGGTATGCATCGACTGCAAGCCAAAAAAGGAAGGAAAAACATTTCAGAGAGACAGCATAAAACTTCATACCCAAAGAAATATATTTACATAAAGTGCAAAACCCTATGACTAAGGTTGTCGGGTTGCACGCAACTGAAGTTTGTTACATTCAAAAGGAGAAATATAAAGCTACAGAGAATCCAAGTCTACGCCACCTCAGCATCACGCTCCGTGGCAGAAGAAGGCATGGCAGTTTCCTCGCCAGAAATTGACGGAGGCACCGGATCTTCCGCCGCTGGAGGTGGTGCAGCAGAGGCCGCAGAGGATGCCGAAGGAGAAATAATCGCCGCCCGTGCAGGCGCTAACTTCTTCGCCTTCTCGATGAAAACCTTCATCTCATCGCGGGTGCGGCCATGGGGAGAGCTCACCTTCTCCCAGTCGAAGTCCGCGCCATGAGCAAGAGAAAGCGCAATGGCACCCTCAACGCCATGCTTAAGAGAGAGCCCCTTCAGCTGAAGGATCGGGTCTTCAACTGTATCGAAGGATTTGGCAAGATCACTAAAGTTATCCTTCGGGACTTCTGCTTTCTTCTTCGGCCATAACCCGACGAACAACCGTGACAGAACGCGGCTAACCAACTCAAAAGTCTCCTGGATAGATATCCAGTTTTCTTCGAGTAGGTTAACCGCAGTCATCAGAGGATCATCGTCCGGTTGCAGGGACGACGGAGACACCCCGATAAATCCTGCACGACACGAAGCAGACAGAAGAGAAAAAGAGGAGAAAAGAGTCAGCAAGTAAAACAGTGCAACAGAAGTCGAAAATAGAAGACTAGGTGAAACACTTACTTTCAGCAGCAGTAGACATCGTGTGAAGACGCTCTGCCACGGCTTGCTCTCGCTGGGCATGATCTTTGTTGGCATCAGCTAAAGCTTTTTCAGCTTTCTTTGCCGTATCAAGCGCAGATTTCTGCGACTTCTCAGCATTTGTTTTAGCAGTGGCCGCAGCATCATAGGCTTTCTGCGAAGCTCGAAGCTCCGCCTCCAGTGACGCAATTCGAGCATTGGCCATTGCCAGAGCAGCTACAGGCGAAGACGCAAGCATGTCAGGTAAACAACAAAGGATAAGTACAAGGGACAAGCTGTAACTGGATGTCAAAAGCGTACCTTCGGAAGCTTTCGCAACCTTTAGGTACTCAGCACATTCAGTGCCCAAGGCGACGAATCTGTTCAACAAAGCCTAAGAGAACAGAGCGTGTAAGAGCGCAAGTGTATGCAAGGAGAATAAGTAAGAGAAAAGTTACTCACATCATGAGGGGAAGCCAAGGATTCATGGGCTTCCAAAGAAACTTCGAGTTCTTTAGCCTTCTTTGAGCGATTGGGGTTTCGGGGAACAGGAACCTTCTTTACAGAGGCCCTGGTAACCCTAGGCGCAGCTTCTTGGGTCAGGGGCTCATCATCAACAGCAGGAGGAATGGAAGGAGTACCTGTAGCAGCTTTTGACGGCTCTTCGTCATCTCTACAAGAAGCAAAAAACTTATGAGTAACACGATAGAAACAAGGCAAGAGAAATGCAATTGAGAAACTCAAATAAAAAACACTTACGATGCTAGGAGGTCGAAGTACTCCTCATCTTCTGCAGGAGCAGAGATCTTATCAGCCGCTGCAGAACTCGAAGAAGCAAATTCTTCGACTCGCTTCCTCTTCTTGTCGACACCAGCATCTTCAGCAGGCGCGGAGGGAGACGATGTCGATGAGCTCGTCTCCTCTTCCGACTCTTCGGCATCATCCCCATCCTGATTATCGTCAGCCTCGGGGGCTTCAGATACAGATGAGGCCAGTTCAGCTGGAAGAGGCCCTGCCTCTGGAAGAGGAGGGTGCGAAACAAGGAATTGGTGACCCTGCATATAAAATAAGTCAGCAGAGTACAAAGGCAAATGTAAGTCGAAGCAAGCAAAAATCGACCACAAGTGAACACAAAGATGCATACCTCGGGTAAAGGGTGCACAGAGTCGAAGTAATCAGCGGTTAAATCAGCAACCGCATGATCCTTGGTGAGCTTGGTAAGACTCCTAACTCGCTTGTCGACATCCTTTTTCTCTATCAAATCTTCAGAGATGCGAGTAGGATCTTCAAAGCCAGAGTAAGTCCAGAACTTGGTGAGGCGGTGCTGCAAGGGTTGAACTCGACGTTGTATGAAGAACGCCATGAGTTGGATACCCGATAAAGCTCCTCCTTGGCCTCCTTTCAAAGCTTGAATGCGAGATAGAAGGGGAAGAACTTGTGCTACCTCGGCATCTGAGGGAAGTGCATCCCACGAAGCCAATTTCTTCACTTCCTTGGAGGCTTCGAAAGGGGCTAGACCATATTGATCTTCAGGAGAGGCCTTGCGGTCTTTGATGTAGAACCACTTGGTTCTCCACCCTTGGACAGACGCGGCCATGGAAAATTCAAGATATTGTGCCTCAGGACGCACCGAAACAACGGCTCCGCCCAGTTCAGGTTTTCTGCGTAAAGCAACATTGGGGCGGAGATGGAAGATCGACCTCCAGAGGAGAAAATGGGGCTCAATGCCCAAAAACGACTCGCAAAGAGTCACGAAACATGCAATGTGCAGAAGAGAGTTAGGTGTGAGCTGGTGAAGCTGCACACCATAAACAAAGAGAAGACCACGAAGGAACTCGTGGGCAGGAAGAGAATGACCACGGAGGAGGAAAGCGAGGAACATTACCCGATAACCACTCGGGTGCTCTGGGATCCGCTCAGTACTGGGAAACTTGATGGAATCCTGGGCGGAGATGAGGCCATCTGCCCTGGCTTTCTCCACCTTGCCTCGGCGTGATGGCAGAGCGTACGAACTTGGTGGAAGAGGAGTTCTTGGCCATGGTGTTCTTGGTGGCTAGGTGCTTCACGCGCATCTATCGCACCTCGCTCGGGGGCTATGCACGAACGGACAGAGGAGCAGAGATTTGCAATGGAGGCGGCGGAGGGAACGAGCTGGTAAACAGTAAATCCCCCACCATGCCCCTTATATAACTTCTGGGAGAAGGATCGTGGGTTGAGGCGTGGCGCAAAGAGCGGAAACGGCAGCCCACTAACGGTCAAAAATCATGAAAATTATAGTGTTGCCCATAAAATGGTTCGCACTCATACAGAATGACGTCTTGATTGACGTCATAAAAAAGATGATATAAGAGAGAAGAAGAATGGCGCCGACAAATGCAAAATTATATGAAGAATTTTTGATTATAGCCTTAGGGGCTACTACCTTCAAAGATATCGAATGGAACTCTTTACTGGAGTGGTGGACTCGTATTCGACGATAAGATGTTCTTAAAGTATCTCGAAGTTGAAGTATCTCGAGTTGATATCGAATGGAACTCTTTTTCGACTATAGCCTCGGGGGCTACTCCCATCGGGAGCGCTGAGCGCGCACCCGACGATATTTCTTAGTAAAGCATTAAAGTTGGAAAAGTGCAGGAATGTTACTCCCATCGGGAGCGAGTTTTATGGTTGTAGAAACCCGAAAATTTTCAGTCAAAATTTGACTGCGACATGAGATTCTCGAGTTACGTTATCGCAATGCAACTCGAATACCGTGACTTCTCACGAAGGTAAGACCCCGGGATCCGTCATGTGTGGCCTGGTATACGCACATGGATGCGCTCTGCTGGTATGTATCCGTGTCTACGACGCGAAGAAAATCCTGGTGGATGCACTGGGTACCCTGAGATTCACTGGGATCCATTCTTTATAAGTCCTAAATGCGGCAAAAGAATGGGTTTGACCGGTATCCCGAATTCAAGTCCAAGGGGATTGAATTTGAAGTAGGTGACAAGTATCTGTTCCGGCAGTTAACTGACCTCTTGATCCGTCAGAGTTGTCAGGCTTGTTCATCAAGACCCCTTGCGAGCAAATTATCATGAACATAAGTCGAAAGACCAAGTCAAAGATTTGAAGATAAGAAGAAGTCAAAGAATTGATCAAGTCAAAGATATAAAGATTAGAGATTCAACCCGAATCTGCAATTCTGGTAGAATCTCAGGGGCTACTGACAAGGGTATAGTTAATAGAGCCCGTATGTTGAGTACCCCTGAGGCCCATTAAGCTAGGCCCAATTGTAATGATAGTCGAATACAAGTCTTTGCCGTATGTCGATATTGTAATCTATATCGGACCCTACCCGATCCTCGAGACCTGGCCACCTATATATAGGGGCCAGGAGGGGACGGTGTAGGCCAGATTGAAAGCAAGCCAGGTTGAACACTCAAGTTTACTTTCGACACACACCTATTTCGATTAACTTTACCTTCGAGTTCATCCGACGCCCTATCTCCCCGATCCTAAGTCCTTCATCTAGGACATTTGTCGAGTTAACCCTCGTCAATCGTCCTTAGAGATATCACACATGGAGAAGAAGCGAGGAATCATCACCATTATCCGACACCCCAATTTCCCATATGTCATGTGCTTCCATTTTGCGACGCTTCACATATTTCTACCATTTTTTTCTTCTGTTCCATCACTAACACGGATGCAACATTAATCATATGTACTCATTCCATCCCGGTTTTAAGGGCATAATTTGCAAATATCTTGGCTCTAGGTGATCTATGATTGGTGGTGAGATTTAGCTCTTTGTCCTCATTTAAAGACTCATTAATTAATAAGAAAGCACATGCATTGGTTGTTTGGCCTTGGAAATATAAAAACTCCTCATGCAAAGCTGCTAATTAAACACCTTAAATGCAAATATGCCTAAAAGGTGGAGGTATTTTGGGATTGCATGATTTGTGAATTATGCCCTTAAAACCGGGATGGAGGGAGTAGACTGTTTTCAAGGTTGCCTCCTCGTACCATAATCATATTGATTAGCAAATTGATGTAACGGTATTCGCATAGAGTGATTAACACATTATAAAATTATTATAGATAGATTATGAGATATAAGATCAGCACACAATCCGTGCGTTCTCCTCACGTTCTCCACGAAAGGAAAAAAAATTCTCCCAAGCCCCAACTTCTTTCAAACGTTTGGTGTGAACTACTGAACTCGCTGCCTTACTGCTGAAACTTTTGAATCTTCGTGTTCACAAGTCATTTGGAAATTTCGAGATGGTAGGTAACACAACAACTACTACCAGCACTAATTCTAACACAAGTTGAAATATCATACGTCAAAGATTCGACTCTAGTTCCAGTTCAGACACCATCACCACAAGATGTTGAGCGCTCCAGGTTCTTAGGTCTTGCAAACTAGTTTGCACTAGCTTCTTTTTTGCGGGGAAGTTTGCACTAGCTTCAAATTCACATAGAAACTAAAGCTTGGTTTGGAGAGGAAAGTTAAGATTATGCGATGCTACACTGCTGAACCCGGCCGAGCATGTTCAACCTATCCCATGAATCAGTGAGTGACGCATGGACGAACGCAGCGGGGTATGTTGTATGTAGATAGAGCTAGGTATCCATCTAGGTGGTCTGGCAGCCTAAAACTGAAGGCATTTGCAGGTATACTTTCAGATCAGGCTTCAGGATTACGATGTGGACATGACATCTGTAGACAAGGGGTTTTCTTGAGATAATGATCGAGTTGATAAGGATTCCGTGATTAATTATTGTCAGCAACAGCGGCAGTATCAATGTCAGTTTTCAATGGTTGATTACTAATTGACAGGTACTACTAGCTAGAGTAGCTTGCTAGATGTATACATAGAGCAAGCAAGACCTTGAGCCATAATGACCTAGACCTCGAGCCGCAGAACGGGGAAAAACCTGACCTGCTCCCTCTCCATGGCACATTACGTGCACGGATCATGAATATATAGTTATTGATTGGGTCATGGAGCACCGGCCAGAATCTGTCGAGAGATGTGTAGGCATTAGGCACTTCCTAATTTATCTGTCGAGGGATCGTATCTGACAGATCAGACTCGATCAATCTCCGCACTTTACAAAACAAGAATGAATGGACACGTGTTGTGAGCAGACCTTATATGTTCTTGATCATATAATTAGGTCAACGCAATGAAGATTTGTTTGGCACGACGTGGACGTCGTGGTTACTATTCCCTCCGTTTCAAAATATAAGATGTTTAAAATTTGTAAAGTAAATGTATCTAGACACTTTTTAGTGTGTATATTCGAGTGAACCTACACACTAAAAATTATCTAAATATATTTAGTTCACAAAGCTAAAACATCTTATATTTTGAAACGGATGGAGTAGTAGTTAACTAATGTCCACCTTAGCGCCTGCACTGTATATATACTAATACCAGCATGATGCGTAACCCTCAGGTAGTCAGGTTTCTTGTCTCCCGATAATTAACAAAGCGGCCAGCAGTGGTGGGGTTACTTATTTCTTTAGATAGATCGATCTTTCTCTTAACCAAACTAGTATAGGTATATCGTTGGCCGTACTCAATGTCTTTGTCGATCGCGTTGTATTTTGGCCGCTTGGCCATTTTTCAATGAAACCGATACATCTATCCATAATGTATTCTTAAAAAAAACTAGTATAGGTATATTGTTGTTGTTGAATTAGCTAGGCAGGTGTAAACATCGTGCCCACGATGTGTCCTAATTAAAACACGAGGAAGTCTTGCACCCGGAATTTAATCTGATTTGCTTAACCCGATCGCGATCTCTTCGAAAGTGATTGACGCTACATGCTTACGTATGGACCTAGCTTCTTCACACAAACGACTGATTTAATTAATAAGCTGCAATCTAACATATGGTTCCCATGGAGCCAACAAGATCAGCGGTTGCAGACAAGCTTACCCTTTTGGCAGCTGCTGATGCAGTCAGCCAGGAAAGTCGGGGCCGTACACGCACTGCTCACCTGAATGCATGCAAGGATCAGGCTTGAAGACTAATTGGTCGATCGTCAAGGATAAGGATCTACCGGTTCAGATAATGAAAAGGAATCAGTGGTGCCGATCAGCAGTTAATTGTCAGCAAGAGCGGCAGTGCCGTCGACGTCAGTTTCAGATCTCTCCGGCCTCACTAATTTGACAGGTATCGGTGTTAGACTACATCGGTTAGGTTAGACTAGGACTCTAAGTTTCTTGCCTTGTACTATGTGAATAACCTAGCTACGAATTGGCAATTGAACTGGAATTGAGGAATATATTAGGGATCTAGCCCGATCCATCCAACCACCCCCGAGCTAGTTCATCGACAACGGCATCGCCGTCCACGGCACTGCCGTCCTTTCTTTCGTTCCAAGACCGGTTCAACGAGGCTAGTCCTCCTCCTTAAGTACTGGAAACAAACCCTATCCTATTACAAGGCCGATTCAGGCCCGATGGTAATCCTCGAGCCACCTGGGCTCCCTTCTGGTCCTGTTGGGCCTAAGCTGAGCTGGACTTGGTGATGCTTCAGGGCTTCCTGCTTTCGTGTCGCTTCCAGGTGGGACAGGGTCGCTGACAATCCCCTCCTCTTGAAAATCTGCTTGTCCCCAAGCAGGCGCCGCTGGGAATTGCTGCTGCAAAGCTTCAAGATCTTCCCATGTAGCGGCATCATCCGCGGCATTGCTCCACTTGATCAAGCCTTGAACCACCGTGCGTAGCCCTTTCTATTGTCCCGGTCCCAGACATTTCTTTAGCTGAGAGACATGGAAGACAGGGTGAACACGGCTGTGCTCTGGCAACGCAAGCTTGTATGCTACTGCGCCAATGCGTTCCAGGATGCGAAATGGCCCAAAAAACTTGTAGGCAAGCTTGTGATTAGGGCGACGCACGACTGAAGTTTTTAGATACGGTTGCAGCTTCAGAAACACTTGTTCCCCCACATAAAACGTGCGCTCCGAGCGATGTTTGTCGGCTTGGTGTTTCATGCGCTGCTGCATACGCAACAGGTGGTGGCGAGCAGAAGCAATGACGAGCTGACGTTCCTGCAACCAATTCTGGATATCACCTGGAAGAATGGAGCTAGAGGCAGTCACACCGAAATAGCGGGGCTGGCGACCATAGATGACTTCAAAGGGTGACTTGCCCAGGGAAGAGTGCCAGTTCGTGTTGTACCAGAATTCACACAACCCGAGCCATTGAGACCACTTCTTGGGATGAGCACTCGTGAAGCAACGCAGGTAACATTCAAGTGATTGGTTAACTCGCTCCGTCTGTCCATCTGTTTCAGGATGGTTTGCTGTACTCAGGCGCAGTTGAGTTCCAGTGATGCGAAACACACACTGCCAGAACGCACTCGTGAAAACTGGATCTCTATCAGACACAATGGATAGTGGCATCCCATGCAAGCGGTAGACAGTGTTCACAAACAAATCTGCAACTATGCTGGCTGTATATGGATGAGCTAGAGGAATAAAGTGAGCATACTTGGATAAGTTGTCGACGACGACGAGGATGCAGTTATACTGACGATACTGTGGAAGGCCATCAATAAAATCCATTGTTGCCATCTCCCAGGGACCGGACGGAATAGGCAGGGGCTGCAACAAGCCAGGAGCCAACACACGTTCAGGCTTAGCCTGCTGACAGACGTGGCAGTGACGGACAAAATCTTTAACCGCTGATTTCATGCCAGTCCATTTGAATAGCGACGCAAGCCGACGATAGGTGACTGGAAACCCGGAGTGGCTGCCAACTGGGCTATCATGAAAGGCAGAAATGATATGCTGCTGCATTTCTGTGTCTGCTCGTACACAGATCCTGTTCGCAAAACGAAGAACACCAGCAGAGAATGTATAAGGTGGACTAGAAGTTGGGTCCAGGGCTAACTGTTGTATCTTTGCTTGTATGCCTGGGTCACCATGGTAGCTAGCAATTACTTGAGTAAGCCAAGCTGGCTGGACCTGAGACACCACATAAAGCTCAGAGCTATGTACTGGTTTGCGCGACAGGGCATCAGCAGCCCCATTCAGTGCACCTTTTTTGTAAACCACCGTATACTGCAATCCCATCATTTTAGTGAAGGCTTTCTGTTGCCAGACTGTATGCAACCGCTGATCAGTAAGGTGTATCAGACTCTTATGGTCAGTTTTGATGACAAACTCAGCTAACTGCAGATAAGGCCGCCACTGTTGGACAGCCAAGAGGATTGCTAAATATTCTTTTTCATAGACAGACAGACCCTTATTGCGAGGACCAAGAGCCCTACTAACAAAAGCTAATGGATGGCCCTTATGAGATAACACAGCGCCAATGCCGACATCACAGGCATCCGTTTCCACCACAAACTGAGCTTGGAAATCCGGCAGGGCAAGCAAAGGGGCTGTCATCAAGGCTTGCTTCAGAGTTCTGAAAGCCAAGTCAGCGTCAGCAGACCAAATTAAAAGAATACCTTTCTTGAGTAAGGCCGTTAGTGGTTGGCTGATAATTGCATAGTGTTTGATGAACTTACGATAATATCCACTGAGGCCCAGAAACCCTCTTAACTCCTTGAGATTAGTTGGTACTGGCCAGGTGCGAATTAACTCAATTTTAGAGTCATCAGTCGCCACACCCGCTGCAGATATGACATGACCAAGGTAAGCTACCTTGGGTTGTACAAAATCACACTTGGACAGCTTAGCCTGCCACTGATCACAGCGAAGAATCTGTAAGACCGCTCGAAGATGCTGCAGATGCTCATCATAGGACTTGCTATAGACAAGGATGGCATCAAAGAAGACCAACGCGAACTTGCGCAAGACAGGAGCAAGGGAAGCATTCATCGCACGCTGAAAGGTAGCAGGCGCACCTGTTAACCCAAATGCCATAACCTTGAATTCATAATGGCCATTGTGTGTCTAAAAAGCAGTCTTAGGTTCTTCGCCAGGGGCCAGCCGGATCTGGTGATACCCTGCGCGTAAATCGAGCTTAGAGAACCAGCACGCGCCAGATAGTTCGTCAAGCAGCTCATCGATGACCGGCAGTGGATACTTGCCCTTAACAGTAAGAGCATTGAGATGACGGTAATCCCCGACAAGGCGCCAAGCTGGAATAATGGGTGCTTCGGGTGTTTTATCCACTTTCTTTACTAACAGCACAGGCAATGCGAATGGGCTGCAGCTGTGAGAGATAATACCTTGCTGAAGCAGCTCCTAGATCTGGCGCTCAATTTCAGACTTTAACTCAGGGGCCACACGATATGCTCGCATGGAGACATGCCTCACTCCCGGAATCAGAGGTATATGGTGATCATATTGATGGGAAGGAGGCAGGCCAGATGGTTCCTGAAAGACTGTTGCAAACTCATTCAGCAGTTGTTGAACCTCCTGTGAGTGGGCTGCTTGTTTGGTATCAGACGTTGGTTGCAGCAAGTGTAGCTCCACAAAGGCATGGGTGATTTCTGGGCCTTCACCACCATGCAGCACCACTAAGTCAGTGCCCTAGGGAAAGGCAATCCAATGCTGAGCCCAGTGTGTAACCATGGGACTGTGCTTGGCGAGCCAATCTAATCCAATGATTCCATCATAACTGTGTAACTGCAAGACTCGGAAATTATCACAGAACTGGTACCCTTGAGACGACCAGTGCAAATCCACAAACTGCTCGAGACAAGGTAAAACTTCCCCTCCAGCTACCACAACCTGTATTGGCAGGGCCAATGGTGTCTTTCCCTGCAGAGCATTGGCACAACTGCTATCCAAGAAACAACTGGAGCTGCCAGAATCAATCAAAAATCTGTATGGTTTCCCTTGGAACTGAACAAGCAATTGCATAGATTTAGTGGTAGGCTGTGCCAAAGCAGCAGCCGCAAGAGACAACTGGAAGAGGTGCTGGCCAGGTTCAGCAACATCAGCCGCTTTAGAGTCAGTGGCTTCATCCACAGATTGCATGAATTCAATCATCTCCTGGACCACATGAAGTTGTATAGCATTCTTACATTGATGTTCTTTGCTCCAATTCTCGCCACAAGTGAAACATAGCCCCTTAGCACGCCTATAGTTTCTGAGCTTGTTCCATTTGTCCTCTGTCAGATTACGAGAGTGCTCCATGAGTTTCCTGTCAGCAACAGTTTTGGAAATCCATTTGGCGGGTGGAGGTGGAGGTTGGAACTGGGACTGCGAAGGGAAGGAACGATGGTTGGCGACGACAGCTTGTGGGGGGCTGTTCCAAGGCGTGCACCCATCGCCCAATTCCTCATATAGCAAGGCCAGGGTATAGGCAGTGTCCAAATCTTCAGGTTGCTGGATGGCGACGAGAACTCGAACTCCTGGTTTCAGACCATCCAAGAAACGTGTTAAGTAATTCAGTGGATCGGGGTTAGAGTCGTACGCAAAAATCTGATCAACCAAATCAGAGAAGCGCTGAACATAGTCCTCGACTGAATCTGTTTGCGCAATCCGGTAGAGACAACGGAGGAGCACTTGATGTTGATTTCTCATGAAACGAGCATGAATAGCTTGCACAAATTCTGACCACTCCGCCTGCGGAAATTTCGTCAGGAACGCCTCCAACCAAGTCGCCGCAGCACCCGTGAACTGGGATGAAGCATAGGAAATCCAGTGGCAAGCAGCGTCTCCCATCTGTGGAAATATTCCTCGCATCAGCGTTGCCACAGCTTCGAGTTGGTACCATCGAAGTGTGGCAATTCGACGCGCGGGGCCGAGGTTAACGCGTCAGAATCGGCGGCGCGGCAGGCATACGCAGGAGATGGTGAAAAAATTCTATCAGAGTTCGTACCTCTGACCGGAGGAGGTGTGCCCGGGGCACATCCCGTCCCCCGGTGGTGAAGCGTACAGCGGTGCCCATCGGGGCCGTCAGCGGGGTCGCGGATCGGCACGGCGGCGGCTTGGGGAACCGTCGGGGCACTAGATCCGGTTTGGAAGACCCTATCGACCGAGTCGGAGAGGTGGGCGAGCTCGGTGCTGAGTTGGAGACGCACCGATTCCAGATCGGAGTGGAACGCCGCCGTGACCTCCGTGAGCTCGGTTTCCACCGCGTGCTGCACCGAGAAAATTCGAGCCTCGATGCCCTTGAGTTGTTTGTTGGTGTCGGCGATGAAGCCGCGCACGCCGTCGATCACTTCTTTCTTGTGAGCAAGGAACCTCTCCTTGTACACGACCTGGGACTCCATCTTGAGGAGCTCGTAGAGCGATCGCCCTTCCGGCGACAACTCCTCCATCGCCGCGAGGTGGCGGCGCTCGGCGAATCGCGTGGCGTAGCAGTGAGCCGCCAGATCTTCAGGGGGGATCGGAAGGCGCTGATACCAGATGTGAATAACCTAGCTACGAATTGGCAATTGAACTGGAATTGAGGAATATATTAGGGATCTAGCCCGATCCACCCAACCACCCCCGAGCTAGTTCATCGACAACGGCATCGCCGTCCACGGCACTGCCGTCCTTTCTTCCGTTCCAAGACCGGTTCAACGAGGCTAGTCCTTCTCCTTAAGTACTGGAAACAAACCCTATCCTATTACAAGGCCAATTCAGGCCCGATGGTAATCCTCGAGCCACCTGGGCTCCCTTCTGGTCCTGTTGGGCCTAAGCCGAGCTGGACTTGGTGATGCTTCAGGGCTTCCTGCTTCCGTGTCGCTTCCAGGTGGGACAGGGTCGCTGACATACTCCAAGTCCCTACCTACCCCTTGTACTCCTATATAAACCCCCACCCGAGTCAAATCAATACAACAACAAAATTAGGGATTCACAACTTTCCACAATCGGTAGCTAGCTACCACGTAGCGATGACAGTTAAAATAGCCCAGACCATGAATATTGCAAGCGTCTACATACTGCATGAAAATCTTCTTAAAAAGCAGGGTTCAAAAAATGTCTCCATATGCATGTACATATATCTAGGTATATATTTTTAATAAGATTGAGCTAATGTGACTTATATTTTTTAAGTGCTCACTCAAATCTTTTGTGAAAAATACTAAACGTTTGCTACTGCTCCAGTGAAAGGGTCGCTGGAGGGGGAATCCACTTTGGCTCTGGAGTGTAGATGCACCCACTGCCCACATATTTCAAAAGGTCTAAAATTTTGGATAATAAATCTTTATATACATCTAGATATTTTATGTTCGCACACAAATTATAGCGAGAAAAAGACATTTTGTGCGTCTTGTACAAAAAGACAAAAAAAATGGCATGTAAAAAACAATCTTGGAGCAGCGAAATTTATCTGCTTTACATGGGCTAGAAAAAAAATCTTTTCTCCGCAAAACTTCGTGGGTGAACATAAAATGTTTAGATGTACATCAAGAATTTACAAAATGTCCCCCAAGAACTTGGGTGACAATTTGCACATGATGCAAGTTTTCTTACACCGGCCGGCATAGAAATGCATGAAAATGCAACTGATTATACTCCCTCCGTCCAGAAAATGATGTCGGACCGGCCATTTTACAAAAAACCCCTTACCTTATTTCTCCTGAAGAAAACAGTCCTCCCACCTCCCACCTCCGCATCTCCTCGCCATTTCCGCCCGCCGGTCGGCCGTCATCCTGCACCGCCTGCTCGGCCGCCTGCCCCGCCGCTGCTCCATCGCCACTGCTTCGATGCCGCTGCTCCGCCGCCGCTTCTCTGCTGCTCCAAAAATCCATGGAGGGGGAAATCAAGATGAAAGGATCCCCTTTCCTGCAAAGCTCTTGTCTTGGCCGCTGCCGCCACCTCCTTCTCCCGCCCCTCACCCGACGCAGCTCGCCGCCGCCGATTTGCTTCCCCTGGGCCATGCTGCCGCCTCCCTCTTCCTCCTGAAGCGGTTCATGGTCTAGGGCCGCGACCCCAAGCTGAAGTGGCGCCGAGATAGTGGAGGAGGTCGTGGCGCTCGTGGCGGGGCCGACCGAGGCGCCAGTTGCGCAGGAGCAGGCGCGGCTGCGCGCCGTCGCGATGAAGGTCAAGGCAGCGCAGGAGGAGCAGGCTCAAGCTTGTCCAGGAACGAGCTGTCGCTGTCACATCCCGCTCATCGGCACCGTCCGCATGCTCGCCTCCGACATCGTGCTGGGAGGCGTGGCCGTCGCCGACTCCACCGTTGCCGCGGGGGACACCGGGGTCGTGGTGGCCGCGTCCTTCTCCAGCGTCAACCTCACCATGGAGTGGAGCTACTCGTACGACTCCTGGTTCGTCACCATCTCTGACAGTGGGAGTGCTTCGATTCAGGTACGGACTGCCGACGGAGCTTCCTACGCTAGCTGATATGAGGTCATTGAAAAATTGATTGCATTCTGAAGAAAAAAGGCACTGAAAAATTGATTGTGTTCTTAGCACGTTGTTAAATCTTTGCTTTATTACTGCCTGTGAGCGTGTTATTCAGTGTTTGGATTACTGAATCTGTGCTTAGTTAAACCTGTCTGACTTTTGTATGTTCAGTATGCTCTTCTGCACTGCTAAATTCAGTTTGTATTTTTTATTGCTCTGATCTTGATATATACTCCTAGTTAGTTGTGGAAATGCTTACAACGGGCGGCTACATTGCTCATGATCTTGATAAATAGTTAGTTGGGCCAATTACCAATAAAGAAAATGAGATCAAAACCAACAT
Organism: Dactylis glomerata; assembly: GCA_007115705.1. Taxonomy (NCBI): domain Eukaryota; kingdom Viridiplantae; phylum Streptophyta; class Magnoliopsida; order Poales; family Poaceae; genus Dactylis; species Dactylis glomerata. The sequence continues at coordinate 899,185 of QXEO01000055.1, forward strand.
ATGGACGCGTTTTCTGCCATGTCTCTTGTGTCAAACTGGTTTCCCTCCTGGCCCTTTGCATGCACCTAGCCAATATTGCCAATATTGTCTTGATCATTTTCCCTGTAAATGATGACTTGTATTGTACTCAGGAGAAGTACCAGAAGGTGTTAAAGGCTAATGAAAAGATAGAGAAGCAGGTCTTGTCTTTTGAAGGTACATAGCATATCCCTCTTTGACAGAATTGATGCAGTTTGTCCTGTCTATGTTTGTTCCTGAAAGGCTGCTTGTGATGTTGCTGGCTGCTTGTGTATCTTGCTGGCTGCTTGTGATGTTGCTGGCTGCTTGTGTATCTTGCTGGCTGCTTGTGATGTTGCTGGCTGCTTGTGTATGTTCTACTTGGAGATAAATTCGGGTCTGATTATTCCTTATGTTCTACTCTAACCTATTCACAATATTTCCTGATGGTCTGATTATTAATGCAACTTGATGCAGGCGGCGGCGACTCCGGCGAGCGCGCGCGCGGCAGAGCAGATGGCGTACGAGGAAGAGTGGAAGGCCAGCCACCCGGACTTCAGGACGCCCTTCTCCTCCGTCGAGGACGCCATCACGAGGTGAGTAATGTTCCGAGACAGAATGTTCTGAAACAGGTTGGTGTTTACCTAAAATGCATGTTAAATTCATGCGAACCAAGTCAATCTCTAGGACACTGACTACATTTCTGCATTTGAACAGATCCTGCATCAGAGCCACACCTGAAGAACCTCTACACATACATGTCGATATCTGGGCCTCACTTAGGTTACTGGTACAGTTTAAATTCTTTGTTCAATTCTGGTCTCTGGCTTCTGAAAAAGCTCAAGGGAACACAATGCATCCATCAGCTTACAATTCTTCCTGAGCTGTAGAAGCTTGCTGCAAGGTAGTTGTCGTTTTTAAACTTCAGATTACTCTACTTATTCTGCTGTAGATGTCTTCAGGACATTATGACACTAGCTAGTGTTAATTGAGATCACCTTGGTTCTTTTTCAGGCAAACAATGGAGATAAGCTTAAGATGGGAATAGAACAGGTCGCTGTGGCTCGCAATGATGTCAAGCAGGCAGTACAATCGAGATAAGCTGAGAAAGTATAGCTGAAACCTCTTCTACCAACCTGCTGTGCGCAGCGGTTAGCAGGCAGGCGTGCGCAGAGGCGAGCAGGCTCTGGTCCCTTCTTGGACAAGCTGCTCTGCTTCCTCTTGGACGAGCAGGCAAGCGGGCCGTGAGCAGGCTCTGCTTCTTCTTGGACAAGCAGGCCCTGCTTCCTCTTGGACGAGCAAGCAAGCGGGCGGCGAGCAAGTCTGCCTTCGTCGGCGGCGCGGCGCGGCCGTATCAGGGAGCGAGGCTAGGAGGTAGGCCGGTGGGAGCCTGACGCGGTTGAGCTCTCCGTCCGGCGAACTTGAGCTCCGGCGCGGGTGAGGTCGAGCCTTCCCGTCCGACGAGGTCCAGCTCTGATGCGCGTGGGCGGGCTCCGATGGCAGCAGGCGAGATGGAGCTCCGATGCCGGGCGGCGAGGTCGATCGGGCGAGCTCGTACTGCCTGCCCCGGCTGGAGTACGGCGGGAGCTCCCCTCGAGGGCAGCGGGAGGGCAACGGAGCCCCCCGTCGGCGAGCCGAGCCGCGGCGGAGGAAGATTGCGATTTGAAATCTAATTCTTAGTCCTGGTCTGTAATGATTTTAATGTTTTAGGGGGTTTTCGCAAAATTCCAATAGAACGTGCGGGAGGGAGAGATGCGACATCTTTTGACGGACGGAGGGAGTATTAAAGAGTCAAGTGAAATCAAGGACATGTCGACCCTAGGGTTTCACATCTCGGGCATAGCACTACTAAAAAAAGCTAGATTTTAAAATAGTTTTAAAGTAGTCTATTTTGTGTTGAAATTTCATACTGTATCAATTTTGTCCAATTCCACTTCTGTCGCCGCGGCAAGCGCGCCCCTCGGGGACGTGTCGCGCCTCCGAGCTAGGCTAGCTCGCGCGCGACTGATTTGGTTTGTCTGTGTGTTAGCTAGCCTAGGCCCCCTTCTTTTCAGCTTATTTTCCAGATTCTCCCAGAAGCTACCCTCCACCAGCTTCTCCCAGAATCTCGTTTCTAAAATTTTCACAACACTCTAGATTAGTCTTCCCAATACTTATCTAGATTGTTGTGAAAATTTTAGAAACGAGATTCTGGGAGAAGCTGGTGGAGAGTAGCTTCTGGGAGAATCTGAAAAATAAGCTGAAAAGAAGGGGGCCCTAGTCTGGTAGAGTGGTAGTGGTAGGTACATGTTGGATCTGTTGGTTGGTTCTCTTGTGGTAGTTGGCGCGGTGATGGCCGATCGATCGCTACGTGGTCGTTTGGTATCGGCGGGGGCACTTATCAGTGGCGGGCCTAGGCTGCCTATATCGCTAGACCCTGGGAAATCATCATAGTGTAGGACGCATTCGCTTTGCTTGCAGCAATAGCATTGTGCTAGATGTCATGGACATGGCGATCGAGCCAAAGGATTTGGTGTGCTGCTGCCGGGGCACGTGGCAGCCAGCCAGCGGTTCCCATTCTCTCCTGCAGATCGTAGCTAGATCTCCACGTTCGTAAAAGAGATGTCTTCTGGAGATGAGAAGTGCGCCTGGTCGGGTTGCATCAGCCGTGCCTTCGTAGGTATTGTCACTCACTCACCCACTGTGTCCGTATGCGATTCATTATTGTTTGTTGTATGCATGACTGAATTCGCGTGGTCCTTTTTCTTGTTGCCTGGATGCTAAGCTTCTAGAATCTCTCCAAACTAAGTACTCCACTGGATACGAGAGCGGCCATTTGGACCTCGAGCTCCATGGAGGCCGAATTTTAAACCTTTGATTTTTTCAATTTAAATGTCTCCAAAAATTTCGAAAAAATACCATAATGTAGAGAATATTGTATTTCATGAGTGTGCAAATTTTCATACCAAAATATGTTATACTTTGGACTCAGCAAAATTGACAAGTTTAGATTTTGTAGTCCATGAAACAGAAACCTGATTTTGTCAAATTTACTGAGCTCAAAAGACAATTTATTTTCTTCTGAAAATTTACACAATGGTAGATTATAACATTAGCAACGTCTAGGTATTTTTTTGGAATTTTTTGAAACATTTAGATTTGCATTTTTGAAGCTTCAAAAAAGAAAATTTCTAAACATGCTCACTGTCGCCCGACCGCTATTGTGTTTCTCACTGGATACATACTACATACGTACAATGAAGTATTTCCCGCCTTTTCCGCAAAGATGTTTATACAAGTATAGCTGGATGCGTGCATGTTCCATATGTACATTGATTTCGTAACATAGAAGTTGATATATTTTGCTATATATTTAAGGGTTAAGTGCACTTTTGGTCCCTCAAGTGTTGCCAAAGTCTAACTTTGGTCCCTTAACTTTTTTTAGTCTAAAACTGGCCCCCAAACACTTAATTAGGTCTACTTATCATTCCTGACAACGGTTTTGATTAGTTTTTTTACATTTTTGTGCCACACTAGAAAGTGTTTGGCAAGATTTTATCGAGGTAGGCTCATCTAAACATGGGGATCTGTTGTCCTCGATCAACATTGCCCTCTCGATCTAGCTAATGGCTGAGTCTATGCAAATGGAGGTGTGACGGAGCTAATCAACGACCCTACCTCCTTGGATGTCCGCCCTATATGGCGTCTGTATTCTATGGACGATAGTTTCGAGTCAAGGATCGTAGATTAGCTCCATCACACCTTCGTCTTCATAGACTAGACCATTTAGAGAGGGTTTGTTAAGAGATCAGGAGGGCAATATTGATCGAGGACAATGGATCCCCACATTCAAATGAGCCTACCTTGATAAAATCCTACTAAAACTTTCCAGCGTGGCACAAAAAGGTAAAAAACCGGTCAAAAACCGATGGCAGGGATGATAAGTAGACCTAATTAAGTGTTTGGGGACTAGTTTTAGACTAAAAATAGTTGAGGGACTAAAGTTGGACTTTTACAACACTTAAGGGACCAAAAGTGCACTTAACCCTATATTTAATCAAAATTAATATAGTTTGACTTTGACTATTTATGGAAAATAATTAGAAACGGAAGGAGTATATACCAGTTATACCCACATATAAGTAGGAAATTAACCAAATCTCTTGATCGAACTTTAATTCAAAACTAACCAACCAAAAGAGGACACATGTGATAGTCTCCATACACACTCTTAGAGCTTCTTTGATTCATAGGATAGGAAAACTATGTGAATAGGAAAGACATAGGATTAGAATGTCTTGCCTACATGAATCCTATAGAAAGATGAAGTGGCTTTGATTGTAACAAAGGAATTTTTTCATCAGGTATGACCTAATATTTTTTTCCTATAGGATTTACACTACTAGATTCCTATAGGAGTATTTCCTATAGGATATGTTCCTATGAATTAAACATGTGAGTAGGAAATTTTCCCATACATAGGATTCAAATCCTACATAATTCGTATGCAAATCCTATGAATCAAAGAAGGCCTAACTACTCTTAGTGGGAGTAGTTGGCATTGCATGAGGATACATATTAGTAGCTATGTTATTCTTACTATGGGTAGTCTTAGAGCAAGAACAATAGTATATATTCCTAGACACTTTGAGAGAGTAAAAGATGAGCCATGTATTGCTAAAATACTATATTTTTATAGCTCACTATTATACATGCTAGCTCTAAGTCGACTATAGATGACATGACATTTGGCATATAGCCAGCAGCTGGCTATACTATTTTTTTTTGAAAGATCCAGCAAATGCTTGCTTTTCATTGATTAGCAGAGGGAACACTGTACACATGTCGCCCAGATGAAATTACATCCAAAGCGAACAGAAAAGAGAGAGAAAATAAAAAAGATCCCATGGCGACGAATCAGCCACCCAAATGGCGCTGGTTCGGCAACCCTGCCTCGTAGGATCATCACTGCAGCGCTTTCCGAGGCCGATCTTGAGACATAATTTTTGGAGACATAGATATATGAGGTTTTAAAATTTTCAAAAATTGAAAAGGAAAAGATTTACTGGTGCCTATGTTCCAAAAACACTTTCCGTTATCGTACTTACTATATATTACTATGGGTGGTCTTAGTTCTTCTATACTATGTGTATCATATTATAAAGTCAACTCCATGACGTTTTAGTTATGGACAGCTTAGTGCCACGTATAGTAATAGCTGATCGAGCATTGTCATGTGCCATTCGAGCTTGATCCTGCCTCCCGATAATTAACAATCAAGATGCGTTGATCGAGCGGCAGTATCACTGAATCCGCAGGCTAGCTCTCGTTGGCCACTAGTGAGGACATGGCCTTCAGTCCCGGCTTGTAAGGGCCTTTAGTTCCGGTTTACAAACTGGGACTACAGAGACGGGACTAAAGGCTAAACCTTTAGTCCCGGCCCGGTTACCAGCCGGGACTAGAGGGTGTCCACGAGGGCGCCTCCGAGCGCATCCAGGGCCAGGACCTTTAGTCCCGGTTTGTAACACAGACCGGGACTAAAGGGCATCTATAGATTTTGTTTTTTGCTTTAGGGTTTTAGGGTTTAGGGGTTTTAGGGTTTAGGTGTTCGGGGGATTAACGTGATGCCTCATTTGGTGCCTGGTTTGGTGTTCGGGAATTAGTTTATGCATATATATAAGATTAACTTATCTTACAAGCGAGCATATATATACAATTATATGGAGATCAGAATTATCGGGACTAGAGCCCGTCTATTCGATTACATGGACCAACATCAGTAATGGCCCCTAGCTACACTAAATCGTCCTTTGTCGTCTATAGCTTCCGTCCTCAGAAAGGTCGCTAGCTCCTCTGCAACAGCAATCGCACGTTGCTCTGGTAGGTACTTCTCCCTCATGGTCGTGTACTATATAAGAAGAGGAGATGAATATGAATATCAATCATGATAACAAAGAATGACGGGTAAAAATAGAGGTGTGAATGTTCATTGCTTACGTCGTATCTGTAATCCTTGTGCTCAGAGGTAAACGTGCGAATGGTCTCGCAAACATAGTATCCGCATAGATGCGTCCCCCGTGGCTGCTGGTCGCACTTTACGAGAATAGAATATATATAATCAAAATAATAATCTAGCATCATAAATGTATTGAAAATAGAAGTATATCATACTACTACTTACCTGAGCCGCTCTAAAGGTCAGCTTCTCATGCTCGATACCGTCAGTCACGCACTTGAACCGCTTCCAAACCCTGCCCGACAAGAAAAATGATTTGCTCAGTTTTTCATTAATTGATATATCAGAAAATCATCGAAAGAGACCGATAGAGCGCAAGAATGATTGAAATTACCCTTGGAGCATGTCCTGCAAGCTTTGGAACTGTTCCAAGGGTCTCGATAATGGGTCGAAGGCATCAACTCTTCCCTTATCAATTTGAATGTCCAACAGAATCCAGTGGTAGCTGCACATGTATATATATGTGTGTCAGTAACTTATCAATTACACTTATAAGTGAATGGACACAACAGAGTAAGACCCTCACCTAAAGTTGTATGGAAACAGTATGTGGTCACAGAAATTTTGATCTGTTAGAAACCTTAGAAGGTTTTCCTCCGTCTCCTTGGGGTTATCAGTTAGCGTCGTTATATGTATTTTATCTGGGTCAATAAACCCAATATTTAGGATGTTCCTACTTTTACATTCCAGAATCTTCATTCTGCATAATAGAGTACAAGTCAGAACGGAACAAGTTATGTGTAGACAATGAATTGAAATAACTGAACAAGTTATATGTAGACAACGAATTGAAAAACTTACAGACAATAGCAACTCATAAGCGATTTGTCGAGGGCGTCGGCATTGTACATCTAGAAGAGTTCATCAAAGTCGATATGGATGTCTTCGGGACGGCCGTAGTACTCCCGTGGGACACGCGCCACGATCATCGTTCTCCCATTCTTTGCTTCACTTAAGTACCATGTATGCAAGTAACGCATATTTGTTGGGAGATCATCAAACTTATCTTTGCTGACCAAAGGCGCTCCCATGACAAACTGTGGCTTAGGGGCTACCACAGCCTTGGGTAACCTATCGTCTTGGGAAGCCAGAACGTCTTCAACACTTAGACCCCATTCAGCCGCCCACTTCTTTGCTAATTCCAAATCTTGCCCCTGCACCAGAGAGGGAACATTCTCGGGTAACACCCTGAGGGGTGGGATCGACTGTTTGGCCTATTGTCCAAGCTGAGGAACGTCTGATCTTTTTTTGCTTGTAGTTGAACTTGATTTGCTCCCACTTGCACTTGCACGTGATCTGCTCTTTTTCCCTTCCTTCTGCAATGTGCGTGTATAGTCGTCAGGCTTATGGTGTAAGTCATACTGTGATGGAAGGGTCGTGAAGTATTTTGCATATGCTATTTGCTTCTCGGTGTATTCCAGGCGGGGCTTTCCTTCTTTTTCATCTGCGCATCATAATGTTCCTTTGCTATCCTGGCGTTTTCCTCGTCGATATGATCATAAGGTCTGATAGGAAGATTAGCATGAGGTACCTTTGGGAGGGGCGACAGTTTGCGCTTTGGGGAGCTCCGTCGCTTAGAACTCATCGACGGAGCGTTCTTGCTGGCACGCTTCCGCTTAGTATCCTTAGCGGGCGGCGGCGGAGACGGCCGACCCAAGTCTGGCGGCGGTGATCGAGATGGACTCGTGTTGTGGTGGCCGTCGTCATGTGGAGGGCTTGGAGGTGATGGAGGTGTAGGTGACCTACGATGACTTGGAGGCGGTGTTGTCCTTGGGGCCAAGCCTGCAAGCTTGATGTAGTTCTTGTCCCAAAGGATGACTCCACCCAGTACTTCTCTGAGTGTCCTCTCATCTTCGGGTCCAGCTATGTCGAGCTCCATATCATGAAACCCCGACACGATTTCATCCACCCCGACTTTAGCAAAGCCAGCTAGAATCTCACGGCCATGCCAGCGTACATCAGGGCCAGAAGGTAAAGCTTGTCCGATGGCCACCTTCATGGATATGTTCTTGAATCTCTGATGGAGTTCACATGATGTTGACTCCTTGATTCCATCCACGGGGTAGCCGGGACCGCCCTCTATCATTCTTCGTGCATCGTCGGGCGGGGCCTCAGATTCAGCCACGCTGCTTTTCCGCTTAGATGGGGCGCCGGTAATATCGAGTGAAGGATCTTCCTGGCGCGCTACTCCTCTAAGCTCGTCAATCTGCTTCTGTTGCTCGTTAAGCCTGGCAAGCAACTGGTTGAACTTGTCATTCTCCTCATCCTACTGTTGCTTCTTTGCTCTCGCTTGGCTTCTGTAAGTGTCTTAGTCTCTGGCAAACCCAAGCCACCACGGGTAAGAAGGACCGAAGCCTCACGTTCGTCCTGCATGTTCGTCATTGCTGAGGACCAGTGTGAGCAAATCTTTCTCTCTATCTGGAGTAAACTGTCTTTTTCCCTCTTTAATTTCTTTCACTATCTTTTTCCAATTCTCCCTGGGTATCCTAAGACCGTCACTGCAGATAAGGTCCCCTGTTTCTTCGCCGTACGAACCACCATGCGCAAGGAACCAATTTCTTGCTCTCAATTCCCACTTATCATGGATGGGTTTAGGTATGATGCCTTTAGCTAGCATATCTTGCTCTTTCTTATCCCACTTTGGGATGGCAGTCTCATAGCCCCCTGGACCCAGCGTGTGGTGATATTTCTTCTTGTCGGCATTTTTCTTGTTCTTTTCTGATAATGCCTTGGCATCTTCTGACTCCTTGTACTCCTGAAATGCCTTCCAGTGATTCGCCTGCTTGGCTAGATACCCCTCGAATACTGGCACTTTCTTTGTCTTCCGATAGTTTTTCCATAGCTTCTTCTTCCAGCTACGGAACAGTTCGGCCATCTTCTTCAGAGTCCACTGCTTGACTTTGGCCCTCAGTTTTTTGCGGCGCATTCATTCTCACATTCTGGCAGGTTGAAATGTGACATGAGATCATTCCAAAGATTATCTTTGTACCTGTCGGCGACATAGTCACTATCGGCTACCCCTTTGCGCTTGTTCCACTCCCGAACGCTGATCGGGACGTGATCCCTAACGAAAACTCCGCATTGCTTCTTGAATGTGTCAGCAGCATTCTTAGGAAGCTTGGGTTCGCCCGTAGGCAATATCACCTCAAAGGTGTAATGCGTCCGTGCATCCTACTTTTTAGTCGGCCCTCGTTTCGTAGCTTTGCTCGATGTGGAGGCCTAAGAGGGAGAAACATTCATCAAATTAATGTATATGTATACAATATAGAGCTATCTCCAATATTTTTCATATATTACAAGTGATTGCCGAACTTCATATGAATACCTCGCCGGACTTTGTTATTTCTCCACCGGCTTCTCCATCAGTGGAGCTATCCCCTTCTCCGTCATTGGAGCTATCTCCTGCCCCGTCGGCTTCATCTTCGTGTCGGTCGACCTCCATTCCATCTCCGGAGGGGTTCAGAAACGACGACACAGATTCAGCTGGTTCAACGTCGGGGGCGTCTTTGATAATATCTTCGAGAAGTTCTTCTTCTTCGAGGTTCCTGCTATGTGGATCCATAGTTTCTGCAAAAAACCGACATTTATATTTCAATTATGAACGCTATATGGAATAATAACTAACAAAATAATCTTACTTATTATCTAACTACTAACCCTAACTAATAACAAAACAAATTAACTACTAACCCTAACAATTTTCTAACTACTAACCCTAACAATTTTCTATTCTATCTAACAATTTTCTATTGTATCTAACAATTTTCTATTTCTATTTTTTCTAACAATTATTTTGCTAACAATTATTACTACTTAACAAATATTTGCTAACAATTATTACTACTTAACAAATATTTGCTAATAATTATTACTACTTAACAAACATTTTGCTAACCTATTTACTAACAATCTATATAGCATTTATATTACTAATAATATTTTGCTAACAATTATTTGCTAACAATTATTTTGCTAACCTATTTACTAACAATTATTTTGCTAACAATTATTTTGCTATTTCTATTTCACAATTCTATGTAACAAATAAGATTCCTAACAATTTTATCTAACAAATTACACACTAACAAATAATAAATTCTATCTAACAAATAACAAATAACAATTATATCTAACAAATAATAATTATATATAACAAATATTTGCTAATAATTATTACTACTTAACAAATATTTTGCTAACCTATTTACTAACTATCTATATAGCATTTCTATTACTAATAATATTTTGCTAACAATTATTTGCTAACAATTATTTTGCTAACCTATTTACTAACAATTATTTTGCTAACCTATTTACTAACAATTATTTTGCTAATAATTATTTTGCTATTTCTATTTCACAATTTTATGTAACAAGTAAGATTCCTAACAATTTTATCTAACAAATTACACACTAACAAATAATAAATTCTATCTAACAAATAATAAAAATAAATTCTATGTACAAATAATAATTATATATAACAAATTACACTAATTACAAATATCCAAATTCTATCTAACAAATAACAAAGTTTAAAAAAAACTAAACCTAACAAATTTTAATCTAATTAACCTAACCTAACAAATAATAAAAATTTAAAAAAAGGGGCGGCGGCGGCGGGCGGGCGCGCGTCTCTCACCGAGAGGAGCGCACGGCCGGTGGCGGCGCGGTGGCGGGAGGGGTGGCGGGAGGAGGGGCGGCGGGCGGGCCCGGCGGGAGGACCGCGCGGCGAGCGTGACGGCGGTGGCCGGCGCGGCTCGGGGAGGCGTCAGCGGGGCTTGGTGGCGGCGCAGCGGCGCTCGGTGGCGGCGCGGCGGGGCTCGGCGGAGTTTTTGGCTGGCCGCAACGATCGGCGGGAACCTCCTCGCGCGCGTCGCAGAAATGGCTAAGTGTGGGAGAAGAAGAAGAGCAGGGGCGGGGCGGGCTTATATACCCCCCCCCTTTAGTCCCGGCTGGGGGCTCAAACCGGGACTAAAGGGGGTCTTTAGTCCCGATTTGAACCCCCAACCGGGACTAAAGGGTGGTGGGCGGTAACCGCCCGAGCCCTCGAGCCCCCCCCCTTTAGTCCCGGTTGGTGGATCCAACCGGGACTAAAGGTGCAATAAATGCGCGGCAATGGTGAAATTTTTTCAGTTTTTCATTTCAAATATAAATTTGTAATTTTGAATTGAATAACTTCTGTATATTTTAGAATCTGATAAAACTTTCAATATGAAAAGTGTTTGAAATTGATTAACTAATTGAAAACCATTTTCTATTTTCAAAATTAATTATTTTAACTATCCAAACTATTAACTATTTTGCCATTTTCAATTAAAACTATATTGATTAATATTCTTTTTGTATATTTTAGAATCTGGTAAAACTTTCAATATAAAAACTGTTTGAAATTTAATAACTAATTCAAAACCATTTTCTATTTTCAAAATTAATTATTTTAACTATCCAAACTATTAACTATTTTGCCATTTTCAATTAAAACTATATTGATTAATATTCTTTTTGTATATTTTAGAATTTGACAAAACTATTAATATGAAAAGTGTTTGAAATTTAATAACTAATTCAAAAATATTTTCTATTTTCAAAATTAATTATTTTAACTATCCAAACTATTAACTATTTTGCCATTTTTAATTAAAACTATATTGATTAATATTCTTTTTGTATATTTTAGAATCTGATAAAAGTATTAATATGAAAAGTGTTTGAAATTGATTAACTAATTCAAAACCATTTTCTATTTTCAAAATTAATTATTTTAACTATCTAAACTATTAACTATTTTGCCATTTTCAATTAAAACTATATTGATTAATATTCTTTTTGTATATTTTAGAATCTGATAAAACTATTAATATGAAAAGTGTTTGAAATTGATTAACTAATTCAAAACCATTTTCTATTTTCAAAATTAATTATTTTAACTATCCAAACTATTAACTATATTGATTAATATTCTTTTTGAGGCGGGAGACGGCGGCCATTGCTTTCGTTTTGGCATTGAGGGGAGGCGCTTTAGGAAGACGCAGCACGGTGTGTATGAAGAGCAGGACGGGAAAAGAACTAGTGAGCCGGCTTTTTTTCTAAAGAGCGGTGATGACTGCTACTTGGTGATGGCGCCAGAAAAGAGCTGTGGCGTGTAGTTGACGTGGGAGCAGTAAGTCCTTGTGCGTGGTGATGACCAGCCCGTTGGGAACCCCAAGAGGAAGGTATGATGAGTGTAGCGGCAAGTTTTCCCTCAGTTAAGAAACCAAGGTTTAATGTCGGTCAGGAGAGGAGAGACAATGACGACTAAACGTGATGCTTGCTAGTTTGCGACAGCAGTGGACAATTTATATATGGCTCCTCGTCCAAGCTTTGCTTGCTAGCTGCAACGTGGAACCTGCACACACACAAACAAATACTTTGCTCCCAACTTACGATGAGGTTGTCAATCTCACCGGTTTGCTTAAAACAAAGGTTATAAGTGTATCGAGTAGAAAACAGTAGAGTATGCGAATAAAGTAAACAGTACGAGTAAAGTAAACAGGTGATAGCAATATGATGGAAATAGGACCAGGTTCCACAGTTCACTAGTGGTGTCTCTCCATAGATAAAATAGCACATGCTGGGTAAACAAATTACAGTTGTGCAATTGATAGAATAGAGATAACGTGATATGTCAAGAAGATCACTATGAGATTTACTCTGGGCATTACAATAAAATACATAGACCGCCATCCAACTGCATCTATGACTAATAATCCACTAGTGGTGAATCAATCCGAGAACTCCACAAGTATTAAGTTGCGAACAACAGATAATTACATTAAGCAAAGTGTGTAATGTAAACAAAGCATATGCCCTTGATCATATGAATGTTGTTTTCTCCCTAGTAGCAACAGCACATCTACCACCTTAGAGGTTTCTGTCACTCCCCCAGGTGAAATAGAGACATGAACCCACTATCGAGCATAAATACCCCCTCTTGGAGTCACTAGCAACTACTCGGCCAAGATAGCTACTAACAACGGAGAGCATGCAAGATCATAAACAACATAGAGATAACAAAAGATATAATTCAGTACAGCAACTTAATCATAAACATCAATATTCATCGGATCCCAACAAACCAAACATGTAGAATTACATAACGGTGATCTCAATCATGTATGGCAGCTCATGAGATCTAAACATGAAGCACATAGTGGAGAAGACAACCATCTAGCTACTGCTATGGACCCATAGTCCAAGGTAGACTACTCACTCATCGCTCCGGAGGCAAGCATGGCGATGAAGAAGACCTCCGGTGGCGATTTCCCTCTCCGGCAGGGTGTCGGGAAGAGCTTCTGGACCCTCCCGATCTTCGGGTCGACGGCGGCGGCGGATCGCGATGTATTCTGGAAAACTGATCGGGCCTTAGGTTTTTCTCGTCGGGGGGTCTTTATAGGCGAATGGGCGATGTCAGAGGTGGAGCCAGGCTCCCTCACGCAGTGGTGGCGCGGGCCAGGGGCTGGCCACGCCACCCCTGTGTGTGGGCCCCTGGTCCTGCGCCTCCTACTATCCTTCGGATCTCTAGAAGCTTCCGGGTAAAATAAGACTTCAGGAACTTGTTTCGTCCAATTCCGAGAATATTTCCTGTGTATCACTTCTGAAACACAAAAACAGCAGAAAACAGGAAACTGGCACTGTGGCACTTCGTTAATAGGTTAGTTCCGGAAAATGCATAAAAATGCCACTAAGTGTAACGAAACAATAAGCAAATGGTGTAAAATAAGCATGGAGCATCAAAAATTATAGATACGTTTGAGACGTATCAAGCATCCCCAAGCTTAACTCCTACTCGTCCTCGAGTAGGTAAGTGATAACAAAAAAATAATTTTTGAGGTGACATGCACCTACACAATCTTGATCATATATGTAAGCATTGGTGAGCTGGGATCAATAGAACTTAAAACATGGGCATGAAGATATAATCATGACAATAAGAACTTAGCAACCATGTTGTAATCATGCAAATGAACACAAACAAAAGATCATGATAATGAAACAATGAAAGTCAAACGTGTGTTCAAATCATAAGAAAAAACATACAAATGGTTTTTAGCTTGTCCTTCAAAGAGAGCAAAACATAAATGCATAGGACACCTTCAAGTTTAAGAGGGCGACTAGATACAAATAATTTAAGAACAAGTGAAACCAACAATATGAATCAATCAATGAACTTTGGGACAATGCATATCACACTAAGAATGACAACTATGCTCTCTTAATGGTGCATAAAGAAAGAAGGTGGTGACTCAACATAAAAATAAAAGAAAGGCCCTTCGCAGAGGGAAGCAGTGATTGCAAGTTTTATAACCTTTAAAAATTATGGTACTTACCGGCTTTGAGCTCTCATTGCCCCCATCATAAGCATCTTGAATGGTTAAAGTTAATGCGAGAACAATTATGATGCATATGCTTGACAAATCATAAGTTGAAAACCTCATGCCCCGTGAATACGAGTACCCAAACCTCATGCTACTTTACTTAGAGTCCCAAGCAAGGCTCTTGTCATTGTAAGTATATGCATATCATTGAGAACCGCCAATGGGGTACCTCCGTGCCCGATGACATGGAACAAGCCCACACCAAAATGACAGGACAAGCAGACAATAAACACCTCGACATCTCTTTTATTTGCTATATTGTTTAGCTTTTTATTGTGAGATGCGTCGTCGAATGTTCACTATGGGTATGCTGCAAATTTCCACCATGAATTATGCATGGCTTAGATTGGCGGCCCGGCGTTTCCCTAACACATATACAAACTCCATGATCCCTACAAGATTCCCAATTCATTTCACACCGCGGGCATCCATAAACAAAAGATCACGATATCAACTCAATTAAGATGTGCAATGTTGAAAGCTTGCCCATGACAGCATGGCTGGGCTAGAATCCAACTTACAACTTGCAAGCATAACAACTCAGCATAAGCGACCACAATGTCCAATTTTTAAGAACAGGAAAAAGTAAAGTGTGCCTTCCGGTTCGTGAGAGCTTTACTGACCGAATTTTGCATAACACTGGTAAGAGTTTAATTTGAAGAGAAAATAAAAGCAAGTCAAATTTACTTGGAATAGCAAATTGCTAGTAGGTATGTATGGTGGACACTTTGGAAAACTTTGGTTTTTAGGAGTTGGATGCACGAGTAGAGCTCATACTCAGTACAAGGCGAGGGCTAGCAAAAGACTGGGAGCGACCAACTAAGAGAGCAGTAATGGCCTTAATCATGCAAAGCGACAAAGCGACATTAAAAGAAGCATACGATGGCATCAAAAGTCAAAAACTAAATGATCATGAAGGCTATTGGCAACTTGTAAGAGTCTAACATGTGTGAGCATGCGCCAAGTCAACCCAAATAAAGCATCAAGGAGAAAACCAAAATAATGCTTCCATACAATAAAAACAACGCATGATTTTTTCAAAGGCTCATTAAGCAATCTCAGTTATTTGAGACAAGTCATGCTACAGCAAAACCACTAAGCATACTATCAAAAAGACATCAAGCATGACATGAAAAAGCCTAAGCCGCAGTCTACACAAGCTCCTTCTTGTACCACTATTTTGCACAAAGCTTTTTCTCTTTTTCAACACCATTTGAAATTTTTATAAACACCTCTTTTGATGAAAACCAATAAAGATCAGAGGCAAAAATACACCTTGATGAAAAGATATGACAAGGTCTAAACGCAAATCAAGGCAAAAATGAAAACCAAAAGCAGTAGCAGAAAAAGATGAACGCTCGATTTTTAATAAGAGTGAAAACTAGAGCGTTCTTTGCAAATGAAAACGAGTACATCTCCTCCAAAGAAAATTTGTTGGGGTCCAACCATTTATTGCAGCAAACAAACAAACTAAACAAACTAATAAAACTAAAACAACTGACGCTCCAAGAAAAACACATAGTGCATGAAGCAATAAAAATATAGTGTTTTGAAAGGTGACCTGATGTTTGCCGATGAAGAAGGGGTGCCTCGGGGGCATCCCCAAGCTTTGACGCTTGTACTTCTTGGATATTTCTTGGGGGGCTGGGCATCCCCAAGCTTGAGCTTTTGTCCATTCTTCAACTCATCTCATCATTCTCCAATCCCTACACTTGAAAACTTCCTTCATACAAAACTAAACACAATTCTATTAGCAACATTAGTGCAAGCATAACATATAATCAATCCTCTATTTGCTTCAGGTTTCAACTCAAAACTACCACATATATAGCATATACTACTGTAGCAACCTCCCCAAAAAGTTCTGTGATCAAAAGAACTCAAAAGAAAGCGATAAAGTGGCAAACACAAATATTGGCAGAAATCTGTCAAAACTGAACAGCTGACAAAGGTCGAATTTTTGAAGGATTTTCTGTTGCTCAAATCAAAAAGTGTTCAACTAAGAAAAGTTTGGATATAACCTGGGTCATATTCACAAGAAATCGCAGGTCCAAAAGATAAACAGAGAATTTTCACGAATTTTTACGGTGCAGCACCGAAAACAGTTTCAGGACAGCAACATCCCCAAATCTTTACCTCACTCAAATTAGAGGCTTCTCTTGGCACAAAAACGAAATAAACAAGATAAGGAGCGGTCATTACAGTAGTAATGACTTCCAAGACTCAAATAAAAGAAAAAGTACTGAAAATAAAACATTGGGTTATCTCCCAAGAGTGCTTTTCTTTAACGCCTTTGAGCTAGGCGCAGAAAATTGTGGATCAAGTAATATCAATAGATGAAGCATCAAGCTCATAATTTGCTCTAAGAATAGAGTCAAAAAGTAATTTCTTTCTTTTCCTAGGGAAGTGTTCCATACCTTTCTTAAGTGGGAATTGATACTTGATAGTGCCTTCCCTCATATCAATAATAGCACCTACAGTTCGAAGAAAGGGTCTTCCCAAAATAATAGGACATGAAGCATGGCATTCAACGTCCATAACAAGAAAATAAACGGGAACAAGGTTATTGTTAACCACAATAAGAACATCATTAATCCTTCCGAAAGGTTTCTTCTTAGCAACATCAGCAATAGGAACATTAAAATAACATTTTTCAAGAGGTGGTAAATCAAGCATGTCATAAATCTTTCTAGGCATGATAGAAATACTAGCACCTAGATCACATAAAGCATGACAATCATAACCATTAACATGCATATCAATGATGGGTTCCCAACCATCATCTAACTTCTTGGGAACAGAAGCTTTTTGCTTCAACTTTTCATCCCTAATCTTTATAAGAGCATTGGTAATATGCTTAGTAAAAGCAATATTTAAAGAACTAGCATTGGGAGTCAAAGCAAGCTTTTGCAAGAACAAAATTACTTCAGATATATTGCAACCATCAACATCAAAATCATTAAAAGAAATAGAGCTATCATCTCCCACACTCCAAAATTTCAGCACTCTTTTGAAAAAAAGTTTTAGCAGTTTTAGGCTTTTTAACACAAGGAGTGGGAGTTTTCTCTACACCAATCAAAGTAAGAGGATTGTTATCGGTAGGAGCAACATCATTAGAGGTAGTAATGGTACATACCTTCATCTCTCTAATCATCTCATCTTCTCGTTCCCACCTGGCATGCAATTCTGCTAACAATCTAATATTTTCATCAATTCCAACTTGGATAGCATTAGCGGTAGCAAAAGGATCAGGCTTAGCGAACATTCTATTAACCAAAGAAGATTGCACATTAGACAATAATGAGATATCGGTTTCAGCTTTGGAAACCTTAGCTTGCAATTCATGAATAGCCGTGTTTAAATTTTCTAGTTGATGACTAATAGTCCTTAACAGAGCTGATTGCTCCTCCATAGTCTTGGTGAAAGCCCTGTTCTGCTCATATTGCATCTGCATAAAATTCTTGGTAGCCTTTTCGAGTTCAAACATTCTTTCTTCACTAGGCATTTTAGGTCTACCAAGATAGCTATTATCACCATTAGAAGGAAAAGGTCTATAATTGTTACTAGCAAAATTATTCCTATAAGCATTGTTGTTAAAATTGTTGTTTCTAATGAAATTCACATCAACATGCTCTTCTTGAGCAACCAGAGAGGCCAAAGGAACATTATTAGGATCAACATGAGTCCTATCATTAGCAAGCATAGCCATAATGGTATCAATCTTATCATTCAAGGAAGAGGTTTCCTCAACAGAATTTACCTTCTTACCTTGTGGAGCTCTCTTGGTGTGCCATTCAGAATAATTTACCATCATGTTGTCGAGTAGCTTTGACGTGGCGCCCAAGGTAAGGGACATAAAAGTGCCTCCAGCAGCTGAATCAAGTAGGTTCCTTGAAGAAAAATCAGTCCTGCATAAAAAGTTTGGATAATCATCCAAGTAGTCAGTCCATGAGTGGGGCAATTCTTTATCATAGATTTCATTCTTTCCCAAGCCTGAGCAACATGTTCATTATCAAACTGAGTAAACTTCATAATATTGCTACGCAAAGCTATAATCTTAGCAGGAGGATAGTATCTACCAATAAAAGCATCCTTACACTTAGCCCATGAATCAATACTATTCTTAGTCAAAGACAGCAACCAATCTTTAGCCTTTCCTCTCAAAGAAAAAGGAAACAACTTGAGCTTAATAATATCACTATCAACATCCTTATATTTCTGCATCTCACATAGCTCAACAAAATTGTTGAGATGAGCTGCAGCATCTTCAGTACTAGCACCAGAAAATTGCTCTTTCATAACAAGGTTCAATAAAGCAGGCTTGATCTCATAAAAGTTTGCAGCAGTAGCAGGTGGTGCAATTGGAGTGCAGATAAAATCACTATTGTTCGTGCTAGTGAAGTCACACAACTTGGTGTTTTCAGGTTTGGCCATTTCAGCAAAACGGAAGTAAACAAGTAAAAACAACTACCAAGGATTCTAATTTTTTTGGGTTTTTGATATAAAAAGCAATGCAGGTAAAATAAAATAAAGTAAAGCAAAACAATAACAAAGTAAAGAATGTGTGTGCGAAGAACTCCCCTCGCAGAAGACTTCTCTTCCTCCCCGGCAACGGCGCCAGAAAAAGAGCTGCTACTTGGTGATGGCGCCAGAAAAGAGTTGTGGCGTGTAGTTGACGTGGGAGCAGTAAGTCCTTGTGCGTGGTGATGACCAGCCCGTTGGGAACCCCAAGAGGAAGGTATGATGAGTGTAGCGGCAATTTTTCCCTCAGTTAAGAAACCAAGGTTTAATGTCGGTCAGGAGAGGAGAGACAATGACGACTGAAGGTGATGCTTGCTAGTTTGCGACAGCAGCGGACAATTTGTATATGGCGCCTCGTCCAAGCTTTGCTTGCTAGCTGCAACGTGGAACCTGCACACACACAAATAAATACTTTGCTCCCAACTTACGATGAGGTTGTCAATCTCACCGGTTTGCTTGAAACAAAGGTTATAAGTGTATCGAGTGGAAAACAGTAGAGTATGCGAATAAAGTAAATAGTACGAGTAAAGTAAACAGATGATAGCAATATGATGGAAATAGGACCAGGGTCCACAGTTCACTAGTGGTGTCTCTCCATAGATAAAATAGCACATGCTGGGTAAACAAATTACAGTTGGGCAATTGATAGAATAGAGATAACGTGATATGTCAAGAAGAACACTATGAGATTTACTCTGGGCATTACAACAAAATACATAGACCTCCATCCAACTGCATCTATGACTAATAATCCACTTGTGGTGAATCAATCCGAGAACTCCACAAGTATTAAGTTGCGAACAACAGATAATTGCATTAAGCAAATTGTGTAATGTAAACAAAGCATATGCCCTTGAGCATATGAATGTTGTTTTCTCCCTAGTAGCAACAGCACATCTACCACCTTAGAGGTTTCTGTCACTCCCCCAGGTGAAATAGAGACATGAACCCACTATCGAGCATAAATACCCCCTCTTGGAGTCACTAGCAACTACTCGGCCAAGATAGCTACTAACAACGGAGAGCATGCAAGATCATAAACAATATAGAGATAACAAAAGATATAATTCAGTACAGCAACTTAATCATAAACACCAATATTCATCGGATCCCAACAAACCAAACATGTAGAATTACATAACGGTGATCTCAATCATGTATGGCAGCTCATGAGATCTAAACATGAAGCACATAGTGGAGAAGACAACCATCTAGCTACTGCTATGGACCCATAGTCCAAGGTAGACTACTCACTCATTGCTCCGGAGGCAAGCATGGCGATGAAGAAGACCTCCGGTGGTGATTCCCCTCTCCGGCAGGGTGCCGGGAAGAGCTTCTGGACCCTCCCGATCTTCGGGTCGACGGCGGCGGCGGATCGCGATGTATTCTGGAAAACTGATCGGGCCTTAGGTTTTTCTCGTCGGGGGGTCTTTATAGGCGAAGGGGCGATGTCAGAGGTGGAGCCAGGCTCCCTCACGCAGTGGTGGCGCGGGCCAGGGGCTGGCCGCACCACCCCTGTGTGTGGGCCCCTGGTCCTCCGCCTCCTACTATCCTTCGGATCTCTAGAAGCTTCCGGGTAAAATAAGACTTCAGGAACTTGTTTCGTCCAATTCCGAGAATATTTCCTGTGTATCACTTCTGAAACACAAAAACGGCAGAAAACAGGAAACTGGCACTGTGGCACTTCGTTAATAGGTTAGTTCCGGAAAATGCATAAAAATGCCACTAAGTGTAACGAAACAATAAGCAAATGGTGTAAAACAAGCATGGAGCATCAAAAATTATAGATATGTTTGAGACGTATCAATGACCGATCCATACCATTCTTCACATCCAGCCATCCATGTAACCGTGTCTGTCGTAGCCATGGAGAATCTTCATCATGCATTACATAAAAGGTTTAATACATTATTAGATTATTGCACCAACATTCCTATCTATTATTTCGGTTTTCTTCTGGGTCGTAGCCATGGAGAATCTTCATCATTCAGTAGGATGCTTGGGTCAGTTTTCACTTTGAAGGGCGGAATTTCATGAAACTTATTATAATCTACTGACATGTCTGTCTTGTCATCTACTCCCACGATGTTTCTTTTCCCTGAAAGAATTATGTGGCGCTTTGGCTCATCGGACGATGTCTTCTTTTGCTGATTTCTTTTTCCCGTTTTTGTAGACATCTCCTTCACATAGAAAACCTGAGTGACATCGTTGGCTAGGACGAATGGTTCGTCCATGTACGCAAGATTGTTGAGATCCACTGTTGTCATGCCGTACTTTTGGTCTACAACTACCCCGCCTCCTGTCAGCTTCACCCATTTGCACCGAAACAAAGGGATCTTAAAAGTAGGTCCATAGTCTAGTTCCCATATCTCCTCTATGTACCCGTAATATGTTTCCAAACAGTGCCCATTCTCGTCTGTTGCATCAAAGCGGACACCACTGTTTTGGTTGGTGCTCTTTTTATCTTGGGCAACCGTGTAAAATGTATTCCCATTTATCTCGTACCCTTGGAAAGTACATATAGTCGAAGATGGTGGCCTGGCCAAACAGTACAGCTGATCTCCAACGGTGTCGTCATTCATGAGATGTGTCTGCAACCAACTGCCGAAAGTCTTCTCGTGTTCCCCTTTAATCCAAGAGTCAGTCTTCCCCAGGTTTTCGGAGCGTAGAATATTCTTATGTCTCACGATATACGGAGCCACCATGGTGGAATTGTGTAGAACTGTGTAGTGTGCTTGAGAGAAAGAATACCCTTCCATACATACTTTTGCTTTCCTTCCTAGTGTGCCTTTTCCTGTTGGCCTACCCTCATACCGAGATTCAGGAACACCAATCGGCTTAAGGTCAGGAAGAAAGTCCACACAAAACTCAATGACCTCCTCTGTTCCATAGCCCTTGGAGATGCTTCCTTCTGGCCTAGCATGGTTACGAACATATTTCTTTAAGACTCCCATGAACCTCTCAAAGGGGAACATATTATGTAGAAACACAGGACCGAGAATTCTAATCTCTTCGACTAGGTGAACTAGGAGGTGTGTCATTATATTGAAAAAGGATGGCGGGAACAACAACTCGGAGCTGACCAGACATTGGACCACATCAATCTGTAACCCTGACAGACTTTCTCGATCGATTACCTTCTGAGAAATTGCATTGAGGAATGCACATACCTTCACAATTGCCAGGCGAACATTTTTCGGTAGAATTCCCCTCAATGCAACCTGAAGCAATTGCGTCATAAGCACGTGGCAGTCATGAGACTTTAGGTTTTGGAATTTTTTGTCTTTCATATTTACGATTCCCTTTATATTCGACGAGAAGCTAGTCGGGACCTTGATACTGAAAAGGACTTCAAAGAAGATTTCCTTCTCTTCCTTGGTAAGAGCATAGCTGGCACGCCCTTGAAACTGCCCTGGATGCATGCCATCTCTTCCTTTATGACGTTCCTGGTCCTCCCGTGCTTCCGGTGTATCTTTTGACTTCCCATACAAGCCCAGGAAGCCTAGAATATTCACACAGAGATTCTTCGTCAGGTGCATCACGTCGATTGCAGAGTGGACCTCATGGACTTCCCAATAGGGTAGCTCCCAAAATATAGATTTCTTCTTCCACATGGGTACGCGCTTATCAGGGCCGTTAGGAACAGGTTGGCTGCCAGGACCCTTTCCAAAGATTACTTTTAAATCTTTGACCATATCAAATACTTCAGCACCAGTACGGATGACAGGCTTCCCCCGGGGTTCTGCCTTGCCATTGAAATGCTTGCCTTTTTTCTTTAAGGGATGCTTGGGCGGAAGAAAACGACGATTGTACGGGTACACATTCTTCCTACATTTGTCCACATATATACTTTCTGTCTGATCCAAACAGTGCGTGCATGCATTGTATCCCTTGTTTGACTGTCCTGAAATGTTACTAAGAGCAGGCCAATCATTGATGGTTACGAAAAGCAACGCTCGAAGGTCAAATTCCTCTTGTTTGTGCTCGTCCCACACACGTACACCTGGTTTGGCCCACAGCTGTAAAAGTTCATCAACTAATGGCCTTAGGTACACATCAATATCGTTGCCGGGTTGCTTTGGACCTTGGATAAGCACTGGCATCATAATGAACTTCCGCTTCATGCACAACCAAGGAGAAAGGTTGTAGATACATAGAGTAACGGGCCAGGTGCTGTGACTGCAACTCTGCTCCCCAAAAGGATTCATGCCATCTGTACTCAGACCAAACCATAAGTTCCATGCGTCACCTGCAAATCTCGGGAACTCTCTCTCAATTTTTCTCCACTGCTGACCATCAGCGGGGTGCCTCAACTTATCATCTTTCATACGATCTTCCATGTGCCATCGCAACAACTTCGCATGATCTTTATTTCTGAACAAATGTTTCAATCGTGGTATTATAGGAGCATACCACATCACCTTGGCAGGAACCCTCTTCCTGGGTGGCTCGCCCTCAATATCACCAGGGTCATCTTTTCTGATCTTATACCGCAATGCAGTGCATACCGGGCATTTATCCATATTCTCGTACTTCTCACCGCGGTAGAGGATGCAGTCATTAGGGCATGCATGTATCTTCTACACGTCTAATCCTAGAGGGTAGACAAGCTTCTTTGCTTTGTACGTGCTGGCGGGCAATTCGTTCTTTCTTGAAAGCATCTTCTTCATCAGTACCAGCAACTTTTCGAATGACGAGTCAGTCACACCGGTCTCTGCCTTCCACTTCAACAATTCCAGTGTGCTACCAGCTTCTTCTGGCCATCTTGACAAGTTGGGTACAACAATTTGTTGTGGTCCTGTAACATCTGCTCGAACTGCAACCTCTCCTTTTCTGTGTCGCAGCCTCGTCGTGCATCAGAAATGACCTGGCCAAGATCATCAGCTTGCTCATTTGGTTCCCGTTCTTCACCCTGATCTTCTTCTTCATTGTCTTCAGTTGAGGTATCAGCATACTCAGGAAACATAGATCGGTAGTTGTCATCATTGTTCTCTTCTTCTTCATCGTCATCTTCCATCATAACCCCTCTTTCTCCGTGCTTGGTCCAAACATTATAGCCCGACATAAAACCGGACTGAAGCAGGTGGCTCTGAATGACTCTTGAGGAAGTGTAATCCTTCTCATTCTGAAATTCAACACATGGACAAAACATATAGCCACCACCATGCTTGTTCGCATCGGCTGCATCTCAAAAAGAATGCACGCCTTCTCTGTAAGCGGCTGTGCGTCGATCACCGTACATCCATGGATGGCTTATCTGCGTTATACGACAGTATATCAAATACAATCACGATCCTAAAAATTACGAGGAAATATAGTTGCTAACCTTTTAGAATAAGTAGAAATAAAGAGGAAGAGGTTTAAGCGTGGCTCGGGCATCTCATATCGTAGTTGTGTTCGGTGAACTGAAGCGGCATCGCTCTAACACACATTTCAACAAACACCTCTAGTGCATCCAAGAAAAATAGAGAGCTAGCACACACCCACGCTCTTCCATCCAAGAAAAATGCAAGAAAGAGGGGAGAGGGGGGCTGTGGCCAATATATATAGGCAGAGGACTTTAGTCCCGGTTTGAGACACAAACCGGGACTAAAGGAGGCGCACATGCGGGCTGCACACCGCAAAGCCCTTTAGTCCCGGTTTGTGTCTCAAACCGGGACTAAAGGCTCGTTACGGGCCGGGACCAAAGCCTCCTGGACGGCTAGGCGATTTTGGGGCGACGTGGCCGGGCCTTTAGTCCCGGCCCAGATGGAGGCCGGGACTAAAGGGCCAAAGGCCTGTTTTCCACTAGTGGGCGTACACGTCTCGTTCGGGCGCGCGCGCGAATGATCGATGTGTCCAGAAATAGCAGGAAGCTAGCTAGGTGGTGGCCTGCGTGAAAGTATCTCTCTTGTTTATCATCTGCGTTTCGTATCACTCGAGATCTGAGGCAGCTAAATAGCTAATCAAGCTTGTGCCTATGTCTGGTCGTAGTTGTCTGGTGGATCGATGTATCGGAACCCCCACCCCACACACTACGGGAATGGCGCAGTACGCCGACGACCAGCGTCTACGCCGACGGCCAAACATCGGTGCCGTCGGCGTAGGCCACGGGCCAGGCAGCGTACGA
Organism: Dactylis glomerata; assembly: GCA_007115705.1. Taxonomy (NCBI): domain Eukaryota; kingdom Viridiplantae; phylum Streptophyta; class Magnoliopsida; order Poales; family Poaceae; genus Dactylis; species Dactylis glomerata. Next base: position 924,224 of record QXEO01000055.1, read on the forward strand.
AATTGGCCGTCGGCGTAGAACTACTGTCGGCGTAAGATAGCTACGCCGACGGCCTTCTCTACGCCGACGGCAATGCCCTCGGCATAGCTATTTTCCATTTTACCACATCAATCTTAGAAAAATCATAACTAAATCATTTTAATTCACAAAAATACAAATAATATATCAAAATTTGCAGAAAAATAAGATCTATTCATCTAAACCTTCCAGAATTTAGAACTAATTAATTTAATTTGTTAGGATTTTCAGTTTAAGGATTTAGGGTTTTGATTCAGCTGGAAGTCGGGAAAATTTGAACTAGAGCCGCATCATAGTTTGCCCATGATTTTCCTAAAAAATCATTTTCAGGTTCACAAGTAGAAGTTTTATCAGAGATCCATTAATAGTTCTATAAAATTCAACCCCTAGCTAAGAAGGTTTATACCCGCCGTTTTGATCGCATTTTAAATCGAGCCTAACAGATTCAAAAAAAATCAAAAAAATAGAAAACCTCCGCATTGTGTCATGTTATATGACCTAGTTATGAGGAAAAAAATTAAACTTGGACTCTTGCAAATATTGTAGAAACCCCTTCTCAAATATGACCTATCATGTATGAAATTTCATAGTTTTTAAGCCAGATGAGCTAGGTCATGACCCAAATCATGGAATAGTTTGTTCAAATGACCCCATATTGTGCACATATGTGCATATTGGGATGGAAAACAAAGTTCATATTGGGAGTTTTCATTTTCTATGCATCAAAAAATCAATTTCCATTTTCTAAGTGTCAAGATTGGGTTTTTTGTGTGAAGGAAGTACTGAAAATACATTAAAAAATTATACCACCCTAATTTTCAACAATAGTAGGACACATTTTATGTATATATCACTATTTTTTGTGTGTATGAAGCTTTGCATTAAACTTTTATAAAAAAGACAAACTCTTACCGATTCAGCAGGAAGCGAGGTAAATTTGAACTACAACTGTATTATAGTTTTCCTATGATTTTTTCAAAAAATCATTTTCATGCTCAGAAGTAGATGTTTAATCATAGATCCATAAATAGTTATGCAAAATTCAACCCTTAGCGAAGAAGGTTCATGCCCGCCATTTCGACCGCATTTTGAATCGAGCATAAGAAGTTCAAAAAAATTCAAAAAAATGTAAAGCCTTCACATTGTGTCATTTTAGGTTACGTAGTTGTGAGGAAAAATAATAAACTTGGACTATTGCAAATATTGTAGAAACCCCTTCTCAAAAAGACTTATCATGTACGAAGTTTCATGGCTTTCAAGCCACATGAGCTAGGTCATGACCCGAATCATAGAATAGTTTGTTCAAATGACCCCATATTGTGCACATATGTGCATATTGGGATGGCAAACAAAGTTCATATTGGGAGTTTTCATTTTCTATGCATCAAAAAATCAATTTCCATTTTCTAAGTGTCAAAATTGGGTTTTTTTGTGAAGGAAGTACTGAAAATACATTAAAAAACTAGACCACCATAATTTTAAACAATATTAGGACAAATTTTTGTATATATCACCAATTATTTGTGTGTGTGAAGCTTTGCATTAACCTTCCATAAAAAAGGCAAACTCTTGCCAATTCAGTAGGAAGCAGGGTAAATTTGAACTACAGCTCTATCATGGTTTCCTCACGATTTTTTGAAAAAATTACTTTTAGATACACAACATTTTATTTTATTAGAGATACACAAAGAGTTTTACAAAATTTGACCCCTAGCTAAGAAGGTTCATGCCCGTCGTTTATCAACGGGGTAAAGCGAGGGTTAATGGGGTAAAGTGGGGGTATGTCATAAGAAAACTATGTAAAACTTGTTTATCAAGTGGACTCATTAGTATTTGACATAAGAAGACTATGTGTGAAGGTTTTTCCTTTTTTTGATTTTTTTGAATTATTTATGATTTTTTCAATGTAAATCTCATTAGTTCGAGATATCACTCATGATACATTAAATTCAAAAATGAGCATAAGAAATTCAAAAATTAAATAAAACATAAAAACATTACATACGGATGTCATATTTGGATTCCTCTCATTTTTCTTATCAATTTAGACATATAATTTGTCGAATTCCGATTTACAGATTTAAAGATATAAATTATTCAATATATTTATTAATTATTCATTTTTATTTACTTATTATATAGTTTGGAATTCAATATATTTATTACTTATTTATTGTTGTTTACTTAATATATAGTTTGGAAATTTAAAACTAATGACATGTGACATAGTGGTATAAGGGTTAATAAGATTGATATGGTAGTATTATATCAACAAGGTATAATTTGCTTCGTGGACACTCATCCGGATGGAACAGAGAAGTTAAGCGTGCTGGAGGTGGAGTAGTGTGAGGATGGGTGACCGATCGGGAAGTTTGACCAAGACTTAAATTTGACCAAAGATTAAGCATAATTAGTGTGAAAAATATTCTAATTGAGAGATTAACAAGTCAAACAATTCAAAGATTCAAAAAAAATTTGAATTTTTTTTTCCAAAAAAATTCAAACTTTTTTAAAAAAAAATTAAACTATGCCGACGGGGCTATGCCGAGGGCAAAGCCGTCGGCATAGACTATGCCGAGGGCAGTAGCTACGCCGACGGTCAAATGGAGCTACGCCGAGGGGCATCTACGCCGAGGAGCTCCCTCGGCGTAGACTACGCCGACGGCAATTGAGTCTACGCCGAGGGCTATTGGCCGTCGGCTTATCTTCAAATTCCTGTAGTGACACCGTGGTCGTTTTGCATTGGTGTCCGGTTGAAACCTGTGATCCGAGGCAACGACCTCGCCTCCAAGGTAGTAGCCCTTGGCTCGACACGGCGCGGCCAGGCCACGACAAGCCGGCGTAGTGACCGCGGCGAATGTTATCCTCTCGCGGGAGTAGTGACCGCGGCCGGACGGCACCTAGCTAAGTCGAGGAAGGAAAAGCCCCGCGACAGAAACCTGAACATGAAGATGAAGAAGCCATTCAGTTCGCCGGCCGGGAAGGTCACATCGTCGGCGCGCATCTTGCCGTAGATCGATCGGCGCGTCGGTGGTTCTTGTTGGGTTTAGGGTGCCGCATCGAATATCGATCGATCCGTACGTCGTCGTTTCGCATCAGTGGAACCGCGTATAATCCACTATAGATCACGAGGCGCACATCATAGGACGCATTTGCTTTGCTTGTGCGGTTTGATATACGACGGATTCGCCAGCAACCGCTTGCCTTTTGGCGGCAGCGACGCCGGTCGGGTTTGTGTTGCCGGGGCACGTGGCGCAGAGCCACCAGCTACTTTTTTCTTCTCCTACAATGCTAGACCTAGATCTCAAGGTTCGAACGAAATATTTATGGAGCAGAAAGTGTGAGGGAGCGGAAAAGTCGCCGCCTGGTCGGCCTGCGTCACGCCTGGTGTCCACCGTGTTTTCTATGCAAGCTGCATGGAGCATCAGTTGCACGGCATGGTCCTTTAACTAATAGGCGCTGATTCCACTAAAAAAAAAAGCGCTGATTAAGCTTCCACTCCAAAGTTACGAATTACGATCACGGCGGACAAACCAGCCGGCAGGCCCCGTACGTCTTTGGGCAGAGTATCTCTCTAATAAAACGGCAATACGACTGGTAGGTAGGTACGTCCGTCTATCGCACTACAGAATCAACCCGCAATCCAGCTGCAGAGAGACACCGGTCGCCCAACACAGAAGCCCCCCATGCTCCAGCCGCTGCCGACCACCCCAATCCTACTCCTCCGCTGGACGCCCTGGCCACCCCAATCCTACTCCTCCGCTGGACGCCCCGGCCAGCCCATGCGCCGGCAACCTGTTCTGAGGGGAGACAAAGAAGACTCCCTCGCTCCAATCGAATCGGCACCTGCAGCTCCGCCTTGACATCGGGGAATCTGACCTCACGGGAGGGGATGGCCATCTCCACCTCCATCCAGATCAAGCAGCCACGACTCAATTACGCATGTATAGTACGCACCTATAAGACGATATCACAGGGAAATTGAGCGGCCTGGTCAATGGGTGCTACCATGGCAACGCGATGCACGGGAAAAATCACCCTCTTCATCTCCGCCCGGAGCGGCTCCGGCTACATCCTAGCACCACCAAACTAAAAAAAAGAGCGGCATGAGCGATTGAACACGCCAGATGCCACAGTTGCCGATGCCGAGGCGTCTTCTTCACCAAGATCCTGTCGTGACAGGCCATGGGTGACATTGTTCAGCGGTCACCGAGGTCAGAGCATGGCCAGAGACGCGTACACGGTAGCCGGCGGCCGGGCGCCCACCGGCGTGCACGATCAGCAACTTGGCGGCTCCAACGACGCGCCGAAGTCCGACTCGGGCGACGAGCCGAACTCCTTGTGGAGGCCGTGAAGGCAGGCGATCTCGTCCTCATGGAGGCATATGCTTGGGCTCCCGGATAGTGGCTTTGTGTGTGAGCTGAACAAGTACAAGAACTAGGAGCGAGTAGTGCAGGAGGAGGATGGACATGTGGACATCGGCGGCGCTCACCGCATGCTGTGTTGTGTGATAACGGTTTGAACCGTATATCCTGTCAAACCAAACCGTCCAAAACAGCTAATTTAGATTTGGTCTGGACAAACCGTGCAAACTTAGCTAAACCGTGTATGCCCAGGGGTTATTCAGGGGTAATAAGAAGTAATGCATGTAACCCCAGCGACCAATGTTCAGCTAACTGGTTTATACTCTTTTGTATGGGTATTTTACCTACCAAGAGGTTATTGCTAGGAAAACTTCAGATCAAGACAGGAGGACCCTTTCTCTGCCATGGATTTGGATGCCTGGCAGACTTAGATTTGAGCACATAGGAGAGATGATGAGGAAGAAAGCACGATCAATTGAGCGAGAGAGTATATGGACACCACAAGTCTATGTGGCCTGTTGGGCAGAGATATATTTTGGCCGAATACATTCTAAATGGCAGTACTCTTTAATAACAAATTAATTGATTACATAAAATTAGTTAGAACATCTCTTAGCACTTGTTTGTCTTGAAACTTTAGGAAACGAGAGCGAAGTGAATATGACTCTGTCCTGTGACCTAGTTCCTCGACCCGGCTAACCCTAATTCATGGCATTTGATGTTTGCTCCGTGGCGAAGCACGGGCGTTGTGCTAGTAGCCAAATAGAGCACAAAACAAAATATATGAAAGATCCAAACTATTGTCTCCACCCCACGTACAATAGTGATCGTTGTTGAATTAATTACCTCACTCGTCACTCTCTTCACATCACCACGTACATTATAGTATTATTATTCACACCGGTTCAGTTTAACCAAATACGTGTCCAAATCATTTGTTTTTTTTACGGGATGTCCAAATCATTTGTTCAGATCTCAGTCGCGCCGGGGGGAAGCTGGGAAGGAATCAAACAAATTTTTTTTCTATCTATCAATCCAACACCTGCTGGTCACATCCGCTAGAATCCTGCGATCGTGAGGAACCACCTCGCCTATTACTCCCTCTGTTTCTATTTATATGTGTTTAGGTTTACTCAAAGTCGTTTATAAACTTTTGACGATGTACGTAGCAAAAAACCAACCTCTGTAATTCCAACTTTATATAATATATGAAAATACACCTTATATTTTGGATGTTGATATTTCTTCTACATATTAGGTTAAACTTAACAAAGCTTGAACTTTGACTATACCCATAACACGGGATATTTGTAGACAGAGGGAGTACTTTGCTTGTAGTAGCAGTGTGCGGCAATTTGACACAACGGAATTTCTTCAGCCTTTTTTCTCCGGCGGCAAATGGGGCTCGATCAGGCGTGTTGCTAGAGCACGTGAAAAGTAGATTATTTATATCTCTACAAATAATACGGCAATGCGACTGTACGTTGGTACGTCCGTTCGTCAGGCCTTTTTGCCTTTTCACCCTCGACCTTCTGATAAACTAAGGCATAGTCCACGAGTGGCTCGCTGATGCGCCGAGTCCGCCGCAACGTTCTAGAGACAGGAGGCAACCAGTCGATCCGTTCGATCCGCCGCCGCGAGATCTTGTCGTGGACGCCGCCACCAACTCCGCCTCCGCAGGCCTTCCTCCTTCGAACGGGGACTGGAGACCGAGCCTTGTGGAGGCGCACGGGGCTTCGTCCGGGTGATTATCGGACAAGATTGGGAACGCCGCTGCTTCTGCGTGTGGCGATGGGCGAGCTCGCGTGGCTGACCGGGCTGTCCGAGCGTGAGGGCGTCGTGGCTGATTGGAAGGGGTGAACGGAGCGCGGCCGATGGGAGAGAGATGAGGTGAGGGAGAGAGGAAGGCGGGGCGGCCTTGGCTGGCGGCGCACGAAGGTGGATGCGCACGAGGGACTCTGATCTCCTATCCGTTTGAAGTGCTCACACTGTGTCCCCAATCCCTTGTGCGACAAGGAGTTAAGAGATTTGCTTCAAGCTACAAATCCGGATCAAGCAGTTGCATCTGTCTCTTCCTATCCACATATAGCAGCACCAGCGGCCCGTCAGGTTCTTACTTGCTCTTTCACTTTCAGTTGTATTTCTGTTCCTGCATTCATCCCCCGTCCTGATACTTTAATCAGCGACTAGCAAGCAAGCAGATTGATTAACTCTTACTTATTCATGGTGAAAGCTGCTCGTAATTTGAAGCCGTCGACGCTGGAAGATGATTGTAGATGGTACAGTTCTCTTTCTTGGCAGATTCCAATCTGTAGATATGGAGTAGCTTGGTTTGTAGTGCGTGCATGTCAAAATTGAGGATGCAGACCCGTCAGTTCTTAGCCTCTATTAATGCACAAATATACTACAGAAATTTTACCTGTTGTAAATATATATTGTAAATAAAATCAATGACATATTTACTTAAGTAAATTCAAGGTTCCAGTAACCAGTTGGGCCTTACTCGGTTTTTTTTTGCCATTCGAAATATAATTCAGTGCCATTCGTTGTAGAATAACATTTATTCTTTCCATCTTTTTTAGTGGAGGCCATTCTTTTTCAGTCTAACCATGTCGACAAGGGCTCACTAATAATCACAGTATATTTCTTACTACATCACGCAGTTGCCCAGTTTGCTGAATTAGCTAGCTTCTACATGGTAGATCAGACTGACACTTCCTGAATTACAATGGTCTTGGGGAGTACAATAATTCTAAAATAACCATGCTCATTGGATAATCAAGTTATCCATATTCAGAAAATTGTTATAAAGTGTTTCTACTGTGAAGGGTGACAAGATGACCAAGTTTCAGCCAGCTGATGGTGTCACGCAAGATTGAACAAGATCTGATTGGCATCGATGTTGTACACCTTTGCACCTCCAATGCAATGACCCGCTCGATGACCATTTGCAGACCCGGTGTTCGGGCTGTACAGTCAAGTCGGCCACTCGAGTGGTTAAAGGGCAGGACCCCAACGGGCTCGTAAGAAAAATAGTTGCCTAAAATTCTTTCGGTTGAGGGCATAGTCTGTTCATGGATTCAAAAATATTTCACTTTTTTCTGAGGGCATTTGGTCTCAGCTTCTAATCTGTACCAGGCATCTTCTGATCTGATGACACAGCTTCTAAGTGGTTGCTGGCATGGAGTGAACACAAATTCCACTCCTATTATCATTGATCACTTCGTTAGTTCATCTGCTAGATTGAGGCAAGCTAGGGCGCAATGTTGTATTTGTGCTGAACAAATATGATGCTTTTTCCTATAACACATTTTATGTGTTATACATGAGATGTGTGTGATGAGAAAAAAATTTAAACCTTAGCAAGGCACACGTATTAACTAATTGTGATATTCTCACATCGGCTCTGCCAATGGGGCTAAGATAAGTATTTCAACTAATGTTCATATCATGTACCTGGGAACTGTGAATTAATTAGTCTGATTTTCCAAACATAAAATCAAAAAATAATATTAATTTGTTAGTTGTCTCGTTGCAACGCACGAGCATTTAGCTAGTAAATCATTGAATTTCTAAAGGAAAGTTTATTTGGATTGTGGGAGTAAGTCCTAACCACAAAGCATGTATCACAAAGGAAAGTGTGGTTGTAATGAAAGCTCTGATAACTAAGTAATATGACTTCGTATTTAAGAAACTAGCATGAACATCTGTGTAATCCATGATATTTTGACCAGATGATAGCAAACATATTTTGGCGAACCAAAACATACCAACTCGAATGTATGTGATGGTTGTAAAATCCATAGATTTTTTTTTGTTCATTGGTGGTTAATTTATCGGTTAATATTTTAATATGAAGTCATTGCTGGATTATTATTCAACACACTGTAACTTTTAGAACATAATTGATAACATGAAAAGGTACAAGGTCAAGCTTACCGCTCAATTTATACTGACAAAATTTTTCACGCAATTATACACTACCCTAGAAACCGCTATTAAGATAGTTGTTAGGCTATACTCAATAAATATCTCTCTCAATATGTTAAAGATAGCTAAATCTCAATGGAGTTGCAAAGAAAATAAAGTGGCGTACAATTGTGTGTCAATTTTTTAGCATATATAGTATTTATTACCAAATATTTTTAAATTCAACACGAGGTAAGTATATTCTAATGTAGATTACAATGTAGAGAAGGTTGCAATTTAATATTAGTAAAAGTTCATATTTACTTAAACGCGCTAACAACAAATTGGTAAATACAATTATTAAGATTGTAATGTAATAAAAAATATAAAGAAGTATAAAAAATTAGTGTAAATTATATTTGTTTTATATGCACCCTGGTTCCAAAAAATTGTTTTGACCGGCACTGCATAGAGCCACCATTCTGTTTTGCTCATGCACCTATATCCCAATCATGAACGAGAAAATCTGAGCACAAAGGTGCAAGATATTCGTGTCATTGCATCACACATGCCTACGTATGTGCATATGGTCACCCACCTGCTACTGTAAGCTGCATGCCTGAGAAGCTTGGTCCGTTATCTAATGGGCGCAAATTAAGTTTCTACTTCAATGTCATGATCACCGGACCATGTCTAACGAAGCGAGTGAGATGGGCCAGCCGCCAAACCAGTCGTTCCTTACTCTAGCAAAATCTACTTATTTATTTTGTGGGATCCTGCTTTGTCCTGGCAGGAATAGCGCTAACTCTCCCACTCATCTTGTATACCCAGACTACAATATGAACTTGAGAGAGTAGCTAATCCGTGTCGATAAACATGCTAACCATATTGCTGGTGAATTCTATATCGCCAAGGAGAAACATCCCTCCAGTCGAGCCATCGAGGCACCAAGCAGCAGCGCCAGCATTAGCGCCCAGGACTCAGGTGGTGGAGCCTATAAACGGTGAGCTTTGGCATGGTTTGGCTCAAAACAGAGTCGATTCCGCACGTGCGCGACGAGACACGCGTCGTTTCGAGGAGGAGGCAGAATTGGAGGCATTCGGGAACAGTCACCACGGACTGTGTGGCGCGGAGTGTATCAGTTTCTTGATTCTCTCCACACCGCTGCCTAAAGGGATAAAACTCAGCGACGGTGTAGTCAAGTTCAACAGGCAGCAGGACCCTCGAATTTGGCTCGACGACTTCATCACCGCCGTCACGATCAGCGGCGGATCCAGAGACAACGCCCTGCAGCTATTATCTCTGCATCTGAAGGACAACGCAAGGGCTTGGCTCAATAACCTTGCCCCAGACAGCATCCGTTCTTGGGAGGAATTTCGACAAGCATTTATTGCAAATTTTTGAGGCACCTCACGACGGCCTACGTCGTTCGAAGAACTGCGTCGATGTGTGCAGAAGACCGGAGAAAGCTTGAGGTCATATATATCCCGATGGCTTAGTCTGCGCAATACATCGGAGAACATCTCACCAGAGAGGGCCATTGACACTTTTCGGGACGGTCTCATCCGGCGCGACTTCAGATAAGAGTTGGGACGATGCAAGCCCAAGACCATCGACCACCTCATGAGCCTGGCAAACGAGTGGGCTGACGGAGAAGAATCTATCGCGGTCCCTAGAAGCCGTCGTCGATCAGCAGACCGCGACGTCGACCCGTAGGATCAATTCCACTCTAGTTCGCGGAAGAAAGGACGCCGAAACCGCTACGAGGATGCGGATACGGCGGATATGGTAGCAGCAGGCTACGTAAACAACCATGATGGACCAAGGCAAGGGAATAACTACTACGGAAGCAGCAGTAGAAGCGCCTACCGCGACTCGAGGCTGAGAACGGAATGGCGTCGGCATCGTGATGGACCGCCACTTTCGGCAGAAGAGATGCTCAACAGAGGGTGTACCAGGCACACCTACATCGAGAAGGATGGAAGGCAAAAACCCGCGCATCTCCTTATCGAGTGCAGGGAGTTCCTTCGGCTCAGTCAAGCTCTTCAGGAGAAGATGCGGACCAAGCAACCGGTCGTAGGTAGCGTGGCCTACAATGCGCCACCGCCACCTCCTAACCCACCAACGAACGTGGTGCAACAAGGCCACCAGGCAGCCACGATTCAGCACGTCGAGCCGCGACAGCCGGCTGATACGTCTCCAACGTATCTATAATTTTTGATGCTCCATGCTTGTTTTACACCATTTGCCTACTGTTTTGTTACACTTCGTGGCACTTTTATGCATTTTCCGGAACTAACCAGCACGTCGAGCCGCGACAGCCGGCTGATACGTCTCCAACGTATCTATAATTTTTGATGCTCCATGCTTGTTTTACACCATTTGCCTACTGTTTTGTTACACTTCGTGGCACTTTTATGCATTTTCCGGAACTAACCTATTAACAAGTCGCCACAGTGCTAGTTCCCCGTTTTTTGCTGTTTTTATGTTTCAGAAGTGATACACAGGAAATATTCTCGGAATTGGATGAAACAAGAACCTGAAGTCTTATTTTGTCCGGGAGCTTCCAGTTATCCGAAGGAGAGTAGGAGGGGCCACAGGGGCCCCACACGCCAGGCCGGCGCGGCTAGGGCCTAGGCCACGCCAGCCAGGCGTGAGGCCACCTGGCCCTACCTCTGACATCGCCCCTTCGCCTATAAAGACCCCCCGACGGGAAAAAACTAAGTACCCGATCATTTTTCCAGAACACATCGCGATCCGCCGCCGTCGTCGACCCGAAGATCGGGATGGTCCAGAAGCTCTTCCTGGCACCCTGCCGGAGAGGGGAATCGCCACCGGAGGTCTTCTTCATCGCCATGCTTGCCTCCGAAGCGATGAGTGAGTAGTCTACCTTGGATTATGGGTCCATAGCAGTAGCTAGATGGTTGTCTTCTCCACCATGTGCTTCATGTTTAGATCTCATGAGCTGCCCTACATGATTGAGATCACCGTTATGTAATTCTACATGTTTGGTTTGTTGGGATCCGATGAATATTGGTGTTATGATTGAGTTGCTGTACTGAATATTATCTTTTGTTATCTCTATGTTGTTTATGATCTTGCATGCTCTCCGTTGTTAGTAGCTATCTTGGCCGAGTAGTTGCTAGTGACTCCAAGAGGGGGTATTTATGCTTGATAGTGGGTTCATGCCTCTATTTAACCTGGGGAAGTGACAGAAACCTCTAAGGTTGTAGATGTGCTGTTGCTACTAGGGAGAAGACAACATTCATATGCTCAAGGGCATATGCTTTGTTTACATTACACACTTTGCTTAATGCAATTATCTGTTGTTCGCAACTTAATACTTGTGGAGTTCTCGGGTTGATTCGCCACAAGTGGATTATTAGTCATAGATGCAGCTGGATGGCGGTCTATGTATTTTGTTGTAATACCCAGAGTAAATCTCATAGTGATCTTCTTGACATATCACGTTTATCTTTATTCTATCAATTGCCCAACTGTAATTTGTTTACCCAGCATGTGTTATTTATCTTATGGAGAGACACCACTAGTAAACTGTGGACCCCGGTCCTATTTCCATCATATTGCTATCACCTGTTTACTTTACTCGCACTGTTTACTTTACTCGCATACTATATTGGTTTCCACTCGATACACTCATAACCTTTGTTTCAAGCAAACCGGTGAGATTGACAACCTCATCGCAAGTTGGGAATAAAGTACTTGGTTGTGTTGTGTGCAGGTTCCGCGTTGCTACTGGCCGAAGACGAGTCAACAAGTATCGTTAAACGGCGCCCATGTTGGAGTGCTATTAAGCCAGTCTGCATCACCTTCAGTCGTTTGTCTCTCCTCTCCAAGAACGATAAACCTTGATTTCTTAACTGAGGGAAAACCAGCTGCTATACTCATCACACCTTCCTCTTGGGGTTCCCAACGGGCTGGTCATTCACCACGCACAAGGACCAACTGTCAACTAGGCAATCAGCTGTTTTTCTGGCGCCGTTGCCGAGGAGGAAGTAGAAGACTTCTGCGAGGGGAGTTTTTGCACGCACATCCTTTACTTTGTTATTGTTTTGCTTTACTTTATTTATTTTACCTGCATCGTTTTATATCAAAAACCCAAAAAAAATTAGAATCCTTGGTAGCTGTTTTTATTTGTTTGCTTTTAGTTTTGTTAAAATGAGTAATCCTGAAGTAGAAGTTTATAGTTTTAAGCAACAAGGGGGAGAAAGTTTAAAGGATGCTTGGTATCATATTAGCAATGCTCATCATAGGTGTGCCAAAAAGCGCTCTACCACGATCCTCCTTAGAAATTTTTATGTTGGTATATCTAGTTGGAATAGGTATGTTCTCGATACTCTTACAAGAGGTAATTTTCTGGGTACTCCCGCTGGAGAAGCATTCACTATAATTGAAAGTTTAGTGGGAATACCACCTATTCATGTTGCTAAAACTGAGACCACCTTGGAGGAGGTGGTAGAAAGGCTCAGCTCTTTAGAGAAAAGTTTGCCAAGTATCCCAGAAAATGCTAGCCGAGTTAGTGAATTAATAGAGAATATTGGTAAGAGAATCACCGTTTTAGAGGCTAGCACTACTCTTGATAATCAAAACTTGAGGATTGGTAAACTAGAGGAGTCCATGGAAACTCTTAGCTTAATCTTCTCTTCTCTTAAATTTAAGAAAGAGAAAGTATTTGTTGGAAAAGAGCAAAAATTTATGTATGTTCCCAAGGTTTCTGCGCTTAAATCTCAACATGTTCTTAAAATTGGTAAGACTCTTAGTTCCACTAAGGGTGACTTGCAGGTTGGATCATCTTCGGGAACTTCCAAAGTGCCTACTGAGGTAAGTGATGCTTCATCACTTGATATTACTTGATTCACAATTTTCTGCGCCTAGCTCAAAGGCGTTAAAGAAAAGCACTCTTGAGAGATAACCCAATGTTTTATTTTCAGTAATTTTTCTTTTATTTGAGTCTTGGAAGTCATTACTACTGTAATGACCGCTCCTTATCTTGTTTATTTTGTTTTTGTGCCAAGAGAAGCCTCTAATTTGAGTGAGGTAAAGATTTGGGGATGTTGCTGTCCTGAAACTGTTTTCGGTGCTGCACCGTAAAAATTCGTATAAATTCTCTGTATATCTTTTGGACCTGCGATTTCTTGTGCATATGCCCCAGGTTATATCCAAATTTTCTTTAGTTGAACACTTTTTGATTTGAGCAACAGAAAACCCCTCAAAAATTTGACCTTTGTCAGCTGTTCTGTTTTGACAGATTTCTACCAATATTTGTATTTGCCACTTTATCGCTTTTTTTTGAGTTCTTTTGATCATGGAACATTTGGGGAAGTTGCTACAGTAGTATTTGCTATATATTTGGTGGTTTTTAGTTGAAACCTGAAGGAAAAAGAGGTTGATTATATGTTATGCTACACTAATGTTGCTAATAGATTTGTGTTTAGTTTTGTATGAAGAAAGTTTTCAAGTGTAGGGATTGGAGAATGATGAGATGAGTTGAAGAATGGATAAAAGCTCAAGCTTGGGGATGCCCATGCATCACCCCAAGAAATATCCAAGAAGTACAAGCGTCAAAGCTTGGGGATGCCCCCGAGGCACCCCTTCTTCATCGGCAAAAAATCAGGTCACCTTTCAAAACACTATATTTTTATTGCTTCATGCACTATGTGTTTTTCTTGGAGCGTCAGTTGTTTTAGTTTTCTTAGTTTGTTTAGTTTTGTTTGCTGCAATAAATGGTTGGACCCCAACAAATTTCTTTTGGAGAAGTTTCCTTGCTTTTCATTTGCCAAGAACGCTCTAGTTTTCATTCTTATCAAAAACCGAGTGTTCTTCTTTTTCTGCTACTGCTTTTGGTTTTCGTTTTCGCCTTGATTTGCGTTCAGACCTTGTCATATCTTTTCATCAAGGTGTATTTTTGCCTCTGATCTTTATTGGTTTTCATCAAAAGAGGTGTCTTTAAAAATTTCAAATGGTGTTGGAAAAGAGAAAAAGCTTTGTGCAAAAAAAGTGGTACAAGAAGGAGCTTGTGTAGACTGCGGCTTAGGCTTTTTCATGTCATGCTTGATGTCTTTTTGATAGTATGCTTAGTGGTTTTGCTGTAGCATGACTTGTCTCAAATAACTGAGATTGCTTAATGAGCCTTTGAAAAAATCATGCATTGTTTTTATTGTATGGAAGCATTATTTTGGTTTTCTCCTTGATGCTTTATTTGGGTTGACTTGGCGCATGCTCACACATGTTAGACTCTTACAAAGTCATCAATAGCCTCTATGATCATTTAGTTTTTGACTTTTGATGCCATCTTATGCTTCTTTTAATGTCGCTTTGTCGCTTTGCATGATTATGACAATTATTGCTCTCTTAGTTGGTCTCTCCTAGTCTTTTGCTAGCCCTCGCCTTGTACTGAGTATGAGCTCTACTCGTGCATCCAACTCCTAAAAGCCAAAGTTTTCCAAAGTGTCCACCATACATACCTACTAGCAATTTGCTATTCTAAGTAAATTTGACTTGCTTTTATTTTCTCTTCAAATTAAACTCTTACCAGTGTTATGCGAAATTCGGTCAGTAAAGCTCTCACAAACCGGAAGGCACACTTTACTTTTTCCTGTTCTTAAAAATTTGACATTGTGGCCTCTTATGTTGAGTTGTTATGCTTGCAAGTTGTAAGTTGGAGACTAGCCCAGCCATGCAGTCATGGGCAAGCTTTCAACATTGCACTTCTTATTTGAGTTGATATCGTGATCTTTTATTTATGGATGCCCGCGGTGTGAAATGAATTGGGAATCTTGTGGGGATCATGGAGTTTGTATATGTGTTAGGGAAACGCCAGGCCACTAATCAAAGCCATGCATAATTCATGGTAGAAATTTGCAGCATACCCATGGTGAACATTCGACGACGCATCTCACAATAAAAAGCTAAACAAATGGCAAATAAAAGAGATATCGAGGTGTTCATTGTCTACTTGTCCTGTCATTTTGATGTGGGCTTGTTCCATGTCATTGGGCACGGAGGAACCCCATTGGCGGTTGATACGTTTCAAACGTATCTATAATTTTTGATGCTCCATGCCTTGTTTTGAACCATTTGCTTATTGTGTTGTTACACTTAGTGGCATTTTTATGCATTTTCCAGAACTAACCTATTAACGAAGCGCCACAGTGCCAGTTCCCTATTTTCTGCTATTTTTGTGTTTCAGAGTGATACACAGGAATTATTCTCGGAATTGGACGAAACCACTTCCTGAAGTCTTATATCAAGGGGAGGCTCCCAAACATCCGGAGACCTGACGGAGGGGGGCCACATGGCCCCCACACACAGGGGCGGCGCGGCCACCCCCCTGGCCGCGCCGGGCCCGTGTGAGGGACCGTGGTCCCTCCTCTGACAGCTCTCCTTCGCCTACATATACCCCCTGACGAGAAAAACCTAAGACCCGATCAGTTTTCTAGAACACATCGCGATCCACCGCCGCCGTCGACACGATGATCGGGAGGGTCCAGAAGCTCTTCCCGGCACCCTGCCGGAGAGGGGAATCGCCACTGGAGGTCTCCTTCATCTCCATGATTGCCTCCGGAGCGATGAGTGAGTAGTCTACCTTGGACTATGGGTCCATAGCAGTAGCTAGATGGTTGTCTTCTCCACTATGTGCTTCATGTTTAGATCTCATGAGCTGCCATACATGATTGAGATCACCGTTATGTAATTCTACATGTTTGGTTTGTTGGGATCCGATGAATATTGGTGTTTATGATTAAGTTGCTGTACTGAATTATATCTTTTGTTATCTCTATGTTGTTTATGATCTTGCATGCTCTCCGTTGTTAGTAGCTATCTTGGCCGAGTAGTTGCTAGTGACTCCAAGAGGGGGTATTTATGCTTGATAGTGGGTTCATGTCTCTATTTCACCTGGGGGAGTGACAGAAACCTCTAAGGTGGTAGATGTGCTGTTGCTACTAGGGAGAAAACAACATTCATATGCTCAAGGGCATATGCTTTGTTTACATTACACACTTTGCTTAATGCAATTATCTGTTGTTCGCAACTTAATACTTGTGGAGTTCTCGGATTGATTCACCACAAGTGGATTATTAGTCATAGATGCAGTTGGATGGCGGTCTATGTATTTTGTTGTAATGCCCAGAGTAAATCTCATAGTGATCTTCTTGACATATCACGTTATCTCTATTCTATCAATTGCCCAACTGTAATTTGTTTACCCAGCATGTGCTATTTTATCTATGGAGAGACACCACTAGTGAACTGTGGACCCTGGTCCTATTTCCATCATATTGCAATCACCTGTTTACTTTACTCGTACTGTTTACTTTACTCGCATACTCTACTGTTTTCCACTCGATACGCTCATAACCTTTGTTTCAAGCAAACCGGTGAGATTGACAACCTCATCGCAAGTTGGGAACAAAGTATTTGTTTGTGTGTGTGCAGGTTCCGCAAACACCTTCAGTCGTCATTGTCTCTCCTCTCCTGTTCGATAAACCTTAGTTTCTTAACTGAGGGAAAACTTGCCGCTACACTCATCATACCTTCCTCTTGGGGTTCCCAACGGGCTGGTTATCCACCACGCACAAGGACAGTTTGCTCCTACGTCAACCACACGCCACAGCTCTTTTCTGGCGCCATCACCAAGTAGCAGCAACCCGTTTTCTAGCGCCGTTGCCGGGGAGGAAGAGAAGTCTTCTACGAGGGGAGTTCTTCGCACACACATTCTTTACTTTGTTATTGTTTTGCTTTACTTTATTTTATTTTACCTGCATTGCTTTTTATATCAAAAACCCAAAAAAAAAAAATTAGAATCCTTGGTAGTTGTTTTTACTTGTCTTGCTTTATCATGCTTTCTATCAATGGTTGGTTTCTTTGAAACTAAATCTTTTTGGCAAGGTGGGTTCACGGAAGAGCAGCAAAATTATTATGATGAACACCGCTTGTCACAAAAAGGGAAACACTTATGGGAACAAATCAATAGATTATATATCATTGCTAGAAATGTGTGCTCTACTTATAATGTTACCTATTGCTTTGATAGATCTTATTGCTGTAGGAGGTATAAACACCTCCCTTTTCAATGTGAGTATAATGATGATGTTACCATATCTTCTTATATTAATGGAAATTATGACTTTTATGATGTGGAACAAATTGAGGAATTTATTGCTTGGAAGGGTGCATTCGAACTTGCTTATTTGCTTGAAAATATTGATGATGCACCTTATAAATATGAGGTTTATGATATACTCACATTTTGCTTTGATAATTACAAGGAAGGAAATGGCTATATTCTTAAATATCTTAATAGATTCTCTCCAACGGAAGAGACTAATGCCTTGAAGGAGCCTATGGAAGAAGAAATTGGAAGCTCATTGGATGAAAAAGAGGAGGAGAGTGATGATCAAGAGGAGAAAGAATGGAGCTACCCATGTCTACCTCCCAATAAGAGTAACTCTTTAACTAATACCTTATTTGATCGCCCTCCATGCTTAACAAAGGAGGGTGAGTGTGATATTTATATTGTTGATTTTGTTCATGATGCTACTGAAAATTATTATGAGAGAGGAAAATATGGTTGTTGGGATTCTCATGTTACTAAAACACCTCTCTTTTTATTGAAAGTTCTGAAATTGCTCTTGTTTTATCTACCCATACTTGTGGCTATGCACTTCTTTGATTTATTTTCTTACAAGATTCCTATGCATAGGAAGTGGGTTAGACTTAAATGTGTTTTATATTTGCTCCTTGATGCTCCTTTTGGCTTCCATTCATATTTCTTATGTGAGCATCTTCGCAATTTTCTGCGCCTAGCTCAAAGGCGTTAAAGAAAAGCACTCTTGGGAGATAACCCAATGTTTTCTTTTTAGTACTTTTTCTTTTATTTGAGTCTTGGAAGTCATTACTACTGTAATGACCGCTCCTTATCTTGTTTATTTCGTTTTTGTGCCAAGAGAAGCCTCTAATTTGAGTGAGGTAAAGATTTGGGGATGTTGCTGTCCTGAAACTGTTTTCGGTGCTGCACCGTAAAAATTCGTGAAAATTCTCTGTTTATCTTTGGACCTGCGATTTCTTGTGCATATGCCCCAGGTTATATCCAAACTTTTCTTAGTTGAACACTTTTTGATTTGAGCAACAGAAAATCCTTCAAAAATTCGACCTTTGTCAGCTGTTCAGTTTTGACAGATTTCTGCCAATATTTGTGTTTGCCACTTTATCGCTTTCTTTTGAGTTCTTTTGATCATGGAACTTTTGGGTAGATTGCTACAGTAGTATATGCTATATATGTGGTAGTTTTGAGTTGAAACCTGAAGCAAATAGAGGATTGATTATATGTTATGCTTGCACTAATGTTGCTAATAGAATTGTGTTTAGTTTTGTATGAAGGAAGTTTTCAAGTGTAGGGATTGGAGAATGATGAGATGAGTTGAAGAATGGACAAAAGCTCAAGCTTGGGGATGCCCAGCACCCCAAGAAATATCCAAGAAGTACAAGCGTCAAAGCTTGGGGATGCCCCCGAGGCACCCCTTATTCATCGGCAAAAATCAGGTCACCTTTCAAAACACTATATTTTTATTGCTTCATGCACTATGTGTTTTTCTTGGAGCGTCAGTTGTTTTAGTTTTCTTAGTTTGTTTAGTTTGTTTGTTTGCTGCAATAAATGGTTGGACCCCAACAAATTTTCTTTGGAGGAGATGTACTCGTTTTCATTTGCGATGAACGCTCAATTTTTAATAAGAGTAAAAAACGGAGTTGATCGAGCGTTCATCTTTTTCTGCTACTGCTTTTGGTTTTCGTTTTTGCCTTGATTTGCGTTCAGACCTTGTCATATCTCTTCATCAAGGTGTATTTTTGCCTCTGATCTTTATTGGTTTTCATCAAAAGAGGTGTTTATAAAAATTTCAAATGGTGTTGGAAAAGAGAAAAAGCTTTATGCAAAATAGTGGTACAAGAAGGAGCTTGTGTAGAGTGCGGCTTAGGCTTTTTCATGTCATGCTTGATGTATTTTTGATAGTATGATTAGTGGTTTTGCTGTAGCATAACTTGTCTCAAATAACTGAGATTGCTTAATGAGCCTTTGAAAAAATCATGCGTTGTTTTTATTGCATGGAAGCATTATTTTGGTTTTCTCCTTGATGCTTTATTTGGGTTGACTTGGCGCATGCTCACACATGTTAGACTCTTACAAAGTCGCCAATAGCCTTCATGATCATTTAGTTTTTGACTTTTGATGCCATCTTATGCTTCTTTTAATGTTGCTTTATCGCTTTGCATGATTATGGCCATTATTGCTCTCTTAGTTGGTCGCTCCCAGTCTTTTGCTAGCCCTCGCCTTGTACTGAGTATGAGGTCTACTCGTGCATCCAACACCTAAAAGCCAAAGTTTTCCAAAGTGTCCACCATACATACCTACTAGCAATTTGCTATTCCAAGTAAATTTGACTTGCTTTTATTTTCTCTTCAAATTAAACTCTTACCAGTGTTATGCGAAATTCCGTCAGTAAAGCTCTCACGAACCGGAAGGCACACTTTACTTTTTCCTGTTCTTAAAAATTTGATATTGTGGTCTCTTATGTTGAGTTGTTATGCTTGCAAGTTGTAAGTTGGATTCTAGCCCAGCCATGCTGTCATGGGCAAGCTTTCAACATTGCACATCTTAATTGAGTTGATATCGTGATCTTTTGTTTATGGATGCCCGCGGTGTGAAATGAATTGGGAATCTTGTAGGGATCATGGAGTTTGTATATGTGTTAGGGAAACGCCGGGCCGCCAATCTAAGCCATGCATAATTCATGGTGGAAATTTGCAGCATACCCATGGTGAACATTCGACGACGCATCTCACAATAAAAAGCTAAACAATATAGCAAATAAAAGAGATGTCGAGGTGCTCATTGTCTGCTTGTCCTGTCATTTTGGTGTGGGCTTGTTCCATGTCATCGGGCACGGAGGTACCCCATTGGCGGTTCTCAATGATATGCATATACTTACAATGACAAGAGCCTTGCTTGGGACTCTAAGTAAAGTAGCATGAGGTTTGGGTACTCGTATTCACGGGGCACGAGGTTTTCAACTTATGATTTGTCAAGAATATGCATCATAATTGTTCTCACATTAACTTTAACCATTCAAGATGCTTATGATGGGGGCAATGAGAGCTCAAAGCCGGTAAGTACCATAATTTTTGAAGGTTATAAAACTTGCAATCACTGCTTCCCTTTGCGAAGGGCCTTTCTTTTACTTTTATGTTGAGTCACCACCTTCTTTCTTTATGCACAATTAAGAGAGCATAGTTGTCATTCTTAGTGTGATATGCATTGTCCCAAAGTTCATTGATTGATTCATATTGTTGGTTTCACTTGTTCTTAAATTATTTGTATCTAGTCGCCCTCTTAAACTTTGAGATGTCCTATGCATTTATGTTTTGCTCTCTTTGAAGGACAAGCTGAAAACCACTTGTATGTTTTTCCTTATGATTTGAACACATGTTTGACTTTCATTGTTTCATTATCATGATATTTTGTTTGTGTTCATTTGCATGTTTACAACATGGTTGCTAAGTTCTTATTGTCATGATTATATCTTCATGCCCATGTTTTAAGTTCTATTGATCCCAGCTCACCAATGCTTACATATATGATCAAGATTGTGTAGGTGCATGTCATCTCAAAAATTATTCTTTTGTTATCACTTACCTACTCGAGGACGAGCAGGAGTTAAGCTTGGGGATGCTTGATACGTCTCAAACGTATCTATAATTTTTGATGCTCCATGCCTTGTTTTACACCATTTGCTTATTGTTTCGTTACACTTAGTGGCATTTTTATGCATTTTCCGGAACTAACCTATTAACGAAGCGCCACAGTGCCAGTTCCCTGTTTTTTGCTGTTTTTGTGTTTCAGAGTGATACACAGGAAATATTCTCGGAATTAGATGAAACCACTTCCTAAAGTCTTATATCAAGGGGAGGCTCCCAAACATCCGGAGACCTGACGGAGGGGGGACAAGTGGCCCCCACACACAGGGGCGGCGCAGCCACCCCCCTGGCCGCGCCGGGCCCGTGTGAGGGACCGTGGTCCCTCCTTTGACTGCTCCCCTTCGCCTACATATACCCCCTGATGAGAAAAACCTAAGACCCGATCAGTTTTCCAGAACACATCGCGATCCGCCGCCGCCGTCGACCCGGAGATCGGGAGGGTCCAGAAGCTCTTCCTGGCACCCTGCCGGAGAGGGGAATCACCACCGGAGGTCTCCTTCATCTCCATGATTGCCTCCGGAGCGATGAGTGAGTAGTCTACCTTGGACTATGGGTCCATAGCAGTAGCTAGATGGTTGTCTTCTCCACTATGTGCTTCATGTTTAGATCTCATGAGCTGCCATACATGATTGAGATCACCGTTATGTAATTCTACATGTTTGGTTTGTTGGGATCCGATGAATATTGGTGTTTATGATTAAGTTGCTGTACTGAATTATATCTTTTGTTATCTCTATGTTGTTTATGATCTTGCATGCTCTCCGTTGTTAGTAGCTATCTTGGCCGAGTAGTTGCTAGTGACTCCAAGAGGGGGTATTTATGCTTGATAGTGGGTTCATGCCTCTATTTAACCTGGGGGAGTGACAGAAACCTCTAAGGTTGTAGATGTGCTGTTGCTACTAGGGAGAAAACAACATTCATATGCTCAAGGGCATATGATTTGTTTACATTACACACTTTGCTTAATGCAATTATCTGTTGTTCGCAACTTAATACTTGTGGAGTTCTCGGATTGATTTGCCACAATTGGATTATTAGTCATAGATGCAGTTGGATGGTGGTCTATGTATTTTGTTGTAATGCCCAGAGTAAATCTCATAGTGATCTTCTTGACATATCACGTTTATCTTTATTCTATTAATTGCCCAACTGTAATTTGTTTACCCAGCATGTGTTATTTATCTTATGGAGAGACACCACTAGTGAACTGTGGACCCCGGTCCTATTTCCATCATATTGCTATCACCTGTTTACTTTACTCACACTGTTTACTTTACTCGCATACTATATTGTTTTCCACTCGATACACTCATAACCTTTGTTTCAAGCAAACCGGTGAGATTGACAACCTCATCGCAAGTTGGGAACAAAGTACTTGGTTGTGTTGTGTGCAGGTTCCGCGTTGCTACTGGCCGAAGACGAGTCAACAAGTATCATTAAATGGTGCCCTTGTTGGAGTGCTATTAAGCTAGTCTGCATCACCTTCAGTCATTTATCTCTCCTCTCCAAGAACGATAAACCTTGGTTTCTTAACTAAGGGAAAACCAGCTGCTATACTCATCACACCTTCCTCTTGGGGTTCCCAATGGGCTGGTCATTCACCACGCACAAGGACCGACTGTCAACTAGGCAATCACCGGCCGTCAAAGAAGAAGCGTTCCTGCCGCCATGAGGTTTCGTGCCTATGGTCGAGAGAGGACGCCTAACAAATCGGAGCGTGGCAGAGAGGTTTTTCATGCCGAGCATGCGCCACCCGCAGCGCCCGAATATTTGAACTGGTCAGAGCACCCGATCGGTTTTGATCGGTCAGATCACCCACCAAAGATCCCGTGCCCTGGACACCACGCTTTGGTCCTCGAAGCACAGATCGGAGGCTTTACCTCTAAGAAAGTGTTCATGGATGGAGGGAGCAGTCTAAACCTCATCTATGCAGACACACTACGCAAGATCAAGATTCCGATGGACAAACTCCCGCCGACGGAAACATCCTTCCACGGTATCATCCTAGGGAAGCCGACATACCCTCTCGGTGCGATACACCTAGATGTCATTTTTGGTACTCCTGCAAACTTCAGGAAGGAGAAGATCGAGTTCGAGGTCGTCGATTGGCCCTTGCAGTACCATGCCATTCTCGGGCGACCGGCGTTTGCTCGATTCATGGTGGTGCCACACTATGCTTATCTCAAGCTGCAGATGCCCGCAAACAGAGGATCACTAACGACAGCGGAAGTTTTGCCCGCTCTGAAAACTGCGACAAGGACTTCAACAGCATGTCCCAGATGTTCGGGGTGCACGAAGAGCTCAACCACATCAGGGAGAGTACCAACATGGATGTCGATCCACCGGCGCAGCAGAACGCCCCAGAACTATGATTTGATGCCAGCAAAGACACTCGAGAGCACCAGATCCACCCGACGGACCCAACCAAAACCGCGCGGGTGTCAAATTCTCTTTCTCCTGCATAGGAAAGCGCCCTCGTCTAGTTCCTCCGTGAGCACTGGAGGATGTTCGCCTGGTGTCCAGCAGATATGCTAGGCATCCCCAGGGAGCTCGCCGAGCACGAATTGAAGATTTTTCCTAACGCAAAGCCGATCAAACAGTCTATGCATCGCTACAACCCAGAAAAGGCCCAATCAATGGGCGAAGAGATAAATCGCCTCCTCGAGGCGAAGTTTATCAGAGAGATAAAGGAGGCCACATGGCTTTCACCACCGGTCATGGTGGAAAAGAAGGACACCAAGATCTACAGAATGTGCATCGACTTCACGGTGCTAAATAAGCATTGCCCGAAAGACTACTTTACTCTACCCCGAATTGACCAGATCAGCGATTCCACCGCGGGCTGCGAGCGTCTCTCGTTTCTCGATGCGTATTTCGGGTACAACCAGATAAGATTAAAGGTCGAAGACGAGGACAAGACGGAGTTCATCACCCTGCACGGGGTATATTGTTACATGAAGATTCCCTTCGGGCTCAAGAATGCTGGAGCCACCTATCAGCGGTGTATGCAGACGTGCTTGAAGGAACAGATCGGCCGCAACATTGAGGTCTACGTCGATGACATCGTCATCAAGTCCATGAAGGCAGACAGTTTGCTCGATGATCTGCAGGCCAACCTCGACCGATACAGCATCAAACTCAACCCGAAGAAGTGTTCCTTCGGAGTACCTACAGGCCAGCTACTGGGCTACCTCATCTCTAAGAGAGGAATCAAGGGTAACCCAGAGAAGATTCAAGCTATCATCAACATGCAGCCGCCAAAGACGCTTTGACATGTCCAGCAGCTGACAGGTCGACTAGCAGTGCTTAGCCGCTTTATCAGCAAGCTCGGTGAAAAGGCTCTCCCCTTTTATCGGCTCCTCCTGAAGATGGACAACTTCACTTCGATAAAAGAGGCGCAGGCCGCGTTCAACGACCTTAAGCGTCGCCTTTCGACGTCCCCGGTCTTAGTCACTCCTCGAGAAAAAGAACCGATGTTACTGTACATAGCCGCAACGAATCAAGTGGTCAGTTCCTCCCTGGTGGTCGAACGCGCAGAAGATGGCAAGGAGCACGGAGTGCAAAGACCGGTGTACTATCTCAGCGAGGTCCTGTCTCCGACCAACCAAACATACCCCCATTACCAGAAGCTGGCATACGCCATCTACATGACTGGAAAGAAGCTGCCGCACTACTTCGAGTGCCACTCCATCATAGTAGTGGCCTCAACTCTAGTATCCAGCATACTCAACAACCCCGACGCCACGGGGCATGTTTTGCTCTGGGGAATCACTCTGGGGCCATGGGAGATTACGTACCAGTGGCAGTCGGCGATCAAGTCGCAAGTTTTGCCAGATTTCATAGCCGAATGGACCGAAGCACAGATGCCCGAACTCCCGGACTTGTTGAATTGTTGGACTATATACATCGATGGGTCGAAGCGAGTTTCAGGAGCAGGAGCAGGAGTGGTCCTCGTGTCACCACAGGGGGACAAGATGCACTACGTCCTACATACGCGCTTCACGAACCCCTCGAACAATGAAGCGGAGTACGAAGCCGTTCTGCACGGTATGCGTATGGCGAATGCCTATGGTGCCACTCGCATCAAGATCCACGGGGACTCGAACCTCATTGCCTAGCAAGTCATGAAGGAGTGCGACGCGACCTGCGCAAACATGATCGTGTATCGTACAATGCACGATAAGCTCGAAGGCAACTTCGAGGGGTGCGAGGTGACCCACATCGGCAGGGAAAGCAATGAAGAGGCAGACAACTTTGCCAATATTGGGTCTAAATGTCTGCCGATCCCGCCAGGAGTTTTCTTTGAGGAGATATTCGAGCGCTCCATCAAAATCAAGCCAGCCATCGACCCGGCGTTAGCAACACGCTCGGGGGCTAACCAGCCAAGTCCTACCCTAGCAGCGGGAACAGAAGACCTATCCAAGGAAACGACCACAGTCATGCTCATCGAGGCAGTCTGGACGAAGCCATACTTGGCCTACCTGATATGAGGCGAACTCCCAGAAGATACCATCCATCATCGATAGATCATGCGGTGTTTCAAGGCCTTCACGATAATCAACGGAGAACTCTACAAGCGCAGCACCACAGGGGTCCTCCAACGGTGCATAGCACCCGAGGACGGAGTCGCCCTTCTTTGAGATATCCATGAAGGAACCTGCGGGCATCATGCCAGCAGCCGAACCCTCGTCGCCAAGGCTTTTCGATCGGGGTTCTACTGGCTTTTGGCCCTTCACGATGCCAAGAACATCGTCCAGTATTGCGACGCATGTCAACGCCACGAAGCCTCATGCACCCGCATCAGAACTGCGCACCATACCCGTTGCATGGCCCTTCGCGCAATGGGGACTCGATCAAGTAGGACCTTTGCCCAAATCATCTCGAGGAAGCCACACTTACCTGATGGTCGCCGTTGAAAAGTTCTCCAAGTGGATCCAAGCCGTCGCAGTCACCAATCAAGAAGCGACTACGGCGGTCAAGTTCTTCGAGTCCATCATCTACCGATATGGCGTACCGAACAGCATCATCACCGACAACGGCACCAACTTCACCTCTGGCGAATTTCAAGAGTTTGCCAAAGAGTTCGGCATCAAGATCAAGTACGCATCGGTGGTGCATCCCAAGTCCAATGGCCAGGTCGAAAAGGCCAACTGGCTCGTTTGCGGCAGCCTCAAGACGCGACTCCTTTGACCTCTCAAATGCGCAGCAGGCGCTTGGGTCGAGGAACTACCTTCAGTCCTTTGAAGCCTGCGTACAACGCCCAACTCGTCAATCGGCTACACTCCGTTCTTCCTGCTATTCAGTGCAGAAGCAGTGCTTCCTATGGATGTGCGGTACTGCGCACCCCGTGTCGAGGCCTATGTCGAAGAAGATGCACAAACAGTGATGGAAGATGCCCGCGATCTGCTGGACAAAGCGCGAGACGTAGCCCTTGCCCGATCGGCAGTTTACCAGCAAAGCCTACGCAA
Source organism: Dactylis glomerata (assembly GCA_007115705.1). Lineage (NCBI taxonomy): Eukaryota > Viridiplantae > Streptophyta > Magnoliopsida > Poales > Poaceae > Dactylis > Dactylis glomerata. Next base: position 950,754 of record QXEO01000055.1, read on the forward strand.
CTACCACAGCAGATGGGTACGCGGACGGTCCTTTGAGCCCGGCAACCTTGTGCTTCGTCTCAAACAAACAAGCACATCGAAGCTGGAATCACCATGGGAAGACCCATATCTCGTCCGTGAAGCAATCCCGGGAGGCGCATATCGACTACGCGACCCCAAGACAGGGGTGGACGTCGAAAACCCATGGAACGCCGCGCAGCTGTGCCGATTCTATCGTTAGAGCGGATAGATTTCCCTTTCCCTCTTTCTCTCTGTAACTAAGTGTTGGCAGCAGACCACGCTCAACCATTGTGCCTTCAGCGCCAAGCAATAAAGTATGATTCCTCATATCATTATTCGACCCACACTCGGGGGCTTTGCCTTAAAAATTACTCGACCCATACTCAGGGGCTTCGCCTTAAAAATTACTCGACCCATACTCAGGGGCTCTGCCCTTCGATCTACGCTCGGGGGCTTCGCCCTTCGACCTACGCTCGGGGGGCTCCGCCCTTCGATCTACGCTTGGGTGCTTTGCCCTTCGACCTACGCTCGGGGGCTCCGCCCTTCGATCTACGCTCGGGTGCTTCGCCCTTCGACCTATGCTCGGGGGCTTCGCCCTTCGACCTACGCTCGGGGGCTCCGCCATTCGATCTACGCTCGGGTGCTTTGCCCTTCGACCTATGCTCAGGAGCTCTGCCCTTCGATCTACGCTCGGGGTGCTTCACCCTTCAACCTACGCTCGGGGGCTCCGCCTTTCGACCTACACTCGGGGGCTCCACCCTTCGACCTATGCTCGGGGGCTCCGCCCGTCCATCTACGCTCGGGGCCTCCGCCCTTCGATCTATGCTCGCGGGCTCCACCCTTCGACCTATGCTTGCGGGCTCTGCCTTTTGACCGTGCAATTCAACAAAGACACGCAAGACTATACACCATCTGCAGAGGACAATACATCGACAAACTTCGCAGAAGCGCATACAAGATGCACACACTTGTTTCTACATACGACCAAGTCATTGCACGATAGCATCTCGATTCGCCCTCTGGCGATCACTCTCGGTGATGATCTGTCTCGCGATACAATCAGCAGTTTGCTTGCAAGCAGCATAATGTGCGTCCATGTTAACACGACCGCTGGGAGTCGGAGGCAACATCTTCACTAGTTCCATGTCGACCTCGGGATAATGAGCTCGCACGAAGGAGAGGGCGACCAGAGCCCCGCAGCGCAAGTGCTCACGGACGAAGTGATAGATGGCATCACCATTTTCGAAGCGACTAAGCAACACAGGGAGGCCATCGGGCTGATCGTTCAAAGGAAACATCGCTTCATGCACAAGTGCATGCGCGTCGCGGCTCGTTTCAGCTAAGACTCCAGCTTGAGCGATTCGATCTTGGAGTATAGTCAGCTTCATCGCCTTCGATCGATCAGCCCAGAAATTATCCGCAATCGAATTCACATGAGTCTGAGCTGTACGAAGATGCGCATTCACGCGCCGAGCCTCGGCCTCGCTGTCAATACATACATCTACATAAAAGGAGAAAAATCACACACTGTCGACCAGGAACAGAACAAATCAAGAGATCGAAAGACTTACATTTCATAGCCTTCCCAAGGTTTTCGATCTCTTCAAGAAGGAACTTCTCGGCGTTCGTGGCTCGCGAAGCTTTGGAGAGAGCAACATCGACCATTGCGGTGACTGTCTCGAACTCCTGCTGAGTACCCTTAAGCTGGTCGCGTAGGGAGCGGATCAAGGAAAGTTCGCTCATGGAAGGCGCTCGCCTCTCAACGGCGGAGGAAGAACTACCAACTGTTTTGTACTAAACAGGCCAGGCATCAGAACTCACGGACGAGCCCTGCACATGAGGCTCCCAGTCACAAATAGTCAGTGGTAACAAGACACAAACAAGCATAATATACATCGAAAGAAGGTAGCAATTGCCGAAGGCCGTTTCACAACAGGCAATATTTAGAAGATGGCCACAAACACAAAAGTGGCAACGCATCATCCATGACAAAAGTGTCCAGATCATCGGCCAGACTACGTCGAGCTACCGGCGGCTTTGCTGGACGGAGCACCTGACGCACTACGTTTTCGAGCCTTCGCAGCTGCCCTCTTGGCATTCCTATCCGCTAATAAGCTCGTCATCCGGGCAGACAAATCTCGGGCACGCTCAAGGAAGGCCTTGGGAGCAACGTCGCACCCGTCTTTGTCCTTCAGGTATGTGATCGTGACCTTGTCGACTTTGAATTCGACCCCGTTCATCATCATCATAGAGAAGACGGACTCGGAGCCGATGGTTACCTGTCGGCGAACCGCAACAACTAAAGGATCCTCGCCGTCCTCCTTCACCGCCAAGGCTTCGAGGATGCTGGCCATGGTGCTGCTTGTCGATTCCGGAGCAAAAATATCACGAACACATTCAAGTGTCGACCGCACCTTCACCAGAAGATCGCGCACCTCCCTGCAAAGGCGTTCGGCGTTGCCAACACTGGACTTGAGTCCAGCGGGCTCCTTCATCGCCGCAGCACCAAATTCAGCAGCAACTTCATAAACAAGCAAGACTTCAGTCAGCAAATAGAAGCGATCCTCATGAATCTTATGCTAAACGAAGAATAAGACTTACCGTGCAAGGAATCGAGGGTGGCCCACAGACGTTGTTGCAGGTCTTTCTCCTTCGACTCAGCCTCCACTTGCCGCTGATTGACAAGCTCTTGAGCCTTTGCTGAATTAGTTTTGAGCTGGGTGACCTCGTCGGCCAGGCCGTCAGCTTTCGCCTTCAGTGCAGAATTTCCGGCCGAAAGATCATCTATCAGAGCCTTCAACGAGGTCTTATTGGCGGCAGCTTGAGCAGCAATTCTTGATCACCCGATGGACAATGGAGTAAGCACAAAAGAAAAGATGTCGAGACAAGAATTCAGAAGGGACAGAAGAAAAAGAAATCACTTACGGTGCAGGTCCTCCAGCTGAGCAGACAACCGCTGATTCTCTTCTTCCAATGCAAGATAGTTCTTGCATATCCTTGATAGATCCCGAACGATAGGCTAAACCAGTGAAGACAAGAATGAGCCTCGAAAGGTTCTATTTTAGAGGGCAAGCCCAAGTGTAAACACTTAGACTCACCCTCGGGGGCTACTGATGGGTAAATATCAGATTCATAAAGTTAAGATTTTCGGACTTACATGGCATTTGGAACCAGAAGGCTCGCCGGAGGAAGAAACCAGAATAAGATCGGGCTCGACCGTATCCTTCTTCGGAGGGGGCGACGACTTCGGGAGGTCTTCCAGTGCAGTGTTCCCAACATCCTTCTCTTGCGAGTCAGCGGTCTGCTCGAGGGTGGAATCGTGGGGTCGAAATTGGAATCGATCACGATCACCCAAGCTCGCCGAAGTTTCCTCGGTCGTAGATCTGAAGTACGCAACGTAATCAAAATGAGACGAAGTCATCCAGGAAAGAAGTTCAACAGCGAAATCTTACGACGTATCAAGGCTGAAGTTTGGAAGAGCCCTTTTCCCCGCTCGCGAAGGAGGGCGGACGTCCAGAGATTTGGTGGGAATCGCCGCGCCATCATCATCGTCCGAGGAAGGAGAGCGGGCGCCAAGCTCCTCCGAATCTTTGACCCGATCAACATTTGCATGCCTCATCGAAGCACGTGATGTCGTGGGTGCGGCGGATCCTGACTCTTCTGGAACCTCGACGAAATCGCGCTCGGGATATTCTCCATCTTCAGGCTAGGGTGGATAGCATCAGACTATGTTGAGAATCTGGATAGAGCACTTTCGATCAGTTCTCAATGCGCCACAAGAAATTCATCACAAATCAGAGACATTCAGTCGAAAGACATATGAGGCGTACCTCAGTTCGGGGGTGTGACTTGCTAAAGGCTACTGTGCCGAAAATCTTCGGCACAATCGATTTCTTCTTCAAGTTAGTGACGGCGCGAACACCATCATCAATCTCGGCTTCCTTCAGTTCGTCGGAAGAAACACGCGTTGGGTCCCGGTGATCGGTGTAATCCCACATGCAGTGGGCCCGAGCGGCTAGCAGCTGGACCCGGTGCTCGATGAAGGTGCGGATGAGGTGGATGCCAAACAGCTCCTTCTTAGGCGTAGCCCGACACTGCTAGATCTTCTCCATCATAGGCTGCGTAATCTTTATCTCTTCTTCGGACAGCTCGTGCGCCCACGATGCCCGAGGCCGAATGACGGTGGTTGGCCGAAACTCTTCAAGCCCGAAGCTTTGTCCAGCATAGGGCTTGTCTCTGGCATAAAACCACTTTGTCCTCCACCCAGGATTGTTTTCCGGAGCCTGGAGGTTGAAATAGTCGACGTTTTGGCGCACCTGGCAGCTGAAACCACCAGTCTGGTAGTGCAGAGGGCGCCTGATGACGAAAATTCGGTGCCATAGCGCCCAGTGGGGCTCGATCCCCAGGAAACACTTTCAAAGCATGACGAAGCACGCAATGTGAAGAATGGTGTTGGGATTCAGGTCATGGAGCTGAATCCCATAGGCGAACAGAAGACCGCGAAGGAAAGGATGACGGGGAAACAAGAGTCCGCGGAGGAGGAATGCAAGGAAATTTACCTGGAAGCCTGCAGGTGGCCGGGGTATGATTTTTGGACTGGCGGCGAGAACTTCCGCCGGATCGTTCTTCACGAGGCCGATCTTCTCGGCGCTCGCCAGCTCCTTGTCTCCGATCTTGGTCTGGTCCTAGTTCCCAATGGCAGGCGGGTCAGCATCGGCGGTCTTGGCCTTCTTTGCGGCGGTGCTGCCGGCGGCACCGGTTGCGGTCGAGCCTCTCTTGCCCATGACGGCGGTGCTCAACGAGAACTTTGCGGGAGGGGAGGAAGGAGAGATGCGTTGCAGGAGAAGTGCGCAAGGAAGAAGATGACGGCGGTGGAGTGGGGTAAACAGTTACTCCTCCGGTGCCATTTTTATCTCACCCTGGGAAATCGCTGGTCCATCCTAGCCGCACGTTGCGAAGGGGAAGCAGATGGGTGAATCTGGCCGTCCATGTGTCAGCACCCCGCGCGCTGCGGCCTCCACTACGCACGGTGATTGAGGAGACATGGCAGACTTTTTTCACTCATGCGCGGGACGTGCGGTCAAACGTGGTCAACAGCCAGGGCGCGCTGCTATTGGGCCCACGGGACGTCCAGTCTTGTCAATGTCAGGTTATCCTTGCAGAGGATGGCGTGACAGCTCGAAGGAACCAAGCATCATCACTGACATCATTTTCTGTGAAGCTATTTCCTTTCGCCCTAAGGGAGAAGCTCGATTTCGGGTCCTCGTGTTTTCAAGGTATGTACTATTAAAATCCATGCTTCTTTAGTGCTGGGTGTTTCATGAAGTTTTTTCGCCCTCTTTATGCTATTCGGATGCAAGTATCGTCTCTTGAGCGGTCTTGCTCTTCGCTCGAAATTTTAATATAAGTCTCTCGAGAGCTTTCCGAGATTGGGTTTTCGGCAAGTTCACCCGAAAGGATCTTTGTGCTTTAATTGACATTGTCTTGGCATTCGAGTTGTGGATTCTTATCCCTCGGATTATTTATTATGGGCGATCAGTGCCTCCAGGCTTCACGAGCAAAGGGTCTCGATTCTCCAGTTTGTTGTATTCAGGCAGGCCCCATCGCGTTGCTTTTCGAGTTGTGGATTCTAATCCCTCGAATTGCCTTCTGGCTAGCAACGCCTTATTATTGATCAAGTCATGGCCATCAGCGCCGTTATTTTCATTCAACCGTGGGCTTCAGTCCCCAGGTTATCTCTGATTCAGGGCCAACAGTGCCTCAATTTCGACTCGGGAGTAAATTTCGGTTCCTCAGAATTTAACTCTATGCTTACACTTATGCTCACTCTTAATGCCCGAATTTTGGTGGCAATATACTAATTCGGATGCCGTATGTCAAATACGAAGGTAAGTCCACAGTTAGCAATACTAGATGACCCGGTATTCGTATCAAGCGCGCTCTGCCGAGAAAATTTTCGTACATATGGTATGAAGTTTTGCATCGATGAACGCATCGAGTGCCTTACAATTTACTGGGCTTCGACCTAATAAGTCCACACGCGACTCGGGTCGAGGTAGCGCCAGCCCACGCGGGTTCGAGTCGGGGGACTTGAATCTGAGTAAGCTAACCGATGTTTTTGCGACTATGCAATTAACTGGACCCGACGTGAGTCTCAGACTAGTTATGCCTATCCCCCTACCAACCAAACTATGTGATGAAGCCAAATCTACTGTCACTAATAATTCTGACAAGGTTGCAAAATATGTGGTACCCTCTAGACGTCAAGAGTATATTGATCAGGCTGCTAGCAATGACTCTGACGTGAAGAAAGACACAAAAATTATGACTGGAACACCTGCTGTTCAGATTGTGTTGCCTCAAGAAGTAAAGCCCACATTTAGAACTCCATGCAGATATTTGATGATTGATACAATTAAAATCAAAGTCTGATGCTTACGTGTTTTAGGAAAGGCCAAGGTAACGTTTGTAAAAGTGTATGACGTGCAATCTATAAGCACGTTTGGGTATGGCCTGGTCTTTTTGATTTTCGAGTCCAAGTTGGTCGGGCTTAGCCCAGTTTTTATTTCCTATATAATCAGGTAGGAGCGCTCTGTATTAGGGCAGACAATGTTTTGAGAAATAAAGGAATCAGAAAACGCCATGGCTTTGGCGGCCACTTCTGCGTGTACAAGTTAAGTATCGATCTGAGATCTGGTACGTATTCTTGGACAGAGATTGGAGCACAGCGCTGTAATCTGCTGCCGATTCCATCCGGGATCATCCACGTTTCTTCCTTGCTGTGAGGGTGAGCGTGTTGTTTGAGATCGGTTTGTTGTAAACCAATCTGCTGGACTTCTAGTAATTCAAGTTCTTGATTTGGTGCTAGTGCGGCTGTTGGCTGATTGGGCTACTTGTACTGCTAGTTGACGTGAGAAAGGAATTGGATAATTCTGCTTCTGAACAGATTTTTCTCGCGGCGTTGATTTCAGGCATACGCCGTATCATCTTGGTACTCAGAGCAAGGTTGTCTGCGGTGCAGATTTTTTTTTCTCCTCAGCTGTTTGATTTTGATACTTTGTAAGATGTCGCTGCATGATGATTCCGATCTGGATGGAGGAGAAATTCCTTTGAGTTCAAAAGTAACTGAAGATCTACGTATCCACCTGATGTCGATCAAAGGTGCCAATAAAAAGCTTCGCACAAAGGTTGCGGATATGTCTGCAAATATTGCAGGTGTTGAGGACAGGCTTAATGCACGTTTGACGACTAGTGATCGCCAACGGGATGACAGTTTGCGAGTGGTGACAGAGAGCCTAAATCGGTTGACTGCGGCAGTTTAGCGCCTAGAGGCAAGAGATGCGACAACCCGGCAGTCCCAGTCACCGCGGCGCAGCCGCAATCAGTCTGATGCTGATGTTTCTGATTTGTCTGATGCTCGTGGAGGCTATCAGCGCCGACCGCGACGTGTTGCGGAGGTTCACCATGGTGCTGGTCAGCGGCGCAACCAAGGTGGTGAAGCTGCTCAGGAGGACGGCGGTCTTGGTCGAATAAAGCTGACCATACCAGAGTACTCGGGACGTTCTGATCCGGAGAAGTACTTGGAGTGGGAGATGCGCGTGAACCAGATATTTGATGGCCACAATTATTCTGAAGAAAAGAAGGTTCGTGTCGCATTCATGGTATTTACTGAATATGCTCTTGTGTGGTGGGATAATAAGAACCGTACAGGAGAGCGACCCGCAACATGGGTTGACATGAAGCGTGTCATGAGGGAGATGTTTGTTCCCGCTTGCTACACTCGACAGCTTCATAGTAAATTGTGTCGTCTTGTGCAAGGTACAAAATCAGTTGATGCATACTACAAAGAGATGCAAACATTGATGATTCGTACAGCAGTACGTGAGTCCCCGGAGGCAACCATGGTTCGTTTCTTTGAGGGGCTGGAAGAAAAGATTCGCGACCGTGTTGATTTGATACAATATAATGATATACATGAGTTGCTTCATCAAGCGGAACGTGCTGAACGTTGGGTCTTGGATAAGCAAGCTGCGGAGATTCGTCCGAGTTACAGCCTTGGGAGACATAGTTCTTCTCATATTGACGATGGTAGTACTAAACCGGCTGCTTCTTACAAGTCGGTGAGCAATGAACAAGGCAAGGTAGCTGCTGCACATAAGGAGGTTTCTCAAGCTGCATCGAGCACATCTCATCATAGTAATATTGTATGCCATAAGTGTGGGGGGCGAGGGCACATAATGCGTATGTGTCCTAATAAAAAACAAATTTTGCTTGTTGATGATGCATATATTTCAGAATCTGAAGATGAGATGCCAGAACTTGAGGATGATACAAATAAAGATGATGGCAAGTCCATAGATTGTTGGCCTCACCTTAATGTGGCGAGTTTGATGGCGCATAAGGTTCAGCGTGATGACAAGGTAATTGTTGAACCTGGACAGCGGCGTAGCATTTTTCAAACAGCATGTACCATCAAGGGAGAAGTTTGCAAATTGATTGTTGATGGTGGAAGTGCAAGCAATATGATTAGTAAGGATGTGGTAGAGTCTCTTTCGTTGTCTACATGGGAACATCCGAAGCCATACTCTATGCAATGGATCAATGGCATTGGCAAGTTGAAGGTCACCCACAGAGTGAAAGTTCCTTTCTCCGTGGATGGGTATGTTGATAAAGTGGAGTGCGATGTTTTACCGTTGCATGTTTGTCATCTTTTATTGGGACGTCCATGGCAGCATGATGTCAATGCACTTCATCATGGGCGCACAAACAGGTACACTTTTATGCATAAGGGTGTGTTCTATGCTCTTCTTCCCAAAGATGCAAAGGATATACAGTGTACCATTGAGGTGTTTAAGACGCAGTCTAGAAGGCGTAGGTCGAAACCGAGGACGGTTTCCTTTGAAGGGAGGGAGGATGATGAAGCCAAATCTACTGTCACTAATAATTCTGACAAGGTTGCAAGATATGTGGTACCCTCTAGACGTCAAGAGTATATTGATCAGGCTGCTAGCAATGACTCTGACGTGAAGAAAGACACAAAAATTATGACTGGAACACCTGCTGTTCAGATTGTGTTGCCTCAAGAAGTAAAGCCCACATTTAGAACTCCATGCAGATATTTGATGATTGATACAATTAAAATCAAAGTCTGATGCTTACGTGTTTTAGTAAAGGCCAAGGTAACGTTTGTAAAAGTGTATGACGTGCAATCTATAAGCACGTTTGGGTATGGCCTGGTCTTTTTGATTTTCGAGTCCAAGTTGGTCGGGCTTAGCCCAGTTTTTATTTCCTATATAATCAGGTAGGAGCGCTCTGTATTAGGGCAGACAATGTTTTGAGAAATAAAGGAATCAGAAAACGCCATGGCTTTGGCGGCCACTTCTGCGTGTACAAGTTAAGTATCGATCTGAGATCTAGTACGTATTCTTGGACAGAGATTGGAGCACAGCGCTGTAATCTGCTGCCGATTCCATCCGGGATCATCCACGTTTCTTCCTTGCTGTGAGGGTGAGCGTGTTGTTTGAGATCGGTTTGTTGTAAACCAATCTGCTGGACTTCTAGTAATTCAAGTTCTTGATTTGGTGCTAGTGCGGCTGTTGGCTGATTGGGCTACTTGTACTGCTAGTTGACGTGAGAAAGGAATTGGATAATTCTGCTTCTGAACAGATTTTTCTCGCGGCGTTGATTTCAGGCATACGCCGTATCACTATGCTTTTTTGAGGCTCGAAATGAGTGCTACTTGAATTAACTGCTTCTGATGAACGAATCATTTGTATGCATGCTTTGCCTTTGTATCTTTCCAGGTAGGGTGAAGAATAAAAGTCTTGAATTAGAGTCCCTGCCATAGTCTTCGACTATCCCAGGCACTCGGGGGCTACTGACGAAGGAATGCCGAATTAGGACTTGTTTAGGGTTTATTCGAACCGCCTCTATCTGTAATTGGCTTGAAGAATAATCCTGAGATCCAACCTTCGCATATAAAAGGTTGGGAGGGAGATCCAAGAACCTCACTAGGTACTTTTTGCCACCACCCACTTGAGCGCTCGTAATCTCGAGAGCTTTCCACCTCTTGGCTAGATCGCATCTACGCCGCCATTGTATTCGCCCACTGTAAGCCACCTTATTAATAAAAGTCAGACAAGCAGGACGTAGGTCTTTACCCTATAAGGGGGCCGAACCTGGGTAAAACCTGTGTTTTCCTGTGTCATCTGATCGCCATCGAGTTCGTCGGATCCCACAAAGCTCTTTATATCTCGAAAGTCCTTAAGCATGAGCATTGCTGGGTTGAAACTCGTCAGCCCTCTTATACTCCGTCGTGTGGCCCAGGCCCAACATAAGTCTTCAGATTGTTTGCGTCGCGTATTAGTTCCTCCTCCTGTTCGTTCGACGGTTCGCCTAATTCGCGTCGCCTGTTCCGAGTCCCGACCTCCCGTCCCGAGATCGCTGCCTCCACACCAATTCCAACCACGTCGGCCATCGGCGCCCTTGCCAGCCTGTTCGCTCGCCGGCACCGCCGCCCAGCTTATCCGATCCGACAGAATCACAGCGAGTCAGCGACACAGGCTCCAGGCCCTGAAGTTCACACGTACAGACGGACTACGCAGGCCTGGGACTACGGAACTAGTTCGTGAAGTTACTACTTGATGAATTTTACAGTGCAAACGAAAAACCTGCCAGCTGTCGCATGTTTCTAAATTTCTAGACAGGGCAAATCATAGGAAAGACAAGGTGTCAATCGGGTTATGAGAAGAAAAAAACTGAGATTACAAGCAGCGACTCAGTCTCAAAAGGGTACTCTAGATAAATTTGTTGTGAAAAAAGTCTCAAACAAATTCTGAAAATCAAACTCAGTTGATCACGGTCATGGTGATAATGTGGTAGAAGTTGAGGCTCGTACTGTAGAATTTGAGGAAACTGACGATGGTAATATTGGTGATTGTTGAACATGTTTTGTACATGTATAGGGTAGGGTTTTGTACGTTGTACCTATAGTGTCTTTCTCCCTCATGTATTCATTGGGAGACTAGACCCGGTCACACCCCTGTACCTATATATGTGCCTTGTGCATGATCAATCAAGTTATCGATGCACCAAATACTTTCTACATGGTATCAAACACCGTATCGGTCTCTAACCCTAGCTTCCGCTCCACCTCCTAGCCGCCGCCGCCGCCAAGGGCCTGCCGCCGCCGCCGCCTCCTGGCCGCCGCCGCCCCAGCACCCCTAGCCGCCGCCGCTCCTCCTCCACCTACCCTGGCCGCCGCGCTCCCCTCCTCCTCTACCGCGCCGCCGCCATCACCCCAGCCGCCGTGCTCCCCTGCGCCGCCGCCCTCTCCCTTCCTCACCATGTCGTCAACCCCCGCCTCCTCTCGCACCAATCCGTTTGCTGGCCCCGATCCCGCTGTCATCTGCGACATCAACATCCGCAACCGCGTTCCCGTGACCCTCGATGCCACCACCGCCTCCTACCACCCCTGGAAGACCTACTTCTCTCTTCTCTTCCGTGAGGAGAATCTCCTAGATCATGTCGACGGCTCCACCGACTCGCGTGTCATGGCGGCCGATCCCGAGTGGACCTCGATCGACGCCACGCTCATCCGCTGGTTCTTCACCACAATCTCGCGCGACCTGTTTCACACCGTCGTCGCCGATGGTGATGATGCCGCCGCCGTGTGGATCAAGCTCAACGGCTTCTTCACCGACAACAAACTGCAGCGCCGCGTCTTCTTGCAGCAAGAATTCGTCAACTGCCATCAGGATGACCGGACCATCGACGAGTACACTCGTCATCTCAAGAAGTTGGCGGACGACCTGCGCGACATCGGCTCCAGGATCGAAGATGATCTTCTCCTCAGCACGCTTGCAGCCAACCTCAACGAGGATTTCGGTAACGCCGCCGGCAACCTCACCTTGATGACGGACCCCTCCTTTCCCAAGTTTGTCTCATACTTGAAGTTCGAGGAACGTCGGATGAAAGGGGTGAAGAAGCGCGCGCAGCATCAGGCCATGGCCGCCGGCACCCGCGGCGTGCCTCCCACCGCCCCGGCTGCTCCCCGGCCACCGTCGCAGCCTGCTCCGCAACCGGGGTTCTACCCCGCCCCTCCCGCTGCTCCTCAACAGCAGCAAGGCGGCGGGCGTCGCGGAGGCCGTCGCCGTGGAGGCGGCAACCAGCAGCAGCAGCCACAGGCGCCTGCGGGAGGCCAGGCGCAGGGGGGGGGGGCTCCGCGTCTGAACCAGCCCACCCCGCCCTGGTCCTATGGCACCAACCCATGGACCGGCGTGGTCCACGCGTACTCCATGCCGGTGCCTCGGGCACCCGCACCGAGCATTTTCGGCCCCCATCCGTCGACTCACCAGGCATACTTCGCCGGGCCAGCCGCAGCGCCCCCCGGCGCCCCCTACCTGACCTATGGCGTTGCGCCTCCCGCCGCCTCCTACCCGGGCTACTACGCGCCACCGACTGCTGCAGGCTCCACCGCCGCGCCACCGTCTGGGGGGTACCCTCCCCAGGTGCCGCCGCCGTGGGATCCCGCCCTCCTCGCCGCTCTGCACTCGGTGCCGTCCCCCAGCCACTACGGTGGTGGCGGTGACTACTTCATGGACACGGGTGCCACCGCTCACATGACAAACCATCCCGGTAACCTTTCATCCTCCACTCCTGTTCAAACTTCCACTCGCATCACCGTTGGCGACGGTTCCTCCTTACCCATTACACATGTCGGTCATAGGTCTTTTCCTTCCACGTCCACTCCTATTACCATGTCTAATGTTCTTGTCTCCCCTCACTTAGTTAAAAACCTCGTTTCTGTTCGTCGTCTTACTCGTGAGAATCCTATTACTGTTGAGTTTGACGCCGTTGGTTTTTCTGTGAAGGACGCCCGTACTCGGATGGTTCTCCACCGCTGTGATAGCTCCGACGAGCTCTACCCAGTGCACTCCACCACCGCTGCCACCCCTCGTCCTGCCGCCCTCGCCACTAGCGTCGACCTCTGGCATGCTCGTCTTGGTCATCCCAACTCCACCGTTTTGCGTCAGATTCTTCAGAGTTTTTCATTCTCATGTAATAAGGCTGAACACCATACTTGTCAAGCCTACCATCTCGGCAAGCATGTGCGTCTTCCATTTAGCGAGTCTACCACTATTTCTACTTTTCCTTTCCAGTTGTTGCATAGTGATGTTTGGACGTCCCCGGTTGCTAGCAACACGGGTTATTTATACTATCTGGTGATTTTGGATGATTTTTCTCATTATGTGTGGACGTTTCCACTTCGTCGTAAATCCGACGCTCTCGCCACTCTCACTACCTTCTATTCATATGTCACCACTCAGTTTGGTCATCCCATCCTTGCACTCCAAACTGACAATGGCAAAGAGTTTGACAATGCCGCCGTCCGCCATCTCCTCGCGTCACACGGCACCGTCCTCCGCCTAACTTGTCCCTACACGTCCCAATAAAATGGCCGTGCTGAGCGCGTCATTCGCACTCTTAACGATTGTGTCTGCACGTTGCTGTTCCACTCCTACATTCCCCCTCGGTTCTGGCCGGACACCCTCGCCACCGCCACCCTCCTTCTTAACATTCGCCCATGTCGTCCTCGCTGGAATTATGCTCCTCATCAGCTCCTCTTCGGCGCCCCCCGGCTTACGATGGTCTTCGGATCTTCGGGTGCCTTTGTTATCCTAGCACCGCGTCCACCACCCCTCACAAACTCGCTCCTCGTTCAGTCCCCTGTGTCTTCATTGGTTACCCTCCCAACACCAAAGGTTACCGGTGCTATGATCCCGTATCCCATCGCGTGTACACTTCGCGACACGTTTACTTTGATGAGCTGGTTTTTCCGTTTCAGCAGGCACCTCCCTCCAGCAGCACCGAGGCTCCAGCTGCGCCCGCGCCCTCTGAGGCCCCGGCTGCGCATGCGCCCCCTGCGGCCCCGGCTGCGCCCGCGCCCACTGTGGCCCCGCCTGCAGCCCCCGCTCGTGCGCCAACGCCCGGCCTGCCTTCTGCGCCGCCGGTCGCTTCGCCTTCTCCTGCTGCGGCTGCACCTCCCAACGGTGCAGTCACCCGCGCTCGGACCGGGATCCGGCGTCCCAATCCGCGCTACACCGACCCCGAGTACGCCTACGCTGCATCTACATCGGCGTCGGCGGCGTCTCCGCTGCCCTCCTCCGCTCGCGCTGCCCTTCGGGATCCGAACTGGCTTGCTGCTATGCGCAAGGAGTTCGACGCTCTGCAGCGCAACCGCACGTGGCAGCTCGTGCCGCGACCCCCTCATGCCAATGTCATCACCGGCAAGTGGGTCTTTCGGCATAAGACTCGCCCAAACGGTTCTCGCGAGCGCCACAAGGCGCGCTGGGTGGTACGCGGCTTTCGCCAGCGTGCAGGCGTGGACTTCACCGACACCTTCGCCCCGGTTGTCAAGCCGGGTACGATTCGCGTTGTCCTTCAGCTCGCTGCCTCTCGCGCCTGGCCGGTTCACCAGCTCGATGTGTCCAATGCTTTCTTGCATGGCCATCTCACCGAGTAGGTGTTCTGTCAGCAGCCCACTGGTTTTGTCGACAGCGCCTTCCCGGATCATGTGTGCCTGCTCTCCCGTTCTCTTTATGGGTTAAAGCAGGCGCCTCGAGCTTGGTACTAGCGGATGGCTGGATTTCTTAAGCAGCAGGGGTTCCGGTCCACCCGGTCCGACGCCTCCCTGTTTGTGTACCACCAGGGCGCCGCCACTGCGTACCTCCTCCTGTACGTCGACGACATCATCTTGACTGCTTCCTCGACGGCTCTCCTACAGCAGATTACAGCCCAGCTCAGCGCTGAGTTTGCCCTCAAGGACTTGGGGGCTCTCCACTACTTCCTCGGCATCGAGGTTGTCCGCCGCAACACTGGGTTCTTCCTGCATCAGCAGAAGTACGCGCATGAGCTCCTTGAGCGTGTAGGCATGCTTAATTGCAAATCTGCTTCTACGCCTGTTGATACGAAGGCCAAAGTATCCACTGTCGAGGGCTCTCCAGCGTCTGATGCTGCCTTCTATCGCTCCATCGTCGGTGCTCTTCAGTACCTCACGCTGACACGGCCGGATATACAGTATGCCGTCCAGCAGGTGTGTCTCCACATGCACGCTCTGCGTGATACCCACTGGGCCCTGGTGAAACGGATTCTTCGGTATATCCATGGCACTATGTCTATGGGACTCACCCTGACGGCCTCCACCGACACCAGCCTTGTCGCCTACTCCGACGCCGACTGGGCTGGGTGTCCCGACACTCGACGCTCCACTTCTGGATACTGCGTCTACCTCGGCCCCTCCTTGATATCGTGGTCGTCCAAGCGACAGCCCACGGTTTCACGCTCGAGCGCCGAGGCTGAGTACAGGGCTGTGGCTAATGCCGTAGCCGAGTGCTCCTGGCTCCGCCAGCTCCTACAGGAGTTGCTCTGTGAGGTTCCCAAGGCCACGATTGTCTACTGTGACAATGTCTCCGCGGTTTACCTCTCTGCTAATCCTGTTCATCATCGCCGGACGAAGCATATCGAGCTCGACATTCACTTCGTTCGGGAGCACGTCGCTCTTGGTCGTGTTCGTGTTCTTCATGTACCCACCGATCAGCAGTTCGCCGATGTGATGACGAAGGGTCTTCCTACCTCGACCTTCGAGGGCTTCAGGTCCAGTCTTTGCGTCACAGGCGCCGCTTCGACTGCGGGGGGGGGGGGGTGTTGAACATGTTTTGTACATGTATAGGGTAGGGTTTTGTACGTTGTACATGTAGTGTCTTTCTCCCTCCTGTATTCATTGGGAGACTACACCCGGTCACACCCCTGTACCTATATATGTGCCTTGTGCACGATCAATCAAGTTATCGATGCACCAAATACTTTCTACAGTGATGAACACGATGATGCTAATACAGATAATGAAGGTAATGATGCTCATACTGGTGATGAAAATAATGATGCTACTGTTCACGATGACACCAATAGCTCTTCTCATCTTGCATTTGCTGAAAGGAGTTTTTCTAAACTCAAGTTGCTGAAAATCCTATATGCGTTCTACTATGACACATGAGAGACTTAGTGGATTGGCGACGATAGCACTTGAGAGTGATATTTTGGAGAAGATCAACTATAATGCTATGATTGAAGATTTTAATTCAAGAAATACCCGACGGATGATGCTTTTTGGTAGACCATGAGGTTCGTTTTATTTTTAATGCTATATTTATTAATTCAGAATGAATACTTGATATTTTTTAGATATTTTATGACATAGCACATTCAGAAGTTATACAATATATATTAAACGTGTGATTTTATTATACTAGTTCTCAAATTTATACCAAAATTAAAGCCTCATTTTTATAAGTCGTACCAAGGCCCCCCAAATCCTAGAGACGGGCCTGTTCTTCCGTGCCATCTTCTTCCAAGCACGGAACCGTCACATGTACCCCTATTTTCCAACTCCACAGTAATTCCACACACACCGTTCGTTCCAGCGTCTCTGTCGTCGCCCCACGCCACATATAGCAATGTGATTCGGATCTACCAACGGGCGAGGCCGCGTGTTAGACCTGGCTCAGCTTGGCTCTTGCCCTGTGGTGTGGTCATATGGTTGCAGGTCAAGTCAAACCAGCGCGGGCTGCGCGGCTGGTGTATGTTGCACGTGCTTTACTTGTCACCTTTCTGGGCAGCTCGATAGATCGCGTAGCTGCCGATGCCATCTCCGTGGCGGCTACGTACGTGGTTTTGACTTTCTTACATTTATACGCACATTAATGCATGCTGTCCTAAGTTACTGTACGTACCGCATTGGCAGTTTGTATTTGCCACGAAAACACCGCGTGCATTTTGACGCTACATTTATTTCAGCTATGACTTCAGGCACATTAATGGATAGGATCATAGTCGTCCAAACCACCCCCTCCGCCTCCCGATCGCCAAGAGCCACCGACTGCCCGCCTACGAGCATTTCACCGATGGTACTAGCATTATATTGTTGGCTATGGTTAGTAGCAATTCCTCCTGATGCCAGCAACACCTCATGTCACGGCTCGCAGCATCGTCACATCATGCTCGTAGGGTTCGCCACCCACGGCTGGCAACACCGCCGCGTGCCATTCGTAGCAGCGACGATCATGATTGGCTGCACCATCCCCTTGCAACATCCCTACTCCAACTTGTTGCAGCACCACCACTCCTTGCAACCGAGGGAGAGGTACCAGCAGGGTGGCATGGACAAGCGTCGCAATAGGCGAAGGCCACTGGCTGATAAAGGCAAGGGGATTTTAGATGTGTGCGTGGACGGTGGAGGCTATGAGATAGCCGTGAGCTATGATTTGGGCATCGGTTGTGAAGCTCTAGAGCAAAGCATCACAATAAGGAACAGATAAGAGGATAAGAAAGGCATGGAAAGTGGGTGGGTATATTCTTATTTTGCCAAGAGATTGTATGTGGGAGTCGTTGGAAGCAGAGGACTGGACGCGCATCCCTTCACCGTAATTGTACTACCTTTGTTTCTATATAGTTTTGGTATGCTAATATTTTTGAACCGATGTAATATAATTTTATTTAACGGAGTATATGTGTACCGCATTGCCATGAAAGCATGCCACACATTTTGACGCTAAATTCTTTTTTCATTTGAACTAATAAGCTTAGGGATGAAAGTGCAGCGGAAACTTTCTGAATTTTTTAAGTAGAAAATGGAAACGAAATGAAAATATGGAAACATAAACGAAATTTTGCAAAACAAAAATGGAAATTCTTTGGCGGAAATGGAAACGGAAATAGAACGAAGTTTTCCAGCAAAACAGATGCACACACAAAAGTTTCCCTTTCCGACTAATATGGAATTTTCGTTTTATGGCTATTTTGCATGACCAATCTAGCAGACTAAATATGTGACTTGTCATACTGAATCGTCAAAGCAACCCATCCCCTATTCCCCTGTTACATCGAGTAATCAAGACAATTTTGGGGAAGAAGTTTTTCAATTTACTTGACTTGTTTGAGTTTTTAGTAGGTGGACTCTTGCTTCCGATAATCATCCGCTTTTTGTCCATGTTCGCATTGTATTCGTTCCATATCTCTTTTCATATGTATTGATTTTCATATTTATTTCTGATATTTTTATATTTATTTTTACCTTCATATAAAAATATGAAAATAAATATGGTATCACTTAGTTTCATCCACTCCGTTTTCGTCCCAGATACACTATATTCAATTGGGCTATGACTTTAGGAGGCCATACGCCCATACGAGGTACAAACATTTTTGCGCGGGGAGCTTGTCTATTGCTAGCTTCACGTTGATATTTTGCCTCCGTACGATCGATCGTGTGGTGCGCCGGCGTAAGTGCGATTTGCTGTTGCGGGCCGCCGGGGCACCATCACCACAGCACCACTCAGCTGCAATGAAATCATTGTACCGCGGCGGCTCGCGGCGTCGCCACCTGTCCCGCCGGAGCCATCCGGCCACATGCTCCCCGCAAAAGGAAGAAGCAACGTCGATCGTCGCCGGACCTCAGCCGTCCACCTGTCACAACTACCCAGTCCACCCCAGCGCGCGCTTCTATATATACCCCGGCCTCGCCACACCGCAGCTCGATCAATTCATCTCACCTGAAAATCTTCCTCGCTAAACCACCACAATCTGCCACTCTCCAATCTCCATCGATAATTCCTCGGCCCCCCCTTCGTTTCTCAGCAAGCAAACAGGCAATCGAACGGTTCGATCGCGCGCTCCAAGAGTTCTAGATTGGTGGCTGCTGGTTATCTATCGACCATGAGGAATCACAAGAAATTGCTGCAGTTCCTCCGGCCGGACACGGCAGTGGCGGCGGCCAAGTCGTCGGACGATGAAGACGAAGACAGGTATTCCCCACTGCCTTCGCCGATGACCAGCGGGAGCGCTGGCACGTCGGCCGCGGCGTCGCCGTCACCGTACATGCCGTCTCCGTGGGTGAACCTCCCAGGGCTCGGCTTCGGCACCTCCCTGGCAGGAACGAGCGAGACGGGGCTCATCGGGTCGCTGGTGAAGGCGGACGGGCACGTGTACTCGCTGGCCGCGGCGGGGGACCTGCTCTACACCGGCACCGATTCCAAGAACGTGCGGGTGTGGAAGGACCAGCGCGAGTTCGCCGGATTCAAGTGCGGGAGCGGCCTCGTCAAGGCCATCCTGGTCGCCGGCAACAGCAGAATCTACACGGGCCACCAGGACGGCAAGGTCCGCGTGTGGCGCGCCTCCGCCGACGACCCTACCGCGCACAAGCGCGTGGGCTCGCTCCCGCGGCTCGGGGAGCTGATCAGAAGCTCCGTCCGGCCGTCACACTACGTAGAGACGGGCCGGCGCAGGCAGAGCTCGCTCTGGCTCCGGCACTTCGACGCCGTCTCGTGCCTCAGCCTCGACGCCGAGGCCGGGCTCATCTACTCCGGGTCCTGGGACCGGACGTTCAAGGTTTGGCGCGTGTCCGACTCCCGGTGCCTCGAGTCGGTGCGCGCGCACGACGACGCGGTGAACACGGTGGCGGCGGCCGGGTTCGATGCGCTGGTGTTCACGGGATCGGCTGACGGCACGGTGAAGGTGTGGAGGCGGGAGGCCGGCAAGGGCGGCGCCACGAGGCACGTCATGGAGCGGGTGCTCCGCAAGGCCGACAGCGCGGTGACCGCCGTGGCCGTGGCCGCCGAGGCGCGCGTGGTGTACGTAGCCTCGTCCGACGGGGCCGTGACGCACTGGCAGTGGCGGCGGGGCGCCGCCCGGGAGAGCGCGCCGAGGAACGGCGGCGCGCTGCGCGGCCACAGGATGGCCGTGCTGTCGCTCGCCGTGGCCGGGCGCGTGGCGGTGAGCGGGTCAGCGGACCGGACGATCTGCGTGTGGCGCCGCGACGAGGGCGCCGAGCACTCCCGCCTGGCCGTGCTGACGGGACACACGGGCCCGGTGAAGTGCGTGGCCATGGACGAGGAAGAGTGCGTCGATGCGGACGGCCACCGGCGGTGGGTGGTGTACAGCGGCAGCCTCGACGGGTCCGTCAAGGTGTGGCGGGTGTCCGACGCGCCAGAGGCGATGGCGGCGGTGGCGCGGACGCCGGCGCACGCGTGGAAAGGCACGCCGTCGCCGCTCGGGGCGCGGAGTTCGCCGCGCGGGCGCCGGTCGCCGGAGCGAAGCTGATCGCGTGAGGCAACAGACAAGTACGTCTCGCTCGCTCGGCGCCTGGTGCAATTCCGCAATGTAGAGCGCGCACGTGTAAACCGTGCGAGGTCGCGAGAGCGTGGTAGACTTAGGCTGTAGATACGCGTACACCATATGCAGGCCCCTAGCTCCGCCACTGGTCCATATGTATTGTAGTAGTACATACGTTGCTACGTATGTTGATTTGTTTATTTTTTTTCACACAGCAACTACTAGCAGCATTGACTCTAACACGCAACTTGAAATTTCAGATGTCCAAGATTCTACCGTAATTTCAGTTCAGACACCACAAGATGTTCACTTTCCAATTCTAGCTACTCCTAGTTTGCACGAAGGTCAGATTGACATTGAAACTGAAGGCTGGTTTGGAGAGGAAATTTTAGGCATGCGATGCTACTGCTGAGCCCGATCCTATTGATCCTATCTCATTAGTTAGTGACGCATGGACGAACATTGCGGGGCAGATAGAGCTAGGTATCCGTAGCTATCTAGCAGCCTGAAACTGAAGGCATTTGCACGTATACTTCCAGATCATGCTTCAGGAGTACGATATCGACAAGACATCTGTAGACAGAGAGTTTTCTTCGTTAATTGATGAGGATCCCATGGTTAATTGTCAGCAACAGCGGCAGTGTCAATGTCATGCTTTCTTGGTTGATCACTGCTACAGTACTTCACAGTTAGCTAGCTAGCTTGATGGAGTACATAGAGCTAGCTAGCCCCCCAGCCTTAGAGGCTGTTTGGTTTAGGGGTAACAACCACTTGGTTAGAGATAATCACATTTCTTGTTTGGTTGAGATTGAGGGATGAGCTAATTTTTTGTTTGGTTAAAAAGATAAAATGTGGTTGGTGATAACCATATGCATGTAACGGTGACCTCTTTGCTAGTATGGTGAGATTACCCCCACAACATATACTATTTTCAATGAATAAATGATATGTTAACCTCTAACATTATTTGAAGAACATTAACAACAGTAAATTCGAAATAAGATATATTTATAGTAATTTTGAAGTCCAATATCATCATTCAACAATATACATAACAGTACTTAGCATAGATGCAACTATTACATGACATGTTGGAAAAGTTCATACAACACTCAATATTTGGTTGTATCAAAAGTCACAAGTGCATACAACCCGTAGTTGAACAAGTTCATAGAACACTCAATATTTGGTTGTATCAAAAGTCACAAGTGCATACAACCCGTAGTTGAACAAGTTTATACAACACTCAATATTTGGTTGTATTAAAAGTCACAAGTGCATACAACCCGTAGTCTAATATTTGGTTGTCATCAAAAGCATAAGTTAGATACTATAAGAAAGCAGCCTTCAACTCTCGGATCCTCCATCACTTGAATCAACATTTGGAACATAATCTGGGAAGGTGTTTTTCACATACCTAGCAATCCAAATCATCTTTTGTTCATTCTCCAACACTTGAAACGCCGCTGCGGTACGAGGATTCTCAACCAAGTAGGCATAGTAATGAGCAAGGAAATCCAAACCAAAACCCGGGAGTGTTTTCATGTTCTCCCAAAGATGAAGTGGTGAGTTGTTGTCAGTGCTAACAGTCTTCTCTATAGCAATAGCAAGCCTTTCACTACAAGCCTTTCACAACATACATACATACATAAGCAAACAAATTCCAGCAATATACATGCATATAAGGAGAAATGACAGCAAGTATATAGGCACAGAAGGCATACAAGAATATGGTTAGTGTAATGCTCATGATCAAGAACAATCATAAACTTTTCTTCATCCCATCCTGCACCACTCAATTGCTTTAGTTTCACTATTTTCTGATATTTCCTCCTCCATGTCCTATTATGATTGCTGATCTGTGTACAGTCAAGCTAAGTTGAAAATGATCATTCAAAGCTTTCGCACAAGCAACATAGTGACACTTCTTGAAACCAGAAGATGTTCTAGTTCCCTTTGCCACAATGTCTCATAGGTTAGCAAGCATGTATGCGGACATGGTAGGTGTCCATGCAGCTTGCTTAGTTTCCATGTCCTACAACATTACAAATGAAAGAACACATAAAGATTGTTAATTTCAGCAACTATTTGAACATAGAGAGCATTTCAGCAATTATAGGATATAAATAAAAACAATCAACAAATAAAATATCATTACATATGACATTTTAGCAAATAAAATATCATTACATATGTCATTTCAGCAAACAAAATGTCATTACAAATGTTATTTCAGCAAACAAAATAGTTCAACACAACATACTAAATTACACATTTTCAAGTTCTTGTCGCCGCTGTCTGTGCTTCACAAGAGAGAGAGTGGGGAGAGAGGGGAATGGATAGGGTTGGGCCTTTTCCTTTTCTATCGCGGTGGCAAGCGAGCGAAACGGTGCAAAAAACTGTTTTCGTGGTGAGGCTAGCGCGGGAGCCAGAAGTGGCTAAGCACATCCGGCCGATTTCGCGGGACGAGGCCAACCAGCATTTCAGCGAATATTCCTGGGAATATGGATACCGCTACTCCTCCCAGCCAACAAACCAAACATGTGACAACCAATTTTTCAGTGGCTGCCCCTAACAACTTGGGGATATCCTCTAAACCAAACAACCCCATAAAGACAAGCAGTTAGCAGCAGAACAGGGAAAAACTTGAGCTGCTTTCTCTACATGTAAAGTGTCAGGTGGGATCCCTATTAAATCTCACTTATAGCTTAATTTGTTTATCTTAGTGTAATTTTTTGTCTTAAAATTTACACCAGAAAAATCAAAATAAACTACAAATGGGATTGGGTGGGATCCCACTTCACAGCCTATCTACATGGAACATTGCATGCACGGATCATGGATATATAGACATATAGTCACGGCTAGTAATATAGGTATATATACATGCATGATGCATGTAGCCATATAGGGTATTGTCTACCATATTACATTTATTTCCATAGAGAAGTCTTATAATATCTGGCATTTCTTGCTATACTACTCAAAACAACTAAGTTCTCTATTCCAAAAATGTAATTTTGATCCCAGGTGCATATGGTCCCTTTACCTGAAAAACAAATGCAAAAACATAGAGAATGTTATTTACATATGTGAAAATGTCAGACATGAGGTTTTGGCTCCTGGATGCATATATATGCACCCTTTTTATTTTAATTACATTTTCAACATACTTGAAAATGTCAAACAAATTCAAACAAAATTGTTTTGTGTACATCTCCATGTCGTGGCCATGAAGTGGTTTCAAGAAAAATGACTTTTTATGTGGCCTCTGTAAAAATGAAAAAAATGTGTACTAAAATAAGCTTTTTGTGAGAGTTTTTTTTTGTCTTTTTTGCACAGTCCACAAAAAATATATGTTTTCACGAAACTGTTTGTGAGCACATAGAATATGGAGATATACTTGTGAATATTTTTCCTACCTTTTTACATTTAAAAAAAATCCGGGTACAGGGAGCAAATACACGGGGTAGAAAAAAAATGCATTTTGTGTGTGTTAAATTATATGATACAGTCAAGCATACAATTAACTTGATTGGACCATCGAGCACCGGTCAGGAACTATCGAGAGGTGTCTATCCACTTCCTTTTTAAGTAATATATATACTGGCTTCGTTTCAATGAATAATATGCATGCGTGTTTCAAGATGAACTTTGACCAAAATAATTGAGCAAAAAAGTTTGGTTTATATTACACATAATTAGTATAGTTAGATTTATATTAAAACATACTTTCTAACGATACTAATTTTATAACCATCTTTTATTTATTTAAAATAATTCTTAGTAAAAAATAAAAAAATAAAAACGCCTTATTTATTGAAATGGAGAGAACACTGTGTCGTCTCGTGACTCGATTAGTCTCCACACTTTATACAAAACAAGAAAGACACGTGTTGAAACTTGCAAGCATACGTTACACTGTTGTGCTGATAATATTATTAGGTCAACGCAATGAAGATTTGCTTGGCACGACGTGGACGTTGTTACTCATTAACTAATCGCCAGCTTAGCGCCTACAGGGTGTATATACTAATACTATCATGATGCGTAATGCTCAGGTACTAATCAGGTTTCTTGTCTCCCGATAGTTAACAAAGCGGAGCGCGGTGGCGGTGAGTATACTAATTCTGGCTTGTACTACTTTTAATTGTTGTTGTTGTTGAATTAGCTAGGTACGCGTGTACACGTCGTGCAGGAGATATGTCCTAAAACAGCAGGTGACGTGCACAGAGAGACCTTACTTTGATTTGAAATCTCACATCGATCTATCCATGATACGGGAAATAATAGAAACCTAGCACGTGTCGATATATAGACTGCTTAGTTAGTCTGCGTGTGAATTAAGAGCAACTCTAGCAGGGCCCTCTATTTTCTAAATCCGTATCCGTGAGTTTAGTCTGGCGTGTATCCGCTGTCTGCGGGCTGAAATTATGCAGCGCAGAACAGACCCCGCAGTCACGACCCGCAAAATAGCATATTCTAGAATATGCTAGAAAATAAACATTGCAACACAATATGCATCAGTTTATGTAATAGTTTGCATCAAAACAAGCGGTCATCACGCGATCATCAACTCATTGTCGCATGTACTACATCGCGACACAAAAAGAGACCATCACCCCCTGCTTTTGATGTAAAAATCAAGCATCACCGCCGCCGGCTCCATCACCACCATCGGCTCCATGATCACTGTCTGTAGTCGCCGCCGTAGAACCACCACGAGCCAACGCTGCCGCTTTCTGCATTTGTTGCAAGATCTTCATGCATGCCAAATTCTACCATTCCTTTGTGAATTCATCCATCAATGATAAATTCATCCATCAATGATGGATCCATATCCATGCGCGGCTGAGGCGCCACTGGCAGCCCGAGATCCGACGGCGGCGGGCAGCGCCGAATCGGCGGCCGCGGGGCACGGGCGACCACCGACGGTCGTCCGACGGGAATCGGGCAGCGCCGATCGGGGAGAGGACATCAGCGGCGGAAGCGGCGCGGAAGCGTGATGAGGGTGCGCTAAAATTCCGTCCCGCCAACGCCTCACACGAGATGGAGGTCAGGCTCAGTTTGGCCTTTTGACCCCCACTAGTTCAGGTCGCGGGGCTCGGGATGGCGGTGCCCCGAAATTTCTTTACGGGTCGGTGCCAAATCAAAGAGATAGAATGGACCGATCCATACGTCGTTGTTTCGCATCAGCGGAATCGCGTATATATCCAGCAGTAGTTCTTGTGCGCGGGCCAACACCGGTCATGCATGTAGCACCTAGACCTAGCACTGGCAACGCTGTGCGATTTGCCTTTCTTTTTCTTTTTCTTTTTTCTTCTTCTTTTTTCTACTTCTTTTTCTTCTTCTTACAAACGCATGATTTAATTAATCAGCTGCAACTCCATATATGGTTCTCATATGGCGCCAACAAGATCAGCAGTTGCAGACAATCTTGCGTCTCCTTTTGGTAGGTGCTGATGCAGATAAGCAGGAAACTGGATGCCGTACACAGTGTTTATCTGGCTTTTTTCGATAAGGAGTATATATTAATATCGAAAAAATATCAGCTATATTCAGCCTCTGCAACAACACAACACCCTAATTGCATTATGAATGTACAAATAAAAATAAAAATAAGATAGATTAAGATAATGAAAAGGAATCAGTGGTGCCGATAGGGGGTTAATTGTCAGCAAGAGCGGGGGTACCGACGGCCGCAGGTATGTTCGTTCGTTCCTGAAAAAGAAACATGCGATCCCAGGCGACAACCTCGCCTCTATGGCGTATATTTGGCTCGACACGGCGCGTGTGCATGCCGATCCATGGAAATGCTCCCCCCGCTCCCAGGCCTGTGCCATCAGCTGACCTTGGCCGCAGCTGACGGCACGCTGGAATTAGGTTTCCACGTCTTGCCCCGCGCGCAAAGAAGAAATAATACTACCTCTCTGTGCTAAAATAAGTGATGTGAATTTATTTAAATTTATATGTATCAAAATATGTTTTAGTATATAGATACATCCAAGTCTTAAAAAATCCACATCACTTATTATTGGATGAAGGAAGTAGAAAATATGCGATCTCAGGATGACGGCGTGGTTCGCCGACCAGTCCGTCGGCCGTCACTCGTCGGCGCGTCAAGCTCGCGTTGCCGTCGCGCGCCATCCCGGCGGCGTGTCGCGCCTCCGAGCCTCTCGCGAAAGCAGACAGATTTGGCTTGTCGCCTGGTAGGTTTACTAGGTTAGGTATGTGTCGGTTGCATGCGTCGTTAATTGATCGATGCGTCGTCGTTTCGCATCGGCGGAGCCTCGTATCCATTCCCCCACTGAACGCACGCAGCTGTAGTGGTGGGCCATGGGACATAATAGGACGCATTATTTCCTTCTCTTCCAAAACAACAGCACTTCGCTAGATATCATTGCCATGGCGATCGAGCTATGGATTCTCCTTTTTGCTCCGGCGAGGCCGCACATGGGGGCCGCCCATGTTTGGTGTGCTGCTGCCGGGGCACG
This sequence comes from Dactylis glomerata, assembly GCA_007115705.1. NCBI lineage: Eukaryota > Viridiplantae > Streptophyta > Magnoliopsida > Poales > Poaceae > Dactylis > Dactylis glomerata. The sequence goes on from QXEO01000055.1 coordinate 977,414, forward strand.
TGGCGGCGACCCAGCGGTTCCTATTATCTCCTGCGCCTAGATCGTACTAGCTAGATCTCCGAGCTCGGGGAAAGGAGATATCTGCATCAGAAGAGTGCGCCTGGTCGGGTTGCATCAGCGGTGTGCCTTCGTAGGTATTGTCACTCACTCACTCACCCACCAGGAGAATTCGTGTGTTACTAGCTTCATTATTGTGCATCTTACTTTGTTGCATGTACGAGTCGAACATGCAGTGAGTGAACTGGTCTACTTTATTGTCGTTTGGTTGCTAAGCTTCTAGAAGCTTCCTTATTAAAAACACAACTGGTTACACACGTTACCAAGTTACATACGGAGTACACAGGTGTTGAATGTGTACAAATATTCCCTCTGTCCCAACATATGTGACTTAATTTTGTCTAAATCGGATTAGCTTTTTTCTCTGTTGGGATATAATACCAGTGGGCGCTGGTACTACCGTTTCAAAAATACCAAAAATACACTAACGAGCATAGTTTTAAAAATTAAATCGGTTCGGTGGTTCGACCAGAAAAAACCTGAACCGACACCCTCTTCGGTTTTTTAAGAGTCACTGGTCCAACTAATAAAAAACCAGAAAACTGCATAAAAATGATGTGTTTTCGCAATGATATGATCCTAAAACTTAGAATCTTTCTCCAAATACTCCATATAAGGCCTGTTACCACATCTACTACACTTAGTTTGTGATCTACTATGAATGTAAACACAAAATATATGATTCGATGCTACATTCCAAAATTAACTTAGTTATTTATTTAAATTTGATATTTTTTTTTGTCTCTATTGAACCAGCTGAGACACCGATTGAACCAGTGAACCAGTGAGCCAGTCACCTCTCCGATTCAATCATCGGTCTGGTTTTTAAAATTGTGCCAACAAGGTGGTGAGGACGTGGAAGTATCACTCGTTTTCACGATTAATCTGCGTTTGGTACCACTAGGGATTTGAGGAAGCTAATTAATGTGTGCCTAGTAGGTGAGTAAACATATGGTCGTATAGCTAATTATCCGGTAGATCTATCCACCGAGAAACTCACCACGCCTTGGTCGTTGTATTGGTATCCGCTCAAAACTTGTGGTCCTGTTAAAAAAAAGGCAACGACTTGCCCACACACATGCACACAACCAAGCCAGCCAGCCCTTGGCTCGAGTGCTCGACACGGCGTGGCCAGGCCATGGGAGTCAGTGGCGGGGACAGGGGCCGGCCAGCAGGGGCCCTGCCCCCCCTCCCCTCCCCCTAAGATCCAATATTTGCTGATATATCCTTGCTTTTTTAGCCTAAAATTTAGGGTTTTTTGTGCTTTGGCCCCCCAATAGCTAAGATTTGTGTTTTGGCCCCCTGATTAGTATTTTCTGCCTCCGCCCCTGATTGGGAGTAATGATGCAAGCGGGATATGGACACGGCCATCCCGACTCCCGCCTGCTCTTGCCCGATGGACTAAACAGGAGAAGTGAAATTTTATGAACTGAGAAACGGGAGTCCGACGGTACCTCCCTCAATTTAGTCTAAGTACAAACACCCAGAGATTGGAGGGGCCTGCACCATGCATGCATCTTTTTTTTTTGCGAGAAAGATTCGAATCTTATTCCATGAGTTCAAAACAAGTACAAGGAAACCTAAACATAATAATGGTCCTTGGACCACCTAACGACCACTACTGTTGTCGGAACGAGCCGCCGACACACCGCTTCCATACCGGAGTCGGCCTAACATTGTTGATGACCGTCGGGAAGTCTTCGTGCACATGCCCCAAAGGACCAGCGCCCTAGAGCCAAAATCGTCACCGTTTAACCTTTGAATCGATCCGAAGCTTCTAACACCAAACTTGTAACATACGTAGACTGGACGAGATCCACCACTCCATGGAAGCGGCGACTAGGCAAATCCCCTCCCTCCTCAATGCCACCGGCGAGAATGCCGCCAACGAGGTGGACGTGGAGGTGGGAATACCTTATTATTGTCCCGCACAACGCTGTCATAGCCACCATAACGATGATGCCGGTTGACCAAACTCTAACTTGGAGACCCTATAACAACACCAAGCGCAGGTCCGAGGTCCCCACCCCCTCCCGCCACTGAAGTGGCAAGCTAAGAAGGCAGAGACCCGTCGATTCCCAGTCATAAACGATGAAGATGAGGCACATGGCGGCGGCGTCTAGGGTGGAATCCTAGCAGCCACCTCTCTTTCTTTTGTGTTGGAGGAAAACGATTCCACTGAGCCTATTGCACCATGCATGCATCTGGCTCGCATGCATTGCTGTACAAACCTACCAACCTGGGATAAGTGGGCGTTAGATGCTAATTTCGCCTATGTGAAGCGGGATCTAACAAATGTGATAGATGGATTTTGTAGCCGGGGTGTGGGAGACGAGCTTGCTGGGCTGTCCAGTCCCACTTACATCATTACTAGGATGTCTAAGAGGCCACCAATTCTAGAGAGCTTAGAGCTCTTAGAAGACACTAGAAAGCTTGGCGCGGCGTCATGCTACCTGGTAAGAGCGTGCTCAGGGACGTGTGTGGTATGACATGCGCGAGGTCGGCTGATCAGTCGTTGGATCTGCAGGCAAGCTCGTTGGCGTACACGTCCCGTTGGTGCGGGCGATCGATACGATGTGTCAAAAAATAGCAGGAAGCTAGCTATAGGTGGTGGCGTGCGTGGTAGGATCTCTTTTACTTATTTTGGTGCGTGGTAGAAACTGCTATTCGTGTCACTCGGGATTTGAGGCAGTAGGTGAAGGAAGTAAACATTTGGACGTCTTTATCCGGTCGATCTATGTATCGAGAAAACTCCACAGTGTTCGTTGCATTGGTCCGCTGGAAACATGTGAACCGAGGCAACGACCTCGCCTCCATGGCAGGAGTGACCGCGGCCGCACGGCACCTAGATCGTTTCGCATCGGCTGAATCGCCTATCCAGCCTCAATGCATTACGTGGGCCTTGGCCAGGTATATAAGCAGTGATTTTAAATTCAGAGGTTAATCGTACTCTGGCATATCGATCCGACGCTTTTGCAGTTTTGCTTTGCTTTGAGCAACTGTAGTGTGTGTCGTCTGATACGACAGAATCACCAACAACCGCCAGCGGCGCCAGGTGCTTTTTTGCCGCGCCGGCACATGGGGGGTCGGGTTTGTGCTGCCGGGGCACGTGGCCGAGAGCAACCGGTTTATTTTCCTCCTGCTAGCGTGCTAGCAGATCCCAAAGTTTCAACGAGATATTTGAAGCCGACGGTTCCAACGAGATATTTGAAGCCGATAGTCAAATTTTAAAAGAATTGACTTAGGCCTTCTCCAATGCAAGTTTCTTAGCGCGGTATCATAGGCAAATTGCTTACGTGGCACTATAATTAATGAAGAAAGAGATTGTTGTTGTAGCTTAGCTAAGATACAACTCTTGCACGGTATCATAGGCAAAATGCACTTTTAGACCAATAGTATGCATACATGTACTCAAAATCATTAAATATAGATACAACCTTTAAAATACAATGCATTGGGGTGGTTGTCTCCACTATCTAGGATAACGCGTTAAGATACGATGCATTGTGAAAGGCCTTAGGGCAATAGCTAAAAATACAATTATTTAAAGATAGAGGGAGTAATGTACGTACATGAGTAGTACTACCTGAATTCAAGTATAATGCAATTAATCATTAGTGCGGCACATCAAGATGTTACGCCGAAGCTCCATTTTTGTTTTTGCTACGTGCATGCATCATACAACATAACTTGTCATTTGGCACCGTGATTAACTATTGGTACCGATATGTCAACTACTTGATTGTGATCACTATGGAAATAATCTTACTCATTCAAGTCACTATCGTAAAATCATCACTAATAAATGATTAGTAGGCGAATCTAAATCATCCAACCTATCAACCGCATCATGTCACGAATCGTCGAGATCCATCTTTCAGCGCCATTTTCTTCCACGCACAGAACCATCGCATATTAGGGCATGTTTGGTTACCTGGCCCGATTTTGGGGGCTCCATGGGGCCAGGCTTCAAAGTCCATGGCCCGTTCGGAACGAGCCATGGGCCATATTTAGGGGTCCCATTGGTAGCTCGCAAGGAAATTTTGAGGCTCACCGAAGATTTGGACAAAATAACAGGTTCAACGAAAGAAAGAACTACCAGGAAACTACCAAAAACTAGTCCTCAACACTAGTCTAAAAGAGAGATCGGACACAAGGGAGAGGGAGTGGACAATTCAAAAGCACAAGCGAGGAGTACAATCCTGCATCTCTAAAGAGATTTTCACAGCACTACATGGATCAAACGACCCTCATCAGGGTGAGCTTGCAAATACTGGAGCAAAGCCCGCCCTCCATGTTTAGCAGAAGACGACGTAGAACGCCAAGAGGACACTCAGCCGAAGTCATTGCAGGTTAGCTCCTTCGTAAAAGCAGAGGACTTCTGAGATTCAACATCAGCAAGTCCATGAATTGTCCATTTTTTTCCTCCTCCAGGTCCTTGAAGGGCACCTTCCATTCCCTTAGAAGAGAGAGTGCCAGACGCCACATCTGTTTAATATTCAGCCAAGTAGTCTTGTTAACCATAAGAGTTTTCCTCCCTAGCGTCCAAAGAACTGCGGATGAAACTAGTTAAAATGTGAAAACTTCTTATTACAGAGCCATTTGGATAATGGATTTAAAATCTGTCACAGCAATGTCAAAAATTTGAAAGACATCATCCCGAAGCAATCTAGTCACTGCTCGTATGTATGTGAACAAATCAATAACGTTTTAATGATTGTTGTTGGTCGGTTTTAGTGTTTATATTTTAATATTCAGTCGTTGTTGGATTATTAGTGAACACAATGCAACTTGCAAGTTAACAATGTCAAAAGGTACAAAGTCAATCCAATGGTTCAATTTATACTCATGAATTTGTTCACGTAATGATACACTACACTAGAAACCGCTATTAGGATATTTATTAGGCTATACTTAACAAATGTATGCCTCACAATGTGTAATGCAACTGCAAAAATAAAGAGGCGTACAATTATGTCAATATTTTGACTATATCTATAACGTATTAAATAAACATAGTATTTGTTACAAAATATTTTAAAATTCAACATATCATAGGTATATCTTTAATGTACATTACAATACAAAGAAGGCTACAATTAACATTAGTAAAAAGGTTTATATTAATTTAACGTGCTACCATCATTTTGGAAAATGCACTTAATAAAACTGTAGTGTAAGAATAAATAGGTTATATATAGTACAAAAGTTTAGTGTAAATTATATATGCTTAACATCCTCCCTGATGGATAAGTCTCTGTACTATGGTATGTACTATGGTCTTTGGGGAGATGTTGTTGTACATGGTCCTTGTGAAGGACTAGCTGTAGTACACACACATGATCCTTGTGAAGGACTGCCTGTTAGGATAGGATAGCATCCTTGACTGTTTTTAGGGGCATCAAGGACTGGCAGTTAGTAGCATCTTAGACTAGCATCTAGCATATTTATGGCTGGCTAGCAGCTACATATTTGTATCCCCAACCCCTCGGGTTGGTATGGCATCGTCTGAGATGTGTGAGTAATAAATCAATGAAAATTGCCCCAACTCTCCTAGTGTCATCCTCTCTCAATGAGAGCAAGTCTGAAACAACAATCAAGTGGTATGAGAGCCAGATTGTCTTGTAGCCTGAGCATTTCCTGCTCATCTCCTTCCTCGGTCTCGCAGCAGCAGCTCCGGCTGCCTGTGTTCACTTCTCTCCCTCTGCGCAGACGAGCAGCAGCTCGTCTAAAGCATCCCTCTCTCCACGTAGCAGCTCTCCAACAGCTAGCCATGTCCGCAAGTCACTCTCACCACTCAGTCACCTCGAGCACGCGGCGTCGGCAGGAGTCCGAACTCGCCACGGCAGAGGAGCGTGATCGAGCGGCGGCAGCAACCGCTGCAGCGGCAGCAAGGGCGTCGAGGCTGGCAGCAGCTAGAGCGAAGGAGGAAGCAGCAGCGGCGGCGGAGGCAGCACATGAGGCGGCGGCGGAGGCCGAGGCATTACACGGCAGCGCCAACAGCTCTGTCTCTGCTGACGGCAACACCGACACAGACCTCGAGCAGCAGGCAAGAGAAGCAGCGCGAGAGTGGGCGGTGCAGCGGGCAGCGGATCACGCTCCTGCGCACGGCGGTGGCGCTCTCGGAGCAGGCGCACATGACGATGGCGCTCCGGGACGAGGCGCGCATGGCTGTTGCGCTCCCGGAGGAGGCGCGCATAGGGGTGGCGCTCCCGGAGAAGGCGCGCATGGCGGCGGCGGTCGGGACGACCTCTATAGAGTCCTGGCCGTGGTCAGGGACATTGGCCCCGGTGTAGGGTGGCCTACCCTCAGCAAAAACAACTACATCGAGTGGGCTGCGATCATGAGGATCAGGCTCCAGGTGCGGCACATGTGGGAAGAGGTCCAGGACGGCGACGGTGGCCTACCCTCATCGCCACAGTACCACCCGAGATGCAGTTCTTGCTTTCCAGAAAGGAGACTGCCAAGGAAGCTTGGGATGCCATCGCTGTGACACGCATCTGCAGCGACCGGGCTCGCAAGTCTACACTGCAGGCACTGATACGTCTCCAACGTATCTATAATTTTTGATGCTCCATTCTTGTTTTTATACCATTTGCCTATTGTTTCGTTACACTTTGTGGCACTTTTATGCATTTTCTGGAACTAACCTACTAACAAGTTGCCACAGTGCTAGTTCCCAGTTTTCTACTGTTTTTGTGTTTCAGAAGTGATACACAGGAAATATTCTTGGAATTGGACAAAACAAGTTCCTGAAGTCTTATTTTGTCCGGGAGCTTCCAGAGATCCGAAGGAGAGTAGGAGGCGAGCCACAGGGGCCCCACACGCCAGGCCGGCACGGCCAGGGCCTGGCCTGCGCCCCCCTGGTGTGAGGCCACCTGGCTCCACCTCTGACATCGCCCCTTTGCTTATAAAGACCCCCCGACGGGAAAAACCTAAAGACCCGATCACTTTTCCAGAACACATTGTGATCCGCCGCCGCCATCGACCCAAAGATCGGCAGGGTCCAGAAGCTCTTCCCGGCACCCTGCCGGAGAGGGGAATCGCCACCGGAGGTCTTCTTCATCGCCATGCTTGCCTCTGGAGCGATGAGTGAGTAGTCTACCTTGGACTATGGGTCCATAGCAGTAGCTAGATGGTTTTCTTCTCCACCATGTGCTTCATGTTTAGATCTCATGAGCTGCCCTACATGATTGAGATCACCGTTATGTAATTCTACATGTTTGGTTTGTTGGGATCCGATGAATATTGGTGTTATGATTGAGTTGCTGTACTGAATTATATCTTTTGTTATCTCTATGTTGTTTATGATCTTGCATGCTCTCTGTTGTTAGTAGCTATCTTGGCCGAGTAGTTGCTAGTGACTCCAAGAGGGGGTATTTATGCTCGATAGTGGGTTCATGCCTCTATTTAACCTGAGGGAGTGACAGAAACTGTTGGGGATATACCAAATAGGTATACCAGTGACGTAGTCCTAAATCAGCAAGCCAGGGTGGCCCATCAGGGGTGGTATGGCGGATTCGCCATACCGGGCGGCCCAGTTGCTGAAGTTGGCACGGCGGTACTGGACGCAGGCGCTTATGGCGGATCCGGAGACAGGTCCATGGCGGGCTACTAGCGGCGAGCCTATGGCGGATCCGGAAGAAGGCCCATGGCGGGTGACCTTGTAGCACACGCATAGGACTTAGTCTAGGACTCCAAGTTGTATCCGCTCCGGTACCAACGTGTAGCCCACGCCAGGTGCCTTTATAAGCCCGGTGTGGAGCAGCCCTTGAGGCATCAGACCAATCTTATGGTCAATCGCATAGCGAAATAGCCAACCTCATCATTGTAATCGAGCACTTGTTGCCATATAGTGAATTATAGCAGCACGTAGGGTCTCGCCACCGTTGCGGGATCAGAAGCTGGGTAAACTCGTGCTACCACCGTCCCGGATCGCTCCTCCGTGTTCACCCCCTTCCACAAACCGCCATATCCCTACCCCTATGGCAGATCTGTTGACGAAACCACGACAGTTGGCGCCCACCGTGGGGCATAGCGCGTCTGGAGCACGGATCCAGGCGGGATCCGCCTTCGCAGGCATCGGCGACACCGTCGCCATCGGGCGCGTCCTCTACGATTCCGGCTTCCCCATCGTCCCAGCGGATAACCTCTGGGTGCCGGCTAGAGAAGACCCTGCTCGATTCACCGTCGTCCCGATTGGAGATATCCATATCTTCATTGGAGAGACAAACCCTACTCCCGCTACGGAAACCAATTTCCGGCGGATTGGTATGGCTGAAATCCCCAAACGGACCGCTTTCGAGCTGGATACGGAGGAGGTCTCATCTAATCTGGAACTTTCCAAGTTGCCCAGATCGGATCTGAAAAATAATCCCACCCAGCCCGCCCCGGAGGTAGAGGAAGTGGTGGAAGACCGCAGTGAATCCGCCATGAGCAATCTGGCGTTAGAGACACCGCGGTACTGCCTTGTTGCGTTCGCAGGTATCACTTCGGGATCTACCTCCAATGGAGAAGATAGCCCAGGTGAATCCGTCCTAGAGGCACTTAACGAAAGTGGTGAATCGGATGACTGGGATAGCAAAGGCTATGATTCTGACCATTACGATGCCGCCATGAGAAAGCTCGAGGCGGAATTGGCGCAGCAGGCACTTGAGGAGCAACAAGCAGCGGCCAAGCAGGTGTTTGTAACCAGCAAAGGAGATGACGCTGGGCAGACAACCGGCGATCCGCCATCTCAGGCAGTCCACGACGGAGATGCCGACAATAAGCAGGGAAACCCGCCACCAGCCGCTGATCCCGCCACGGAGCAACTTCCTGAGATCCACGGCAGACCCAGGCCTCTGCAACCCGCCATCCCCGCGGACCAGCACCCGGAAGACTTCACGACCCCGCTAGACAAGGTCGTCTATGGAACTCTAGCAGATCCAATCACCCCTGATTATGTCAGAGATGTGAACGATCTCGAGAAGAAAAGGCGAGCACTCCTCAAGGAAGCAAAGCGAGTCGAGAAGATGGGCAAGCAGGTTGATGACGACATTGCTAAAGCTCAAGACACGCTGAAGCGCGCAAGGAACATGGAGGAGAAGTATGTTACTCTCATCCAGAACCAGATCAACGAGGGAGGCGACCCGCAGCTGGTACGAAACCTTGAGTTCACCGTACCAACAGCGGAAACTCTGGCCAAGATGTACATCAAGAATCCGCCATATGTGGACAAAAACCGCGATGAAGTTAGGGCTACGCCCATCGAGAACATCGTGGCTGCAAAGGAGCTATTGGAACATAACAATAGCCCAGCAGCCCTAGGGACGGCGGTTAAACTGATGACCAAAGCATTAGTGCAGCAGGAGAAGGCTACGTCATCACGACGGCTCGAATCTGATCCTGCGCTATGCAAGTCCAGTACTGCCTCTAAAGCTGAGGGGGCTGGCAACAATGGTGCACGTCCTGACAATGAATCTCATACCGGATCCTCAGAGATCCGAAGAAGAGAAGCTCACAATCAGCGACACGCCATCCCAATATCCTCCGATGACAAACCACATGGCAAAGGCCCGCAGAGAAACCTATCGCCACCCCGCAAAAATTACCCAGCTTACGGATACCAACAAACCACTGCTGCTCCTCGCCATAAGACCAACATGCCGTCACCAAAGCATAAGATGTTCGAAGTCCCCAAGGGAGGAATTATCATACGCGACAATGATGGCAAACGAGGACGAAGCCGTCACGCTGGACGCAGAGACGATCCGCCACGACGGGAAAACAGCAGGGATGGCGGATCCAAGAGAAGGGACCGATCTCGCCATGACGACGGCATGCACCGCGATGGTGACAAAGACAAGAATCGCTCCACTCACCGTCACGATGATAAAGGGCAAGGCTCCCGCCGCCATGATGACGATCCATCTTCACGAAGAACAGAAGGAAGCCGTCGTAGCTGCAAAGATCAGTCGCAGGACAGCGAGAGTAAAAGGCGGCATGACCCTTCGCCATCCCCACCAGGGAGCCCGCATGGCGGTGGTGGCGGTGGCGGCGGGCCAGCAAGGTCGCGCAACTCTCGCAAGAATCCGCCGGACCAGAAGCCCTACGACGCCCGTACCCATCTAAATGAGATTGCCAAATCTCAAACGGCCTTCTTCCTCGGCCCAAAGTGCTTTGGACAACGGATTCGTGATGATCCCATCCCGTATGGGTTCAAAATCGAGAAAAATATCCGCCAGTACAATGGAGTCGATAGGCCTTTGACTTGGCTACAAGATTACTTCAACGCAGTACAATTCGCCGGGGGATCTCCCAATGTTGCTGTCCGCTATTTGCCCCTGATGCTATCCGGCACCGCGAGGCAATGGATCAACGACTTGGCAGAAAACTCCATCCAAACTTGGTTTGATATGCAAACTGCGTTCACCGAAAATTTTGAGGGGACTTACAAGAGACCCCAAAACATTGGTGACCTCCAACGGTGCCGACGAGCCAACGATGAGACCTCCCGAACTTTCCTCGCACGATGGCTGGACATGAAGAACTCCTGTGAAGGGGTCACTGACGAATCCGCCATCCTCGCGTTTATTGATAGTTTGGAGAGAGGCCAGCTGCTCCGCCATCGCCTGTTGCGAGAAAGGAATGAAGGGAAGTTGACCCTAAACTCCATGATCACCATCGCAAGCAACTACGCGGCCGCCGATGACAACGCCCGTGAATCTCTGAAGGCTTCCGCCATCCAGAATATTGGAAAGCGGAATAGCAGTAACAAGCGAAAGAATCCGCCAGAAGAGCCTCAGGCTCCGGATATGGTCGCCACAACCTTTGCTGACAAGGGTCAAAACAACCAGCGCGGCCGAGGACGCGGAGGTGGCGGTGGCCAGCCGCGGAGTTCCGCAACTCCCGCTTCGGCGCCATCCGCCCCCGTGTCCTACGATGAATACCACGATATGCCATGCTTTGCCCATCGTGACGCGTCGGGAAAGTGCAACCACACCAACCGGAACTGCAAGTTTGTCAACGACCTCAAGGCAGATCAAGAAGCTGGCTTCAAGCGCAGCCGGCGACAACGGCCTCGTGGCAAAGGAAAAGCGGACAAAGATAAGGAGTCCAGGGATGGCAGTGATATGGATGAAGACCCTACGCCCAAACCCGCCGAAAAGGCAGAGGGTGGTGCTGGCAAGGGTAACCCAATCAAGGACAAAAAAGGTGCCTTTCACACATTCCTTGGACCCCCCACGGCGAAGGCACAGAGAGCCGCTATGCGCTCCCTCAACGCCACCGTGCCTAAAATCCGCCAGTACGTCCGATGGTCCGAAGTACCGGTGCACTGGAGCCGTGATGATCATCCAGAGCATATCCCAAATGGATATTACGCCATGGTGGTATGCCCTGTAATCCATGGCTATGAGTTCTCCAAATGCTTAATGGATGGCGGAAGCAGCCTGAACATCATGTACGTGGAAACTTTGACAAAGCTCGGCCTTACCAAAACCCAACTCCGCCATAGCACGGTCACCTTTTATGGGGTGGTTCCTGGTTGCCAAGCCAAGTCCCTCGGGTCCATCACACTCAAGGTTGCCTTCGATAGTGAGGAAAACTACAGAGAAGAGCCCATAACCTTTGAGGTGGTCCCGTTCAAAAGCACTTACCACATGATCTTCGGGCGCCCCGCCTTCCACAGCTTCCATGCAAGGCCATGTTACATCTACAATCAACTGAAGATGCCAGGACCGGATGGCATAATCACCGTTTATGGCAGCTTCAGAAAGGCAAAGGAGTGCGAGGAAGGAGAAGCCGCCTTCGCGGAAGCAGTGTTCTTCGGCGAGGAGTTCAAAGAAATCCACGCCGCTACGGACCCCGTGGAGATGCCGGCATCCAAGCAGGAGGTTTCCGCCTCCCCGCCCACCTTCAAGCCTACAGTCGATACAAAATAGGTGGAACTTGTCGCTGGCGATGCCGCCAAGACCACCGCCATTGGGACGAATTTGTCCCCCGCATAGGAAAGCGCGCTCGTCGAGTTCCTCCGTGAGAACCGGGACATCTTCGCATGGCAGCCATCTGACATGACGGGTGTACCCAGGGAACTCGCCGAGCACGCTCTGCAGATAATTCCTGGCTCAAAGCCAGTAAGACAAGCCATGAGACGCTTCGGCGATGAAAAGCGCCGCGCCATAGCAAAGGAGATTTCCAAGCTGTTGAAAGCAGGTTTCATCAAGGAAGTGATACATACTAAGTGGGTGGCGAATCCGGTGCTAGTTTCTAAGAAAAACACAACAGTTCTGCGCATGTGTGTAGATTACACTGGCCTGAACAAAGTGTGTCCAAAAGACCCTTTTCCCTTGCCTCGCATTGACCAAGTCATTGACTCGACGGCGGGATCGGAGCTACTGTGTTTCTTAGATGCCTACTCCGGATACCACCAGATCAAGATGAAAAAGTCCGATCAGCTCGCTACGTCGTTCGTAACACCTTATGGCACATATTGCTATGTCACAATGTCATTCGGTCTGAAAAACGCAGGAGCAACGTATCAGCGCACCATGCAAAAGTGCCTGGCAGATCAAATCGGACGAAATATCCACGCATACGTGGACGATATCGCAGTTATGTCTAAAAAGCAAGATGGCCTTATAGCGGAATTGCAAGAGACATTCGACAATCTCAGGAAGTACAACATGATGCTTAACCCAACGAAGTGCGTCTTCGGGGTCCCAGCTGGACAACTCCTAGGATTCATCGTCTCCCATCGCGGAATTGAGGTTAACCCGGAGAATATCAAGGCAATCCTCGACATCTCCCGGCCCATCGACCTAAAAGACGTGCAGAGACTCACAGGCTGCGTAGCAGCAGTGAGCAGATTCATTAGTCGTCTTGGCGAGAAGGCTTTGCCACTCTACAAGCTGATGAAGAAATCAGACGAATTCGTCTGGACCGACGAGACAGACGCTGCACTTAAGGATCTGAAGAGAGTGTTATCCACTGCACCAGTCCTAGCGGCACCCGAAGACCAGGAACCCATGTTACTATACATGGCGGCAACCAATAGGGTGGTCAGCATCGTCATGGTGGTAGAGCGTAAGGAAGAAGCGCAGGAGTATGGCGTACAGCGACCAGTCTACTATGTCAGTGAGGTCCTGACAGAATCCAAGCAGCGCTACCCTCACTACCAAAAATTGGCATACGGAGTTTTCCTAGCTTCTCGTAAGTTAAGGCATTACTTCTATGACCATAAGATCACAGTGGTGAGCAAAGCCCCACTGAAGGACATCATCAACAACGGTGACGCAACAGGGCGAGTTGCGAAGTGGGGCATTGAATTGGCCTCTTTCGACATCGACTACAAGCCTCGCACCACCATCAAGTCTCAGGCCTTGGCGGAGTTTATGGCGGATTGGAAGGAAGCGCAGGAGACTACGCCCGTCCCAGAACCAGAGCATTGGGTGATGCACTTTGATGGCTCAAAGTTGCTACACGGCTCGGGGGCTGGAGTGACACTCAAATCTCCCAAGGGAGATGAGCTAAGCTACGTTCTCCGGATTCACTTCCCCACCACCAACAACATCGCGGAATATGAAGCGCTACTACACGGGCTACGTGTCGCAAAGGAGATCGGCGTACAACACATCATGTGCTGTGGAGACTCTGACCTTGTGGCTCAGCAGGTGGCTGGCACATACAAAGCTTGGAATGAAGTAATGGCGGCATACAGGGACGAAGTGGACGAGATGGCCAAAAGTTTCCTCGGCTATGACATAAAGCATGTACGGCGAGAAGATAACATGGCGGCCGATACCTTGTCCAAACTGGCATCCAGCCGTAAGGCAGTTCCACCAGGCGTATTCCTCGAGCATCTGCGCATACCATCAGTTAAGATGGTGGATCCAGAAAATCCGGAGATAGCAAGCTCCCCTGTTATGGCGGTTTTGCCAAGCAATCCGCCATGGGCAGAGCCCTACCTGGAATTTCTGACGACTAAGAAGCTTCCCGAAGATGAAGTCCAAAAAAGACAAATCGAGCATAGAGTCAAAGCGTACACCATCATAGATGGCCAACTCTACAAACGGAGCACCTCGGGAGTTTTCATGAAGTGCATATCCCAAATGGATGGAATCGAAATACTAAGAGAGATCCATGAGGGCGAATGTGGGCATCATGCCGCCGCCAGATCCCTCGTAGCTAAGGCATTCCGCCATGGATTCTACTGGCCAACAGCCAAGGCAGACGCAGACCGCATTGTGGAGCTCTGCCACGGTTGCCAGATGTACTCCAAGCAAACCCATATGCCCGCCACAGCACTGCATACGATCCCTATAACTTGGCCCTTCGCAGTCTGGGGGCTGGACATGGTGGGTCCGCTAAAAACAGCACCTTCGGGATTTACGCACCTTTTGGTAGCGGTAGACAAATTCACGAAGTGGGTGGAAGCTAAGCCCATCAAAAAACTTGATGGCAAAACCGCCCTGAAGTTCGTCAAGGGCATTGTGGTCAGATTCGGCATCCCACATAGCATCATCACCGATAATGGCACAAACTTGTCTCAGGGAGAAGTTGAAGAATACTGCCATCACAACGGAATCCGCCTTGACCTAGCATCTGTGGCACATCCACAGTCTAATGGCCAAGTTGAGCGGACCAACGGACTAATCATGTCAGGGATCAAGCCACGCCTAGAAGCACCGCTACATAGAGCAGCTGGAGCTTGGGCAGAGGAGTTACCATCTGTACTGTGGAGTCTACGGACCACGCCGAACAAATCAACCGGCCTTACCCCTTTCTTTTTAGTCTACGGAGCAGAGGCAATCTTGCCAAGCGATGTTCAGTATGATTCTCCACGAGTCGAGGCCTACAAGGAAGAAGATGCAGAAGCGTCCAGACAACTATATGTGGACCTGCTGGAAGAGGAACGAGACCTAGCAGCCCAGAGATCCGCCATCTACCAGCAGAATCTCTGCCGCTATCACAGCAGGCGAGTTCGCCAACGCTCGTTCAAAGGTGACCTGGTGCTACGTCTGAAACAGCAGAAGTCCCACAAGCTATCCCCGCCTTGGGAAGGACCCTTCGTCATCAGCAAGGCTCTACTGAATGGTTCCTACTACCTCGTTGATATTCGCGAGCTAGATAAGCGACCAAGTAAGAAGCGCAAACGAAGAGACCCTGACGATATCTACGACGAGACAGATCGTCCATGGAACATCGCACAGCTACGTCCTTTCTACACTTAGCATTTTTCTAGCTATTTAACAGGCACCTCTATATGATCAATGAAATAAAGCATTTGGTTCACTCTTGATTTTTTCTGAGTCTTTTACCTCCTTTATTGTTCATTTAGATCGTATAGAACCTTTTTGCGCAATTGTGCTTTGCACTTGCGTCTCTTTCAAATCCGCCATAAGCGGTCCGCGTAGCTTTTTTATGTTTTGATCTTCATTCGATGTTCTCTGTGTGGATTCCAGAGTAGTGACTTTTTGACGATCTAAGCCGCCATCTGCTCAGGGTTCTGGACGGTTGGTATTAAGTATCGTTGCCCTAGCGGACTGTTCGTGCGAAGATTTCGCCATCTCACGAAAAGTCAAGCACAGAGAGCCGGATGGCGGATCGCATAATCCTACGCGTGAAATTTTTTCTAAGTGTTGTTTTTTGGGCATGGCAAAAAACTGCAAGTTGCATAAAACTAGGTCTGGCAGTTTCTTCGTGCAATTAAACCACTTCATAAAAAACAAACTGCAAAAGTTCACAAGCATTCCACTGATCCGCCACAAGCAGATCATTCATAGTGCAGACACATCACACACAGTTTAAGTTTAAATTACAGACCCACTCAGGGGCCGAATTGATGCAAAGTATTTCTTCTTACTATATCGCAGGGCACATCTCAAGAAGATGGCGGAACCTTGGAGGACACCTCGTCACCGTCGTCACCACCTGCAGTTGCTGCAGAGGCGGATGCCGAAGCTTGGCTTGGTGACCCTGGCAGCTCGTACGCTTCATAGTATACGTTCAACTGAGTGCCAAGGGCACACAGTTGATCGTATCCAAGCACGCTCTGCCGGATGGCGGCCTCGTCCACCGGCGCACCATCCTCGCCGCTCTCAGGGATGTCGGATGTGAGCTGGTCCAGGTCCATCTCGGGATAGTGGGCCTTTGCCAAGGTCAATGCCATCCTGGCACCACCCCGAGCGGAGGACAGCTTCCAATCCGCCACCAGCCCCGGTACCAGCAGGAGCTTCTGTGTGAGCGCGATGGCGGAGAGGTTGGAAGAACCCGCTATCTGCAGGCTCCCGCACGCTTGGTGACTAGCACTGAGAAGGCCATCCAGCTCCTTCCTCGCTACGTCGGTAGCCATGCGCAAGCCTTCAGCGGTGTCCATCTCCCCCTGCCCCAGAGCGACTGCATAGTGGAAAAAGAAGTTGCATCATTAACGGCATAGCGGAAATTGAAAAAATTTATGTCATAAGAAGAAATGGTACCTAGCAAGTTGTCCTGGAAATAGTGGAGGAGCTTGTTAAAGCCTTCACGCCGCTTCTCAAAATCAGCGGCGGCTTTGCGAAGGTCCGCTATCTCCTTGTCCTTCTTCTTGCCCTGGTTCTCCTGGTCCTTCAGCTGCCTCTCGAGGGTGGCATTTTCAGCCAGCGATTTCTGGAGCTGTTCATTCAGCCCATCCATCGCAATGGCGTGGCCTTTCTTCATCCCCTCAAGTGTGGACTTAAGCTTGGCAGCGTCTGCATGGCGGAATCTTGTCAGCTCAGCATTGATTGAATAAGCATAAAGGAAACTTAAGGTAGATTACCGCTATTCTCAAGCTGCTGCCGCAAATCCGCCACAAGAGCGCCTTTCTCCGCCAGCTCCTTCTCTTGCGAGCTGACAACCTAGACCAGGTCTTCCACCACCTTCTTGTAATTCTGGCAAAACAAAGTTGAAGTGTTAGTTACTCTCAGAGCTTCATGCCGGATACATATCCGCCATAACGCTCGGGGGCTACTCACGATGATTTTTTAGTCATTCTTAGAGCATCATGATGGATTATCCGCCATGATGCTCGGGGGCTACTTACGCTGATTTTTTCTCCTAAGAGCTTTATGCCGGATAAGTATCCGCCATAACGCTCGGGGGCTACTCAGTATGAAAATTAAAAGTTCTCTATAGAGCACTGTGTGAAATATCAGCGCTCGAGGGCTAAGCTATTCTAAAAACTTACAGAAGTCGACCTTGGAGCCCCATAGCGGATTAAGTTTGCGAATCCGCCATGGCGCTCGGGGGCTACTGGGAGTACATACCTTCTTCATAGTTGATGTTTTCTCAACAAAAGTGGCAATGCCGCTGGACAGCTGGTTGCTGGCTTCTTCCTGGCTAGAAATAAGATTGACGACCTCAAGTTGCTTCTGTCTCCAGTATAAGCTGCCCCCAGACGGAGTATCCACCACTTGACCCTGAGAGCCAGAAGCCTTTTCGCTTTGGACGACATCATTAGCCGCAGCTTCAGTCGTTGGGTTGCTTTCTGGCATTGGGTCAAACTGACCACCAGCATCCTCCATATCAATATCGATACGAATAGAGGAGGGGGCTGGCACATCAGGGGTGAGCGGGATAGCGGCAGGGGAGGGCTTAGCTCGCTTGGATGATGGCTCCTTGACAGTAGGCTTCTTTCTCCTGAGGAAAAAGGTGATTAGAGATGGAAAGCAGCAATAATGGAGGATGTCTAAAGATTACCTTGACTTGGGCAGATTGATGGTAGCGGTATTCTCGGATGGCGTTTCTAGCTCCGCCCTGCGTTGAGCTTCGAAACAGCGGGAATCAGCAGGTTTTCCGCCACCACCGCGAGTTTTACCACTACCGCCCCGTTTCTTGGAAATCGCTTTCTCTTGGGTCGTATGGGCTGTATCCTCCACATTCCCCGCTATCTCCTCTTTGTTTCCGCTAGAATGAACAACTTCCTCTTTAGCGGCAGACTTGAGGTTGGAGCGGCGAAGGGGATGGGCAAAGTGAGCAGGACCAAGCGATTTGAGCTAATAAGAAGAAAAAAGTTATGCCCTATAAAATATGAGGATATTGTATAGTGCTATGGCGGAATAGGGAACTTACCAAAGGACAGGTGCCATTTTCAAACATCGCCCTGCCAAACGTCAAGGGTTTCTTCCTGGGAGACTTCATCAGAGAATGAATGCGCTTCTCGACTACCTTAGGGTCCAGCTCCTGGTCCGAGCAACGCATGCCATCATTTGCACCAGTATATTCGTGCATCAGGCGATCGCGGTGTTGCAACGGCTGAATCCGCCGGGATATCCAGTAGTTGATTGTGTCGATTCCCTTCAAGCCATCCACAGATAGCTTGGCAATCCGCCGAGCCAGGAGCTTGACATAGGGAGTGGCGGATTCGTCATTAACAGCCGTCCAGGAGTCGCGGGACTTAGCAGCTACGTTCTTGAATGGAGGAAGGCCGCGGGCTTGAGATGGCGCAGCCTTGTCCGCTATATAAAACCAGGACCCTCTCCATCCGATGGCGGAGTCCAGTGGCATGATGAAAGGGTATTCTTTCGACCTGCGTGGAAGAAAGCAAACCGTCCCGCAGGTTCGAAGAGATCCGTCATCTTCATAGTTGGGCTGCACAGAGAAGAAAAGTTGGAAGAGGTCCACCCTGGGGCGGATCCCAAGGTATCCCTCGCACAGAGCTACATAGCCCGCCACAGACACCAAGCTGTTTGGTGATATGTGGTGGAGCTGCAGTCCATAGTACTTCAGAAGATTAGTGAAGAAAAGAGATGGAGGCATACTGAGACCCCTCTCCACGTGGAATTTGAGCATCATGATTTCGGAGGGGTTAGGAAGAGGCACTGGGGCCTTGAAGTCAGTCCGCCTTCCGGATTCAGCTTGAGGAGCCACGGTGCCCTCGCTTTCCATGGCCTTGACGTCAGAATCCTTAACATGGGATTTCTGCCAATACCCATGAAGGTTCTGAGGAATTTGCTCCTCCTCGTCCTCAGCATCTTCCTCCTCAGTGTCACCATCCGCTTCCTTATCCGCAGGATCATCCAGGTTTGTATCCACCATCTCCTCTTCGGCTTCGGACAGGTTGTCCTCTGGGTCCAAATCCGCCATCTCTGGATGATCTCCCTGAACTGATTGTTGTAGAGGGGAATCTTCCTCCTCAACGTCAGAATGGTGGCGGGCCGGTGATCCGGAGTTCATGGCGTCGGGCAAGAACTTGAGTGAAATGGTCTGGCGGAAAAACGCTACCGGCGGCGAGGTCTTCCGCGGTGGCTCGTCGGAGATCACGAAGCTCTCTGGTGGCGCTGAAGAGATAGAGAGCGATGGGGGTGAATGAGGGGTGACTGGTCGGGGGTGAGAGGCCAGGGTATATATAGACCCCGGGCCTCGAGATTCATGCCTTCCATCACCACCGCTCATCCTCATTGCAGAAACCCTAATTTGGTGACACGTGTCCAAGGGTAAAAAGGTAACTTGGTGAAAACAGTGTATGCACTGTAAATCTTGCCCTAGAAGGAACTGTGTGCCGAAATTTACGGCGGATTTCAACGGTATGATCCACTGGATCCCGAAAATCTCGCTAAGATAACTACGTCGCTTGATCCATTATTTACGGCGGATTAATAGATGGAAGAAGGAACATCAAGATGACCACCATCCCAGCAAAGAAGAGCTATGGCGGAAATGACCTATCAAGGACAAGCATGGAGAATGTAGATGGCAATCTTGAAGTTCCCTGGGGGCTACTGTTGGGGATATACCAAATAGGTATACCAGTAACGTAGTCCTAAATCAGCAAGCCAGGGTGGCCCATCAGGGGTGGTATGGCGGATTCGCCATACCGGGCGGCCCAGTTGCTGAAGTTGGCACGGCGGTACTGGACGCAGGCGCTTAGGGCGGATCCGGAGACAGGTCCATGGCGGGCTACTAGCGGCGAGCCTATGGCAGATCCGGAAGACGGCCCATGGCGGGTGACCTTGTAGCACACGCGTAGGACTTAGTCTAGGACTCCAAGTTGTATCCGCTCCGGTACCAACGTGTAGCCCACGCCAGGTGCCTTTATAAGCCCGGCGTGGAGCAGCCCTTGAGGCATCAGACCAATCTTACGGCCAATCGCATAGCGAAATAGCCAACCTCATCATTGTAATCGAGCACTTGTTGCCATATAGTGAATTATAGCAGCACGTAGGGTCTCGCCACCGTTGCGGGATCAGAAGCTGGGTAAACTCGTGCTACCACCGTCCCGGATCGCTCCTCCGTGTTCACCCCCTTCCACAAACCGCCATATCCCTACCCCTATGGCAGATCTGTTGACGAAACCATGACAGAAACCTCTAAGGTTGTAGATGTGTTGTTGCTACTAGGGAGAAAACAACATTCATATGCTCAAGGGCATATGCTTTTTTTACATTACACACTTTGCTTAATGCAATTATCTATTGTTCGCAACTTAATACTTGTGGAGTTCTCGGATTGATTCACCACAAGTGGATTATTAGTCATAGATGCAGTTGGATGGCGGTCTATGTATTTTGTTGTAATACCCAGAGTAAATCTCATAGTGATCTTCTTGACATATCACGTTTATCTTTATCAATTGCCCAACTGTAATTTGTTTACCCAGCATGTGTTATTTATCTTATGGAGAGACACCACTAGTGAACTGTGGACCCCGGTCCTATTTCCATCATATTGCTATCACCTGTTTAATTTACTCGCACTATTTACTTTACTCGCACTGTTTACTTTACTCGCATACTTCTACTGTTTTCCACTCGATACGCTCATAACCTTTGTTTAAAGTAAACCGGTGAGATTGACAACCTCATCGCAAGTTGGGAACAAAGTACTTGGTTGTGTTATGTGCAGGTTCCGCATTGCAGCTAGCAAACAAAGCTTGGACGAGGCGCCATATATAAATTGTCCGAAGCTGTCGCAAACTAGCAAGCATCACCTTCAGTCGTTATTGTCTGCTCTTCTCCTGATCGATATTAAACCTTGGTTTCTTAACTGAGGGAAAACTAGCTGCTATACTCATCATACCTTCCTCTTGGGGTTCCCAACTGGCTGGTCATTCACCACGCACAAGGAATCTTCTGGTGCTATTGACAAGGACTTGAAGAATAAGAAGCTCCTACATCAATTACATTCTCCCACGTCAACCACGCGCTAGCAACTAATTTTCTGGCACCGTTGCCGGGGAAGAGTGGAAGACTTCTGCGAGGGGAGTTTTCGCACGCACATCCTTTACTTTGTTATTGTTTTGCTTTACTTTATTTATTTTACTTGCATCATTTTATATCAAAAACCCAAAAAATTTAGAATCCTTGGTAGTTGTTTATTATGTCTAGTTCAGTTGCTACTACTATGTCGCCCGAGGACATGATTTTTACTTTTAAACAGAAGGATGAGGAAAGTTTTAAAGAAGCTTGGTCTAGAATTTATGATTGGCATGGAAAAACTGAGCCTAAAATGACCTTGAGTTTGCTTCTTAGTATCTTTTACTTTGGACTTGCTGTTCATTATAGATATGCTTTGGATGCTACTGCAGAAGGAGATTTCCTTCATTGTGATGGAGATCAAGCCTTCAACATTATAAAAAAGTTGATTACAATTTATAGCATGCCAACCTATTTTGATTCCTCTCTTGTGTGCCTTTTTAATAGACTCGATGCTCTTGAGACTCGCACTGCTAGTTTGAATTCTTGCTACAATACTTTGCGCCAGCATTTTGATTATGTGCCAACAAATTCTGAACCTTCGAGTTGGTATCCTACGGTAAAAATCACCATTAGTGGTGAAACTTTTCATGCTCGTTGTGATATTATGTCTGAATTTTGTCTCATGCCAAAGGATGTTTATGAATCTTTGAGCCTTTGGAAGCTTTCTGAGGGGGGAGAAGGAATTTCTCTTACTAACAATGCCACTATATTTCCCATTGGAATAGCTGAAGGAGTTTTTACAAAAGTCCTAGGATGAATGATATCTACTAATTATCTTGTTATTGAATGTGTAGGAAAAGGACAAATCACACTTGGAAGATCTCTCCTGAAGCTCCTGGGCGCCGTCATTGATGTGGGAAAAGGCAATATAAGATTTATCTCTCCACCTTGCAATAGCCATGTCTTCCCTAGAGTCAAGAGCAAAGGTAAGAAAGGAAGACGTAAGGCACCCGCTGATCCTAGCACTTCATCACTTGATGTTACTTGATTCGCAATATTCTGCGCCTAGCTCAAAGGCGTTAAAGAAAAGCACTCTTGGGAGATAACCCAATGTTTTATTTCCAGTAATTTTTCTTTTATTTGAGTCTTGGAAGTCATTACTACCGTAATGACCACTCATTATCTTGTTTATTTTGTTTTTGTGTCAAGAGAAGCCTCAATTCGAGTGAGGTAAAGATTTGGGGATGTTGCTGTCCTGAAACTGTTTTCGGTGCTGCACCATAAAATTCGTATAAATTCTCTGTATATATTTTGGACCTGAAATTTCTTATGCATATGCCCCAGGTTATATCCAAACTTTTGTTAGTTGAACACTTTTTTATTTGAGCAACAGAAAACCCCTCAAAAATTTGGCCTTTGTCAGCTGTTCTGTTTTGACAGATTTCTGCCAATATTTGTGTTTGCCGCTTTATCGCTTTCTTTTGAGTTCTTTTGATCACGGAACTTTTGGGGAAGTTGATACAGTAGTATTTTCTATATATGTGGTAGTTTTGAGTTGAAACCTGAAGCAAAAAGAGGTTGATTATATGTTATGCTACACTAATGTTGCTAATAGAATTGTGTTTAGTTTTGTATGAAGGAAGTTTTCAAGTGTAGAGATTGGAGAATGATGAGATGAGTTGAAGAATGGACAAAAGCCCAAGATTAGGGATGCCCATGCATCACCCCAAGAAATATCCAAGAAGTACAAGCGTCAAAGCTTTGGGATGCCCCCGAGGCACCCCTTCTTCATCGGCAAAAATCAGGTCACCTTTCAAAACACTATATTTTTATTGCTTCATGCACTATGTGTTTTTCTTGGAGCGTCAGTTGTTTTAGTTTTCTTAGTTAGTTTAGTTTGTTTGCTGCAATAAATGGTTGGACCCCAACAAATTTCTTTTGGAGGAGATGTACTCGTTTTCATTTGCAAAGAACACTCCATTTTTCACTCTATTCGTATCACCAGGTGTTCTTCTTTTTCCGCTACTGCTTTTGGTTTTTGTTTTTGCCTTGATTTGCATTCATACCTTGTAATATCTTTTCATCAAGGTGTATTTTTGCCTCTGATCTTTATTGGTTTTCATCAAAAGAGGTGTCTTTAAAAATTTCAATTGGTGTTGGAAAAGAGAAAAAGCTTTATGCAAATTAGTGGTACAAGAAGGAGCTTGTATAGACTGCGGCTTAGGCTTTTTCATGTCATGCTTGATGTCTTTTTGATGGTATGCTTAGTGGTTTTGCTGTAGCATGACTTGTCTCAAATAACTGAGATTGCTTAATGAGCCTTTGAAAAAATCATGCGTTGTTTTTAATTATTTGGAAGCATTATTTTGGTTTTCTCCTTGATGCTTTATTTGGGTTGACTTGGCGCATGCTCACACATGTTAGACTCTTACAAATTCGCCAATAGCCTCTATGATCATTTAGTTTTTGACTTTTGATGCCATCTTATGCTTCTTTTAATGTCGCTTTGTCGCCTTGCATGTTTATGGCCATTATTGCTCTCTTAGTTGGTCGCTCCCAGTCGTTTGCTAGCCCTCGCCTTGTACTGAGTATGAGCTCTACTCGTGCATCCAACTCCTAAAAGCCAAAATTTTCCAAAGTTTCTACCATACATACCTACTAGCAATTTGCTATTCCAAGTAAATTTGACTTGCTTTTATTTTCTCTTCAAATTAAACTCTTACTAGTGTTATGCGAAATTCGGTCAGTACAGCTCTCACGAACTGGAAGGCACACTTTACTTTTTCCTGTTCTTAAAAATTTGATATTGTGGTCTCTTATGTTGAGTTGTTATGCTTGCAAGTTGTAAGTTGGAGACCAGCCCAGCCATGTAGTCATGGGCAAGCTTTCAACATTGCACTTCTTATTTGAGTTGATATCGTGATCTTTTATTTATAGATGCCCGCGGTGTGAAATGAATTGGGAATCTTGTGGGGATCATGGAGTTTGTATATGCGTTAGGGAAACGCCGGGCTGCTAATCTAAGCCATGCATAATTCATGGTGGAAATATGTAGCATACCCATGGTGGACATTCGACGACGCATCTCACAATAAAAAGCTAAACAAATGGCAAATAAAAGAGATGTCGAGGTGTTCATTGTCTGCTTGTCCTGTCATTTTGATGTGGGCTTGTTCCATGTCATCGGGCACGGAGGTACCCTGTTGGTGGTTCTCGATGATACGTGTATACTTACAATGACAAGAGCCTTGCTTGGGACTCTAAGTAAAGTAGCATGAGGTTTAGGTACTCGTATTCACGGGACACGAGGTTTTCAACTTATGATTTGTCAAGCATATGCATCATAATTGTTCTCGCATTAACTTTAACCATTCAAGATGCTTATGATGGGGGCAATGAGAGCTCAAAGCTGGTAAGTACCATAATTTTTGAAGGTTATAAAACTTGCAATCACTGCTTCCCTCTGCGAAGGGCCTTTCTTTTACTTTTATGTTGAGTCACCACCTTCTATCTTTATGCACCATTAAGAGAGCATAGTTGTCATTCTTAGTATAATGTGCATTGTCCCAAAGTTTTCATTGATTGATTCATATTGTTGGTTTCACTTGTTCTCAAATTATTTGTATCTAGTCGCCCTCTTAAACTTGAAGGTGTCCTATGCATTTATGTTTTGCTCTCTTTGAAGGACAAGCTGAAAACCATTTGTATGTTTTTCCTTATGATTTGAACACACATTTGACTTTCATTGTTTCATTTTCATGATCTTTTGTTTGTGTTCATTTGCATGTTTACAACATGGTTGCTAAGTTCTTATTGTCAAGATTATATCTTTCATGCCCATGTTTTAAGTTCTTATGATCCCAGCTCACAAATGCTTACATACATGATCAAGATTGTGTAGGTGTATGTCACCTCAAAAATTATTCTTTTGTTATCACTTACCTACTCGAGGACGAGCAGGAGTTAAGCTTGGGGATGCTTGATATGTCTCCAACGTATCTATAATTTTTGATGCTCCATGCTTGTTTTTACACCATTTGCCTACTATTTTGTTACACTTCATGGCACTTTTATGCATTTTCCGGAACTAACCTACTAACAAGTTGCCACAGTGCCAGTTCCCTGTTTTCTGTTGTTTTTGTGTTTCAGAATTGGTACACAGGAAATATTCTCGGAATTGGACGAAACAAGTTCCTGACATCTTATTTTGTCTGAGAGCTTCCAGAGATCCGAAGGAGAGTAGGAGGCGAGCCACAGGGGCCCCACACGCCAGGCCAGCGCGGCCAGGGCCTGGCCTGCACCGCCCTGGTGTGAGGCCACCTGGCTCCACCTCTGACATCGCCCCTTCGCCTATAAAGACCCCCCAATGGGAAAAACCTAAAGACCCGATCACTTTTCCAGAACGCATCGCGATCCGCCGCCGCCGTCGACCCGAAGATCGGGAGGGTCCAGAAGCTCTTCCCGTCACCCTGCCGGAGAGGGGAATCACCACCGGAGGTCTTCATCGCCATGCTTGCCTCCGAAGCGATGAGTGAGTAGTCTACCTTGGACTATGGGTCCATAGCAGTAGCTAGATGGTTGTCTTCTCCAACATGTACTTCATGTTTAGATCTCATGAGCTGCTCTACATGATTGAGATAACCGTTATGTAATTCTACATGTTTGGTTTGTTGGGATCCGATGAATATTGGTGTTATGATTGAGTTGCTGTACTGAATTATATCTTTTGTTATCTCTATGTTGTTTATGATCTTGCATGCTCCCCGTTGTTAGTAGCTATCTTGGCCGAGTAGTTGCTAGTGACTCCAAGAGGGGGTATTTATGCTCGATAGTGGGTTCATGCCTCTATTTAACCTGGGGGAGTGACAGAAACCTCTAAGGTTGTAGATGTGCTGTTGCTACTAGGGAGAAAACAACATTCATATGCTCAAGGGCATATGCTTTGTTTACATTACACACTTTGCTTAATGCAATTATCTGTTGTTTGCAACTTAATACTTATGGAGTTCTCGGATTGATTCGCCACAAGTGGATTATTAGTCATAGATGCAGTTGGATGGCAGTCTATGTATTTTGTTGTAATGCCCAGAGTAAATCTCATAGTGATCTTCTTGACATATCACGTTTATCTTTATTCTATCAATTGCCCAACTATAATTTGTTTACCCAGCATGTGTTATTTTTCTTATGGAGAGACACCACTAGTGAACTGTGGACCCCGGTCCTATTTCCATCATATTGCTATCACCTGTTTACTTTACTCGCACTGTTTACTTTACTCGCACTGTTTACTTTACTCGCATACTTCTACTGTTTTCCACTCGATACGCTCATAACCTTTGTTTCAAGCAAACCGGTGAGATTGACAACCTCATCGCAAGTTGGGAACAAAGTACTTGGTTATGTTGTGTGCAGGTTCCGCATTGCAGCTAGCAAGTGATACGTCCATTTTGCATCACTATTTTGTATCATAATTTACTGTTATTCATTGATATATTTCATATTTAGATATGATACTTATGTTATTTCCTTTGTTTTCACATGTTTGATGATCATTGGAGGATTTGCTGCCGGAGTCAGGATTCTGCTAGAAAAAGGACCATCAAGGGACCATATTTTGAAGATCAGGAAAATTCCAAAAAAATACCAGGAAATTATATTTTCCCAGAAGACTCAGGATGCCAGAAGGAGGGGTCGAGAGGAGCTAGGAGGGGCTCTCACGCTAGGGTGGCGCGGCCTGCCCCCTGGCCGCGCCAGCCCTATGTGAGGCCGCCCTGGCCCACTTATGGTCTTGCCCCTCCGCGTACTTCATTGTCCCCAAAAACCTAAGTCAAGGGAGGCTCAGAGTTAGACACCGCCGCCTCTGCGGGGCGGAAAACACCAGAGAGAGAAATGCTCTCCGGTAGGGAGAAATCTGCCGGGGAAATTCCTTCCCGGAGAGTGGAGATCCTCACCATTGTCATCACCATCGCACCAGACTTCATCGGGATCATCATCTTCTTCTTCTTCATCACTAGCACCTTCATCTCCACCATCACCACGCCATCCCATTGTAACATCTTGAGTTGGATCTTGTTATACTCATAGGGGAAACTTTTCCGGTGTTGATTACTCTTATAGTTGATGCTATTGAGTGGAACCGTTGAATTAAGGTTTATATTCAGATTGTTATTTACCATTATTTCACCTCTGATCATGATCCATATGATGTCTTGTGAGTAGTTCATTTAGTTCTTGAGGACATGGGAGAAGTCAAGATGTTAGTAGTGAATTATTGTTGAGAAATATTTAATAGTTTGATATTGTTATGGTGCTATTTCACTAGTGGTTTCATGTGAATGTCGACTACATGATATTTCAACATTTATGGGCCTAGTGAGATGTATTGTGTATTTGGCTACCAATTGTGAGGTTGCTGGAGTGACAGAAACCTAAACCTCCATTGGGAAACCGTTGCACCAGGGAGCGTAGGATCTTAGAGTTTAAGGCTGTGGTTAGATTTATCTTAATTACTTTCTTGTATTTGTGGATGCTTGCAAGGGGTATAATCACAAGTGTGTATTCATCCTAGTAAGGGTAGTGCGCTAGCACAGGTTCACCCCCATAACACCTATCAAACCAATAAAGACTATTAGCTTTATGAAGTGAAAGCTCTTGACAGAAACTCCCGTGTGTCCTCGAGAACGTTTGGTTATTATAAGTACACAGCCGGCTTGTCCTTTGCTGAAGAAAGGATTGGGCCACTTGCTGCAATTGTTACTACTGTCTTTTATTTACTCGCACTTTATTTACTCGTATTACCAAATACCCCTGAAAAGCTGTTTGCTAGTATTTATAGTGATTCCTTGATCAAAACTGCTCATCAACACCTTCTGCTTCTCATTGGGTTCGACACTTTTATTTATCGAAAGTACTATGATACACCCGCTATACTTGTGGGTCATCAAGACTATTTTCTGGCGCCGTTGCCGGGGAGTGTAGCGCTATTGAAGAGTGAAATTGGTAAAGGTAACCGTCGCTGTGAGTATTGTTTTTATTTTGTCTTTTATTTTTATTTTACTCTACTATGGAGAACTCTCCATTTGGTTTCCTATTTGGAAACACATCTACTACTACTGCTGCACATGTGGAGGAACCACCACCGCCACCACCTGCTGAAATTGATCCTTTTAAAATACCTATGAAAATTGTTGGGCGTATTATGGATAACTGCTATTCAGGTGATGGAACTGTCCATCCGGGTGATCACTTATTATTTATACATGAATTATGCGAGTTGTTCAGATGTGCAGGTATTTCACCAAGCCAGGTCAAGAAGAAATTATTCTCTTTATCATGGAAAGGCAGAGCTGAAGAGTGGTATCGACTACTCCAAGATGGTCCATCTATGGCATGGGAGGATATTGTACCTCTCTTTTATTCCAAGTTTTATCCTCCAAGTGAAATTCATAAAGACCGTAATCGGATATATAATTTTTGGCCTCATGATGGAGAAAGTATTGCCCAAGCGTGGGGGAGATTGAAGTTACTAATGCTCAAATGCCCCATTCATGAGCTCCCTAATAATATTGTTATTGATAATTTTTATGCGCGGCTTACTCTTCCTGATAAGGATTATTTGGATGCTTCTTGCTTTGGATCATTCACTCATATGAAAGAAGATGCTAAGTGGAAACTTCTTGACCGTATACAAGAGAATGCTGAAGGATGGGAAAACGACAAAGGTAGGAAGTTAGGTATAAATTATGACTATGAATTCATTAAATCTTTTATGGGAACCGATGACTTTCATAGTGTTAGTACTACTTATGGTCTTGATTCACAAATACTTGCTAATTTTCTTAAGGCTTTTGCCTCTTATATTGATGTTCCAAAGAAAGATTGGAACAAATATCATGCGCCTTATAAAGACTCTATTAGTCATATACCTGCTGCAGCCACTAAAGTTTGTACTATTGATAGCATTGTGCCTGAACCTTATTTTGAGAAGACACCTTTTCCTGCTAAGGTAAAGAAGTATTCTACTTTGGTAAGTGTGTCTAATAAAAGTACTAAGAAAGCTGCAGAACCTGATGAGCAAATTACTATTAAGTCTCCTGTAGCTATATTGAAGGATCTTGTTACTAAAGATGTAGGGGATGAATATATTCTTTTTTGTGAAGATGCTTCTAACATTCTCTCACATCCTAAAAAGCATAGGAAAACAAGTGTTCCTGTTATTTCTGTCAGGATTAGAGATCATTGCTATTATGGTTTATTGTCACGACCCAGGATTTTATCAAATTCTGGGGAAAATTTTTCGCTATTGTATTGTTTGAGATGATTGAATTTTCACAGGGATTTAAAACTTTTGAGTCTATTTGAAAGCTTTATTAGAAAAATATATTAAACTTTCTATTATTTTCTAGAAGGACTTCCTTGAGGAAGATCAAGCATCCAAATACTATTTTCCTTTCTTTTACTCAAACTTATGCAAGCTAACTTGCATGAATTTGACTTTCAAAAGTATTATAAAATTGGTAATTCAAAACTATGTTTGAGTGTGGTTTTCAACTATTATTTTATAAACTATTATTTTACTACCTTAGAAAGAATTGAGTTCCAACTCTATTTCCATTATTTTATGCAGATAAAAGCCCTTGGCCAATTCATATGGTTTTTATGGAAAGTTGTTTTAATTATGAAAATTTGTTTATTACTGTTCTGTATGGTTACTTTGAATTATTGAAACTTTGCAAAGTTGGTTTGGATCGATTTGGATCAAATTTGAAGAGTGTATGAAGGATTTAAGAAAACAGAAAAGAAAAGAAGAAAGAAAATAGAAAAATAGAAAAGGGCCCTGGGGGAAGCCTTTCGGCCCAGCTTCAGAAGCAGCCCGCGGCCCACCTACCTCCTCTCCCGAACCGGTATTCCTCTTCCTCTCTCTCCCTCACTGCCAGGTGGACCCACCCGTCAGCACCATCTCCTCCACCGTTTCCTCTCTTCTCTCTGGGAACGGAAACTCGCCGGAGTAACCCCCCCCCACTAATTTCTCGCGAGTAATGGCCATCAAGCCATGGCTATAAGAAGCCCGTACTCCCCTCTCCCATCTCCCCCTCGTCCTCCTGCACGAGACGCCGCCAGGCCGGCGAAATTCCTCGCCGGAGTTCGCAGTCTCTGCAAACATCACCGGACAAATCCGTCGCCACCGGTGAACCCCGCGTCTCCCGTTCACTCCCCTCTCTCTTCTTTTCTTCTGGCGCACCTCCCTGACTATTTCTCTGCATCGTAGCAGCAGCAGAAAACGCAATCGACCTCGACCCGAAGGTCACCGTCGACCTCACCGCCTCCAGTCGCCGTTCGCCTTCGTCACTGGACGGGTTCGTCTTCTCCGACCAAGCTCCCGAGCTCACCGTCTTCTCCCGCGCGTCGTCATCTACTTCATCGTCACCGGAGGCCACCAGAACCTCGCCTGCGTCCACCATCTGGCCGCAACCTCGCCGGAGCTCGTCGGAAACCTAGCTAGCCCGGTGAGCATCTCCCCTGATTCATCTTGTTCGTTGGATCTTGATCAAACGCTTCGGATAGTTTCACTTAACCGAATCGGTACTGGACGATCTGATCCGTCCAGATCACTTTTAATCCAACGCACCGCAATCGTGATCCTAACGAATCGGTATGAGCCAATAGGAAACTGCCAAGTGTCGATCTCTGGTTCAAATAGAAACTCGAATTAGTTTTTCAAACCAGATTTGGTTTCAACCTTCGGAAATTCATATCTTGTGTTCTGTAGATCCAAAAATAGCAAATGAGATACCGTTGGAATCCTTGAAACCTGTAGAATCCAGTGGTACCATAAAGTCTTATATTTTATGGGTCCAATTTGAAACTAATTTCAAATTGGGTTTGAACCTTCTATTTGTTTGTTTAATTCATATCTATTGAACCAGGTATCCAAAAATTACAATTTTGTAGTCTTTGGAAAGCCCTTGACCTGTAGAACACCATAGGATCAAGAAAACCCAGATTTGATACGTGCACACACCTTGTGCATTCAAATCTTCTCAAATCACAAATTTGACCATATCTTGAGTTCTAAAATTTATTTTAGAATGAATCCAATTGCAGTAGCCTTGTTTTACTGCAAGCTATCCAGTAGCATCACTCCCATATTTTTGGAACCAGTTCACAATTACTCAATTCTAATATGAGGATCTGAGTAAATTCCACTATAGGATCAAAACTACTTCTTTAGGATTATTACTTTCCACCTAGTGAACCTTGATCATCCCTAGACATCATTGTTGTCTGAACAATATCTTGACCAAGATCATATCTACTTAGGCCTATCTTATCTTGATCACACCTATTCAAGTTACAATTGTGTTGCTTGAGTAAAGTGTGATACATCTCAATCATAGTTACTATTCTTGCAATCTTTGTGGTGTTGATCAAATCAACACTATAGCACCTATCCAATATTTCATGTATCCAATAGAAACCCTAAACCACAATCTCAATTGTTATCTACCCATACTCAATCCTTTATCCATTAGATCTTGATTTCATATGTAGGATTATTCAATTAACAAATGAGTTAATTGAGTAAATCAACATATCATCAACCCTTATCCAAGCCTATATGTAACATGTACTATCTTGAGGAAGTGTCATCACACTTTATCTAGTAGTGTTAAGTTGCATCATTCTGAACCCATGTGAATCTATTCACGTACCTTGCCTGATTCATATATGTACTCGAATTGCAATTGTGCTACTTGAGTAGAATATGAATTCATCTAAACCCTATTTTGTTAATGTGGTATTGTTATAACCCATACCATAGTATGTGTTGTACACCATGTTGACCAATAAACCATTTGAGCCATGTCCCCAAATATCAATCATTCATACCCAATCCAATGCCTACTTAGTTTTGTTCACGTGTATTGAACTATTCAAATTGCAAATGTGCTAATTGAGTACTTCAAGCATTCTTAAAAATCTAGTTTTGTGCCTAAGTGTGATACATGCTATTTAAGGAATAAATGTTGTTACACTTATTCAAATAGTAAATTGGTTACACTATCCCACACTTATGTGACCTGTTTCACATGAGCTAATCTGAAACTCTCTCATGCTTTGATAAAGCATAAAAACTTCACCATTTATATCTTGCCTAGACCAAATCATCTCCCCAATCATATTGATCTCTCCCAACTAAGCTCTCCAATTCATATCTCCCAATTCATGATCATTTACCATATCCTTCTTGTCATAACATCTCAGCAAATCAATTTGTTAAACTAACACCCTTCAATTGTTTGAAATTATTTGATTGAGCTTGTATGGTGTGTTTATGTTATGCTATTTCTTGTGCTATAGTTGTGCGAAGAGTTACGTGCCTAGTTGAGAGAAGGAAAGCGTCTTGTTCTTCAGAAAGGCAAGTGACACACATGCCCCTTACCCATTTTACTTATGCATTAGTTATTCACCTCTTGTAGTATGCATGATAGGTGTTTTACTCCACTGTTTTATCAAATGCTTAGATCCCAGTAGTGTGTAGCTACCCCCTCAAACCCCACCTGATAGGATGCTAAGTACTTTGTTAACTTTGATGCTATGCTAAGATCACTTGAAAAGTGTTTTGTGAAAAGTTAAGAACTTCAACTAAAATGAAACACCTGGGTGGATTGGTTTGATAAGATGAGGTGAGGTAGGTGGGTTACGGGGACGCAAGCCTCATAAGAGGATGTGGGAACCGAACACCGCTCGGGATGGCCACCCAGGAATAAAGAGATGGCTATGTCTTCCATGCTTATTGTACTTCCAGTGCAGCCTTATGACATTATGGGCTCTGTCTTGACTGATTAGAATGTGGGAGTGCAACTAGGTGCAAGAATACGGTGGTAGAAAAATTATAGGTTGGGAACGGCTCTTGCCAGTTAGTTGCCCTCTCCTTCTAAAAGGTCTCGTTTCAATTCATGTATGGGCATGAAATGAATCGTAAGGTGAAAGTGCACAACCCTTGCAAGGTGTTTTAAATCTAATCGATTAGCCGAGTCCTCGGTTATGGGCAATTGAGTCTCTAGACATGGAATGTACGGAATAATCTCATCACCGATTCTGAATGATTAAAATCTACCTAGAAACCCCTAGGTAGGAACTAAGGTCCATACACTCCGAGGGGTGGTGGTACCTGAGGTTCCAGCTTTGTCGAATCTCGCCCGGTGCTACATGCCTAGCTAGTATGTGGTTATTGGGGGTTATCTCGACCCTTGAAAAATATATAACTTTGAAGGTTTTACTTTAAGAAAGAACTATAGGATAAAATTGGCTTTATGCAAAATCAGCCTGTGAGATCCACCAGCCAAATACACATGTAGATAGGCTCCTCACAACAGCCACCAATTATGTGTCATTTGCCAGTACATCATTGTACTGACCCCTATGGGGCTGCATATTCAACGTGCAGGTTTTTACTTCGAGTAAGGAACCAGGATTAGGATCTCGAGCTTACATTCCAACATGACTGCCTGTGGCACGTGCTGAAGATGGAGGCTCCTTGCCACTTTGCCATTTCCGCTGTGTAAATTGTAAGATTTATGTACTTTGTATCTGGATCCGTGTTGTAATCTTGATACTATGCAATGAATATTTCATTTTGTACTGTGGTGCTATCATTGATCCAGGGAATAGCACATAACACAGATGTTCCACCTTGTTCTCAAGGTTGGGGCGTTACAGAATGGTATCAGAGCATAGTGTTGCCTGTAGGATCGAGACCCTAGGTTTGGACTAGACTAGGAAACCCAAAAATGATATCAAATGGATATCATTACGCTTAGGATGTGTTTTGAAAATTTTGTTGCATTTAATTTCAGTTTGCTTCATTTTCTCGTAAGGCTTATCACTTTCATTTTTTACTTACACTGTTCTTCTTTGAAAATTTTAGATGACGTTCACCAAGCTGAAGGTCCCCTACGACGATGACGATGAGCTGTTTAGTGATCAGCTATCTCGCCTTTCTCGGATGCTGAACCTGTCACCCCCCATTTTTCGTGGCAGAGTCATACCCTGTGTGGTTCCCGAGATCGTCCGCTGGGAGATTGAGACCAGGATTGAAGGTCGCACCATTGGTACTCCCACTGAGACAGTGGTGTACTCGAGGATGTACCCTGGTTGGGAGACTGGTGTCATGATGGCCATGGAGGAGGCACTAGCCCGCATATGTGGTATGTACGTCCAGGAGATTTCAGAGTTAGACAATTCCATCTACCAGTTTGGGAGGCGTAACCACGAGGGATGGGCCTTGAGGACTCCAGGGCGCCGTGAGGACTTGCCATGGACTGAGATGCAGTTAGAGGACATGGGATCCTATGCTTTCAACTTGGAGGACATGCTACGCCACGAGATGGATGCCACAGATGATGCCAAGTACCAGCTTAAGGAGAAAGATGAGAAGATAGATCAGCTAGAGAGCACGATAGAGAAGCTGAAGGAGAAGAACAAAACACTTGAGGCTGCCAATGATAAACTGTCAGGTAAGGTTGAGGATCAGGAGGCCCAGATTGTAGGCTTTCGAGGACAGTGCATTTATCTTCACAAGGACCTGATGAAGTACAAGCCCTGGCCGCCCAAGAAAGGAACAACCCCTACTGAAGAGAAGAAGGAGTCTACCTCAGAGCTGATAGGAGCAGAACCTGAGAAGTTGGAGCCTTGCCAGCCCACAGCAGAGGAGGATGCCGTGGAGAAGACCCCTGCAGCGCCACCTAGCCCTGTGGTGAAGCGACGCAAGACAGGGAACACCAGAGCGTATCTTGCACAGTTCAAGTAGTGAGACCACCACGTTTTGTAATAAATCGGCGATCTTGTAATGGTTAGTCATACCACCTAGTGGAATGACCCCTTGAACCCTGTTTTCCTAAGACTTGTAGTTGACTTGTTATGCTTGAGGATTTATGTTTGATGTGATCGTCTATACTATCGAGTGCTGTTTGCAATGCTTGTTTTAATTTTGTAGAAATGTGTTTTCTTTTAAACCTGCTTTGTTTGGGTAGGATTTCCCTTAGATCTTTTCTGTCTAACCCTTATCTATGCTAAGACTTAAACCTGTCCTAAACCCAAACAAATGCATCCTCAATATCAGAACAACCGCAACAACACCCCATTGGAGATAGCAATGCAACAGTTAGTTGAAGCTCACACAGGAATGATGCGAGTGATGACTCAGAATATGGCTAATCGCGAATACAAAGAGCTACCCCCAGGGGTGCAGCAAATACTAAATGATCATTCAAGAATAGTGCAAATGATGTCCCAAATGGTGGCAAAAACCAATAATAGCCTACCACAAGATGAGCATAGTGGAAAGCTAACACAAGTTAATGCTGAGGCAATACAGCAAGCTTGTAAGAGATGTGGAGAAATAGGACACACCTCTAAGGACTGCCATGGAGAGTATCCCCACTGTGATCCTAATTACCCAACTGGAGACTGTCCCGTGGACCAGGTTACTTGTTTCCTATGTGAAGGAACAAATCATATTCCGGCTGAATGCAAGTATTATTCCACAGTGCAACGGATAAACCAACAAGCTAAGGATAGAATGAGCCAAATGCCAGAAAGAACCCCTGATGATGGAAGACTCAAAAGAAAGATGGAAGATAAAAACATGGAGATAGCACCCAACCATACCACTAAGTGCTGCTACTCATGTGAAGAAGAAGGACACTTGTCTAGGGATTGCCTGAAGAAGAGAGAATGTTTCTCCCCGACTGTAGTGGAGTACGAAGAAAACGAAGTGAAAGATCTTCTAGCCCTAGAACGACCAAAAAGGAAGAAGGACAACAGCAAGATAATGTGCTTCAAATGCAAGGAGCTAGGACATTATGCGGACCAATGCCCGAAGCTACACCATGGAGTAAACATGCAAGATAGCACGAAAAGAGATCTCAGTATGATCACCTGTTTCAAATGCAAACAAAAGGGACACTACTCGTATAAATGCCCAGAGAACGGAACTCCAAGACCTCAGTGACATGGAGCGACTGAAGGATGCTACAATGTACAAGGAGGAAACAGCAAGACTCAACCAATTCGGAAAAGTTTGTATGCCATTACTGTCTTCCAGTAAATATTGTAAGGACTTGTAAGAGTTAAGGACAACCTGGTTGAATGAATTTTATTTCTCAATGAGATGGCAAGCAGAAGGACTTGTAACTCCAGAGTTAACGTCTTACGCCCGAGTTTGCGCAAAACCCTAACAAATGAACGATAGATTTGTTAAAAAAAAAAAAAAAAATTTGAATCACAGGTTTTCATTTCAAGAAATTTTTTGGCAAAACTAGTGAGATTGACCAAGAGTTAGAATACGAGGTTTGTAAGCCATGTGTGAAGTAATGATTTGAGTGCAGGATGGATTGATCACCATTCCTACTACTCTCATTATTCGCTCTCATGATGTTGGTTTTACACACCTAGAGAGATATACCCATGAGAGACGACGTCTTAAAACCATGACCTTAGGAGGATAGATATGTTACACCCCTCATAGTGTGCCAGTGTGGCCAAAACGTAAGAATACGGTGAGAATGACTATACGTTTCCAAAGCATTTTCTCAGTGGACCTTGGATGCCGAGACGGTTCAATTCCGGATTCAATTCCCTGGCTTTTCGTTTCAACTCCCCACTCGTCTGTTCGACTACCCCTGAGCCTATAAAAGAGGACTCTCCCCTCTCTCGAGAGTCACGACAGAGACTGCCACTACCAACTATGAGATTTCCCCCTGTTTCCAAAGCCCAGCGCCCCCGAAGTCTACTTCATCCCGATCTGCGATGTTATGAGACCCCTCTCCAAATCCATGGAACCCTGTTCCTACCCATGAGAGCTCTGATAGATCCCCTTTCCCTGAAGAAGAGTTCATCTTCAAGATATGATCAAGCCGTTCAGCGCCCTTCAACAACTATGAAGACGGTTGCTAAAGGAATTCTTAAGGACCATCTGGTACCTGTGGCAAGTAGCACGACTTGCTTCGGTAACTTGAATGGGTTCAACAATGCTGGTTATAAGGCGACCTTCCGTCCCCTAAAGATGCCAGTACCCCTTACAGAGTCCACCTTGTTTACCCCTATGAAATGCTTGAGAAGACTACAGAGAGATGCCGTCCTAATCCCTTGGGATGTGTGGTCTCATCATGTTCGTGGGGCAAGCATGCAGTGCGTGACACTAAGTCAGCTCTTGAGATTCTGCAATGAAAATCAGCTAAGAAGCAACAAGGAGTATGGTGATGGCCGTATGCTATCATGGCCTTGGTGAGGACTGACCAAGAAAAGGCTAGATACACATTCTTGGACGATGTGGACTACCTTGTTGAAGACAACGCGATGGATGATATCTGCCTATCACCAGAATTGGATGGAGCATCTGGAATACTACATCTGGACATAACAGCAAACGTCGACGCTTCTGAGAAGAGCCATTTCAAGAAAAATGGCCCAACGATGAATTCAAGCTGGGAACAAAATGCAAGTGCCTAAGGAAAACATCAAGATACCACCAAGCAAAATCTTCTTTAAGGGTGGTAGCACCCTAGTCCCATTAGGATCCCAAAACCTTGTAACCTTCCTCAAATCTCGAGGACGAGATTTCTTTAAGGGTGGTTGTCTGTCACGACCCAGGATTTTATCAAATTCTGGGGAAAATTTTTCGCTATTGTATTGTTTGAGATGATTGAATTTTCACAGGGATTTAAAACTTTTGAGTCTATTTGAAAGCTTTATTAGAAAAATATATTAAACTTTCTATTATTTTCTAGAAGGACTTCCTTGAGGAAGATCAAGCATCCAAATACTATTTTCCTTTCTTTTACTCAAACTTATGCAAGCTAACTTGCATGAATTTGACTTTCAAAAGTATTATAAAATTGGTAATTCAAAACTATGTTTGAGTGTGGTTTTCAACTATTATTTTATAAACTATTATTTTACTACCTTAGAAAGAATTGAGTTCCAACTCTATTTCCATTATTTTATGCAGATAAAAGCCCTTGGCCAATTCATATGGTTTTTATGGAAAGTTGTTTTAATTATGAAAATTTGTTTATTACTGTTCTGTATGGTTACTTTGAATTATTGAAACTTTGCAAAGTTGGTTTGGATCGATTTGGATCAAATTTGAAGAGTGTATGAAGGATTTAAGAAAACAGAAAAGAAAAGAAGAAGGAAAATAGAAAAATAGAAAAGGGCCCTGGGGGAAGCCTTTCGGCCCAGCTTCAGAAGCAGCCCGCGGCCCACCTACCTCCTCTCCCGAACCGGTATTCCTCTTCCTCTCTCTCCCTCACTGCCAGGTGGACCCCACCCGTCAGCACCATCTCCTCCACCGTTTCCTCTCTTCTCTCTGGGAACGGAAACTCGCCGGAGTAACCCCCCCCACTAATTTCTCGCGAGTAATGGCCATCAAGCCATGGCTATAAGAAGCCCGTACTCCCCTCTCCCATCTCCCCCTCGTCCTCCTGCACGAGACGCCGCCAGGCCGGCGAAATTCCTCGCCGGAGTTCGCAGTCTCTGCAAACATCACCGGACAAATCCGTCGCCACCGGTGAACCCCGCGTCTC
This sequence comes from Dactylis glomerata, assembly GCA_007115705.1. Taxonomy (NCBI): domain Eukaryota; kingdom Viridiplantae; phylum Streptophyta; class Magnoliopsida; order Poales; family Poaceae; genus Dactylis; species Dactylis glomerata. The sequence goes on from QXEO01000055.1 coordinate 1,016,199, forward strand.
CCGTTCACTCCCCTCTCTCTTCTTTTCTTCTGGCGCACCTCCCTAACTATTTCTCTACATCGTAGCAGCAGCAGAAAACGCAATCGACCTCGACCCGAAGGTCACCGTCGACCTCACCGCCTCCAGTCGCCGTTCGCCTTCGTCACTGGACGGGTTCGTCTTCTCCGACCAAGCTCCCGAGCTCACCGTCTTCTCCCGCGCGTCGTCATCTACTTCATCGTCACCGGAGGCCACCAGAACCTCGCCTGCGTCCACCATCTGGCCGCAACCTCGCCGGAGCTCGTCGGAAACCTAGCTAGCCCGGTGAGCATCTCCCCTGATTCATCTTGTTCGTTGGATCTTGATCAAACGCTTCGGATAGTTTCACTTAACCGAATCGGTACTGGACGATCTGATCCGTCCAGATCACTTTTAATCCAACGCACCGCAATCGTGATCCTAACGAATCGGTATGAGCCAATAGGAAACTGCCAAGTGTCGATCTCTGGTTCAAATAGAAACTCGAATTAGTTTTTCAAACCAGATTTGGTTTCAACCTTCGGAAATTCATATCTTGTGTTCTGTAGATCCAAAAATAGCAAATGAGATACCGTTGGAATCCTTGAAACCTGTAGAATCCAGTGGTACCATAAAGTCTTATATTTTATGGGTCCAATTTGAAACTAATTTCAAATTGGGTTTGAACCTTCTATTTGTTTGTTTAATTCATATCTATTGAACCAGGTATCCAAAAATTACAATTTTGTAGTCTTTGGAAAGCCCTTGACCTGTAGAACACCATAGGATCAAGAAAACCCAGATTTGATACGTGCACACACCTTGTGCATTCAAATCTTCTCAAATCACAAATTTGACCATATCTTGAGTTCTAAAATTTATTTTAGAATGAATCCAATTGCAGTAGCCTTGTTTTACTGCAAGCTATCCAGTAGCATCACTCCCATATTTTTGGAACCAGTTCACAATTACTCAATTCTAATATGAGGATCTGAGTAAATTCCACTATAGGATCAAAACTACTTCTTTAGGATTATTACTTTCCACCTAGTGAACCTTGATCATCCCTAGACATCATTGTTGTCTGAACAATATCTTGACCAAGATCATATCTACTTAGGCCTATCTTATCTTGATCACACCTATTCAAGTTACAATTGTGTTGCTTGAGTAAAGTGTGATACATCTCAATCATAGTTACTATTCTTGCAATCTTTGTGGTGTTGATCAAATCAACACTATAGCACCTATCCAATATTTCATGTATCCAATAGAAACCCTAAACCACAATCTCAATTGTTATCTACCCATACTCAATCCTTTATCCATTAGATCTTGATTTCATATGTAGGATTATTCAATTAACAAATGAGTTAATTGAGTAAATCAACATATCATCAACCCTTATCCAAGCCTATATGTAACATGTACTATCTTGAGGAAGTGTCATCACACTTTATCTAGTAGTGTTAAGTTGCATCATTCTGAACCCATGTGAATCTATTCACGTACCTTGCCTGATTCATATATGTACTCGAATTGCAATTGTGCTACTTGAGTAGAATATGAATTCATCTAAACCCTATTTTGTTAATGTGGTATTGTTATAACCCATACCATAGTATGTGTTGTACACCATGTTGACCAATAAACCATTTGAGCCATGTCCCCAAATATCAATCATTCATACCCAATCCAATGCCTACTTAGTTTTGTTCACGTGTATTGAACTATTCAAATTGCAAATGTGCTAATTGAGTACTTCAAGCATTCTTAAAAATCTAGTTTTGTGCCTAAGTGTGATACATGCTATTTAAGGAATAAATGTTGTTACACTTATTCAAATAGTAAATTGGTTACACTATCCCACACTTATGTGACCTGTTTCACATGAGCTAATCTGAAACTCTCTCATGCTTTGATAAAGCATAAAAACTTCACCATTTATATCTTGCCTAGACCAAATCATCTCCCCAATCATATTGATCTCTCCCAACTAAGCTCTCCAATTCATATCTCCCAATTCATGATCATTTACCATATCCTTCTTGTCATAACATCTCAGCAAATCAATTTGTTAAACTAACACCCTTCAATTGTTTGAAATTATTTGATTGAGCTTGTATGGTGTGTTTATGTTATGCTATTTCTTGTGCTATAGTTGTGCGAAGAGTTACGTGCCTAGTTGAGAGAAGGAAAGCGTCTTGTTCTTCAGAAAGGCAAGTGACACACATGCCCCTTACCCATTTTACTTATGCATTAGTTATTCACCTCTTGTAGTATGCATGATAGGTGTTTTACTCCACTGTTTTATCAAATGCTTAGATCCCAGTAGTGTGTAGCTACCCCCTCAAACCCCACCTGATAGGATGCTAAGTACTTTGTTAACTTTGATGCTATGCTAAGATCACTTGAAAAGTGTTTTGTGAAAAGTTAAGAACTTCAACTAAAATGAAACACCTGGGTGGATTGGTTTGATAAGATGAGGTGAGGTAGGTGGGTTACGGGGACGCAAGCCTCATAAGAGGATGTGGGAACCGAACAGCGCTCGGGATGGCCACCCAGGAATAAAGAGATGGCTATGTCTTCCATGCTTATTGTACTTCCAGTGCAGCCTTATGACATTATGGGCTCTGTCTTGACTGATTAGAATGTGGGAGTGCAACTAGGTGCAAGAATACGGTGGTAGAAAAATTATAGGTTGGGAACGGCTCTTGCCAGTTAGTTGCCCTCTCCTTCTAAAAGGTCTCGTTTCAATTCATGTATGGGCATGAAATGAATCGTAAGGTGAAAGTGCACAACCCTTGCAAGGTGTTTTAAATCTAATCGATTAGCCGAGTCCTCGGTTATGGGCAATTGAGTCTCTAGACATGGAATGTACGGAATAATCTCATCACCGATTCTGAATGATTAAAATCTACCTAGAAACCCCTAGGTAGGAACTAAGGTCCATACACTCCGAGGGGTGGTGGTACCTGAGGTTCCAGCTTTGTCGAATCTCGCCCGGTGCTACATGCCTAGCTAGTATGTGGTTATTGGGGGTTATCTCGACCCTTGAAAAATATATAACTTTGAAGGTTTTACTTTAAGAAAGAACTATAGGATAAAATTGGCTTTATGCAAAATCAGCCTGTGAGATCCACCAGCCAAATACACATGTAGATAGGCTCCTCACAACAGCCACCAATTATGTGTCATTTGCCAGTACATCATTGTACTGACCCCTATGGGGCTGCATATTCAACGTGCAGGTTTTTACTTCGAGTAAGGAACCAGGATTAGGATCTCGAGCTTACATTCCAACATGACTGCCTGTGGCACGTGCTGAAGATGGAGGCTCCTTGCCACTTTGCCATTTCCGCTGTGTAAATTGTAAGATTTATGTACTTTGTATCTGGATCCGTGTTGTAATCTTGATACTATGCAATGAATATTTCATTTTGTACTGTGGTGCTATCATTGATCCAGGGAATAACACATAACACAGATGTTCCACCTTGTTCTCAAGGTTGGGGCGTTACATTTATGTGATATTGGTGCTAGTGCAAGTGCTATTCCTTTAGAGCTTTACAAAGAAATTATGCATGAGATTGGCGCTTGTGAACTTGAAGATATTGATGTGGTTGTTCAGCTTGCTAGCAGAGAGACTGTTTGGCCTCTTGGTATTGTTCGAGATGTGGAAGTTCTTTGCGGTAAGACTAAATACCCTACTGATTTTCTAGTCCTTGCTAAGGAGGCTAGTAAAACTTGTCCTATTATTTTTGGTAGACCATTTTTGAACACCTATGGCGCCATGATAGATTGTAAGAAGGAGAAATTTTTTACTAAGTTTAATGGAGAGTCTTATGAGTTTAATTTTTCCAAGTTTGCTAAGACTTCTTATGAAAATGACACGCCTAATGAATTTTTTTGAGTTGAACAGCTTGCTTCTATTGCGCTCGCTCCTAATAATGCCTTGCAGCAATTCATGGAAGATCACGAAAGTGATATTTTCAGCAAGGAAAGAGAAGAGATTGACGATATTCTTCTTCGTCAACCACCATTAATCAAGCATAATCCACCTGTGGAGGATCTTGGTACCACTTTGCCGCCTACGGAAGATCCTATTTTCGAATTAAAGCCTTTGCCTGATAATCTTAAATATGCTTATATAGATGATAAGAAAATATATCCTGTTATTATTAGCTCTAAACTTTTAGGAAAGGAAGAAGAAAGGTTACTGGAGATATTGAGGAAACACCGAGGAGCTATGGGATATACGCTTGATGATTTGAAAGGGATTTCTCCCACTTTATGTCAGCATGCCATTAATATGGAGAAAGACGCGAAGCCAGTCGTGGAGCATCAATGCCGCCTAATTCCCAAGATGAAGGATGTGGTAAGAAATGAGGTATTAAAGCTCCTTGATGCTGGTATTATTTATCCTATTGCTGATAGTAGATGGGTTAGTCATGTCCATTGTGTTCCTAAGAAAGGAGGTATGACTGTTATGCCTAATGAGAATAACGAGCTTATTCCTCAAAGGGTAGTTGTTGGTTATAGGATGTGCATTGATTATAGGAAGGTAAACAAAGTTACTAAGAAAGATCATTATCCTTTACCGTTTATAGATCAAATGCTAGAAAGGTTATCTAAGAAGACTCATTTTTGTTTCCTTGATGGTTATTCTGGTTTTTCTCAAATTGCTGTTAAGAAGGATGATCAAGAGAAAACCACTTTTACTTGTCCTTATGGAACTTATGCTTATAGACGTATGCCATTTGGTTTATGCAATGCTCCTGCTACTTTTCAAAGATGCATGTCTGCTAATTTTTATGGCTTTTGTGAAGAAATTGTGGAGGTCTTCATGGACGATTTCTCCGTCTATGGAACTTCTTTTGATAATTGTTTGCACAACGTTGATAAAGTTTTGCAGAGGTGCGAAGAAACTAACCTTGTTCTTAATTGGGAGAAATGCCACTTTATGGTGAATGAAGGAATTGTCCTTGGACATAAAATTTCTGAAAGAGGTATTGAAGTTGACAGAGCAAAAGTGGAGGCAATTGAGAAAATGCCCTGTCCCAGAGATGTTAAAGGTATTCGTAGTATTCTTGGTCATGCTGGTTTCTATAGGAGGTTTACTAAAGATTTCTCTAAGATTTCAAAGCCTCTTACTAATCTTCTTCAAAAAGACGTACCATTTGTCTTTGATGATGATTGTAAGGAAGCTTTTGAAACTCTTAAGAAGGCTTTAACTATTGCTCCTATTGTTCGACCACCTGATTGGAATTTACCTTTTGAAATTATGTGTGATGCTAGTGATTTTGCTGTTGGTGCTATTCTTGGACAGCGCATAGATAATAAGTTGAATGTTATTCATTATGCTAGTAAAACTCTTGATGCTGCTCAGAAGAATTATGCTACTACTGAGAAAGAGTTTCTTGCTGTTGTTTTTGCATGTGATAAGTTTAGATCTTACATTGTTAATTCTAAAGTTACTATTCATACTGATCACACTGCTATTAGATACCTTATGACTAAGAAGGATGCTAAGCCTAGGCTTATTAGATGGGTGCTGCTTTTACAAGAGTTTGATTTGCATATCGTAGATAGGAAAGGTGCTGAAAATCCTGTGGCTGACAATTTGTCTAGATTGGAAAACATTTCTTTTGATCCTATTCCTGTTAATGATAGTTTTCCAACTGAACAGTTGGCTGCAATAAATGTAACTTCACGAGACCTTCCTTGGTATGCTGATTATGCTAACTTTATTGTTTCCAAGTATTTGCCTCCAACCTTTACAGCTCAGCAAAGAAGAAAATTCTTCTATGATTTGAGACATTATTTTTGGGATGACCCACACTTATATAAAGAAGGAGTTGATGGTATTATGCGAAGATGCGTACCAGAATATGAGCAACAAGAGATATTAAGAAAATGCCATAGCAGCGCTTATGGAGGGCATCATGTTGGAGATAGAACTGCACAGAAGGTTCTACAATCAGGTTTTTATTGGCCAACCCTCTTTAAAGATGCCAGAAGGTATGTTTTATCTTGTGATGAATGTCAAAGAGTTGGTAATATTTCTAGATGCAATGAAATGCCTATGAGTTACACTCTTGTTATTGAACCGTTTGATTGTTGGGGATTTGACTTTATGGGTCCTTTTCCTCCTTCAAAAGGCTATACCCATATACTTGTTGCTGTTGATTATGTTACTAAATGGGTAGAAGCCATACCTACAAAGAGTGCCGATGGTGAGACCTCGTTAAAAATGCTTAAGGATGTTATTTTTCCTACGTTTGGTGTGCCTAGATATCTTATGACTAACGGAGGTTCTCATTTTATTCACGGTAGTTTTAGAAAAACTCTTGCTAAATATGATGTCAATCATAGAATTGCTTCTGCTTATCATCCCCAAACTACTGGGCAGGTAGAGCTTTCAAATAGGGAGATCAAGTCTATCTTGCAGAAGACTGTCAATATATCTAGGAAAAACTGGGCTAGTAAGTTAAACAATGCTTTATGGGCTTATAGAACTGCTTATAAAAACCCCATGGGTATGTCTCCTTATAAGATGGTTTATGGAAAAGCGTGTCACTTGCCCTTAGAATTAGAACACAAAGCTTTTTGGGTAGTGAGAGAGCTTAATAGAGATTTTAAACTAGCCGGTAAGAAAATGTTATTAGATTTGAGTTCTCTAGATGAGTGGAGAAACGAAGCGTATGAGAATGCCAGGCTTTTTAAAGAAAAAGTCAAGCAATGTCATGATAAGAGAATTCTTAAGAGAGAGTTTCATGTTGGTGAGAAAGTTCTTTTGTATAGGTCTCGTCTAAGATTTTTTGCAGGAAAATTACTTTCAAAATGGGAAGGACCATATGTTATTGTGGAAGTGTACCGCTCAGGTGCTATTAAGATTGCTTCATTGAAAGATGAATCTACACAAGTGGTGAATGGGCAAAGACTCAAACATTATATTTCTAGAGATTCTTATAATGAAGATGTTGATATTATTGAAATAGTTTCTCTGGAAGAATTTATCCAAGACAAATTGCAGGTACCTGCAGAGTTCGTTTTCGAATAGGTAATAGTTCTATTCAGAGAAGTTTCACGAAAAGCTCTTTCTTTAATATTTTTGCTATTTTTACTAAATATGAAAAATCACGAGACGAAAACGGGCAGGAAAAGGAGCCTGTGGGCTTCTCACACATAGGTGGCGTGGGCCCACCCCCGGCCGCGCCACCCAGGTGTGAGAACACCCCAAAACTCGTTTCCGTCCCAGTTTCCTCCTGTTAACCCCCCGGAGTCCCTGAGGTCTGTATATCGTTTTCTCGTCGTGTTTTGCTTCGAGCTGTTTCTGTCAGGAGTTAATCTTAAGTTTGGGGGAGCCATGGCCTCTTCAAGCGATGACAAAGGCAAAAGACCCTGGGAATTTGTTCACCTAGGCCAAAAGTGGAAGGAGGAGCAAGGTTCTAGAAGAGTATGGCCGAAAAACCCTGCTTTTGAAGGACCAACAAAAGCTAGACGTATCTTTTCTCATGATCTGCAGGGACCAACATATCATGTTTTGGATCTTAACTCCATGCCCGTGATAGAAGAGGGAATGCTGGTCACTTATGAGTTTTGCACTCAATATCGAGCCTTGAAGAGGGAGGTAGAGATGCTTCAAGAAGAGAATATCAGGCTTCGCAGAATGCAGGAATATTTCATTAATCCAAGGCTGCTACTAATACCACCCAAGGAGTAATTCGTCATCGGTAAAGGCATCCCCTTGGCTTGTTCCAAGCTTGGGGGAGTGCCACGGTATCACATCATTACCTTTTGCTCATTTACTTTTCAAGTAGAGTCATATCATGAATAGAGAAGTTATCTTATAGAATAGTTTGCAGTTTGGAAGTATCCTCCTTAGTTGGTTATCTATGTATCCCTTGGTGTGAGTTGCGGTAATGAAATATTAATGGGAAGTTTTAGCGTTTACTTTTCGCACACTTTATGTTAGTTTGCAATCTCTCTTGTATGGTTAGTCTTGTTGATTGGTATTGGTATCACTTTGGGAGCATGAGTAAATTTAGTTGGTTTTGGCAAACCTAGCTTGGTCAGTAGCAACTTTACCTTGAGATTTGAGTAGAAAAGAATAAAGAAGTGCTTGTAGTTACATCACTTCAATTTTCCCTTATGTTTGGCTTATAAGCATTGTTATTCTCAAAGTCAAAATCATTGTACCTTCAAGGGAGTTTGCATGATTGTTCTTATTATATGTATGTTTGTTTGTTTCATGCAACTCTTATGCTTGCTACCTAGCCTTGCTAGCCAAAAACCTGTACAGAGAGGAAATACTTCTCGTGCATCCAAATCCCAAAGCCAAGTCACTTCCAAAGAGTCCACTATAAATTCCTATGCGTGGTATTTCAAGCCATTCCAAGTAAATTTTCATGTGCTACCTTTCAAAAACCTTCAAACACTTCTCGTTTTGTGCCACTGTTTTTAGCTCATGAGGACGTAGTGGATGGGTTTGTTATCTTCCATACTAAATTGAGTACCCCTCAACTAGGCAGCTTCATCTGCTCGTCATTAATTTTGCAAGGGAGCTGGTTAGACCATTATAATCTCAAAAAGAAAAGAAAAAGAAGCACTCCTCCATGGTATGTGAAAGTTGGTTGGCACCCGATGAAATCGGTTAGCCATGGTTTGAGAAAGGAAAAAGGTGGGGGGGAGTGCAAAGCTATAAAAGAGCACCAAAGTGCCAATTAATCAAACATCTCGGAACCGCTCTCACTTGTTTAGTATGGAAGATATCAAGAACTCCGTTGCTAGTTGTTGACAAAAGCAACCACCTCTCAAAATAACTTTTTACCTCTGTTTTACAAATGAAAAGCTCTAGCACATGTTTAATCCCTGCTTCCCTCTGCGAAGGGCCTATCTTTTACTTTTATGTTGAGTCAACCTATTTCCCTCTGTCTCAAGCAAGCATTTGAGTTGTTATGTTTCACTCATCCATATGTTGATCTATTTAATCATGTTTACTATCTTCCTTGTTTTGTATAATGCTTTTGTCTGAAGGAATATATCTTTGAAAGCTTTCTATGAATGCAAAAGTTTATTTTGTTGAGCATATGGTCTTTGCTATATTAGCTCTGTTTTAAAAAGGCTCCGTTCAAAAGAAAGAATAGCTTGTTCTTCATTCTTTGACCAAGAACTAAGGTTTGCCATTGCCAATTATAGTTTACCTTGTGCATCTTTACATGTGATTCCCTTTTACCCATTGCAAGTCTATATCTTATAAAGGGAAGTTGCTGTCTATTATAATCTGTGCCTTGGTGAATGTGATGCTTCTTGTCCGTACTTTGATTATCGACACTTCACTCCATAAACCTATGGTCATGTTTACCGAGTTTAGTTTTCGCTTGGGGACAAGCGAGGTCTAAGCTTGGGGGGCTTGATACGTCCAATTTGCATCACTATTTTGTATCATAATTTACTATTATTCATTGATATATTTCATATTTAGATATGATACTTATGTTATTTTCTTTGTTTTCATATGTTTGATGATCATGGGAGGATTTGCTGCCGGAGTGAGGATTCTGCTGGAAAAAGCACCATCAAGGGACCATATTTTGAAGATCAAGAAAATTCCAAAAAAATACCAGGAAATTATATTTTCCCAGAAGACTCAGGATGCCAGAAGGAGGAGTCGAGAGGAGCCAGGAGGGGCTCTCATGCTAGGGTGGCTCGGCCTGCCCCCTGGCCGCGCCAGCCCTATGTGAGGCCGCCCTGGCCCACTTATGGTCTCGCCCCTCCGCGTACTTCATTGTCCCCAAAAACCTAAGTCAAGGGAGGCTCAGAGTTAGACACCGCCGCCTCTGCGGGACGGAAAACACCAGAGAGAGAAAAGCTCTTCGGTAGGGAGAAATCTGCCGGGAAAATTCCTTCCCGGAGAGGGGAGATCGTCGCCATCATCATCACCATCGCACCGGACTTCATCGGGATCATCATCTTCTTCTTCATCACCAGCACCTTCATCTCCACCATCACCACGCCATCCCGCTGTAACATCTTGAGTTGGATCTTGTTATATTCATAGGGGAAACTTTCCCGGTGTTGACTACTCTTGTAGTTGATACTATTGAGTGGAACCGTTGAATTAAGGTTTATGTTTAGATTATTATTTACCATTATTTCACCTCTGATCATGATCCATATGATGTCTTGTGAGTAGTTTGTTTAGTTCTTGAGGACATGGGAGAAGTCAAGATGTTAGTAGTGAATTATTGTTGAGAAATATTTAATGGTTTGATATTGTTATGGTGCTATTTCACTAGTGGTTTCATGTGAACGTTGACTACATGATACTTCACCATTTATGGGCCTAGTGAGATGCATTATGTATTTGGCTACCAATTGTGAGGTTGCTAGAGTGACAGAAACCTAAACCTCCGTTGGGAAACCGTTGCACCAGGGAGCGTAGGATCTTAAAGTTTAAGGCTGTGGTTAGATTTATCTTAATAACTTTCTTGTACTTGCGGATGCTTGCAAGGGGTATAATCACAAGTGTGTATTTATCCTAGTAAGGGTAGTGCGCTAGCACAGGTTCACCCCCATAACACCTATCAAACTAATAAAGACTATTGGCTTTAGAAGCGAAAGCTCTTGACAGAAACTCCCATGTGTCCTCGAGAACGTTTGGTTATTATAAGTACACAACCGGCTTGTCCTTTGCTGAAGAAAGGATTGGGCCACTTGCTGCAATTGTTACTACTATCTTTTATTTACTCGCACTTTATTTACTCGTATTACCAAATACCCCTGAAAACCCGTTTGCAAGTATTTACAGTGATTCCTTGATCAAAACTGCTCATCAACACCTTCTACTCCTCGTTGGGTTCGACACTCTTATTTATCAAAAGTACTATGATACACCCCCTATACTTGTGGGTCATCAGCAAGCAAAGCTTGGAGGAGGCGCCATATATAAATTGTCCGAAGCTGTCGCAAACTAGCAAGCATCACCTTCAGTCGTTATTGTCTGCTCTTCTCTTGATCGATATTACACCTTGGTTTCTTAACTGGGGGAAAACTAGCTGCTATACTCATCATACCTTCCTCTTGGGGTTCCCAACTGGCTGGTCATTCACCACGCACAAGGAATCTTCTGGTGCTGTTGACAAGGACTTGAAGAATAAGAAGCTCATACATCAATTACATTCTCCCACGTCAACCATGCGCTAGCAGGCACTTCGCAAGGAGTGGGAGAGCCTGGCCTTCAAGCTAGGTGAGTGATACGTCTCAAACATATCTATAATTTTTGATGCTCCATGCTTGTTTTTACATCATTTGCCTAATGTTTTGTTACACTTCGTGGCACTTTTATGTGATTTCCAGAACTAACCTATTGATAAGATGACACAGTGCCAGTTCCCTGTTTTCTGCTGTTTTTGTGTTTCAGAAAAGCTACACAGGAAATATTCTCGGAATTGGATGAAACAAGTTCCAGAAGTCTTATTTTTTTCGGAAGCTTCCCGGAGACCGAAAGAGAGCCGGAGGGGGGCCAGAGGCCGCCCTCACACATAGGTGGCGCGGCCCAGGCCCTGGCCGTGCCACCCTGGTGTGAGGAGCCCCTGGCTGCCCCCTGACGACGCCCCATCGCCTATATAAAGCCTCAGGACGGAAAACCCTAGGGGGGTCAGCGAAATTTCCAGAACAGTTCCGCAGCGCCGCCGCCGTCGAAGCCAAATTTTGGGGGACAGAAGTCTCTATTCCGGCACCCTGCCGGGATGGGGAAGTGCCCCCGGAGCCATCTCCATCGGTCTCCATCGCCGTCTCCGCCATCTCCATCAACCTCACCGCCATCTCCATCAACCTTGCGATCTCCTATGATGAGGAGGGAGTAGTTCATCCCCGGGGCTGAGGGCTCTACCGGTAGCTATGTGGTTCACCTCTCTCTCCCATGATGCGATCTTTATGTGATCATGAGCTTTGTATCATGTTGAATAAGTAGATGTTACTCTTCTTCATTATGTGTACTCTAGTGTGTTATTAAAGTAATCTATTCCTCCTGCCATGGTGTAACGGTGACAGTGCGTGCATCGTGGTGGTACTTGGTCTAGGCTACGATTGTGATCTCTTATGGATTATGAGAATAATTATCACTATGATAGTATTAAAGTGATCTATTCCTCCTTTCATGATGTAATGTTGACAGTGTGTGCACCGTGTTAGTACTTGGTCTAAGTTGCAATAATATCTATCTTGAGTTGTGATTTGATTTGGATATCTCTATGAGTGGTGTTTGTCAAGTACTTGATGAACTTTAAGGAGTGCTTCGTAGCCCTACGCAATGATTAGTGTTGTTCAATAGGAGAGTAATTCAGAGTACCATAGTGAAGAGAAGTTATTTATTTGTTCAATTATGTTATATTTATTGGGAGTGTGTCCACTAGTTAAAGTATGATCCCTAGGCCTTGTTTCCAAGTATTGCACACCGTTTACTTCCTATTTTGTTACATGTTTGCTTGCAGCGATATTTATTTTAAATCACATTTGCTATTTATAATCATCACTACTACTTGTATTTCACTATCTCTTCGCCGAACTAGTGCACCTATACATCTGACAAGTGTATTGGGTGTGTTGGGGACACAAGAGACTTTCTGTATCGTAATTGCAGGGTTGTTTGAGAGGGATAGCTTTGACCTCTTCCTCCCTGAGTTCAATAAACCTTGGGTGATCCACTTAAGGGAAACTTGCTGCTGCTCTACAAACCTCTGCACTTGGAGGACCAACACTATCTACAAGAACAGACGCGTGCATAGACATCAATGAGGACGTTGATGACTTTGCTCTCCATCTCAACACTCTGTTGCAGAAGTTGCTGCAGTTTGGCGACGACAACTACGACGAGGAGAGAGTTATCGAGAAGCTCTTTCGATGCATCCTTGAGAAGTATAAGCAGATGGCTCGCTTGATTGAGTCTCTACTAGATGTCTCCACGATGTCGATTGAGTAGGCGATAGGTCGCCTCAAGGTTGTCGACACCGACGAGCCACAGCTCCTCTCGGGGCCCATCACCACTGGCGGGAAGCTTCTTCTCACTCGAGAGCAGTGGGATACATGCATGGTGACATGAAGAAAGGGGAGTCTTCTTTCATGACTGGCGGCCGCAAGCGTGGCAAGGCATGCAAGGCTCGCAAAGATGCCCTTGCCGGGGCGCTAGGACGTGCCATGGGTGATGCCCGCGGAGGCGCCCAGGGTGGCACCGCCAGCAGACGTGGGCCGGCATGAGATGATGCCTGCCACACCTACGACCAGCTTGGCCATTGGGCTAGGGACTATCGACAGCCACGATGCGCCTAGGCCCACATCGCACAGGCGGAGGAGGAGGAGCCAGCTCTGCTCATGGCACATGTGAGCATGGAGCTACCTCTAGCGGCACCGACCGCAGCGGCTCTCCTCGGTGATGGCTCCAGCAATGACAATACTGACGGGTGGTTCCTCGACACCGGTGCCACTCATCACATGTCCGGTAAACAAGAGTTCTTCACCGAGCTCGACTCCGACGTGCGAGGCTCCGTCAAGTTTGGGGATGCCTCCTCCATAGAGATGAAGGGTGTCGGCTCTGTCATCCTCACCGCCAAGACTGGAGAGCACCGGCTGCTCACCGGTGTCTACTACATCCCCGTGTTGAGGAACTCCATCATCAGCTAGGGACAGCTGGATGAGAATGGCTCGCGCATGCTAATCGAGCATGGGATCCTACGCATCTAGAATTGCCATCGACGCCTTCTCGCCAAGGTAACCAGAGGCACAAACCGACTCTACATCCTCAACGTGCAGGTGGCACAACCCCTCTGTCTCGCCTCTCATCGGGACGATGAGGCATGGCAGTGGCACGAGCTCTTCGGGCACCTTCACTTCGAGGCCCTGAAGCGGCTCAGTGCTATGGAGATGGTGCAAGGCCCATCGCGCCTCGACCATGTGGAGCGGTTCTCCGACGTCTGCATGGTGACAAAGCAGAGGCGACTCCCTTGTCCCCAGTGGGCTAGCTTTCGAGCCAAGGAGAGGCTCAAGCTAGTACACTTGGGCTTGTGTGGCCTGGTGACACCATCCACACTAGGAGGACGATGCTACTTCCTGCTGCTCGTCGACGACCTCTCCCGCTACATGTGGGTACTGGTCCTCGACAGCAAGGGAGAGGCGGCGAACGCCATCAGGCGCGCGCAGGTGATGCATGTAAAATGCATACATGAACTTTGCACTTTATTACTTTATATTCCAACATATTTGCAACTTATAAGATGCTATGTTCACGTTTTATAATGATTTCGGGGATTTTCTAAACAATCCCCCCTCTTTTGGTTCTAACTCTGTTTTTTAGAAAAATGTCTTTTTTAGAGTTTTGGACTTTCCGGGAGCTTCGGGATTCCAAAAAGGGCAAGGTCAAAGAGCACGGTTCAGAATTTTTGAGACGAACGCTATTGGCTAAAGATGGAGACCATGAGCCCAACAGGCTGCAAACAGGAAGCTCCCACACGGTCAGATTCTCTAGCCGCGTGGGGCATGCTCCTTCCCCTCTTGTGGCTCTGATGCCATCGATCTTCGTCCATGTGACTTCGTCTTGACCTAAAACCTACTATAAAACTACGGGTCGCGAAGGGAGGTGGCAGAGAGATCGAAAACACTGAAACAGAGAGACTGTTGGCTGCCACCAGAGGAGATTGGAGGGGGGAAACGCCACCAGAATCACCTCCGGAAGGCTCCTCCATCCCCCCTCCGGCGTCTCCATCAACACCACCATCAAGATCAGCACCTCTTGATCACCATCAACTGGAATATCTCATCATCCCCAATGTAATCTCTTGGCAAACATGATGTATGACGCAATATACTCGTTTCCCATGATCTATTTTGTTCCTATGTCCTTGTTTGAGTAGTAACTTGTTATTGGCAATTGTGAAATTCTTTGTTGATTGGTTGCATACAATTTTATTATCTTCTATGATGGTCTTATGTACTGATATATGAGTGCACACATGTGTTGGGGGTTGCATAAGGTTGTCACTGTTGCATGTTTTGATAGGAGGATGAACGGACGAAGTACAGAAACCGTGTTCAAATCCTAGATGCTTGCTATGTTAATTCATGGTTAACTAACGAGGGATTCATATAGGATACCTTAGAACTTAAGGCTATGGTGGAACTTCTATGTCTTAATAATTATCGTGTGCACATTAACTTGGCCATGAGATCCATCATATGGGGTTTAGTTCCTTTCGTTGACTATACCTATTTTCTGGCTCCTTCCTAGAAGAAACTTTAAAAGAGTCTATTGAGCTTCACTAATTGTGACAACCACACATATGAAATATCAATTTGCCAAGAAACTTACTCCCTTGAGTTACTCGACTTTACTTTACTTCACTTCGCTTTACTTTGCTTTATTTGCATTAGATTTACTCCTTGCATTTTAATTTAAGCACCTATAGTTTGTAGTAGAAATCTCTTCACACATACACACACACCATATTTCCTAGCTTGGCATAGAAGGCCATAGAAGTGGGTTATAGGGCTTTAGGGAATAGATAATTTACCTTCAGCTCCTCGTGCGTTCGAGACTCAAATACTTATCGAATTGTACTACGGTGATCCCCTACACTTGGAGGTTATCAAGATACTTTTCTGGCGCCACTGTCGGGGAGCATAGCGCTAGGCACCTATTCTTGCTTGACTTGCTAGTTTATTTTTAGTACCTTGCATCTAAATCTAAAACCCAAAAAATTAGATAATGGATTATGCCATGTGGTCTTTTCACAAATATGTTGAAAGCTTGAATATTCCCTTGGGCACTGACTTTTTGGATGCGAGAAATCATGTTGAAAGTGCTAAAGAAGGAGATGACAAAAGCTTTTATCTATCCTTCAAATTAAACTCTTTTTTGTGTTATGCGAAAATTGGTCAATAAAGCTCTCACGAATCTGATGGCACACTTTAATTTTCACGTTCTTAAAAATTTGACATTGTGGCTCTCTTATGTTGAGTTGTTATGCTTGCAAGTTGTAAGTTAGAAATTAGCCCAGCCATGCCATCATGGGGCAAGCTTTCAACATTGCACTTCTTATTTGAGTTGATATCGTGATCTTTTGTTTATGGATATTCACGATGTGAAATAAGTTGGGAATCTTGTGGGATCATAGAGTTTGTATACGTGTTAGAGAAACACCTGGGCCGCTAATATAAGCCATGCATCATTCATGGTGGAAATTTACAGCATGCCCATAGTGAACATTTGACGACGCATCTCAAAATAAAAAGCTATATCAATGATAAATAAAAGAGATGCCAAGTTGTTCATTATATGTTTGTCCTGTCATTTTGATGTGGGCTTGTTCCATGTCATCGGGCAGGAGCTACCCCATTGGCGGTTCTCGATGATACGTGTATACTTACAGTGACAAGAGCTTGCTTGGGACTCTAAGTCGAGTAGCATGAGGTTTGGGTATTCGTACTTCACGGGACACGAGGTTTTCAACTTATGATTGGTCAAGCATATGCTTCATAATTGTACTCGCATTAACTTTAACCATTCAAGATGCCTATGATGGGGGCAATGAGAGCTCAAAGCTAGTAAGTACCATAATATTTGAAGGTTTATAAAACTTGCAATCACTGCTTCCCTCTGCGAAGGGCCTTTTTTTTACTTTTATGTTGACTCACCACCTTTTATCTTTATGCACCGTCTAAGATAGCATAGTTGTCATTGTGAGTTTAATGTGCATAGTCCCAAAGTTTATCATTGATGGACTCATGATTTTGGTTTCACTTGTTCTTAAATTATTTGTATCTAGTCACCCTCTTAAACTTGAAGGTGTCCTATACATTTATGTTTTGCTATTCCATGAAGGACAAGCTGAAATCCATTTGCTATGTTTTTCCATATGATTTGAACACATGTTTGACTTTCATTGTTTCATTTTCATGATCTTTCATTTGTGTTCTTTTTCATGTTATAACATGGTTGCTAAGTTTCTTTTATCAAGATTATGTCTTTCATGCTCATGTTTTAAGTTCTTTTGATCCCAGCACTCAATGCTTACATAGATGATCAAGATTGTGTTGTTGCATGTCACCTCAACAATTATTCTTTGTTATCACTTACCTACTCGAGGACGAGCAGGAGTTAAGCTTGGGGACGCTTGATACGTCTCAAACGTATCTATAATTTTTGATGCTCCATGCTTGTTCTTACACTATTTGCTTAGTGTTTTGTTACACTTTGTGGTGTTTTTATGCATTTTCCGGAACTAACCTATTAACAAGATGCCACAGTGCTAGTTCCCTGTTTTATGCTATTTTTGTGTTTCAGAAAAGTTACACAGGAAATATTTTCGGAATTGGATGAAACAAAAACTGAACTCCTAATATTTAACAAAGCTTCCAGAAGACCAAAGAGGAGACGGAGAGGGGCCAGGGGCCAGCCTCACCACAGGGGGCGTGGCCCAGCCCCTGGCCATGCCGCCCTGTCGTGAGGGCCCCCTGTTCCACTTCTGACGCTGCCCCTTCGCCTATAAAGACCCCCCGATAGGAAAAACCTAAACAACCAATCAATTTTCCAGAAACACATCGCGATCCGCCACCGTTGTCGACCCGAGATCGGGAGGGTCCAGAAGCTCTTCCCGGCACCCTGGCAGAGAGGGGAATCGCCACCGGAGGTCTTCTTCATCGCCATGCTTGCCTCCGGCGCGATGAGTGAGTAGTCTACCTTGGACTATGGGTCCATAGCAGTAGCTAGATGGTTGTCTTCTCCACCATGTGCTTCATGTTTAGATCTCGTGAGCTGCCTTACATGATCGAGATCATCTTTGTGTAATTCTACATGTTGTGTTTGTTGGGATCCGATGAATATTGGTGTTGTGTTGAGTTGATGTGCTGAATATTATCTTATGTTATCTCTATGTTGTTTATGATCTTGCATGCTCTCTGTTGTTAGTAGCTATCTTGGCCAAGTAGATACTAGTGACTCCAAGAGGGGGTATTTATGCTCGATAGTTGGGTTCATGCCTCTATTTAATCCGGGGGAGTGACAGAAACCTCTAAGGTTTTAGATGTGATGTTGCCACTAGGGAGAAAATAATATTCTTGTGTCCAAGGACATTCGTTTTGTTTACATTACACACTTTGCTTAATGCGGTTATCTGTTGTTCGCAACTTAATACTCATGGGGTGTTCGGACGATATCCCCGTGAGTGGATTATTAGTCATAGATGCAGTTGGATGACGGTCTATGTATTTTGTTGTAATGCCCAGAGTAAATCTCATATTGATCCCCGTGACATATGCACGTTATCTTTATTCTATCAATTGCCCAGCTGTAATTTGTTCATCCAGCATGTTGTTATTTATCTTATGGAGAGACACCACTAGTGAACTATGGACCCCGGTCCAATTTCCTTTACATTGTTACACCATTTTACTTTTACTCGTATTGTTTACTTTCTCGCATACTACTATTTTCCACTCGATACGCTCAATCCTTTGTTTACAGCAAACCGGTGAGATTGACAACCTCATCGTAAGTTGAGAGCAAAGTTCTTGGTTGTGTTGTGTGCAGGTTATACGTTGTTGTTGGTGCAAAGCAAAGCCTTGAACGAGGCGCCTTATAAATTGTCCGAGCTGTCGCGAAGCTAGCAAGCATCACCTTCTGAAGTATTGGTTTTTTCCTATTGATTCGATAAACCTTGGTTTCTTACCGAGGGAAAACTTACTGCTGTGCTCATCATACCTTCCTCTTGGAGTTTCCAACTGGGCGGTCATCTACATCAACACCGCACCGCAATCAATGGCATTTCTTGCTATACTACTCAAAGACACTAAGTTTTCTATTCTAGAAATGCAATTTTGATCCTGGGTGCATATGCACCCTTTACCCAAAAAATACAAATGTAAAATCATAGAAATTGTTATTCGCATATGTGAAAAAAATGTCGGACATGAGGTTTTGGCTCCCGAATGCATATATATGTACCCTTTTTATTTCAATTGCTTTTTCAACATATTTGAAAATGTCAAAGAAATTCAAACAAAATTGTTTTGTGTACATCCCCATGACGTGCCCACGAAGTGGTTTCAAGAAAAATGACTTTTTATGTGGCCTCCGTAAAAAATGAAAAAAGGATACTAAAATAAGCCTTTTCATGAGAGTTTTGTTTTGTTTTTTTTGCGTAGTCCCCAAAAAAGTCCGTTTTTAACGAAACTGATTTTAAGCACGTAGAATATGGAGATACACTTGTGAATATTTTTCCTAATTTTTTAATTTAAAAAAAAATTCCGAGTAAAGGGAGCATATGCATCCGGGAAAAATGTATTTTTGTGTGTTAAATTATATGATAAAACTAAGCATACAATTAACTTGATTGGTCCATCGAGCACCGGTCAGGAACTATCGAGAGGTGTCTATCCACTTCCTTTGTAGGTAATATATACTGTCTTTGTTTCGATGAATAATATGCATGCGTGTTTTAAGGTGAACTTTGACCAAAATAATTGACTAACAAAATTTAGTTTATATTCCACATGATTAGTATCGTTAGATTTATATTAAAAAAATACTTTCTAACGAAGCTAATTTTTACATTTTTAAAATATTTTTTTGGTAAAAATTAAAAGATGAGAACGTATTATTCATTGAAATGGAGAGCACTGTGTCGTCTCGTGTGACTAATCGAGACTCGATCAGTCTCCACACTTTATACCAAGACAAGAGCTCACGCCAAAGCAATACAAGATGAGGTTAACTCGCTCTTATCTTTGTTTGATCTCGACACCCCTTTGAATGGATTGCTATGCATGCAAATACTCTGTGCATTCTCAGGTACCAACCCCAAGATCTGCCACCCCGTCACCCGGGCGAAGAGATGGAACAAGTGTTGAAGGCGCCAGGCTCGATGCTGCTCCTAACGCCTAGACCGGTACTACCGGCTCCAGCTGGCGGTACTACCGCTGCCCATCACGGACCGGTACTACCTCCCCACTACCGGCCCTCCTACCGCTTCGACGACAGAACCTTGTAGAGATGTGATGGCGTGCTGACATGGCAGCGTGTTGGGAAACCCCAGGAGGAAGGTGTGATGAGCACAGCATCAAGTTTTCCCTCAGTAAGAAACCATGGTTGAATCGACCAGAAGAAGAAAGACAACACTTCCGAAGGTTGAAGCTGGCTGACTATGGCAGGGCGCACTATCGGCGTCAACACTCTGCAACGTGGAACCTGCACACAACACAATCACAATACTTTTCCTTGACTTCACAGTGAGGTTGTCAATCTCACCAGTCTTACTGAAACAAAGGATTAGGCGTATCGTATGGAAAAAGGTGATTGTTTGCAGTGAATGAAAGAATAGTGCTTGCAGAAAGGAAATAGGTGTTGGCAGTAGGTTGTTTAACAGTATTAAAGAATTGGACCGGGGTCCACAGTTCACTAGTGATGTCTCTCCATAACAGATAAATAGCATGTTGGGTGAACAAATTACAGCTGGGCAATTGACAAATATTGAAGGTATCTAAACCGGTACAATGACATGATGATCACTATGAGACTTTTTTGGGCATTACGACAAAATACATCGACCGTCATCCAACTGCATCTATGACTAATAATCCACCCTCAGGATGTAATCCAAGCAACCCTTGGGTATTAATTTGCAAGCAACAGATGATTGCATTAAGTAAAGTGCTTAATGTAAACAATAGAATTATCCTTGAATAAAACATTGTTGGGATATCCCTAGTGGCAACAACACATCTACAACCTTAGTGGTTGTTGTCACTCCTCCAGAT
The DNA here is from genome assembly GCA_007115705.1 of Dactylis glomerata. Lineage (NCBI taxonomy): Eukaryota > Viridiplantae > Streptophyta > Magnoliopsida > Poales > Poaceae > Dactylis > Dactylis glomerata. Next base: position 1,037,004 of record QXEO01000055.1, read on the forward strand.
TAAATAAAGGCATGAACCCACTATCGAGCATAAATACTCCCTCTTGGAGTTACAAGCATCAACTTGGCCAAAGCATCTACTAGTAACAGAGAGCATGCAAGATCACAAATAACATAGATATGATAAATCAATAATCAACTTGAACAGTGTACTCAATATTCATCGGATCCCAGCAAACACAACATGTAGCAATACAAAGATGATGATGATGATGATCTTGATCATGATAGGCAGCTCACAAGATCTAACATAGTAGCACATCATAACATTACAAATAAGATGATCTTGATCATGAAGACAGCTCACAAGATCTAACATGATGGCACATAATCTAGCTACTGCTATGGACCCATAGTCCAGGGATGAACTACTCATGCATCACTCCGGAGGCGGGCATGGTGATGAAGATGCCTCGGTGATGAATCCCCTCTCCGGCAGGGTGCCGGGAAGAGCTCCAGAACCCTCCCGATCTAGGGTATGCGACGGCGGCGGCTATGGAACTTTTCGTGGATGGAGGATCGGGTGTCGAGGGTTTTCCCAATATGTAGAATTTATAGGTGAAAGGGTGAAGGAAGTGGGTCCACAGGGGCCCCACACCACCTCGTGGCGCAGCCAGGGGGCCCGCGCCACCCTATGGTGTGGCTGGCCTCTGGCCCTCCTTTGGCTGCCCTCTGGTGTCCTGGTGTGTGACGGAGAAATATTGACTTCGGCTTTTGTTTCATCCAATTCTGAGAATATTTCCTGTGTAACTTTTCTGAAACACAAAAACAGCACAGAAAACAGGAACTGGCACTGTGGCATCTTGTTAATAGGTTAGTTCCAGAAATAGCATAAAAGTGCCACAAAGTGTTAACAAAACATATAGCAATTGGTGTAAAACAAGCATGGAGCATCAAAATTATAGATATGTTTGCAACGTATCAACATCCCCAAGCTTAACTCTTGCTCGTCCTCGAGTAGGTAAGTGATAAACAAAATAAATTTTGAGGTGACATGAAGCCAACATAATCTTGATCATCATTATTATAAAAGCATTGCTAGCTGAGATCAAAGTACTCTAACATAGGCATGATAGACATAATTCAAACCATATAACTCAGCAACTATGTCACAACATGAAAGGTAACACAAACAAAGGATCATGAATAATTATGCATTGAAAGTTATAAGATTGTTTTGCACACAAAGAAAACATAACAAAGTGATATTCAGCTTGTCCTTTATGGTACAGCAAAACATAAATGCTAGGACACCTTCAAAGCTCAACGGGTGACCAGATACAAATAATTTTAGAACAAGCAATAGCATAACCATGAATCAATCAATAAATTTTGGGACTATGCACATTATACTCGGAATGACAACTATGCTCTCTTAAGGGTGCATAAAGTAAGAGGATGAAGACTCAACATAAAAGTAAAAGAAAGGCCCTTCGCAGAGGGAAGCATGGATTAACTCATGTGCTTGAGCTTTTTATTTTGAATGAAACAGAAGTAAAATTGTTTTGAGAGGTGGTTGCTTTTGTCAACGACTGGCAATAGAGTTCTTGTTATCTTCCATACAAAAAAAGTTTGAGGGCTGTTCCGAGATATTGAGCATGTATATCATGCACTTTTTATTTAGCTTGACACTCCTCCCAACCATTTCTTTCACAAACCATCGCTAACCGATTCCATCGGGTGCCTTCCAAACTTTCTCATACCTTCGAGGAGAGCCTATTTTTTATATTTTTCACTTTTTTATGATAGTGGTCTAACAGCCCCCTTACAAAATTAGTGACGAGCAGATGAAGCTGCCTAGTCAAGGGGTAATAAATTTAGTATGGATGATAACAAACCCAACTACTACTTCCTCATGAGGTATATACAGTGTCACAAAATGAGAAGTTATTTGAAGCTTTTAAAGGTAGCACACAGAAATTTACTTTGGAATGGTGACGAAATACCACATGTAGGTAGATATGGTGGACACATTTGGCAAATTTTGGTTTTGGGGAATTGGATGCACGAGTAGAGCTCATACTCAGTACAGGTGAAGGCTAGCAAAAGACTGGGAGCGACCAAATTAAGAGAGCAATAACGGCCATAATCATGCATAGCGACAAAACATATTGATCAAAGCATAAAGTGATATTGAAATTTAAAAACCAAATGATCATAGAGGCTATAGGCGACTTGTTTATAGTAATAACATGGTGTGAGCATGCGCCAAGTCAACCCAATTAAAATAGTTAAAGGAGAATATCACAATACTATACTTTTCATATGATAAAAACAATGCATGATACTTTCAACGGCACATTAAGCACTCTCAGTTATTTGAGACAAGTCATGCTACAACAATAACCACTAAGAATATAATGAAAATAACGTCCAACATGACATGCCAAAGTCTAAGCCACAGTCTAAACAAGCTCCCATTTTGCATCACTATAAGCATGAAATATTTTACTTTTTTCCAACACCAATCAACTTATTTGAAGCCATTATAAAAGATGATATTCATAAAGACTAGAGAGCTAAATATACCTAAGTACAAAGAACTAATAAGTTCTGAACAAAAACTGAATGAAAAACTGAAGCTAAACGCAGTACTAGCAAAAAGTGAACACTCGCGGGATAATAAGAGTGAGATCTAGAGCGTTCTGAGCAATGAAAATGGAGCGTGTCTCTCTCCAAAACAAATATGCTGGGGTCCAACCATATACTACAGCAAACAAAACAATACTAAACTGAAAACTAAAGCAAAGATGCTCCAAGAATAACACATATCATATGAAGCAATAAAAATATAGTGTCTTAAAAGTTGACCTGATAATTTTGTGGATGAAGGAGAGGATGCCTTGGGCATCCCCAAGCTTTGACGCTTGTACTTCTTGGATATATCTTGAGGTGCAGGGGCATCCCCAAGCTTGAGCTTTTATCCATCGTTCATCTCATCTCATCATTCTTCTCTCCCTACACTTGAAAACTACGGTGACCTGATACACCACTTCCAGGGTAGTGTACAAGTCTGATATAACACTCATGAAAACTTCGTTTCATGAACATTACGCCGTTCAGAGTAGTACAACAGAAACATTGCATGGGCTAAGTCTTCTCTATTTATTCATCACATGGATCTCTTTACAAAAGATCCTCGGAACCTCCGTGACATAATCAGTTGCCAGGTAAGTTCCTATTCAAACCAAGATCCAGAAGATTCAACTCGTTGACTAATCCACAACGAGACCTATCTCAGTAATACTAGTCTTGTGATTGCTGCTACAACAATATTTTATGAGTATAGGATCTAGTGTATGGGAATTTGCTTTCCCTCCTATACTATATCTAGGTTTCCACTGCTTTGATCAACTATTGACTATGCCACCTTTGATGTGTAGCTCCCATTCATCATAGAGCTCATCTTTGTCATCGTATTGTACCTCCTTGAATGCTCCTATCATTTCCTATCGATGCACCGCTCAAGGGAGGCCCAACAATGGTCGCTTGGCCCGCTCCTCCACGCCTGAAGATAAGGACCTACTCGCCGATAGCTGTCCCAAGGCACTGACGGCCTGACACATGCCTCTTCGGCAAGGCGGGGTTATGCGCTGTCCCATCCACGGGAAGAGGACAACGGATACCGCTGGCGAGACAATGGTACTTAAGGAGGGTCTGGCCTCCACAAATCTCCCACAGAGATTTGTGAGCTCATTGGAATCACGGCAAGGCAAGCTTTGAAGGATCAAGGGTCGTCTCTTTGATACCAAGGTTCTCGAAGATGTCGTAGGGATCAAGTTCCTTCTGACATCTTTGGAACCCTCGGTCTCAGGGGCTCCCCTTTTGGATCACCAAATCGGTGTTCCCAAAAAGCTATAACCTGGCAACCAACGTTAACCTCCTGGTTATGTACTGCCAGGCTAATACTGGGATGACCGCGCCCTTGAGCACGGTTTCACGAAAGATGCTCCTCCACTACCATGGAGGAGTGCCTTGATGTCTACGCACTTCTATTCTTGTAGACACTTGTTGGGCCTCCAAGTGCAGAGGTTTGTAGAACAGCAGCAAGTTTCCCTTAAGTGGATCACCCAAGGTTTATCGAACTCAGGGAGGTTAGAGGTCAAAGCTATCCCTCTCAAGCAACCTTGCAATTATGATACAGAAAGTCTCTTGTGTTCCCAACACACCCAATACACTTGTCAGATGTATAGGTGCACTAGTTCGGCGAAGAGATAATGAAATACAAGTGGTATAGATGATTATAAGTAGCAAACGTGATGTGAAATAATATATCGCTGCGAGCAAACAAGTAACAAAATAGCAAGTAAACGGTATGCAAAGCTTGGAAACAAGGCCTAGGGATCATACTTTCACTAGTGGACACACTCCCAACAATGTAACATGACTGAACAAATAACTTCTCTTTGCTAAGGCACTCTGAATTACTCTCCTATTGAATAACACTAATCATTGTGTAGTGGCTACAGAAGCACCCCTTAAAGTTCATCAAGTACTTGACAAACACCACTCATAGCGATACCCAAATCAGATCACAATTCAAGATAGAAATCATTGCAACTTAGACCAAGTACTAACACGGTGCACACACTATCAACATTACACCATGAAAGGAGGAATAGATCACTCAATACTATCATAGTAATAATTACTCTCATAATCCACAAAAGATCACGATCATAGCCTAAACCAAGTACCACCACGATGCACGCACTGTCACCGTTACACCATGGCAGGAGGAATAGATTACTTTAATAACATCACTAGAGTACACTATAATAATTAAGCATAGGAGTAGCATAATATCTGAATAATAACATCTACTTGTTCGACATGATACAAAGCTCACGATCACATAAAGATCACATCATGGGAGAGAGAGGTGAACCACATAGCTGCCGGTAGAGCCCTCAGCCCCGGGGATGAACTACTCCCTCCTCATCATAGGAGACAACAAGGTTGATGGAGATGGCGGTGAGGTCGATGGAGACGGTGGAGACGGCGATGGAGACCGATGGAGATGGCTCCGGGGGCACTTCCCCGTCCCAGCAGGGTGCCGGAATAGAAACTTCTGTCCCCCGAAATTCGTCGGTGGCGGCGGCAGAGCTACGGAACTGTTTTTGGAAAATTGCCGAATCCCCCAGGGTTTTCCGTCCCGAGGCTTTATATAGGAGAAGGGGCGATGTCAGAGGAGGGCCAGGGCCTCCTCACACATGGGTGGCGCGGCCAGGGGCCTGGCCACGCCACCTGTGTGTGTGGGGCCCCTGTGGCCCACCTCCTACTCCTCTTCGGATCTCTGGAAGCTTCCGGGCAAAATAAGACTTCAGGATGTGGTTTCGTCCAATTTCGAGAATATTTCCTGTGTATCACTCTGAAATACAAAAACAGCAGAAAACAGGGAACTGGCACTGTGGCACTTCGTTAATAGGTTAGTTCCGGAAAATGCATAAAAATGTGTAACGAAACAATAGGCAAATGGTGTAAAAACAAGCATGGAGCATCAAAAATTATAGATATGTTGGAGATGTATCAGCATCCCCAAGCTTAACACCTGCTCGTCCTCGAGAAGGTAAGTGATAACAAAAGAGATAATTTTTGAGGTGACATGCACCATCACAAACTTGATCATATATGTAAGCATTTGTGAGCTGGGATCAATAGAACTTAAAACATGGGCATGAAAGATATAATCATGACAATAAGAACTTAGCAACCATGTTGTAAACATGCAAATTAACACAAACAAAAGATCATGATAATGAAACAATGAAAGTCGAAAGTGTGTTCAAATCATAAGGAAAAACATACAAATGGTTTTCAGCTTGTCCTTCAAAGAGAGAAAACATAAATGCATAGGACACCTCAAAGTTTAAGAGGGTGACTAGATACAAATAATTTAAGAACAAGTAAAACCAATCATCATGAATCAATCAATGAACTTTGGGACAATGCATATCACACTAAGAATGACAACTATGCTCTCTTAATGGTGCATAAAGAAAGAAGGTGGTGACTCAACATAAAAGTAAAAGAAAGGCCCTTCGCAGAGGGAAGCAGTGATTGCAAGTTTTATAACCTTCAAAAATTATGGTACTTACCGGCTTTGAGCTCTCATTGCCCCCATCATAAGCATCTTGAATGGTTAAAGTTAATGCGAGAACAATTATGATGCATATGCTTGACAAATCATAAGTTGAAAACCTCGTGTCCCGTGAATATGAGTACCCAAACTCATGCTACTTTACTTAGAGTCCCAAGCAAGGCTCTTGTCATTGAAAGTATATGCATATCATTGAGAACCGCCAATGGGGTACCTCCGTGCCCGATGACATGGAACAAGCCCACACCAAAATGACAGGACAAGCTGATAATGAACACCTCGACATCTCTTTTATTTGCTATATTGTTTAGCTTTTTATTGTGAGATGCGTCGTCGAATGTTCACCATGGGTATGCTGCAAATTTCCACCATGAATTATGCATGGCTTAGATTGGCGGCCCGGCGTTTCCCTAACACATATACAAACTCCATGATCCCCACAAGATTCCCAATTCATTTCACACCGCGGGCATCCATAAACAAAAGATCACAATATCAACTCAAATAGGAAGTGCAATGTTGAAAGCTTGCCCCATGACAGCATGGCTGGGCTAGTCTCCAACTTACAACTTGCAAGCATAACAACTCAACATAAGAGACCACAATGTCAAATTTTTAAGAACAGGAAAAAGTAAAGTGTGCCTTCCGGTTCGTGAGAGCTTTACTGACCGAATTTCACATAACACTGGTAAGAGTTTAATTTGAAGAGAAAATAAAAGCAAGTCAAATTTACTTGGAATAGCAAATTGCTAGTAGGTATGTATGGTGGACACTTTGGAAAACTTTGGCTTTTAGGAGTTGGATGCACGAGTAGAGCTCATACTCAGTACAAGGTGAGGGCTAGCAAAAGACTGGGAGCGACCAACTAAGAGAGCAATAATGGCCATAATCATGCAAAGCGACAAAGCGACATTAAAAGAAGCATAAGATGGCATCAAAAGTCAAAAACTAAATGATCATGAAGGTTATTGGCGACTTTGTAAGAGTCTAACATGTGTGAGCATGCGCCAAGTCAACCCAAATAAAGCATCAAGGAGAAAACCAAAATAATGCTTCCAAACAATAAAAACAATGCATGATTTTTTCAAAGGCTCATTAAGCAATCTCAGTTATTTGAGACAAGTCATGCTACAACAAAACCACTAAGCATACTATCAAAAAGACATCAAGCATGACATGAAAAAGCCTAAGCCGCAGTCTACACAAGCTCCTTCTTGTACCGCTATTTTGCACAAAGCTTTTTCTCTTTTCCAACACCATTTGAAATTTTTATAAACACCTCTTTTGATGAAAACCAATAAAGATCAGAGGCAAAAATACACCTTGATGAAAAGATATAACAGGATCTGAACGCAAATCAAGGCGAAAATGAAAACCAAAAGCAGTAGCAGAAAAAGAGAACACTCATTGAAACGATAAGAGTGAAAAACAGAGTGTTCTTGGCAAATGAAAAGCGAGTTCATCTCCTCCAAAAGAAACATGATGTGATCTAACCATTTAATGCAGCAAACAAACAAACTAAACCAACTAAGAAAACTAAAACAACTGATGCTCCAAGAAAAACACATAGTGCATGAAGCAATAAAAATATAGTGTTTTGAAAGGTGACCTGATTTTTGCCGATGAAGAAGGGGTGCCTCGGGGGCATCCCCAAGCTTTGACGCTTGTACTTCTTGGATATTTCTTGGGGTGATGCATGGGCATCCCCAAGCTTGAGCTTTTGTCCATTCTTCATCTCATCTCATCATTCTCCAAGCCCTACACTTGAAAACTTCCTTCATACAAAACTAAACACAATTCTATTAAGAACATTAGTGTAAGCATAACATAGAATCAACCTCTTTTCAGTTCAGATTTCAACACAAAACCACCACATATATAGCATATACTACTGTAGCAACTTCCCCAAAGTTCTATGATAAAAAGAACTCAAAAGAAAGCGATAAAGCGGCAAACACAAATATTGGCAGAAATCTGTCAAAACTGAACAGCTGACAAAGGTCGAATTTTTGAGAGATTTTCTGTTGCTCAAATCAAAAAGTGTTCAACTAAGAAAAGTTTGGATATAACCTGGGGCATATGCACAAGAAATCGCAGGTCCAAAAGATATACAGAGAATTTTCACAAATTTTTACGGTGAAGCACCGAAAACTGTTTCAGGACAGCAACATCCCCAAATCTTACCTCACTCAAATTAGAGGCTTCTCTTGGCACAAAAACGAAATAAATAAGATAAGGAGCGGTCATTACAGTAGTAATGACTTCCAAGACTCAAATAAAAGAAAAATTACTGAAAAGAAAACATTGGGTTATCTCCTAAGAGTGTTTTTCTTTAACGCCTCAGAGCTAGGCGCAGTAATTTGCAAAGATGCTCATGTGGGCGCCATATAAGAGCTTGAGGCAAAGGCGCCATATAAGAACTTAAAGCAATAGAGAGCATCAAAAAGCCAGTATGAAAGACATTTATATCTGAACCACTTCCTATGAAAAATAGTCTTGTAAAGAGACAAGTCATGAAAGCGCAAAGCAAAAAGCATAGGAAGGCAAAACAAGTACAACTTCAAAAATTGCAACATAAAGAGGGGAAACTCAATATTGTTGAGATCCATCAAACCATGTTTCCCTCTCTCATAGTAACTTTCAGTAGCATCATGAATAGAACTAACAATATAACTATCACATAAAGCATCCCTATCATGAGCCACATGCATAAAAGGATTAATACTCCCTACATGAACAATAGTAGTAGGGGCAGATTCAACAAAATAATTATTCTCATCACCATAATCATCAAAAACAGGAGGCATATTGTAATCATAACTAATTTTATTCTCAATAGTAGGTGAACTGAAAATATTATACCCATCATCACAAGCTAGAGAACTACTATGTCGCAAAGCATATTCTTCAAACATATCATCATAAGAAGGAACATGGATAGCACTAATGGTACAACAATTGTTAACCTTAGAATTGGTACCAAAAAGATTTTCAATATCAAAAGTAGAGTGCTTTTCCCAATCATGATCACTAACATAGGTAACAGGCATAGGAACATCATCCCAATCAGAATTATCATAATCTATAGCAGGATCATAAAGCTTAAGGGAAGATACCTTGTCCTCTCGCCTCTTACTCTTCTTCTTCTTCTTCTTCTTCTTCTTCTTCTTCTTCTTATTCTTACTCTCTCCTTTAGGAGGGAGAGACTTGAAGGGCATCTTCTCCACATATTCTTTAGGAGGGAAAGGCATCTTCTCCACATAATCTGGTTTGCTGACAGAAACAACAGAAGAAACTTTGGAGGATTCCTCCTCTCTATTAATAATATCGAAACATCTATTAGTCCTGTCATAGCTTGGCAAAACATCATGTTTTATGAGATCTTGTAAGTAAGTATTTGCGAGGCAGTCTTTAGCACAATAGAGATGACAACCAAGAAGGGTGCTATTAGTATCAACCTCATTCATATCTACCAAAGCAATCTTTCTAGATATCTCTTCACAATTCAAAAACAAAGTAAGCTCATCATACTGATTGGAAGTAATCTTATCATCACAATACAAATCTGCGGTACTCGTTCGATTAATAGGGCATTGAAAATTAAAGTGCCCCTTTTCACCGCAAAATTCACAAAGAAAAGGATAAAGCTCACAAACCCATTCACCAAGCACATCTAGATCCTTGAGCCACATACTAGTTTCTTCATTTGCGTGGGTGATGCAATAATCTTCCTTATTGTAACTCTGTTCACAAGGTCTGTGTACTCCGCAAAAATTAACATGCTTATAAGAAATAGGACTTTTAGAAGTTTGAGCATGTTTATTGCAATCATCAATAACAATATCACTTTCTATGCAAGTATCCTTAAAAGGTTCATGATACACGTCCCCATTTCCTTTAGGAACATTCATATGGGAAGCAAAGGCTTTAAAGCAATCAACCATAATTTGAGGATCAAGACCATATTTAGCACTAAGCTCTTGAAAATTAGCAGTTTTAGCAAAAGACTTAATGCAATCAAACTCATAATTCATACCTGATCCTTTACCTTTGTCGCTATCCCAACCTTCAATATTGTTTTGAATTGTCTCAAGCAGACCCCACTTGGTGTCGACATCCTTACTTGTGAAAGACCCATCAAAGCATGCATCAAGATAGTCATTGTAATATCCTGAAAGCCTTGCATAAAAATTATTAATAACAATATTATGGGGAAGATCATGAATAGGACATTTATGCATTAGTAACTTCAATCTTCCCCACGCTTGGGCAATGCTTTCTCCCTCATGAGGCCAAAAGTTATATATCTGATTACGATCTTTATGAATTTCACTTGGAGGATAAAACTTGGAATAAAAGAGAGGTACAATTTCCTCCCAGCCAACAGATGGACCATCTTCAAGCAGCCGATACCATTCCTCAGCTCTACCTTTCAGTGATAAAGAAAATAGCTTCTTCTTAACTTGGTTCATCGAAATACCTGCACACTGGAACAACTCGCATAATTCATGTATAAAAAGCAGATGATCACCAGGATGAACAGTTCCATCTCCTAAATAGCAGTTATCCCTAACACGTTCAACAATCTTCATAGGTATTTTAAAAGGACGAGGAGCACAAGCATCATTAGAAGCATCACATATGGGAGATAAAATAATATCAGAGCAATCTTTCTCCACTAAAGCTGGGGGACTAAAAATATCATACTCAACAAAACCAGCTTCCCCAAGCTTAGACTTTTCCATAGCATTAGCAATAACAGGATTCAAAGCATTCATACTAATAACATTGCTATGCGAAATAAGCTCCAAAGGATTTTCAATTTTCTCTTCAAACACTTCATATCTAAACTCAGGAAAAAGACTAGAGAACTCATTGTTTTCCATTTAAGCCTAACTAGTGAAAATAAAAACAAGAAACAAAAATATGTAACTGCAGAATCTAAAGGAAATAACTCCGAGCACTCGCACAGGAGGATGCGAGTACCTTTTACCTTACCTCCTCGGCAACGGCGCCAGAAAAGAGCTTGATGTCTACGCACTTCTATTCTTGTAGACACTTGTTGGGCCTCCAAGTGCAGAGGTTTGTAGAACAGCAGCAAGTTTCCCTTAAGTGGATCACCCAAGGTTTATCGAACTCAGGGAGGTTAGAGGTCAAAGCTATCCCTCTCAAGCAACCCTGCAATTACGATACAGAAAGTCTCTTGTGTCCCCAACACACCCAATACACTTGTCAGATGTATAGGTGCACTAGTTTGGCGAAGAGATAATGAAATACAAGTGGTATAGATGATTATAAGTAGCAAACGTGATGTGAAATAATATATCGCTGCGAGCAAACAAGTAACAAAATAGCAAGTAAACGGTATGCAAAGCTTGGAAACAAGGCCTAGGGATCATACTTTCACTAGTGGACACACTCCCAACAATGTAACATGACTGAACAAATAACTTCTCTTTGCTAAGGCACTCTGAATTACTCTCCTATTGAATAACACTAATCATTGTGTAGTGGCTACAGAAGAACCCCTTAAAGTTCATCAAGTACTTGACAAACACCACTCATAGCGATACCCAAATCAGATCACAATTCAAGATAGAAATCATTGCAACTTAGACCAAGTACTAACACGGTGCACACACTGTCAACATTACACCATGAAAGGAGGAATAGATCACTCAATACTATCATAGTAATAATTACTCTCATAATCCACAAGAGATCGCGATCATAGCCTAAACCAAGTACCACCACGATGCACGCACTGTCACCGTTACACCATGGCAGGAGGAATAGATTACTTTAATAACATCACTAGAGTACACTATAATAATTAAGCATAGGAGTAGCATAATATCTGAATAATAACATCTACTTGTTCAATATGATACAAAGCTCATGATCACATAAAGATCACATCATGGGAGAGAGAGGTGAACCACATAGCTGCCGGTAGAGCCCTCAGCCCCGGGGATGAACTACTCCCTCCTCATCATAGGAGACAGCAAGGTTGATGGAGATGGCGGTGAGGTCGATGGAGACGGCGGAGACGGCGATGGAGACCGATGGAGATGGCTCCGGGAGCACTTCCCCATCCCGGCAGGGTGCCGGAACAGTGACTTCAGTCCCCCGAAATTCGTCGGTGGAGGCGGCGGAGCTACGGAACTGTTTCTGGAAAATTGCCGAATCCCCCAGGGTTTTCCGTCCCGAGGCTTTATATAGGAGAAGGGGCGATGTCAGAGGAGGGCCAGGGCCTCCTCACACATGGGTGGCGCGGCCAGGGGCCTGGCCGCGCCACCTGTTTGTGTGGGGCCCCTGTGGCCCACCTCCTACTCCTCTTCGGATCTCTGGAAGCTTCCGGGCAAAATAAGACTTCAGGATGTGGTTTCGTCCAATTCTGAGAATATTTCCTGTGTATCACTCTGAAATACAAAAATAGCAGAAAACAGGGAACTGGCACTGTGGCACTTCGTTAATAGGTTAGTTCCGGAAAATGCATAAAAATGCCACTAAGTGTAACGAAACAATAGGCAAATGGTGTAAAAACAAGCATGGAGCATCAAAAATTATAGATACGTTGGAGACGTATCATGCCTTACAAGCTCTGTATTATGGACAAGTTGTAGGAAGCGTGCCCTAGAGGGCACCCTGATGCTCCAGGCAGAGGCGTAGGCCAGGAGCCACTAGCCTGGTCAAGCGGGGAAGAAAACTCCCAGCACGTGGCAAGAATAGCCTACGGAGCGACGCGCTGTCCTCCCCGGAAAGCCTCCGGAGCACCACGCGGTGGGAGTCCACTGCCACAGTCAAAGATAGAAGTCATCATTACAGCGCCAAGTGCTGTAATGGTAGATGTGACTGGTCAGCCAGGTCGCATACGTGCAGCGCACAGGACTGGGCGAAAGACTGGATGGCTGGTAGCCCTGCAGGGGCTATGTCCTAGAATAGAGGATGGGTGACACTTGTACCCCATGCGCGCTGGCCACTGTGGTATCCCCTTTACGTATAAAAGGAGGACCAGGCCATCGCTCAAAGGACGAAGCAAGCTAGGAAGCAAGAGAGCAAGAAATGAGTAGTCTAGTACACCAAGTCATAAGAAGCTAGGCTAGAGGGTGGTAGCTAGAGAAGGAGAGAGGGAATAGGTTCATAAGCAAGTTGGCGGCGACCCCATCGCCGGAGAGAGGCTAGCCCTCTAGGCCTAGTTAGCAGCAGGACCGGCGGCTAAGAGGTGAAGCCCGCCTAGCCCCGGTAGACTATGTACTAGACAACTACTTCACCACCAGATAAATAGAGGCAAGGCTGGACGTAGGGTTTTATGCGGGATCATATCTCGCGGCCTGAACCAGGATAAAACTCCCGTGTGTTATGTGCATGTTTTAGTCGATGGCGTGGGCAGCCTTACTGCACCACCTGCCGAATACAAAGGGGGTCTACAGTCTTCCCCCGGTGTCCGTGTTCCCACCCAGAACATCTGGCACGCCAGGTAGGGGGCGCGTTCGTTGTCTTCGTCGTCTTCGTCAAGTCCGTCTTTGACACCTTCTTCGGTTGCAACGCTTTCTCCTCCCCACATAACAGGGAGAAAGCAAGGCGCATCTAAGTGCGTTGCCAAGACACCGTCGGTGGAGCGGAGAGTGACCCGCTCCATGGCATCAGCCATGCAGCAAGCCCAGGAAACGGTAAGGCGCGCACTTACGGAACCCTACGTGGGAGAAGTAAGCATGCCGCCCACCGATTCTGTCAGCCCAACTCTTCCACGAGGTGAGGACAGAGCCAATGTCCTCGTGCTTGCTCCTCAGCCAGGTGACAACGCTGGAGGCACGGTCACCAGCCCTTCCCCCGACAGTTGCGCCATCAGTGCACCTGTTAAATCCCAGCAAGGCAGCCTTGTGGTTAGCCCAACTAGGGAGGGCGGCGGGGAGGACGTGCTCTCTGAGGATGCTGGCCAGGGAATGCCGTCTCCCTCATCGCCTCCGCTGCTGGTGCTATCCCAAAAGGGACCAGCCAGCACATGTGCGCGGGTGATACGTTGCAAATGTATCTATAATTTTTGATGCTCCATGCTGGTTTTACACCAATTGCTATATGTTTTGTCTACACTTTGTGGCACTTTTATGCTTTTTCTGGTACTAACCTATTAACAAGATGCCACAGTGCCAGTACCTGATTTCTCCTATTTTTGGTTTTACAAAAGTTACACAGGAAATATTCTCGGAATTGGATGGGACAAAAGCCGAAGTCAATATTTTGCCGTAACGCACCAGAAGAGCCAGAGAAGAGCCAGAGGAGGGACGGGGAGCCTCCACACCATAGGGTGGTGTGGTCCCACCCATGGTCGCGCCACCAGGTGCTATGGGACCCCTGGAGCCCCTCTGATGCTGCCCTTCCGTCTATATAAAGTCCCCGACGCGAAAACCCTCAATCAATAAGCCTCCGCCCATGAAAAGTTCTGTAGCCGCCGCCGTCGCGAAGCCAAGTTCGGGGGACAGAATTCTCTGTTCCGGCACCCTGCTGGGATGGGGAAGTGCCCCCAGAATCCATCTTCATCGACTCCACCACCATCTCCATTACCATCGATGGCTCCCCTGATGAGGAGGGAGTAGTTCATCCCCGAGGCTGAGGGCTCTACGGTAGATATGTGGTTCATCTCTCTCCCATGATGTGATCTTTATGTGATCGTGAGCTTTGTATCTAGTTGAATAAGTAGATTGATACTCTTCATCTATTATGTGTACTCAACTGGTATTGTTGGAGTAATCTCTGAGATTGCCTATCTTGTGTGGTTTTTAGACAAGGATTATGAGAATGATTACCATGAATTATAATTTCAATTGGTGTCGTGGGATTTTAGTGACAGTAGCCATGGGGATGGCTTAATGAAGGGGCTCACCGGTGTGCGATGATGGGTCCGGCTCGAGATTGTGTAACTAGGACACCATAGTTTACCCAGTGATACGGATCAACGTGATCTGAAGGGGTTTTAGGCCCAATCTTTCACGGCGATCAAGACAGAAGATAGATGAACTCAGTCGTTGAGTAGATTAGATCTACTCCACGAACTGCAAAACAGATCCTTGCGAATCAGTAAGCAAAACCAACGATATTGGTGTCCCCCGACATGGAACCTTTTTCCTGTGTATTCTCAACTCGAAAATTCAACTCCTCTTACATTGGTGCGCACCCCTTTGGCTTTATAGTTGCAGCCGATCTCCCTATTACTTGACTTACAAGCAAAAACAAAAATATGGAAATAAAATAAACTCAAACACGCAGACCCACTTTTCCTAAATAGAAAATAAAACAATACACTAAAATGAAAAGACTCTTTTGTTGGTGCGCCACCATCTTCAACATGCTGCTAGGTGGTCCTCAACCGGACTCCTTCAAGGACAACACGCTCCACCAATATTGCACTCCAATTGCATCCCTAACATTTTCCTTGCGTGGTAGAAATAGGAACAAAAACTTTGCTTTGTAGTATCAGCAACAACATAACCCGGAATAGCATAGTAAGCACTATCATGCATGGGAGATGCCACATCATCCTCCCCTTCTTCAGGCGAAACTGTCCTCGATTTTGAGTCAATCAGCAAATGATCAATAGGGAAATATTGATCTGATACTTTAGCACTATCAACAATAGAAATGACAGCAGCAGACTCGGCTCTTGTTTCAATATGTTCAAGGTGCTCAGAAAGGGGTTTAGTAGCTTCGGCTTCCCTCTTCTTCACCTCTTCTTGCTTCTTGACTTTTGCTTCAAGCTCCTTGATTTGCTGGAGTTTTTCATCTCTCCATGCCTTATACGTCATGGTATCCATGGAGAGCAGATTATATGTATTCTTGCCATAGGATAAAACATACTTGGTATAACAGTAATTATCCATGTGATATGATGCACCTTGGTCCTTGTACCATGGCCTTCCCAGAAGTAAATGACATGAAATCATGTGTATAGGAAGTACGTCACACAAAACCACAAAAGATAAGTTGCCCAACAGAAATTGAACCAGTGTTTGGTGTGTGATGGCAAGCTTGATGTCACCAAGACGTAAAAAATATGGCTCTGAAATTGGTTGCACTGGCAATTCTAACTTCTCGACCAACTCACTGCTAACAGCGTTGATTAAAGCAGTCTGGTCGATTGTCAAAGCACATGCACGTTCCTGAACAATCACATGAGTATGAAATAGTTGCTCAGCTTGCCCTTTCTCTTCACGCTGAAACCAATGAGAGAAAACATCCTTCTCTTCCATAATTGCATCCAATACCAGCAGAAAATGCAGCAAGCAATAAATTTAGACCCGGCAAAAAATACAGTAACAATAGCAGGCAGCAGGATTATTCTGTCGAACCGTAGACTAATTCAGTACACCAGAAATAGAAGTAGTCGTGGTATGCCCAGCAGTCAGCAGTTAAATTGTGGTGAACCGAACTCGATTTATGCTACAGCACCAACAAAATCTGGCCAAATATGACGTGATGTGCCGTGCAAAACTCAGCATAAAATCAGTGTCTATCATGATGTGGAGTAGTAGAATACCTTCACACAGTCCAACAAAAACTCATGTGAAAGCAATCTGATAGGATCAACTTGATGCAAAACTCCCTTCTCCTTTGTGCTTCACGTTGCACCAATACTGAAGCCAAACTGAATACGAGAACCGTGGCTGTGGTAGGGGTTGTAGTGCAGAGAAACAACACCACTATGGCTCGATGAAGAGTAAACTGTGTCTGGAGTCACGCGGCAGGATGAACTCGCACGACAGAAACAAATCGCAGTAGGCTCGCAAAATAAAAATGCACCAAATTGATAACCTTCAGGGACGAACGCGTAGAACCCAGTCGTCGACACCAAATAAAATCGATCTAGAAATCCAATCAGGAGCAGGAAAAATCCACGAAGACTGCCGCAAGATCATGACAGGACTACGCCGCCAAGACCTCGACCTACCAGCAGGCAAGATCAAATCGGAACTAGCAACTCGGATTGGTAGTAGAACCACTTTGCCTGCAGGATCTCCACAGCAAAAAACTTCACGCCGCTTGGACAAACAAATACCAGTGTTTTGGCTTTGACGCCTCCGGTAGCAACTTCACCAGTAGAGCAAACTCAGCAGATCGATCTCAACAACAATTATGTCGTGAGAAACCCGATGAATCTGATACCAAGATGATACGGATCAACGTGATCCGAAGGGGTTTTAGGCCCAATCTTTCATGGCGATCAAGATAGAAGATAGATGAACTCAGCCGTTGAGCAGATTAGATCTACTCCATGAACTGCAAAACAGATCCTTGCGAATCAGCCAGCAAAACCAACGATATTGGTGTCCTCTGACATGGGACCTTTTTCCTGTGTATTCTCAACTCGAAAATTCAACTCCCCTTACATTGGTGCGCACCCCTTTGACTTTATAGTTGCAGCCGACCTCCCTATTACTTGACTTACAAGCAAAAATGAAAATATGGAAATAAAGTAAACTCAAACACGCGGACCCACTTTTCCTAAATAGAAAATAAAACAATACACTAAAATGAAAAGACTCTTTTGTAGGTGCGCCACCATCTTCAACATGCTGCTAGGTGGTCCCTGCTACTTGGTGATGGCGCCAGAAAAGAGGCTGCTGGCGTGAAGCAGTAAGTCCTTGTGCGTGGTCAATGACCAGCCCGTTGGGAACCCCAAGAGGAAGGTATGATGAGTGTAGCAGCTAGTTTTCCCTCAGTTAAGAAACCAAGGTTTATTATCGATCAGGAGAGGAGAGATAATGACGACTGAAGGTGATGCTTGCTAGTTTGCAACAGCAGTGGACAATTTATATATGGTGCCTCGTCCAAGCTTTGCTTGCTAGCTGCAACATGGAACCTGCACACACACAAACAAATACTTTGCTCCCAACTTACAATGAGGTTGTCAATCTCACCGGTTTGCTTGAAACAAAGGTTATGAATGTATCTAGTGGAAAATAGTAAAAGTATGCGAGTAAAGTAAACAGTACGAGTAAATTAACAGGTGATAGCAATATGATGGAAATAGGACCAGGGTCCACAGTTCACTAGTGGTGTCTCTCCATAGATAAAATAGCACATGCTGGGTAAACAAATTACAGTTGGGCAATTGATAGAATAGAGATAACGTGATATGTCAAGAAGATCACTATGAGATTTACTCTGGGCATTACAACAAAATACATAGACCGCCATCCAACTGCATCTATGACTAATAATCCACTTGTGGTGAATCAATCCGAGAACTCCACAAGTATTAAGTTGCGAACAACAGATAATTGCATTAAGCAAAGTGTGTAATGTAAACAAAGCATATGCCCTTGAGCATATGAATGTTGTTTTCTCCCTAGTAGCAACAGCACATCTACCACCTTAGAGGTTTCTGTCACTCCCCCGGGTGAAATAGAGACATGAACCCACTATCGAGCATAAATACCCCCTCTTGGAGTCACTAGCAACTACTCGGCCAAGATAGCTACTAACAACGGAGAGCATGCAAGATCATAAACAACATAGAGATAACAAAAGATATAATTCAGTACAGCAACTTAATCATAAACACCAATATTCATCGGATCCCAACAAACCAAACATGTAGAATTACATAACGGTGATCTCAATCATGTATGGCAGCTCATGAGATCTAAACATGAAGCACATAGTGGAGAATACAACCATCTACCTACTGCTATGGACCCATAGTCCAAGGTAGACTACTCACTCATCTCTCCGGAGGCAAGCATGGCGATGAAGGAGACCTCCGGTGGTGATTCCCCTCTCCGGCAGGGTGTCGGGAAGAGCTTCTGGACCCTCCAGATCTTCGGGTCGACGGCGGCGGCGGATCGCGATGTATTCTGGAAAAATGATCGGGCACTTAGGTTTTTCTCGTCGGGGGGTCTTTATAGGCGAAGGGGCGATGTCAGAGGTGGAGCCAGGCTCCCTCACGCAGTGGTGGCGCGGGCCAGGGGCTGGCCACGCCACCCCTGTGTGTGGGCCCCTGGTCCTCCGCCTCCTACTCTCCTTCGGATCTCTGGAAGCTTCCGGGTAAAATAAGACTTCAAGAACTTGTTTCGTCCAATTCCGAGAATATTTCCTGTGTATCACTTCTGAAACACAAAAATAGCAGAAAACAGGAAACTGGCACTGTGGCACTTCATTAATAGGTTAGTTCCGGAAAATGCTTAAAAATGCCACTAAGTGTAATGAAACAATAAGCAAATGGTGTAAAACAAGCATGGAGCATCAAAAATTATAGATACGTTTGAGACGTATCAAGCATCCCCAAGCTTAACTCCTGCTCATCCTCGAGCAGGTAAGTGATAACAAAAGAATAATTTTTGAGGTGACATGCACCTACACAATCTTGATCATATATGCAAGCATTGGTGAGCTGGGATCAATAGAACTTAAAACATGGGCATGAAGATATAATTATGACAATAAGAACTTAGCAACCATGTTGTAAACATGCAAATGAACACAAACAAAAGATCATGATAATGAAACAATGAAAATCAAACGTATGTTCAAATCATAAGGAAAAACATACAAATGGTTTTCAGCTTGTCCTTCAAAGAGAGCAAAACATAAATGCATAGGACACCTTCAAGTTTAAGAGGGCGACTACATACAAATAATTTAAGAACAAGTGAAACCAACAATATGAATCAATCAATGAACTTTGGGACAATGCATATCACACTAAGAATGACAACTATGCTCTCTTAATGGTGCATAAAGAAAGAAGGTGGTGACTCAACATAAAAGTAAAAGAAAGGCCCTTCGCAGAGGGAAGCAGTGATTGCAAGTTTTATAACCTTCAAAAATTATGGTACTTACCGGCTTTGAGCTCTCATTGCCCCCATCATAAGCATCTTGAATGGTTAAAGTTAATGCAAGAACAATTATGATGCATATGCTTGACAAATCATAAGTTGAAAACCTCGTGCCCCGTGAATACGAGTACCCAAACCTCATGCTACTTTTACTTAGAGTCCCAAGCAAGGCTCTTGTCATTGTAAGTATATGCATATCATTGAGAACCGCCAATGGGGTACCTTCGTGCCCGATGACATGGAACAAGCCCACACCAAAATGACAGGAGAAGCAGACAATGAACACCTCAACATCTCTTTTATTTGCTATATTGTTTAGCTTTTTATTGTGAGATGCGTCGTCGAATGTTCACCATGGGTATGCTGCAAATTTCCACCATGAATTATGCATGGCTTAGATTGGCGGCCCGTCGTTTCCCTAACACATATACAAACTCCATGATCCCAACAAGATTCCCAATTCATTTCACACCGCGGGCATCCATAAATAAAAGATCACGATATCAACTCAATTAAGATGTGCAATGTTGAAAGCTTGCCCATGACAGCATGGCTGGGCTAGAATCCAACTTACAACTTGCAAGCATAACAACTCAACATAAGAGACCACAATGTCAAATTTTTAAGAACAGGAAAAAGTAAAGTGTGCCTTCCGGTTCGTGAGAGCTTTACTGACCGAATTTCGCATAACACTGGTAAGAGTTTAATTTGAAGAGGAAATAAAAGCAAGTCAAATTTACTTGGAATAGCAAATTGCTAGTAGGTATGTATGGTGGACACTTTGGAAAACTTTGGCTTTTAGGAGTTGGATGCACGAGTAGAACTCATACTCAGTACAAGGCGAGGGCTAGCAAAAGACTGGGAGCGACCAACTAAGAGAGCAATAATGGCCATAATCATGCAAAGCGACAAAGCAACATTAAAAGAAGCATACGATGGCATCAAAAGTCAAAAACTAAATGATCATGAAGGCTATTGGCGACTTGTAAGAGTCTAACATGTGTGAGCATGCGCCAAGTCAACCCAAATAAAGCATCAAGGAGAAAACCAAAATAATGCTTCCATACAATAAAAACAACGCATGATTTTTTCAAAGGCTCATTAAGCAATCTCAGTTATTTGAGACAAGTCATGCTACAGCAAAACCACTAAGCATACTATCAAAAAGACATCAAGCATGACATGAAAAAGCCTAAGTCGCAGTCTACACAAGCTCCTTCTTGTACCACTATTTTGCACAAAGCTTTTTCTCTTTTCCAACACCATTTGAAATTTTTATAAACATCTCTTTTGATGAAAACCAATAAAGATCAGAGGCAAAAATACACCTTGATGAAAAGATATGACAAGGTCTGAATGCAAATCAAGGTGAAAACAAAAACCAAAAGCAGTAGCAGAAAAAGATGAACGCTCGATTTTTAATAAGAGTGAAAACTAGAGCGTTCTTTGCAAATGAAAACGAGTACATCTCCTCCAAAGAAAATTTGTTGGGGTCCAACCATTTATTGCAGCAAACAAACAAACTAAACAAACTAAGAAAACTAAAACAACTGACGCTCCAAGAAAAACACATAGTGCATGAAGCAATAAAAATATAGTGTTTTGAAAGGTGACCTGATTTTTGCCGATGAAGAAGGGGTGCCTCGGGGGCATCCCCAAGCTTTGATGCTTGTACTTCTTGGATGTTTCTTGGGGTGATGGGCATCCCCAAGCTTGAGCTTTTGTCCATTCTTCAACTCATCTCATCATTCTCCAATCCCTACACTTGAAAACTTCCTTCATACAAAACTAAACACAATTCTATTAGCAACATTAGTGCAAGCATGACATATAATCAATCTCTATTTGCTTCAGGTTTCAACTCAAAACTACCACATATATAGCATATACTACTGTAGCAACCTCCCCAAAAAGTTCCGTGATCAAAAGAACTCAAAAGAAAGCGATAAAGTGGCAAACACAAATATTGGCAGAAATCTGTCAAAACTGAACAGCTGACAAAGGTCGAATTTTTGAAGGATTTTATGTTGCTCAAATCAAAAAGTATTCAACTAAGAAAAGTTTGGATATAACCTGGGGCATATGCACAAGAAATCGCAGGTCCAAAATATAAACAGAGAATTTTCACGAATTTTTACGGTCCAGCACCGAAAACAGTTTCAGGACAGCAACATCCCCAAATCTTTACCTCACTCAAATTAGAGGCTTCTCTTGGCACAAAAACGAAATAAACAAGATAAGGAGCGGTCATTACAGTAGCAATGACTTCCAAGACTCAAATAAAAGAAAAAGTACTGAAAAGAAAACATTGGGTTATCTCCCAAGAGTGCTTTTCTTTAACGCCTTTGAGCTAGGCGCAGAAAATTGCGAATCAAGTAATATCAATAGATGAAGCATTAAGCTCATAATTTGCTCTAAGAATAGAGTGAAAAAGTAATTTCTTTCTTTTCCTAGGGAAGTGTTCCATACCTTTCTTTAGTGGGAATTGATACTTGATAGTGCCTTCCCTCATATCAATAATAGCACCTACAGTTCGAAGAAAAGGTCTTCCCAAAATAATAGGACATGAAGCATGGCATTCAACGTCCATAACAAGAAAATCAACGGGAACAAGGTTATTGTTAACCACAATAAGAACATCATTAATCCTTCCCAAAGGTTTCTTCTTAGCAACATCAGCAATAGGAACATCAAAATAACATTTTTCAAGCGGTGGTAAATCAAGCATGTCATAAATCTTTCTAGGCATGATAGAAATACTAGCACCTAGATCACATAAAGCATGGCAATCATAACCATTAACATGCATATCAATGATGGGTTCCCAACCATCATCTAACTTCTTGGGAACAGAAGCTTTTTGCTTTAACTTTTCATCCCTAATCTTTATAAGAGCATTGGTAATATGCTTAGTAAAAGCAATATTTAAAGAACTAGCATTGGGAGTCAAAGCAAGTTTTTGTAAGAACAAAATTACTTCAGATATATTGCAGCCATCAACATCAAAATCATTAAAAGAAGTAGAGCTATCATCTCCCACACTCCGAAAAATTTCAGCACTCTTTTGAGAAAAAGTTTTGGCAGTTTTAGGCTTTTTAACGCAAGGAGTGGAAGTTTTCTCTACACCAATCAAAGTAGGAGGATTGTCATCAGTAGGAGCAACATCATTAGAGGTAGTAATGGTACATACCTTCATCTCTCTAGCCATCTCATCTTCTCTTTCCCACCTGGCATGCAATTCCGCTAACAATCTAATATTTTCATCAATTCCAACTTGGATAGCATTAGCGGTAGCAAAAATTTTATTCTCTTTCTCATCACTAGGAAACACTTTTAATTTCAGAAGTTCAACATCATGAGCAAGGCTATCAACTTTAGAAGCAAGAATATCAATTTTGCCTAACTTTTCCTCAACAGACTTGTTAAAAGCAGTTTGCTTACCGATAAAGTCCTTGAGCATTACCTCAAGCTCAGAGGGCGCGGCCCTAGTGTTGTTGTAGGAATTACCATAAGAGTTACCATAACCATTACCTTTAGTAGAAGGATATAGCCTATAATTGTTACTAGCAAATTGTTCCTATAAGCATTGTTGTTAAAATTGTTGTTTCTAATGAAATTCACATCAACATGCTCTTCTTGAGCAACCAGAGAGGCCAAAGGAACATTATTAGGATCAACATGAGTCCTATCATTAGCAAGCATAGCCATAATGGTATCAATCTTATCATTCAAGGAAGAGGTTTCCTCAACAGAATTTACCTTCTTACCTTGTGGAGTTCTCTCGGTGTGCCATTCAGAATAATTTACCATCATGTTGTCGAGTAGCTTTGATGCGGTGTCCCTCGTCAGTAAGGGACATAAAAGTGCCTCCAGCAGCCGAATCAAGTAGGTTTCTTGAAGAAAAATTCAGTCCTGCACAGTGTTGGAAAAGGCGACGCCTAGGCAACGCTTAGGCACGCTTAGGCACTAGGCGATGGACAAACGCCTCTCCTAAGGCATAGGCGGAATTCTAGGCAGTGCAACTACGAAATAGGCTTGCCCAACAAGAATGTATGTCATATTGCACTAACAAGCCAGATTTGCCATATTTTAATGGTAGTTGTTCATAGTTTACTCATGTAGATGCTCTAAACTAAAGCGTATTCACTATAATAGCCCATATAAATGATTGATGGTATAAAAATTGTGACCGCCTAGGCCACGCCTAGGACGCCTAGGCAGTGCCTAGGCACTAGGCGAATGCTCACCGCCTCGCTTACGCTTAGCGCTTTTTCCAACCTTGGTCCTGCTCCTGCATAAAAAGTTTGGATAATCATCCAAGTAGTCAGTCCATGAGTGGGGCAAATTCTTTATCATAGATTTCATTCTTTCCCAAGCCTGAGCAACATGTTCATTTTCAAACTGAGTAAACTTCATAATATTGCTACGCAAAGCTATAATCTTAGCAGGAGGATAGTATCTACCAATAAAAGCATCCTTACACTTAGCCCATGAATCAATACTATTCTTAGTCAAAGACAGCAACCAATCTTTAGCCTTTCCTCTCAAAGAAAAAGGAAACAACTTGAGCTTAATAATATCACTATCAACATCCTTATATTTCTACATCTCACATAGCTCAACAAAATTGTTGAGATGAGCTGCAGCATCTTCAGTACTAGCACCAGAAAATTGCTCTTTCATAACAAGGTTCAATAAAGCAGGCTTGATCTCATAAAAGTTTGCAGCAGTAGCAGGTGGTGCAATAGGAGTGCAGATAAAATCACTATTGTTCATGCTAGTAAAGTCACACAACTTGGTGTTTTCAGGATTGGCCATTTTAGCAAAACGAAAGTAAACAAGTAAAAACAACTACCAAGGATTCTAATTTTTTGGGGTTTTTGATATAAAAAGCAATGCAGGTAAAGTAAAATAAAGTAAAGCAAAACAATAACAAAGTAAAGAATGTGTGTGCGAAGAACTCCCCTCGCAGAAGACTTCTCTTCCTCCCCGGCAACGGTGCCAGAAAAGGAGCTGCTACTTGGTGATGGCGCCAGAAAAGAGGCTGCTGGCGTGAAGCAGTAAGTCCTTGTGCGTGGTGAATGACCAGCCCGTTGGGAACCCCAAGAGGAAGGTATGATGAGTGTAGCGGCTAATTTTCCCTCAGTTAAGAAACCAAGGTTTATTATCGATCAGGAGAGGAGAGACAATGACGACTGAAGGTGATGCTTGCTAGTTTGCGACAGCAGCGGACAATTTATATATGGCGCCTCGTCCAAGCTTTGCTTGCTAGCTGCAACGTGGAACCTGCACACACACAAACAAATACTTTGCTCCCAACTTACGATGAGGTTGTCAATCTCACCGGTTTGCTTGAAACAAAGGTTATGAATGTATCTAGTGGAAAACAGTAAAAGTATGCGAGTAAAGTAAATAGTACGAGTAAATTAACAGGTGATAGCAATATGATGGAAATAGGACCAGGGTCCACAGTTCACTAGTGGTGTCTCTCCATAGATAAAATAGCACATGCTGGGTAAACAAATTACAGTTGGGCAATCGATAGAATAGAGATAACGTGATATGTCAAGAAGATCACTATGAGATTTACTCTGGGCATTACAACAAAATACATAGACCGCCATCCAACTGCATCTATGACTAATAATCCACTTGTGGTGAATCAATCAGAGAACTCCACAAGTATTAAGTTGCGAACAACAGATAATTGCATTAAGCAAAGTGTGTAATGTAAACAAAGCATATGCCCTTGAGCATATGAATGTTGTTTTCTCCCTAGTAGCAACAGCACATCTACCACCTTAGAGGTTTCTGTCACTCCCCCAGGTGAAATAGAGACATGAACCCA
The DNA here is from genome assembly GCA_007115705.1 of Dactylis glomerata. Classification (NCBI taxonomy): domain Eukaryota; kingdom Viridiplantae; phylum Streptophyta; class Magnoliopsida; order Poales; family Poaceae; genus Dactylis; species Dactylis glomerata. The sequence continues at coordinate 1,062,786 of QXEO01000055.1, forward strand.
CTATCGAGCATAAATACCCCCTCTTGGAGTCACTAGCAACTACTCGGCCAAGATAGCTACTAACAACGGAGAGCATGCAAGATCATAAACAACATAGAGATAACAAAAGATATAATTCAGTACAGCAACTTAATCATAAACACCAATATTCATCAGATCCCAAGAAACCAAACATGTAGAATTACATAACGGTGATCTCAATCATGTATGGCAGCTCATGAGATCTAAACATGAAGCACATAGTGGAGAAGACAACCATCTAGCTACTGCTATGGACCCATAGTCCAAGGTAGACTACTCACTCATCTCTCCGGAGGCAAGCATGGCGATGAAGGAGATCTCCGGTGGCGATTCCCCTCTCTGGCAGGGTGCCGGGAAGAGCTTCTGGACCCTCCCAATCTTCGGGTCGATGGCGGCGGCGGATCGCGATGTATTCTGGAAAACTGATCGGGCACTTAGGTTTTTCTTGTTGGGGGGTCTTTATAGGCGAAGGGGCGATGTCAGAGGTGGAGCCAGGCTCCCTCACGCAGTGGTGGCGTGGGCCAGGGGCTGGCCGCGCCACCCCTGTGTGTGGGCCCCTGGTCCTCCACCTCCTACTCTCCTTTGGATCTCTGGAAGCTTCCGGGTAAAATAAGACTTCAGGAACTTGTTTCGTCCAATTCTGAGAATATTTCCTGTGTATCACTTCTGAAACACAAAAACAGCAGAAAACAGGAAACTGGCACTGTGGCACTTCGTTAATAGGTTAGTTCCGGAAAATGCATAAAAATGCCACTAAGTGTAACAAAACAATAAGCAAATGGTGTAAAACAAGCTTGGAGCATCAAAAATTATAGATACGTTTGAGACGTATCAGTCCCCAACCGGACTCCTTCAAGGACAACACGCTCCACCAATATTGCACTCCAATTGCGTCCCTCACATTTTCCTTGCGTGGTAGAAATAGGAACAAAAACTTTGTCTTGGTAGTATCAGCAACAACTGTAACATCCCATGCTTGTTGAATAAATAAAGTGCGTTGTCATCATCATTGCATGCATTTATTTTGCACTTGAGAAAAATTTGAATTAAAATCAATGAAGAAAACCCTAACATGTGCAACTTTTCTTTATTCGAAATGCTCTCAAAATATTTTAAAAGTTTGCAACAAAACTTTGTGGAGCTTCTACTATTTCTTTAAAAAGTCCCTACCAAAGTTCAGAATTTCTGAACACCATTTAAAGTACAAAATATTGCAAAGTGTGCAGTTTTATTTTTTCCCTGGAATCCTCCAAACCCAAGGGGGTTTTCTGCAAAAACTATTTTCTTCTTCCAGTTGGCAGCGAGCTGCTGCGTGTCCTGCGCAGGGCTGCCGCTGGCCACCTCCTGCTTGCCGCTGAAGGTCGAGGAGACGTCCTGGAGCAGCCCCTGCACGCCACGCCGCCTCCCTCTCTTTTCCCTTATCCCTCTCTCCCTGGCGCTTCTCTCTTCTCCGCCCTCCTCCCAGTAGCTGCGAGCTCCCGCCATGGCCGCCGTCTCTCGCCGCTGCTAGGAGCCACTCCGACCCTCTCCGAGCTCGCCCCCAGCACCGCCTTGCCTCCCTCGTCTTCCTCGCCCAAGGAATCGAGCTGGAACGCCGGGAATCACCGCCACCATCGCCGTTTCTACTGCAGGAATACGAGCTCGTCGCCGCCAAATTAGCCGCCTCCGTCCCCTCTCCGGCCAAACCAAGCTCGCCGGAGTGCTTCTGGTGAGAATCCGGTCCAAGAGGACCCCTCCCCCTCCTTTTCCTCGCGCCGGAGCGTCGCCTCCATGCACGCCTGTAGGAGCCCCGGCATGGCCGTGCTTGCTCTGGCCGAGCCGGCCAGGCTTGCCTGTGAGTGGGCCTCGGGCCCTTCCAGTCAGTGCCTTGGGTCATTTTGACCCAGGTACAAAATGTTTTGCACAGTAATTTTTAATTCCAGAAAGTTGCTGCAAAGTTCTAAACCTTGTATAATTCATGGAATATTCTTCGTTTATCAGAAAAATATGATTTACATATCAAAATGCTCTGAAAAATGAACTCTATCTGTTGGTGTCATTATCATGCATTGCTAATCAACTTTGAACCCTGTTTAATTAGAAGAACCAATTGTACCCCCTCCGGTGAAAATAAAGGGTTTATCGGATCCCCGTTTCGGAGTCGTTCGAAACCCCCGCTGCATGACTAGCTAGTATTAGGGTTTATTTCGAGCATCTTAAACATGTCATATCATCATTCTTGCTTGCGCATCGATGCATTTATGTTGATTGTGTTTCTCCTTTCCGGTGTTTCTTCCTCTCGGTAGAATCCGAGATCGCGACCGAGATCAACGCCAATACTGATCAGTACAACTACATCGAAGGACAAGGCAAGCGTCTGAACCTATGTTTTCAAAGTGTTTCCATTCTTGCTCTGTCGCATACGATTCAAATGTCTTTTATCGGTAGTTAGAGTTACCCTCTCTGATGCATATTCCATCTTTGTCGCCTAAATTACCTGATCCACTGCTCCCAGCATGACTAGGTTTCGCTTGTGTGTGCAATGCTAGAGCCTCTATTTCTACTATGCTTAGCCATGCTTAGTCAGTAGTCTCTGATCCATCCAGTTGATGAATCCGAGCTGAAATGAATCTAGTATGATAGGATGTTGTGGTATGATCAGTGAAGTTTGTGGAAACATGCTTAAAGGCTAGGATGAGCCGCCACATTGGGATGTGGTTATTTGACTCATTCTTGCCGACCCTAGGACCCGAGTTCTCGCCTCTTGAACCAAGACCGAGCGTACAACCACATGAGGCCCTATAATGGCACCCTCTCGACTAACTAACTTGCCTAGTCTGTTCCATGAGTCACCTTATTTGGGTGTTTAAACTTTGTTTTGAACGTGGTCGGGGTTGGTTGAGGTGCAGCCTCTGGAAAACCAACCCCTGCGCACAATTAGAGGGACCGACTTCGGGACTGGACCTGTTACGGCGGAGCTTCCCTCTTTTAGTGAACTCATGGTTTGGACGAAAGTAAGGTAAAGGTCGTGGTCAACCACCCTCTGCCGGCAATCCAAGGAGAAAGCTATAACGTTGGCATTAGGAGTCGGTTGGCACATGTGGGTAAAGTTGTGCACCCCTGCAGGGTTAAATCTTTTCGAAAAGCCGTGTCCAGGGTTATGGACGACTTGGGAATGGATTCTGAGATCATAGACAACTTTAACCGAATGGTAAAATTTGGCAACTTAAAGGGTGATCCTAGTTGATAGGTTCAGGTGAAGATGATTCGGTGGATATCTTATGATGTTTCAATGAAGCTGGTATCGCTCTCTCCCTCTTTTAAAATGATCTGAGTAGACGAGCTTCTGTTCTTCTCTGTCTTGCAAATAAAACTTGCTTTATGCAAAGAAACTCCAAAGAAAGCCTTTCTAACCAGGCATTTAGCTATTAGGTAGCTAATAGGCTAGTAAGTCTTGCTGAGTACCTTAAGTACTCACCCTTGCCTCGTTGTTGTTTTTCTACAGAGAAAGTTGCTCCATCCGAAGGTGGTTTCTACGTTGACCTCGACGAGTAGTTGGGAGTTCCCAGGCAGCAGCCTGAGACTTAAGGGTTGGGCGTCGCTTTATGTTTAAGGCCTCTTAGGCCATTTGCCATCTTGTTATGTAGCATAACATAATCTGCTTTCCGTTGCTTGTTGTATTGTGGTCAGTGACCTCTGCGTGTAATAATTTGGATCTTTACTCTGCTAAGAGTTTGAACTACTAATGCTTTGAGTCGTAGAGTCACTGTTGTGTTACCAGTTGTGGTTACCCATCTCGTGCATGATGCGTGTATGTTTATAAAGTGCACGAGAGGGGTTTAAGGCTCCCGAGCTCTCTGTTATGCAGTCTTGGTTATGATTAGTTTCACGACGCTTCGAGATGTGTGGAGCCGATGTTTAATTTCGGCCTGCCTGCCGATGGTGTTCCGGTCTGGGATTGGTAACCCCAGTATCACTCGTTGCTAGCGTGACTAATACACATAACATATCTGTATAGCTTAGATCCCGGGTCCCGACAGCTTTTGGTATCAGAGCAGGACTGCCTATAGGAAAACCCTTACTACTGGTCGTTGTTGTGTCTAGTGGTTGTGAAAACTACTTGAAAGCTAAACCTTATTTGCAAAAACTCTGAGTAGGATTCTTTTTACTCCTTATCTGGTGTCACTCTGCTTCCAAGTTATCTTTCCTAAGTTTGATTGAAAATGGTTTTATCTTATGCCTATCATTTCAAACCTTTAGGATCAACGGGTTTGGGTAGCTTTCGTTAGTACTCCGTACCTGGTTGCAAGTCTCAGAGTTCCAAGTCTCTTGAGTTAATCTGATGCATTGTCCAAAATCCCTGTTCCGAATGCATAGATTCCATCCATTGGCCTCTCTATGCTCCTTTGCTAAATTTAATCTATCCGACAGGACTTGGTGATTGTATATCATTCCTGCTCCCATTGTCATGGGTTGCAAGCCATTTGGTAGTGTATACATTTTGTATGCCCTTTACTGCCATGTTCGATGCGATGATATATCTTTACATCACATGTCTTGTTTTCTATCATGTGCCTTAAATTTGGTATATGTTATCTCCCGTTGAATTCTTCCGGTGGATCTATATCTCATGGTTCTTGTCTTCTTCTCAGGATGTCGAGTGGTACGCGCAGTGGTGATAATCGTGGTAGTGGCTGTGGAGATGGCCCAGATAATGTTGACCTTCCTCCACCGCCATCTATGGTCCAACTGATGACCATGTATGAAGCCAATCGCGCTGACAACATAAGGCTCCTTGAGAGGATTGAGCGCAATACTGCTCAACGTCAGGATGAAGGAGTCAGAATCAAAAGTTTCATCCGCCTCACCCCACCAGTGTTCAGTTACTCTACTGAGCCATTGGATGCTGACTACTGGCTCCGCACCATCGAGCGTAAGCTTGAGGTTGCCCATGTTGCTCAAGCTGATTGGGTGACTTTTGCTGCATACCATCTTGAGGGAGCTGCTGGTTCATGGTGGGAGAATTTCCTGTTGCTGCAGCCTGCCAATCATGTTGTGACTTGGCAAGAGTTCAAAACTGCCTTCCGAGGGTATCACATTCCGGAGGGTCTAATGGAGCTTAAAAGGGAGGAATTTCTGAAGCTAAAGCAGGGCAATGGTTCTGTTTGCGATTATCAAGGTCACTTCAGTCGCCTTGCTTGCTATGCTCCTGAAGAGGTGTCTACTGATGCCAAGAAACAGGCCTTGTTCCGCAAGGGACTGGATCCTGAACTTCGTCGTGATCTTCATCTCTTGGACTTCAACACTCTACAAGATCTTGTGAACAAAGCCATGAAGGCAGAAAGAGGAAAGGTGGAGTATGAGGAAACACGTAAGCGTCCTTCAGATGCTTTACAACCTTCTGGTTCAAGCACTCGGCGTCGCCGTGTCTTTATCCCCTATAGTGTTGTGCCTCGTGATCCTTATGCACCCAAGCCTTCTGGTTATGCTCCTCGTCCACCTACACCAAAGAACTCAGGTGGGCCTTCTGACGGCTCTCATCCAGCAGGTCTCATTTGCTACGCCTGCAGACAGCCTGGTCACTACTCATATGAGTGCCCTCAAAAGAATTCTGGTCATGGAGTTCCTCCGCCAAAGAAAGTTGACAAGCCTACTGTTGCTGGACGTGGTCGGCTGAATCATGTCTCTATTGAGGAAGCTGAGGAAGATCCAAGCGTCATTCTGGGTATGCTTAGTATCAACTCAATTCCAGCTACAGTTTTATTTGATTCTGGAGCATCGCATTCATTCATCTCTCAAGAGTTTGCACGGATGCATGGCATAGTTTTTGAGACAATGTCTTCCCCTATGGAAATTAAAACTCCCGGGTCTCGTTGGCAAACCATCTGGGTTACTCAGGAGGTCATACTCAACATAGGATATCTCTTGTTTCCAACCTCTCTAATTGCCCTCAAGTCAACTGATATTGATGTCATCTTGGGCATGAACTGGCTGACAAAGTATCAAGCTGTCATTGATTGTGCAGTCAAGTCTATTAGCATAACCGATCTTTCTGGCAATACAGTTTTGTATTGGTCTTCGCCAGCAACTGCTCCATCAGCAAGATTTGTTCCGGAGGCTGAGTTGTATGCCATTGATGTCCTACCTCCACTTGAAATTCATGATGTACCGGTGGTCTGTGACTTTCCAGATGTCTTCCCTGAAGAATTACCTGGCATGCCACCTGATCGAAGTGTGGATTTTGTCATCGAGTTGGTTCCTGGAACCGCTCCTGTTTCCCGAAGACCTTATCGTATGCCTCCAGAAGAATTGGTTGAACTAAAGAAGCAACTAGAAGAGTTAGAGGGAAAAAAGTTTATCCAACCTAGTACCTCTTCTTGGGGATGTCCTGCACTCTTTGTCAAGAAAAGGGATACCAACATTCCGCGACTAGTTGTTGATTATCGGCCGCTCAATGCTGTGACAATCAAGAACAAGTATCCTCTTCCTCGAATCAATGATCTTTTTGATCAATTGTCTGGTGCCACAGTCTTCTCCAAGATGGACTTAAGATCAGGGTACCATCAAATCAAAATCAGAACCGAAGACATTCCAAAAACGGCGTTCATGACTCATTATGGTCTTTACGAGTACACCGTCATGTCCTTTGGCCTCACCAATGCTCCAGCCACATTTATGCGGCTCATGAACTCTGTGTACATGGAGTATCTTGACAGGTTCGTCGTGGTCTATATTGACGATATCCTAATCTACTCCAAGACCGAAGAAGAACATGCTGAACATCTACGTCTAGCTTTCACAAAGCTTCGTGAACATCGTCTCTATGCCAAGTTCTCTAAATGTGAGTTCTGGTTACAAGAGCTCATCTTCCTTGGTCATGTTGTCTCTGCAAATGGTGTTGCAATGATTCCAGACAAAGTTCAATCTGTTCTTGACTGGGAAACCCCTAAGTCAGCTAAGGACATCCGAAGTTTTCTTGGACTGGCTGGTTATTACCGTTGATTCATTGAAAATTTCTCCAAAATTGCCAAGCCGATGACTGATCTTCTCAAGAAGGATAAGAAGTTTGAGTGGTCAGAAAAGGCACAAGAAAGTTTCCAGGTTCTGAAAACCAAACTGACTACTGCTCCTGTGCTTGTCCTTCCGGACACTAGCAAGGACTTTGTCATCTTCTGTGATGCATCTCTTCAAGGGCTCGGATGTGTGTTGATGCAAGATGGCCATGTGGTTGCCTATGCCTCTCGACAATTGAAACCGCACGAGCTCAATTACCCAACTCATGATCTAGAGCTTGCAGCTGTGGTACTTGCTCTTAAGCAATGGCGACATTACCTTCTTGGTAGTCATTGCGAGTTGTACTCAGATCATCAAAGTCTGAAGTATCTCTTCACCCAACCGGATCTGAATCTCAGACAAAGAAGATGGTTGGAACTCATCAAAGATTATGATCTAGGTCTCAACTATCAACCCGACAAAGCCAATGTCGTTGCGGACGCGCTAAGTCGGAAATCCTATTGCAACAATCTCATGATCCTGCAGGATCAACCTTCTCTCCATGAGGAATTTGCACGTCTTAACCTTGAAGTTGTACCTCGTGGTTTCCTAGCAAACTTAGAGGTTAAACCCTCTCTTGAAGACCAAATCAAGGATGCTCAGAAGCGTAGCTTGGGTATTTCTAAGATGAAGAAGAGCATTGCTAGCGGAAAGGCTAAATGTTTCTCCATCAATGATCATGGTATAGTCTACTTTGGTAACCGTCTAGTGGTGCCAAAGAATCAGAAGCTAAGGGAGCTGATTCTCCAAGAAGCTCATGAGTCACCTCTCTCTATTCATCCTGGAACTACAAAGATGTATTAGGATCTCCGCCAAAGGTTCTGGTGGACCCGGATGAAACGAGAAATTGCTCGCTTTGTTGCTAAATGCGACGTTTGTCGTCGTGTAAAAGCTGAACATCAAAAACCAGCGGGTATTCTTCAACCTCTATCTATTCCCGAGTGGAAATGGGATGAGATTGGTATGGATTTTATTACTGGCCTTCCCAAAACACAAAAGGGAAGCAATGCTATATGGGTGGTCATTGATCGCCTATCTAAGGTTGCTCACTTCCTTCCTATTCGAGAAGACATTACTGCTAGCCAACTGGCGGATCTGTATGTCTCCCGGATAGTCAGTCTTCATGGTGTTCCAAAGAAAATCATCTCTGATCGTGGATGCCTATTTACCTCCAAGTTCTGGGATAGTTTCCAACAACCTATGGGAACTCGTCTTTCCTTTAGCACGGCCTATCATCCTCAAACCGGTGGTCAAACAGAAAGAGTAAATCAAATTCTTGAAGACATGCTCAGAGCCTGTGTTATATCTTTTGGCAAGAATTGGGAGAAGTGCCTTCCATTTGCTGAGTTTGCCTATAACAATAGCTTCCAATCTAGCTTGGGCATGGCACCTTTTGAAGCTCTATATGGAAGAAAATGTCGAACACCGCTAAATTGGTCTGAAACCGGAGAAAGACAATTCTTTGGACCGGATATGATCCAAGAAGCAGAAGATCAAGTTCGCATCATCCGAGAGCGCTTGAAAACCGCTCAATCTCGTCAGAAGAGCTACTATGATCGTCATCATCAAGATGTGAGCTATGAAGTTGGTGAGAAAGCTTATCTCCGAGTCACTCCTCTAAAAGGAGTTCACCGCTTTGGTATTAAGGGCAAATTGGCTCCTCGCTATGTTGGTCCCTTCCTCATTCTCGCTAAGCGTGGAAAGCTTGCCTATCAATTGGAGCTACCATCAACTTTTCCTAAAATCCATGATATCTTCCATTTGTCGCAACTCAAGCGTTGCTTCAAAGATCCCATCCGTGGTGTTGATCATGAGGCACTTGATCTCCAAGATGATCTAACTTATCGGGAGTATCCTATTCGTATCCTTGACGAAGCCGAGCGTAAAACTCGACGTCAAAGCATCAAATTCCTGAAAGTTCAATGGTCTCATCACTCTGAGCAGGAAGCAACCTGGGAACGAGATGATCGTCTTTGTTCTGAGTACCCTGCCTTCTTTTCTAAAACTTAGGAATCTCGGGACGAGATTCTTGTAAGGGGGGTAGAGTTGTAACATCCCATGCTTGTTGAATAAATAAAGTGCGTTGTCATCATCATTGCATGCATTTATTTTGCACTTGAGAAAAATTTGAATTAAAATCAATGAAGAAAACCCTAACATGTGCAACTTTTCTGTATTCGAAATGCTCTCAAAATGTTTTAAAAGTTTGCAACAAAACTTTGTGGAGCTTCTACTATTTCTTTAAAAAGTCCCTACCAAAGTTCAGAATTTCTGCACACCATTTAAAGTACAAAATATTGCAAAGTGTGCAGTTTTATTTTTTCCCTGGAATCCTCCAAACCCAAGGGGGTTTTCTGCAAAAACTATTTTCTTCTTCCAGTTGGCAGCGAGCTGCTGCGTGTCCTACGCAGGGCTGCCGCTGGCCACCTCCTGCTTGCCGCTGAAGGTCGAGGAGACGTCCTGGAGCAGCCCCTGCATGCCACGCCGCCTCCCTCTCTTTTCCCTTATCCCTCTCTCCCTGGCGCTCCTCTCTTCTCCGCCCTCCTCCCAGTAGCTGCGAGCTCCCGCCATGGCTGCCGTCTCTCGCCGCTGCTAGGAGCCACTCCGACCCTCTCCGAGCTCGCCCCCAGCACCGCCTTGCCTCCCTCGTCTTCCTCGCCCAAGGAATCGAGCTAGAACGCCGGGAATCACCGCCGCCATCGCCGTTTCTACTGCAGGAATACGAGCTCGTCGCCGCCAAATTAGCCGCCTCCGTCCCCTCTCCGGCCAAACCAAGCTCGCCGGAGTGCTTCTGGTGAGAATCCGGTCCAAGAGGACCCCTCCCCCTCCTTTTCCTCGCGCTGGAGCGTCGCCTCCATGCACGCCTGCAGGAGCCCCGCCATGGCCGTGCTTGCTCTGGCCGAGCCGGCCAGGCTTGCCTGTGAGTGGGCCTCGGGCCCTTCCAGTCAGTGCCTTGGGTCATTTTGACCCAGGTACAAAAAGTTTTGCACAGTAATTTTTAATTCCAGAAAGTTGCTACAAAGTTCTAAACCTTGTATAATTCATGGAATATTCTTCGTTTATCAGAAAAATATGATTTACATATCAAAATGCTTCAAAAAATGAACTCTATCTGTTGGTGTCATTATCATGCATTGCTAATCAACTTTGAACCCTGTTTAATTAGAAGAACCAATTGTACCCCCTCCGGTGAAAATAAAGGGTTTATCGGATCCCCGTTTCGGAGTCGTCCGAAACCCCCGCTGCATGACTAGCTAGTATTAGGGTTTATTTCGAGCATCTTAAACATGTCATATCATCATTCTTGCTTGCGCATCGATGCATTTATGTTGATTGTGTTTCTCCTTTCCGGTGTTTCTTCCTCTCGGTAGAATCTGAGACCGCGACCGAGATCAACGCCAATACTGATCAGTACAACTACATCGAAGGACAAGGCAAGCGTCTGAACCTATGTTTTCAAAGTGTTTCCATTCTTGCTCTGTCGCATATGATTCAAATGTCTTTTATCGGTAGTTAGAGTTACCCTCTCTGATGCATATTCCATCTTTGTCGCCTAAATTACCTGATCCACTGCTCCCAGCATGACTAGGTTTCGCTTGTGTGTGCAATGCTAGAGCCTCTATTTCTACTATGCTTAGCCATGCTTAGTCAGTAGTCTCTGATCCATCCAGTTGATGAATCCGAGCTGAAATGAATCTAGTATGACAGGATGTTGTGGTATGATCAGTGAAGTTTGTGGAAACATGCTTAAAGGCTAGGATGAGCCGCCACATTGGGATGTGGTTATTTGACTCATTCTTGCCGACCCTAGTACCCGAGTTCTCGCCTCTTGAACCAAGACCGAGCGTACAACCACACGAGGCCCTATAATGGCACCCTCTCGACTAACTAACTTGCCTAGTCTGTTCCATGAGTCACCTTATTTGGGTGTTTAAACTTTGTTTTGAACGTGGCCGGGGTTGGTTGAGGTGCGGCCTCTGGAAAACCAACCCCTGCGCACAATTAGAGGGACCGACTTCGGGACTGGACCCGTTATGGCGGAGCTTCCCTCTTTTAGTGAACTCATGGTTTGGACGAAAGTAAGGTAAAGGTCGTGGTCAACCACCCTCTGCCGGCTATCCAAGGAGAAAGCTATAACGTTGGCATTAGGAGTCGGTTGGCACGTGTGGGTAAAGTTGTGCACCCCTGCAGGGTTAAATCTTTTCGAAAAGCCGTGTCCACGGTTATGGACGACTTGGGAATGGATTCTGAGATCATAGACAACTTTAACCGAATGGTAAAATTTGGCAACTTAAAGGGTGATCCTAGTTGATAGGTTCAGGTGAAGATGATTCGGTGGATATCTTATGATGTTTCAATGAAGCTGGTATCGCTCTCTCCCTCTTTTAAAATGATCTGAGTAGACGAGCTTCTGTTCTTCTCTGTCTTGCAAATAAAACTTGCTTTATGAAAAGAAACTCCAAAGAACGCCTTTCTAACCAGGCATTTAGCTATTAGGTAGCTAATAGGCTAGTAAGTCTTGCTGAGTACCTTAAGTACTCACCCTTGCCTCGTTGTTGTTTTTCTACAGAGAAAGTTGCTCCATCCGAAGGTGGTTTCTACGTTGACCTCGACGAGTAGTTGGGAGTTCCCAGGCAGCAGCCTGAGACTTAAGGGTTGGACGTTGCTTTATGTTTAAGGCCTCTTAGGCCATTTGCCATCTTGTTATGTAGCATAACATAATTTGCTTTCCGTTGCTTGTTGTATTGTGGTCAGTGACCTCTGCGTGTAATAATTTGGATCTTTACTCTGCTAAGAGTTTGAACTACTAATGCTTTGAGTCGTAGAGTCACTGTTGTGTTACCAGTTGTGGTTACCCATCTCGTGCATGATGCGTGTATGTTTATAAAGTGCACGAGAGGGGTTTAAGGCTCTCGAGCTCTCTGTTATGCAGTCTTGGTTATGATTAGTTTCACGGCGCTTCGAGATGTGTGGAGCCGATGTTTAATTCCGGCCTGCCTGCCGATGGTGTTTCGGCCTGGGATTGGTAACCCCAGTATCACTTGTTGCTAGCGTGACTAATACACATAACATATCTTTATAGCTTAGATCCCGGGTCCCGACAACAACATAACCCGAAATAGCATAGTAAGCACTATCATGCATGGGAGATGCCACATCACCCAGGTTCAGGGCCCTCCACATTGGTAACGCCCCTACTTCCTGCCTTGTTTCTTATTATCTTCACAGTGGTTACAACGCTCCTTGAGCTATTCGGTCTAGAGGAGGAAGAAGAAGGATCGGATCTCCCTAGTCTAAGGGTCCAGACCCCCTTATATAGGTAGGGGTCTGGTTACAGGTTAGGTGGCCGGCTGCCGGCTCCTCCGCGGCTACGGTCTTGGCGCGATCCACTGTCCTCTGACTCCTTGTCTGATGATGGCAACTTTATAAAGTGCCTTTACCCCTTGGACCGGCATCTTGGAGGTATATTCTCTCCCTTTTGCCTCGGATCCTTTCGTGGAGAAGGCTCCTGCCCACTGATTGGTGGAGACCGGGCGTGGCTGGTGTCACGCTTGTCCCTCGCTTCTATCGATATTGTTGGGGCCAGGCCACTTTCGGCAAAGCAGCCGTTGGAAGAGTCTTGTTGTCTTCACTGGCTCTGGCACTCCTCGGTGGAGGCGCCAGCCGGCAGCTGGCGCAGCCGGTCCTTTGGTCGAAGCTGGTCTTCTTGACTTAGCACCGTGGAGATTCCTGGGATGTCGGCCGGTGATACGTCTCAAACGTATCTATAATTTTTTATGCTACATGCTTGTTCTTACACCATTTGCTTAGTGTTTTGTTAAACTTTGTGGCATTTTTATGCATTTTCTGGAACTAACCTATTAACAAGATGCCATAGTGCTAGTTCCCTATTTTCTGCTGTTTTTGTGTTTCAGAAAAGTTACACAGGAAATATTCTCGGAATTAGATGAAACAAAAGCCGAACATCCAGATATTTACCGAAGCTTTCAGAAGTCCAAAGAGGAGCCGGAGGGGGGACACAGGGCGACCACACCACCAGGGGGCGCGGCCTGCCCTTGGCCCGCACCGCCCTGTGGTGAGGGCCCCCTGGCCCACCTCTGGCGCTGCCCTTTCACCTATAAAAACCCCTCGACGGGAAAAACCTAAATACCCGATCAATTTTCCAGAAACACATCGCGATCCACCGCCGTCGTCGACCCGAGATTGAGAGGGTCTAGAAGCTCTTCCCGGCACCCTGCCGGAGAGGGGAATCGTGACCGGAGGTCTTCTTCATCGCCATGCTTGCCTCCGGCGCGATGAGTGAGTAGTCTACCTTGGACTATGGGTCCATAGCAGTAGCTAGATGGTTGTATTCTCCACCATGTGCTTCATGTATAGATCTCGTGAGCTGCCTTACATGATCGAGATCATCTTTGTGTAATTCTACATGTTGTGTTTGTTAGGATCCGATGAATATTGGTGTTATGTTAAGTTGATGTGCTGAATATTATCTTATGTTATCTCTATGTTGTTTATGATCTTGCATGCTCTCCGTTGTTAGTAGCTATCTTGGCCAAGTAGATACTAGTGACTCCAAGATGGGGTATTTATGCTCGATAGTTGGGTTCATGCCTCTATTTAATCTGGGGGAGTGACAGAAACCTCTAAGGTTGTAGATGTGTTGTTGCCACTAGGGAGAAAACAACATTCTTGTGTCCAAGGACATTCGTTTTGTTTACATTACACACTTTGCTTAATGCAGTTATCTGTTGTTCGCAACTTAATACTCATGGGGTGTTCGGACGATATCCCCGTGGGTGGATTATTAATCATAGATGTAGTTGGATGGCGGCCTATGTATTTTGTTGTAATGCCCAGAGTAAATCTCATAGTTATCCTCGTGACATATGCACGTTATCTTTATTCTATCAGTTGCCCAACTGTAATTTGTTTACCCAGCATGTCGTTATTTATCTTATGGAGAGACACCACTAGTGAACTATGGACCCCAGTCCAATTTCCTTTACATTGTTACACTGTTTTACTATTACTCGCACTATTTACTTTCTCGCATACTACTATTGTTTTCCACTCGATACGCTCATACCTTTGTTTACAGCAAACCGGTGAGATTGACAACCTCATCGTAAGTTGGGAGCAAAGTACTTGGTTGTGTTGTGTGCAGGTTCCACGTTGCTACAAGTTGAAGACACACCAACAAGAATCATAAACAGCGCCCTTGCTGGAGAGTCACAAAGCTAGCGAGCATCACCTTCTCAAGTTTGGCTTTTTCCTACTGGATCGACAAACCTTGGTTTCTTACTGAGGGAAAACTTGCTACTGTGCTCATCATACCTTCCTCTTAGGGTTCCCAACTGGGTGGTCATCCTGCCCGCATCAGCTGGCAGACGGCTCTGCCCTTGGCCTACCCTAGAAGTCATCCCCATGACACTAGCCCCCAAAATTGGCAAAGTTAACATGCTTCCGTCAAAGTCCCAGGATTCTTCGTCCGGCTCGGAGATCGTCGGTCCCGAGGTCAAGTATTTCGGAGTGTCGTCGGCCATCTCGGGACATGCCGGCTCCAGGATTGATCTGACTTTGGGCTGCTCCGTAGCCGCTAGCCAGTGCCTGGCCCCTCGGAACTTGAACCACTTCGAAAACTGGACACACGCTGCGACTGGCCTGAATGCTGCCGTGTAGTTTCCCGTCGTTTAGACTTTGCAGCCACCGTAATAACTCCCTAAGTCATCACGTGGGGTAGCCTGGCATGCGTCAGCGGCACGTCCCATCGGTTCCTCCCACGATCCGCTGTGATGGCCACAGCTGTTCCTCCCCGTTTTCCCCGCATCGTCGATCCCACTACCTCTTCCCCCACGCCACTCCTCCTTAAATACTGGGGGCGCTCAGGGTCGAAGGCACACTCCACTTCTTCCCCTGCCTCAATTTTCTTGTCAGAGCTTAGCCCATCCATGTCTTCTCCTGGTGGTCCCAATGCTGGAGGTGAAGGTGTCCCAGAGAAATGGGGGCCCGGTCGCCCAAAAGGGAGCAGGAAGAAGGCTGCGATGCCGGCGATGACGCCGCCAGCATCCCGCAAACGTGGCCGCCCAAAGGGGAGCCGCAACCAAAAAGCCCTGGTAGCCCTTGCAGCTGCTGCCACTTCCGCCCCCACTGCTGCAGCTGCTGTCGGGGTGGCTCCAGCTCTTGGTGGCGAGGGCGCTCCAAGGAAACGGGGGCCCGGTCGCCTGAAGGGGAGCAAGAAGAAGGCAGCGCCGGTGGCAGCGGCCATTCCTTCGCTATCTCGCCACCGCGAACGGCCACCGGGCAGCAAGAATAAGAACTCTTGCTGCCCTCGGGGCCACTGCCTCTGACTCTACGAGGCCCCGCGTGGTGGCCTCTCCCCGGCTGGTCCGTCTTGGCTTCAACCAGTGTTGCCGGCGCTCCAGCCATTGGCCTACACCTCGGCCGAAGGGTGGTCCACCTTTATAGTCCCGGTGCTCGCCGGGGCCAAGGACCGCCTCTGCCTTCCATCTCAGTTCGTGGAAACGATGGAGGGCTAGGAGATGGCTTACGCTACACTGCGGGAGTGCAGCGTTGGCCAGCCCAAGTACCGTGTTGAGGTCTACTACGACGGCAAAGGGGTATGCTACTTCCGCGATGGGTGGTCGAAGTTCTTCGCTAATTACGGCGTGCATGCGGGCTGGTTCCTCCTCTTCACTCGCCGTGATGGGAGGCGGAACTTCACCGTCTGCATCTTTGATGGTACTCTCTGCACTCGTACCTTCACCGCTTGGTCGTGAAGGCCAGCACCTTGTCGCCTTTCCACCTTCGTGGATCTCGTCGCCTTCGCGGACTTCTCCGGGACAAAGTCCATGCGGCACTCGCGCCATGCCGAGGAAGGCGAGCTTCTCCAAGGCGTGGAGCACTTAGTATTTTAGGGTAGCAAATCAGGAAACCTTTGTAACCGTCAGACTCCTGCTTGATGAAATTTGTCTTTCTTCATTTGTTGTGTCCTTGCGAAAACTTGCTTTGCTTCATTCTTGCATAGATGTCTTCTATTTCCATCAGAGCACGATGATGATTTCACGGTTAGGATTCCTCTTGTGCTAGGACCATCACTGCATATGCCTATAGGTAGGGGCTAAGATAGCCGCCAAACCAATGAGACATTCCTAGCGAGCTAATCCGGCTTCAGCGTGGAGGGAAAATGCCTCTGCTAGCCGGCTTCGGAAGGTACAGGCGAGCGCCGGCTTGAGGAGATAGGAGTAGAAGTTGCATCCTATGCCGGCTCGGGCGAGACCGAAGCCGGCATGCCTCTCCCTCTCAAACCTTCATGTGAACCTCACTACGGCTGGGGTGAACCTCCAAACCACTGGCCTTAGCCACTTCTCCGCAAATGCCAGATTTTGGTTTCGATGCTCTTTTGCTGGTCATGTCGCAGCACCAACTGATCGGACAGCCGATGAAGGATTGGAGCTGGCCATTTCTAAGGGCCAATTCCCTTCCCCCTAGCCCCCAAGTTTTGAGGCAGCTGGAATGACAGCTAGCTTAAAACTAGCTGTTCACATACGATGCCGATGTCACACGAGGCAGCTCTGGCTTCGAACCTCCTTGACGTGGCTACTCAGCCTAAGCACTGAAAACCGTGATCATCAACCACTTGCTGGCCTGCCTTAGCCTGGTTCCCTAAACTTTTTCCTTAATCTCCCCACCCTTTGGCCCTTCTACCCCCAACCGGCAGCCTGGTGCCAGTTGGTCTCCCTTGGGCCGGCAGCCGAATGCTGGCCAAGGGTGGGAGCATGCCGCGGGGTGAGAAGTTGTACTTCGGTTTGTTGGGTGCCCGGCTTGAGCTAGCCAGTGTATGGTCAACGAGCACTACTTTCAATGCTTAGTTGAGTGATTCTTTTATCGTTTATGGTTTTTCCCTACAGTTTTCCTTCATGCGTGGACTGCCGGCTCCTATCTAGTCGGCTGTGCGAAGCCGGGGGACAGAGGTTGGGCTCGAGACCTGTTTCATATGTAGTACTCATCCGGCTAACAGGAGTTCGATTGTTTTTAGGGCAGCCGGCTGTAGCTCGGTGCCCGGAGCCGACTGCCCGTCCAGTGTATAACGCAGGAAGAAAACATACACGAAGTGTTTTTCTTGGAGCCGGCTGTAACTAGTCGTTCCATTATCCTTTATTCATTGACAAGTTTTCGGGGTACAAGCTTTTGCCTTAACAGAAGAAAGGTCTTAGGAGATTGACATTCCAGGGATGCTCCGTCTCCTTATTAGAATTACCTGCCTTGTTCTTTCTGGGCTCTTGTGTGTCGATGATGTAGTATGCCCCATTGCCTAGAACCCAGCTGACAATGAACGGTCCCTCCTAGGGAGAGGACAGCTTGTGCATGCCTTTGGTGTTTTGGACCAGCTGAAGTATGAGATCTCCTTCATGAAACGCGAGTGAACGGATCTTTCGGCTGTGGTATCGTTGCAGCTGCTACTGATAGGGCGCTCATCTGGCCAAAGCCTGCTCTTGTGCCTCCTCGAGGAGGTTGATGCCATCTTCGCGAGCTTCTTTCGCTTGCTTCTCCATGTACTAGACCACTCTGGGTGCATCGAATTCAATGTCAGTGGGGAGCACTGCCTCTGCTCCATAGACCAGGAAGAAAGGAGTGAAGCCGACAGAAGGATTTGGAGTGGTGCGCAGGCTCAAGAGCACTAAGGGTAGCTCTTCAACCCAGCAGCCGGCTGAGCGCTCGAGAGGCTCGACCAACCTTGGTTTGATACCGGCTAGGATCAGCCCATTTGCCTTCTCTAATTGCCCATTAGACTGAGGATGCACCACTGATGCCAGGTCTAGCCGGATGCCCTTCTGGCCGTAGTACTCTGCGAAGACTCCCTTTGCGAAATTTTTCTCCTTTGTCAATGATGATACTGTGGGGGACTCCATATCTCATGATGATCTTGTTGAAGAACTTGATGGTGGACAAGCCGTCGAGTTTCTTGATTGGCTTGGCTTTGGTCCACTTGGTGAACTTGTCCACTGCAACCAGCAGATGCGTCAAACCCCCGGGCGCTGTTTTGAATGGTCCCACCATGTCCAGGCCCTAGATAGCGAATGGCCAGGTGAGCGGAATGGTCTTGAGGGCCACCACTGGAGTGTTCTGGTGCTTGGAGAAGCGCTGGCAGCCATTGCAATGCTTCACCAGTTGATCTGCATCCCGCAGGGCCGTCGGCCAGTAGAAACCATGGCAGAAGGCCTTAGCCACTAAGGCTCTAGAATATGCATGATGCCCGCACTCCCCTTGATGTATCTCTCTCAGCAGCTCTAGCCCTTCTTCCGGCTCGATGCAATTCTGGAAGATCCCTGACACGTTGTGCTTGTACAGCTCGCTGTTGATGATGGTGTATGCTTGCACGCGACGTTGGAGTCGCCTAGCTTCTGCTTTGTCTTTTGGCAAGTCCCCAGTGATGAGGTAGTTGGAGAATGGCTCCGCCCAGGAAGGTATCTCCCGAATGTGGGAGACGCTGGTGACAGGGGATCAGCAGCCCCCGGGTTCGTCGACGTGTCGGCTTCGTCTGGTTAGCTGATACTCCTAGTTGATGTGGGAGATCAATGGTCCTTGTGCGTGGTGAATGACCAGCCCGTTTGGAACCCCAAGAGGAAA
Organism: Dactylis glomerata; assembly: GCA_007115705.1. Classification (NCBI taxonomy): domain Eukaryota; kingdom Viridiplantae; phylum Streptophyta; class Magnoliopsida; order Poales; family Poaceae; genus Dactylis; species Dactylis glomerata. Next base: position 1,081,467 of record QXEO01000055.1, read on the forward strand.
GTATGATGAGTATAGCAGCTTGTTTTCCCTCAGTTAAGAAACCAAGGTTTATCGTTCAGGAGAAAAGCAGACAATGACGACTGAAGGTGATGCAGACTGGCTTAATAGCACTCCAACAAGGGCGCCATTTAACGATACTTGTTGACTCATCTTCGGCCAGTAGCAACGCACAACACAACCAAATACTTTGTTCCCAACTTGCGATGAGGTTGTCAATCTCACCGGTTTGCTTGAAACAAAGGTTATGAGCGTATCGAGTGGAAAACAGTAAAAGTATGCGAGTAAAGTAAACAGTCTGAGTAAAGTAAACAGGTGATAGCAATATGATGGAAATAGGACCGGGGTCCATAGTTCACTAGTGGTGTCTCTCCATAAGATAAATAACACATGCTGGGTAAACAAATTAGAGTTGGGCAATTGATAGAATAAAGATAAACGTGATATGTCAAGAAGATCACTATGAGATTTACTCTGGGCATTACAACAAAATACATAGACTGCCATCCAACTGCATCTATGACTAATAATCCACTCACGGGGATATCGTCCGAACACCCCATGAGTATTAAGTTGCGAACAACAGATAATTGTATTAAGCAAAGTGTGTAATGTAAACAAAGCATATGCCCTTGAGCATATGAATGTTGTTTTCTCCCTAGTAGCAACAGCACATCTACAACCTTAGAGGTTTCTGTCACTCCCCCAGGTTAAATAGAGGCATGAACCCACCATCGAGCATAAATACCCCCTCTTGGAGTCACTAGCAACTACTCGGCCAAGATAGCTACTAACAACGGAGAGCATGCAAGATCATAAACAACATAGAGATAACAAAAGATAATATTCAGTACAGCAACTCAATCATAAACACCAATATTCATCGGATCCCAACAAACCAAACATGTAGAATTACATAATGGTGATCTCAATCATGTAGGGTAGCTCATGAGATCTAAACATGAAGCACATGGTGGAGAAGACAACCATCTAGCTACTGCTATGGACCCATAGTACAAGGTAGAGTACTCACTCATCACTCCGGAGGCAAGCATGGCGATGAAGAATACCTCCAGTGGCGATTCCCCTCTCTGGCAGGGTGCCGGGAAGAGCTTCTGGACCCTCCCGATCTTCGGGTCGACGGCGGCGGCAGATCGTGATGTGTTCTGGAAAAGTGATCGGGTACTTAGGTTTTTTCCGTCAGGGGATCTTTATAGGCGAAGGGGTGATGTCAGAGGAGGACCCAGGCCACCTCACACCATGGTGGCGCGGCCAGGGGCTGGGCCACGCCAGCCATGTGTGTGGGCCCCTGGTGGCCCCTCTCCTTCTCTTCTTTGGATATCTGGAAGCTTCCGGGTAAAATAAGACTTCAGGAACTTGTTTCGGCCAATTCCGAGAATATTTCCTGTGTATCACTTCTGAAACACAAAAACAGCGGAAAACAGGGAACTGGCACTGTGGCAACTTGTCAATAGGTTAGTTCTAGAAAATGCATAAAAGTGTCATGAAGTGTAACGAAACAATAGGCAAATGGTGTAAAAACAAGCATGGAGCATCAAAAATTATAGATACGTTTGAGACGTATCAAGCATCCCCAAGCTTAACTCCTGCTCGTCCTCGAGTAAGTAAGTGATAACAAAAGAATAATTTTTGAGGTGACATGCACCTACACAATCTTGATCATATATGTAAGCATTTGTGAGCTGGGATCATAAGAACTTAAAACATGGGCATGAAGATATAATCTTGACAATAAGAACTTAGCAACCATGTTGTAAACATGCAAATGAACACAAACAAAAGATCATGAAAATGAAACAATGAAAGTCAAACGTGTGTTCAAATCATAAGGAAAAACATACAAATGGTTTTCAGCTTGTCCTTCAAAGAGAGCAAAACATAAATGCATAGGACACCTTCAAGTTTAAGAGGGCGACTAGATACAAATAATTTAAGAACAAGTGAAACCAACAATATGACTCAATCAATGAAAACTTTGGGACAATGCACATTATACTAAGAATGACAACTATGCTCTCTTAATGGTGCATAAAGAAAGAAGGTGGTGACTCAACATAAAAGTAGAAGAAAGGCCCTTCGCAGAGGGAAGCAGTGATTGCAAGTTTTATAACCTTCAAATATTATGGTACTTACCAGCTTTGAGCTCTCGTTGCCCCCATCATAAGCATCTTGAATGGTCAAAGTTAATGCGAGAACAATTATGATGCATATGCTTGACAAATCATAAGTTGAAAACCTCGTGTCCCATGAATACGAGTACCCAAACCTCATGCTACTTTACTTAGAGTCCCAAACAAGGCTCTTGTCATTGTAAATATATGCATATCATTGAGAACTGCCAATGGGGTACCTCCGTGCCCGATGACATGGAACAAGCCCACACCAAAATGATAGGACAAGCAGACAATGAATACCTCGACATCTCTTTTATTTGCCATTTGTTTAGCTTTTTATTGTGAGATGCGTCGTCGAAAGTTCACCATGGGTATGCTGCAAATTTCCACCATGAATTATGCATGGCTTAGATTAGCGGCCCGGCGTTTCCCTAACACATATACAAACTCCATGATCCCCACAAGATTCCCAATTCATTTTACACCGCGGGCATCCATAAACAAAAGATCACGATATCAACTCAAATAAGAAGTGCAATGTTGAAAGCTTGCCCATGACTGCATGGCTGGGCTAGTCTCCAACTTACAACTTGCAAGCATAACAACTCAACATAAGAGACCACAATGTCAAATATTTAAGAACAGGAAAAAGTAAAGTGTGCCTTCCGGTTCATGAGAGCTTTACTGACCGAATTTCGCATAACATTGGTAAGAGTTTAATTTGAAGAGAAAATAAAAGCAAGTCAAATTTACTTGGAATTGAAAATTGCTAGTAGGTATGTATGGTTGACACTTTGGAAAACTTTGGCTTTTAGGAGTTGGATGCATGAGTAGAGCTCATACTCAGTACAAGGAGAGGGCTAGCAAAAGACTGGGAGCGACCAACTAAGAGAGCAATAATGGCCATAATCATACAGAGCGATAAAGCGACATTAAAAGAAGCATAAGATGGCATCAAAAGTCAAAAACTAAATGATCATGAAGGCTATTGGCGACTTTGTAAGAGTCTAACATGTGTGAGCATGCGCCAAGTCAACCCAAATAAAGCATCAAGGAGAAAGCCAAAATAATGCTTCCATACAATAAAAACAACGCATGATTTTTTTCAAAGGCTCATTAAGCAGTCTCAGTTATTTGAGAGAAGTCATGCTACAGCAAAACCACTAAGCATACTATCAAAAAGACATCAAGCATGACATGAAAAAGCCTAAGCCGTAGTCTACACAAGCTCCTTCTTGTACCACTATTTTGCATAAAGCTTTTTCTCTTTTCCAACACCATTTGAAATTTTGAAAGACACCTCTTTTGATGAAAACCAATAAAGATCAGAGGCAAAAATACACCTTGATGAAAAGATATGACAAGGTCTGAATGCAAATCACAATGAAAACCAAAAGTAGTAGCAGAAAAAGAAGAACACTCGATGAAATTGTAAAAATAAAAAATGGAGTGTTCTTGGCAAATGAAAACGAGTACATCTCCTCCAAAGGAAATTTGTTGGGGTCCAACCATTTATTGCAGCAAACAAAACAAACTAACAAAGAAAACTAAAACAACTGACACTCCAAGAAAAACACATAGTGCATGAAGCAATAAAAATATAGTGTTTTGAAAGGTGACCTGATTTTTGCCGATGAAGAAGGGGTGCCTCGGGGGCATCCCCAAGCTTTGACGCTTGTACTTCTTGGATATTTCTTGGGGTGATGCATGGGCACCCCCAAGCTTGAGCTTTTGTCCATTCTTCAACTCATCTCATTATTCTCCATTCCCTACACTTGAAAACTTTCTTCATACAAAACTAAACACAAATCTATTAGCAACATTATTGTAGGCATAACATATAATCAACCTCTTTTTGCTTCAGGTTTCAACTCAAAACCACCACATATAAAGTAAATACTAGTGTAGCAACTTCTCCAAGAGTTCTGTGATCAAAAGAACTCGCAAAGAAAGCGATAAAGTGGCAAAAACAAATATTGGCAGAAATCTGTCAAAACAGAACAGCTGACAAAGGCCGAATTTTTGAGGGGTTTTTTGTTGCTCAAATCAAAAAGTATTCAACTAGCAAAAGTTTGGATATAACCTGGGGCATATGCACATGAAATTGCAAGTCCAAAAGATATATAGAGAATTTATAGGAGTTTTTGCGGTGCAGCACCGAAAACAGTTTCAGGACAGTAACATCCCCAAATCTTTACCTCACTCAAATTAGAGGCTTCTCTTGGCACAAAAATGAAATAAAAAGGATAAGGAGCGGTCATTACAGTAGTAATGACTTGGGTTAAGGAGCGGTCATTACAGTAGTAATGACTCAAATAAAAGAAAAAGTACTAAAAATAAAACATTGGGTTATCTCCCAAGAGTGTTTCTTTAACGCCTTTGAGCTAGGCGCAGAAAATTGCGAATCAAGTAATAATGAAAGGGGGATCAGGATCCACTATAGGAATAATGAAATGAATACTATCCAATTAAGGTTTTGAGTATCCCTTGTAGTCACGCTTTGGTACACCTATGATGAGCATTGTTAATACGATACCAAACATGTTTTAAACTTTCTCCCCCTTGTTGCTTAAAACTACGAACTTCTACTTCAGGATTACTCATCTAGCAAATACTAAGAGCAAGAAAATAAAAGCAACTATCAAGGATTCTAATTTTTTTGGGTTTTTTGATATAAAACGATGCAGGTAAAAGTAAAGCAAAATTTAAAACAAAGTAAAGGATGTGCGTGCGAAAACTCCCCTTGCAGAGGTCTTCCACTCTTCCCCGGCAACGGCGCCAAAAAATAGGCTGATACTCCTAGTTGATGTAGGAGATCAATGGTCCTTGTGCGTGGTGAATGACCAGCCCGTTGGGAACCCCAAGAGGAAAGTATGATGAGTATAGCAGCTTGTTTTCCCTCAGTTAAGAAACCAAGGTTTATCGTTCAGGAGAAAAGCAGACAATGACAACTGAAGGTGATGCAGACTGGCTTAATAGCACTCCAACAAGGGCACCATTTAATGATACTTGTTGACTCGTCTTCGGCCAGTAGCAACACGGAACCTGCACACAACACAACCAAATACTTTGTTCCCAACTTGCGATGAGGTTGTCAATCTCACCGGTTTGCTTGAAACAAAGGTTATGAGCGTATCGAGTGGAAAACAGTAAAAGTATGCGAGTAAAGTAAACAGTGCGAGTAAAGTAAACAGGTGATAGCAATATGATGGAAATAGGACCGGGGTCCACAGTTCACTAGTGGTGTCTCTCCATAAGATAAATAACACATGCTGGGTAAACAAATTAGAGTTGGGCAATTGATAGAATAAAGATAAACATGATATGTCAAGAAGATCACTATGAGATTTACTCTGGGCATTACAACAAAATACATAGACCGCCATCCAACTGCATCCATGACTAATAATCCACTCACGGGGATATCGTCCGAACACCCCAAGAGTATTAAGTTGCGAACAACGGATAATTGCATTAAGCAAAGTGTGTAATGTAAACAAAGCATATGCCCTTGAGCATATGAATGTTGTTTTCTCCCTAGTAGCAACAGCACATCTACAACCTTAGAGGTTTCTATCACTCCCCCAGGTTAAATAGAGGCATGAACCCACCATCGAGCATAAATACCCCCTCTTGGAGTCACTAGCAACTACTCGGCCAAGATAGCTACTAACAACGGAGAGCATGCAAGATCATAAACAACATAGAGATAATAAAAGATAATATTCAGTATAGCAACTCAATCATAAACACCAATATTCATCGGATCCCAACAAACCAAACATGTAGAATTACATAACGGTGATCCCAATCATGTAGGGCAGCTCATGAGATCTAAACATGAAGCACATGGTGGAGAAGACAACCATCTAGCTACTGCTATGGACCCATAGTCCAAGGTAGACTACTCACTCATCGCTCCGGAGGCAAGCATGGCGATGAAGAAGACCTCCGGTGGCGATTCCCCTCTCCGGCAGGGTGCCAGGAAGAGCTTCTGGACCCTCCCGATCTTCGGGTCGACGGCGGCAGTGGATCGCGATGTGTTCTAGAAAAGTGATTGGGTACTTAGGTTTTTTCCATCGGGGGGTCTTTATAGGCGAAGGGGCGATGTCAGAGGAGGACCTAGGCCCCCTCACACCATGGTGGCGCGGCCAGGGGCTAGGCCGCGCCAGCCATGTGTGTGGGCCCCTAGTGGCCCCTCTCCTTCTCTCCTTCGGATATCTGGAAGCTTTCGGGTAAAATAAGACTTCAGGAACTTGTTTCATCCAATTCCGAGAATATTTTCTGTGTATGACTTCTGAAACACAAAAATAGCAGAAAACAGGGAACTGGCACTGTGGCAACTTGTCAATAGGTTAGTTCCGGAAAATGTATAAAAGTGCCTCTTAGTGTAACGAAACAATAGGCAAATGGTGTAAAAATAAGCATGGAGCATGAAAAATTATAGATACGTTTGAGACGTATCATTAGCCGGCCGTGGGGGCCGGCCTGGAGATGGCAGCCCTCGAGTCCTTCGTCGAGCCGGCCATGCTGGGCTGGCCGGCTGCCTCCTTCAGCTCTAAGGCGGTAGCCCCTGAGTCCGGTAGCGGCATCTGAGCCGGAGCAGGGTCTTTTGGCACGTAGATGGAGCCAGATTCTGGTGACAGCTTGATGGATGGCTTGCGGATTATCTCCAATGACACCCCAGCCGAGATATCCTGCTTGGTAGAGCCGATCTTGGATAGCCGGTCTGCCTCGTCATTGATATGTCAAGAAGATCACTATGAGATTTACTCTGGGCATTACAACAAAATACATAGACCGCCATCCAACTGCATCTATGACTAATAATCCACCCCCGGGGATATCATCCGAACACCCTAGAAATATTAAGTTGCGAACAACAGATAATTGCTTTAAGCAAAGTGTGTAATGTAAACAAAGCATATGCCCTTGAGCATATGAATGTTGTTTTCTCCCTAGTAGCAAAAACACATCTACCACCTTAGAAGTTTCTGTCACTCCCCCAGGTGAAATAGAGGCATGAACCCACTATTGAGCATAAATACCCCCTCTTGGAGTCACTAGCAACTACTCGGCCAAGATAGCTACTAACAACAGAGAGCATGCAAGATCATAAACAACATAGAGATAACAAAAGATATAATTCAGTACAGCAACTTAATCATAAACACCAATATTCATCGGATCCCAACAAACCAACATCATAGAATTACATAACGGTGATCTCAATCATGTATGGCAGCTCATGAGATCTAAACATGAAGCACATGGTGGAGAAGACAACCATCTAGCTACTGCTATGGACCCATAGTCCAAGGTAGACTACTCACTCATCGCTCCGGAGGCAATCATGGCGATGAAGGAGACCTCCGGTGGCGATTCCCCTCTCCGGCAGGGTGCCGGGAAGAGCTTCTGGACCCTCCCGATCTTCGGGTCGACGGCGGCGGCGGATCGCGATGTATTCTAGAAAACTGATCGGGCCTTTAGGTTTTTCTCGTCGGGGGGTAAATATAGGCGAAGGGGCGATGTCAGAGGAGGGACCACGGTCCCTCACATAGGGGTGGCGCGGCCAGGGGCTGGGCCGCGCCGCCCCCTTGTGTGGGGCCCTGGTGGCCCCCCTCCGACACTTCTTCGGATGTCTGGAAGCTTCCGGGTAAAATATGACTTCAGGAACTTGTTTCGTCCAATTCCGAGAATATTTCCTGTGTATCACTTCTGAAACACAAAAACAGCAGAAAACAGGAAACTGGCACTGTGGCACTTCGTTAATAGGTTAGTTCCGGAAAGTGTATAAAAATGCCACTAAGTGTAACGAAACAATAGGCAAATGGTGTAAAACGAAGCATGGAGCATCAAAAATTATAGATACGTTTGAGACGTATCAAGCATCCCCAAGCTTAACTCCTGCTCGTCCTCGAGTAGGTAAGTGATAACAAAAGAATAATTTTTGAGGTGACATGCACCTACACAATCTTGATCATATATGTAAGCATTGGTGAGCTGGAATCAATAGAACTTAAAACATGGCATGAAGATATAATCATGACAATAAGAACTTAGCAACCATGTTGTAAACATGCAAATGAACACAAACAAAAGATCATGATAATGAAACAATGAAAGTCAAACGTGTGTTCAAATCATAAGGAAAAACATACAAGTGGTTTTCAGCTTGTCCTTCAAAGAGAGCAGAACATAAATGCATAGGACACCTCAAAGTTTAAGAGGGCGACTAGATACAAATAATTTAAGAACAAGTGAAACCAACAATATGAGTCAATCAATGAACTTTGGGACAACGCATATCACACTAAGAATGACAACTATGCTCTCTTAATGGTGCATAAAGAAAGAAGGTGGTGACTCAACATAAAAGTAAAAGAAAGGCCCTTCGCAGAGGGAAGCAGTGATTGCAAGTTTTATAACCTTCAAAAATTATGGTACTTACCGGCTTTGAGCTCTCCTTGCCCCCATCATAAGCATCTTGAATGGTTAAAGTTAATGCGAGAACAATTATGATGCATATGCTTGACAAATCATAAGTTGAAAACCTCGTGTCCCGTGAATACGAGTACCCAAACTATGCTACTTTACTTAGAGTCCCAAGCAAGGCTCTTGTCATTGTAAGTATATGCATATCATTGAGAACCGCCAATGGGGTACCTCCGTGCCTGATGACATGGAACAAGCCCACACCAAAATGACAGGACAAGCAGACAATGAACACCTCGACATCTCTTTTATTTGCTATATTGTTTAGCTTTTTATTGTGAGATGCGTCGTCGAATGTTCACCATGGGTATGCTGCAAATTTCCACCATGAATTATGCATGGCTTAGATTGGCGGCCCGGCGTTTCCCTAACACATATACAAACTCCATGATCCCTACAAGATTCCCAATTCATTTCCCATAGCGGGCATCCATAAACAAAAGATCACAATATCAACTCAAATAGAAGTGCAATGTTGAAAGCTTGCCCCATGACAGCATGGCTGGGCTAGAATCCAACTTACAACTTGCAAGCATAACAACTCAGCATAAGAGACCACAATGTCAAATTTTTAAGAACAGGAAAAAGTAAAGTGTGCCTTCCGGTTCGTGAGAGCTTTACTGACCGAATTTCGCATAACACTGGTAAGAGTTTAATTTGAAGAGAATATAAAAGCAAGTCAAATTTACTTGGAATAGCAAATTGCTAGTAGGTATGTATGGTGGACACAATGGAAAACTTTGGCTTTTAGGAGTTGGATGCACGAGTAGAGCTCATACTCAGTACAAGGTGAGGGCTAGCAAAAGACTGGGAGCGACCAACTAAGAGAGCAATAACGGCCATAATCATGCAAAGCGACAAAGCGACACTAAAAGAAGCATACGATGGCATCAAAAGTCAAAAACTAAATGATCATGAAGGCTATTGGCGACTTTGTAAGAGTCTAACATGTGTGAGCATGCGCCAAGTCAACCCAAATAAAGCATCAAGGAGAAAACCAAAATAATGCTTCCATATAATAAAAACAACGCATGATTTTTTTCAAAGGCTCATTAAGCAATCTCAGTTATCTGAGACAAGTCATGCTACAGCAAAACCACTAAGCATACTATCAAAAAGATATCAAGCATGACATGAAAAAGCCTAAGCCGCAGTCTACACAAGCTCCTTCTTGTACCACTATTTTGCACAAAGCTTTTTCTCTTTTCCAACACCATTTGAAATTTTTAAAGATACCTCTTTTGATGAAAACCAATGAAGATCAGAGGCAAAAATACACCTTGATGAAAAGATATGAAAAGATCTGAACGCAAATCAAGGCGAAAATGAAAACCAAAAGCAGTAGCAGAAAAAGTAGAACGCTTGATTTTAAATAAGAGTGAAAACTAGAGCGTTCTTTGCAAATGAAAATGAGTACATCTCCTCCAAAGGAAATTTGTTGGGGTCCAACAATTTATTGCAGCAAACAAACAAAACAAACCAACTAAGAAAACTAAAACAACTGACGCTCCAAGAAAAACACATAGTGCATGAAGCAATAAAAATATAGTGTTTTGAAAGGTGACCTGATTTTTGCCGATGAAGAAGGGGTGCCTCGGGGGCATCCCCAAGCTTTGACGCTTGTACTTCTTGGATATTTCTTGGGGTGCTGGGCATCCCCAAGCTTGAGCTTTTGTCCATTCTTCAACTCATCTCATCATTCTCCAATCCCTACACTTGAAAACTTCCTTCATACAAAACTAAACACAATTCTATTTGCAACATTAGTGTAAGCATAAAATATATTCAACCTCTTTTAGCTTCAGGTTTCAACCCAAAACCACCACATATAGAGTATATACTACTGTAGCAACTTCCACAAGAATTCCATGATAAAAAAGAACTCAAAAGAAAGCGATAAAGTGGCAAAAACGAATATTGGCAGAAATCTGTCAAAACTGAACAACTGACAAAGGACGAATTTTTGAGGGATTTTCTGTTGCTCAAATCAAAAAGTGTTCAACTAAGAAAAGTTTGGATATAACCTGGGACATATGCACAAGAAATCGCAGGTCCAAAAGATAAACAGAGAATTTTCACGAATTTTTACGGTGCAGCACCAAAAACAGTTTCAGGACAGCAGTTTCCCCAAATCTTTACCTCACTCAAATTAGAGGCTTCTCTTGGCACAAAAACGAAATAAACAAGATAAGGAGCGGTCATTACAGTAGTAATGACTTCCAAGACTCAAATAAAAGAAAAAGTACTGTAAAGAAAACATTGGGTTATCTCCCAAGAGTGCTTTTCTTTAACGCCTTTGAGCTAGGCGCAGAAAAGTGCGAATCAAGTAATATCAAGAGATGAAGCATCAAGATCAACAGCAGAGGTCTTGTCAATAAGGCATTGTATTTCATCCACATAAGTTTTTGAAGACCCTTTGTGATCATGCTTTGGTACACTATTCTCATCAAAAAGATTTTCAGGACAAATCCAGGCAAAATTATTTTCGAAAGCATCATTCAATCCCAAAAGCTTGCAGGGTATAGGTATCTCGGTCCCCTCATCATTAGTATCAATAACCTTTATAGGTGAACCGAGTTTATTAAAACGTTTAAGAACTTTCCTAGCTTCAACAACGACATCCTTAAATTCTATGCACAAAGTTTCCAAGATAAAAGCTTTCTTTTCGGGATCCTCAATTTCATGAAGCTTAAGGAACATGTATTGCATAAAAGGATTAAGACTAGCAAACCTAGTTTCCAACATATCAATTAATAGAAAAGAAGCAACTTCAATACTAGGAGCAAGCTCAATCAAAGACTTTTCCTCATCTTCCTCATGCATACTAATGTGATTAAAGAATTCCTCAATGTTACTTTTGCCAATAATCGCACCACTACCTACTGAGAGGTCCTCCAGAACGAACTTAGGGATAGACATAGTAAAATAAAGTAAAGAAATAACAACTACCAAGGATTCTAATTTTTTTGGGTTTTTGATATAAAAAGCAGTGCAGGTAAAATAGAATAAAGTAAAGCAAAACAAATAACAAAGTAAAGAATGTGTGTGCGAAGAACTCCCCTCGCAGAAGTCTTCTCTCTTCCCCGGCAACGGCGCCAGAAAATTGCTGCTAGCAGGTACTGATGTGGAAGCAGACGTCCTTGTGCGTGGTGTTTGACCAGCCCGTTGGGAACCCCAAGAGGAAGGTATGATGAGTGTAGCGGCAAATTTTCCCTCAGTTAAGAAACCAAGGTTTAATATCGATCAGGAGAAGAGAGGCGATGACGACTGAAGGTGATGCTTGCTAGCTTGCGACAGCAGCGGACAATTTATATGTGGCGCCTCGTCCAAGCTTTGCTTGATAGCTGCAACGTGGAACCTGCACACACACAAACAAATACTTTGTTCCCAACTTGCGATGAGGTTGTCAATCTCACCGGTTTGCTTGAAACAAAGGTTATGAGCGTATCGAGTGTAAAACAATATAGTATGCGAGTAAAGTAAACAGTGCGGGAAAAGTAAACAGGTGATTGCAATATGATTAAAATAGGACCGGGGTCCACAGTTCACTAGTGGTGTCTCTCCATAGATAAAATAACATGCTGGGTAAACAAATTACAGTTGGGCAATTGATAGAATAGAGCTAACGTGATATGTCAAGAAGATCACTATGAGATTTACTCTGGGCATTACAACAAAATACATAGACCGCCATCCAACTGCATCTATGACTAATAATCCACCCCCGGGGATATCATCCGAACACCCTAGAAGTATTAAGTTGCGAACAACAGATAATTGCATTAAGCAAAGTGTGTAATGTAAACAAAGCATATGCCCTTGAGCATATGAATGTTGTTTTCTCCCTAGTAGCAACAGCACATCTACCACCTTAGAGGTTTCTGTCACTCCCCCAGGTGAAATAGAGGCATGAACCCACTATCGAGCATAAATACCCCCTCTTGGAGTCACTAGCAACTACTCGGCCAAGATAGCTACTAACAACGGAGAGCATGCAAGATCATAAACAACATAGAGATAACAAAAGATATAATTCAGTACAGCAACTTAATCATAAACACCAATATTCATCGGATCCCAACAAACCAACATCATAGAATTACATAACGGTGATCTCAATCATGTATGGCAGCTCATGAGATCTAAACATGAAGCACATGGTGGAGAAGACAACCATCTAGCTACTGCTATGGACCCATAGTCCAAGGTAGACTACTCACTCATCGCTCCGGAGGCAATCATGGCGATGAAGGAGACCTCCGGTGGCGATTCCCCTCTCCGGTAGGGTGCCGGGAAGAGCTTCTGGACCCTCCCGATCTTCGGGTCGACGGCGGCAGCGGATCGCGATGTATTCTAGAAAACTGATCGGGCCTTTAGGTTTTTCTCGTCGGGGGGTAAATATAGGCGAAGGGGCGATGTCAGAGGAGGGACCACGGTCCCTCACACAGGGGTGGCGCGGCCAGGGGCTGGGCCGCGCCGCCCCCTTGTGTGGGGCCTTGGTGGCCCCCCTCCGACACTTCTTCGGATGTCTGGAAGCTTCCGGGTAAAATATGACTTCAGGAACTTGTTTCGTCCAATTCCGAGAATATTTCCTGTGTATCACTTCTGAAACACAAAAACAGCAGAAAATAGGAAACTGGCACTGTGGCACTTCGTTAATAGGTTAGTTCCGGAAAGTGTATAAAAATGCCACTAAGTGTAACGAAACAATAGGCAAATGGTGTAAAACGAAGCATGGAGCATCAAAAATTATAGATACGTTTGAGACGTATCACTCTCAAGCCCCTTAGCATCTTGGAGCCGTCGAAGTTCATGCACCAGTATGTAGAGTCTGGAGCCGGTGGCAAGTACTGGTGCTCTCCCTAGTCAGCGAAGAAATCCGCTATGATCTGAGACTTGATCGTCGTCCTAGGCTTGTACTAAATGGTGTGAGATGCTAGCTCAATCACCCATTTAGCCACTCTGCCGGTTGCATCTTTGCACCCTATGATCTCCGAGAGCGGGGTGGTGCTCACCATCATGATGGGGTGCTCCTCGAAGTAGTGCTTCAGCTTCTTGGCCACCATGTACATGTCGTACGCGACCTTCTGGTAGTGCGGGTAGTTTTGCTTGGAGAGAGTGAGCACCTCACTCAGGTAGTACACCGGGCATTGAACTGGCAGCTCCTTGCCTTCCTCTATGCGCTCAACCATGATCACAACGCTGACGACTCGCAGAGTAGCTGCAATGTAGAGCAGCATCGGTTCCCGTGGAGCCGGCGCTGCTAAGATTGGCGCAGTAGACAGGGCTCGCTTGAGGTCGTTGAAGGCTTCATCAGCACGCTGGGACCAAACAAAATGGTCTGTCTTCTTCATCAGCTGGTACAGCGGCATGGCTTTCTCTCTGAGCCGGCTGACGAATTGACTGAGCGAGGCCAAACAGCCAGCAAACTTCTGCACTTCCCTGAGCTAGGTGGGCGGCTCTAGGGCCTCGATGGCTTTTATCTTCAAGAAGTTAGCCTCAATCCCTTGCTGGGAAATGATATAACCTAGGAGCTGTCCAGCCGGCACGCCGAAGGTGCACTTCTCAGGATTAAGCTTCATGCAATAGCGCCGTAGGTTGGCGAAGGTCTCTTTGAGATCATCCAGGAGCGTGCTGCTCTGCTTGGTCTTCACCATCACATTGTCCATGTAGGCGTGCACGTTTCGCCCAATCTGCCCTTGCAGACATCGCTGCATGGTTCGCTGGTAAGTTGCTCCAGCATTCTTCAAGCCGAATGGCATGGTGACATAGCAGTAGGCTCCATATGGGGTGATGAAGGATGCCTTGATCTGATCCGACTGGTAGAGCGGGATCTGGTGATAGCCTGAATAGGGGTCCAGGAAAGACAGCAGGTTACAACCAGCTGTAGAGTCGATCACCTGGTCGATGCGTGGTAACGCGAAGGGGTCCTTGGGGCAAGCCTTGTTGAGGCTGGTGTAGTCGATACATATGCGCCAAGTGTTGTTCTTCTTCAGGACCAAGATTGGGTTTGCCAACCAGTCAGGGTAAAATACCTCCATGATGAAGCCAGCTGTGAGGAGCCAGGCAATCTCCTCACCAATGGCCTTCCTTTTCTCTTCTGCAGAGTGCCGTAGCGGTTGCTTGACCAGCTTGGCATTCGGCTAGACATGGAGTGAGTGCTCAGCTAGCTCCCTCGGCACACCTGGCATGTCTTTTGGAGACCACACGAAGATGTCCTGATTCTCACGGAGGAAGCTGGTGAGCTCGCTTTCCTATTTAGCAGAGAGGCCGGTACCGATATGACAAACTTGGAGGGATCGCTCTTATCCAACGGGATCTTCTTGGTGTCATCGGCCGGCTTGAACTGCTCCACCGGTGACTGGCGAGCTAGCACATCTTGTAGGGTTAGCTCCATGTGATGGAGGAGTTGCCACTTCTCCTCAGCGACGACCAATGCCTCTGCCAGCTGGGAGATCGCCTTGGTGCATGCTAGTGACTTCTTGAAGCATCCCGAGACTGTGATCATGCCTCTGGGGCCTGGGAGCTTCATCTTGAGATAGGCGTAGTGCGGCACCTCCATGAACTTGGCCAGGGCTAGATGGCCAAGCAGCATGGTAAGGACTGCTGATGTCCACCACCTTGAACCAGATGGGCTCGCGGCGGCTGTTACCTTTCTTCCCGAAGAGAACCTCCACCTGCACCCTACCCATAGGGGCGCATGAATGCCCAGGCATGATGCCATGGAAGGTGAGCCGGCTCGGTTTCAGGTGAGCAAGCGGGATGCCCAGCTTCTCCATTAAGCTTTGGTAAAGAAGGTTGATGCTGCTACCGCCGTCGATGAGCACGCGGGAGATCCAGCATGTGTGCGTATCAGAGCACATGACGGGATCCAGGACCAGAGCATATTCTCCAGGGTTGGGCATCAGTCGCGGATGGTCCTCGCACCCCTAGGTGATGGCCGCCTCGGACCAGTGCATGAACTGGGGTTCCACAGACATGACGGCGTTCACCTCTGCCTCGTACCAAAGGTCATTCCTTTTGTCTTTCCCCGGGGTGGTAAAGATATGGTACTGCTCGACATCCACCAAAAAGTCGTCGTCGCCTTGGTCTGGCTTCTTATCAGTCAGCTCGTGCTGATGGTCCTCCTAACCTCCAGCCGGCTGTGCCTGCGAAGCTCCAGGGAGCTGCTGAGCGCTCTGCTCCAACTCTCTCATGAAATGGCACTGACACGTGGAGTGGGTCGCTTCCCTGCCAGGGGTGCTGTGGAATTTGCTCGGCTGGTCAAGCGCAGCATTGATGGTGTACTTGCCCTCCTAGTGCCCCTGACTGCCGCCGGCAGCCCCCGGGCCTCCTTGGTCTGATGCCGCTCGCTTTGAGCTAGCTGATCCCTTGGGGAGCGTCTTCATGTGGTCAAGCCACAGATGGATGTGCAGAGCCGGCTGGCGAGCCTGAGACCCCAGCTCTGGCATTGGCGCCGGGACTTGGCGTGGCCTGCCAACTCGGGTGTTGCATCTCGGAGCACGACCGCCCTGTTCACGCCCCCCGTAGCCTTGGCTTGCCGATGGCGACCGCTGGACCTGGCTAGGGCTCGTAGCAGTGAGTCCATGGCCACACTGCTGGCCATGAGCAAGCTCGTCCGACGCATCTCCATGCGTGCCATAGAACTCGCGGAGCGTGGTGCTCATGCGGTGCCAGGCGACTTCATCCTCAGCCACCTTGCTGAGAAGAATGAGGTGCATCCGTTCCAGAGCCTCCGCAACCTAGGCGGGGTCGATGACGTGGTTGAGTGGTGCGCGTAGGTCCACAACGATGATGTCCGAGGCATCCTGCTTTGGGAGCGGAGCATTCTGCTCCTGTGGAAGAAGGCATTCGAGCGGCAGGTGCGTGGGGCGCAGTGAGTCGCCGCCCTCCTCATCTCCCAGGGCCATCACTTCAACTATGGCGCCAAGGTCGCTGCTTTCACTTCAGCTCGAGCCTCCATCGCCGAGAGGGTCGAGAACATCGGTTACCTCCTCTAGGAAGGGCTTGGCAACATAGAAGCGGTGGCTGCCGATGTTGAGGAAGGAGCCGCTATCGCCAAAGCCATCCTTGAAGCAGGTTAGATTATCGTTGACGCAGTCGAAGGTGCTGAACCTCCAGACAAGGCCAGAGGCAACCTTCTCGCTGAGAGTCAATGGGTATCTCGGCTGGAACTTTACTTTGGTCGACATCGCCCATTGCCCCATGGTGGGCACCAACAGTCGTGGGATTTTAGTGACAGTAGCCATGGATGGCTTAACGAAGGGGCTCGCCGGTGTGCAACGATGGGTCCGGCTCGAGATTGTGTAACTAGGACACCATGGTTTACCCAGGTTCAGGGCCCTCCATGCCGGAGGTAACACCCCTACTTCCTGTCTTGTTTCTTATTATCTTCACTATGGTTACAACGCTCCATGAGCTGTTCGGTCTAGAGGAGGAAGGAGAAGGATCGGATCTCCCTAGTCGAAGGGTCTAGACCCCCTTATATAGGCAGGGGTCTGGTTATAGGTTAGGTGGCCGGCTACCCGGCTGCCGGCTCCTCAGCGGCTGCGGTCTTGGCGTGATCCACTGTCCTCTTACTCCTTGTCTAACAATGGCAACTTTATAAAGTGCCTTTCCCCCTTGGACCGGCATCTTGGAGGCATATGCTCTCCCTTTTGCCTTGGATCCTTTCGTGGGGAAGGCTCCTGCCCGCTGATTGGTGGAGACCGAGCGTGGCTGGCGTCACGTCTGTCCCTCGCTTCTGTCAATATTGTCAGGGCCAGGCTGCTTTCGGCGAAGCAGCCGTTGGAAGAGTCTTGTCGTCTTCGCTGGCTCTGGCTCTCCTCGGTGGAGGCGCCAGCCGGCAGCTGGCGCGGCCGGTCCTTTGGTCGAAGCCGGTCTTCTTGACTTAGCACCGTAGAGATTCCTAGGACGTCTGCCGGCAGACGGCTCTGCCCTTGGCCTACCCATGAAAGTTGGATGTCTCTATGAAATTGTGGTGTTTGTTGACCTGTCTTGGGATATTCACAGTGACAGCGTGGGGTGTCCCTCGATTAGGAATATGAACTTTAAGGGGTGCTTCTATAGCCACTACATGTGGATTGGTGTTTGTTATCCAACCGGAGAGTAATTCAGAGTAGCATAGTGAATAGGATATATTTATTTGTTCAATCATGATATCATTGTTGAGAATGTCCACTAGTGAAAGTATGATCCCTAGGCCTTGTTTCTAAGCATTATCAGCATCAAGCTCTTTTCTGACGCCGTTTACTATCAGTTGTGCTACCTATTTACTTGGTGCCATATTTATTTCAGATTGCATTTACCAATTATAATCATCCATATTACTTGTATTTCACTATCTTTTCGCCGAACTAGTGCGCCTATACATCTGACAAGTGTATTGGGTGTGTTGGGGACACAAGAGACTTCTTGTTTCACAATTGCAGGGTTGCCAGAGAGGGGATACCTTTGACCTCTAACCTCCCTGAGTTCGATAAACCTTGGGTGATCCACTGAAGGGAAACTTGATGCTGTCTACAAACCTCTGCACTTGGAGGTCCAACAAGTGTCTACAAGAATAGAAGTGTGTGACATCAAGCTCTTTTCTGGCGCCGTTGCCGGGGAGGTAAGGTAAAAGGTACTCACATCCTCGTGTGTGGGTGCTCAAAGTTATTTCCTTTAGATTCTGCAATTGCATCTTTTTGTTTCTTGTTTTTATTTTCACTAGTTAGGCTTAATGGAAAACACCAACAAAATTAGAGATCTTTATAGTATTTATCTTGAGTTAGGACATGAAGTGTTTGAAGAGAAAATTAAAAAACCTATGGAACTTTATTTGCATGCTAATAGCAATGTTATTAGTATGAATTCTTTGAACACCATTTTTTCTAATGCTATGGAAAAGTCTAAGCTTGGGGAAGCTAGTTTTTATGAAAATGAACTTTTTAGTCCCCTAGCTTTGGAGGAGAAAATTTACTTTTGATGATACTTTACCTCCAATATATGATGATTACAATGATGATTATGTTATTTTTAGTCCACCTATTATTGAGGAGAAAATTAATTATGATTACAATATGCCTCTTATATATGATGATTATGGTGATGAGAACAGTAATGATAGCTATTTTATTGAATTTTCTCCCACTATAATTAATAACAATGACTATGCTTATGTGGAGAGTAATAATTATTTTATGCATGTGGCTTATGATAAGAATACTTCATGTGATAGCTATATTGTTAATTTTATTCATGTTTCTACTAAAAGTTATTATGAGAGAGGTAAACATAGTTTTATGCATCTCAAAAATATTAAGACTCCTCTCTTTTTGTTGAAAATCTTGAAGTTGCACTTCTTTTGCTTTCCTATGCTTGTTGCTTTATGCTTTCATTACTTGTTTATTTACAAGATTCTTTTTCATAGGAAGTGGGTTAGACTTAAAAGTGTTCCATATTTGCTTTTTGATGCTCTCTTTTGTTTAAACTCTTATTTCTTCCTTGAGCATCTTTTAAAAAATCACTGCGCCTAGCTGAAAGGCGTTTAAAAAATCACTTCTTGGGAGATAACCCATGTTTTATTCCTGTTACTTTATGTTTTGTTGAGTCTTGGAAGTTGTTACCTCTGTAGCAACCTCTACTTCTCATTTTTATTTCGTTTTTGTACCAAGAATAGCCTCTAATAGAGAGGAAGTAAGATTTGGGGAATGTGTTGTCCTGAAAAAGATTATGTTCTGTTTACCAAAAAATTCATATCTCCCAGCCAGAACGTCGAATTATGCTATAATTTTTTGTGAACTTGCCTCAGGTTATTAAGCAACTTTCATTGGTTTTGCACTTTTTGATTTGAGCAACAGAAGATCTTCGAAAAAATTGTTCTTTCTGTATTGTTCTGTTTTGACAGATTTCTGTCAACAATTGCATTTGCCTATTAATCTTGTTCTTTTGGTGTTCTTTTTGTCAAAGGGATTTTAAAAGAAGTTGTGACAGTAGCTAATGTTTTAAATGGTTGTTAGACTTGTGTTGAACTAAGCCAATATTTTGATTATCCTAATGATGCTTAATGAAAATTGTGTGAAGTTTTGTATGGCGGAAGTTTTCAAGTGCAGGATAGAAGAATCATGAGATGAGATGAAAGATGGACAAAAGCTCAAGCTTGGGGATGCCCCTGCTACCCCAAGATATATCCAAGAAGTACAAGCATCAAAGCTTGGGGATGCTCAAGGCATCCTCTCCTTCATCAATTATTTCTTTGGTTATCTTTCGTGCATTATATTTTTATTGCTCTATATATTATCTGTTGTTCTTGGAGCGTCTTAGCTTTAGTTTTCATTATTAGTTTTGTTTCGTTTGCTTCAGTATATGGTTGGATCCCATCATATTTTTTTTGGAGAGAGACACGCTCCATTTTCATTACCATGAATGCTCTAGTTCTCACTCTTATTATCCTGCGAGTGTTCACTTTTTGCTAGTACTGCGTTTAGTGTTGGTTTTTCTTTCAGTTTTTGTTCAGAAATTTTTAGTTCTTTCTAGCTAGGTATACTATGTTCTCTAATATCCATGGATATCACCTTTTAAAATGGCTTTAAATAAGTTGATTTGTGTTGGAATCGAGTAAAATATTTCATGCAAATAGTGATGCAAAAAGGGAGCTGTTTAGACTGTGACTTTTACTTTGGCATCTCATGTTGGATGTTATTCTTATTATATGCTTAGTGTTATTTTACGTAGCATGACTTGTCTCAAATAACTGAGAGTGCTTAATGTGCCGTTGAAAGCATCATGCATTGTTTTTAGAGAGAAGTCCATATTACACCCCTAAATTCGTCATCAAGTTCACATTACAACCCTTAACTTTAGTTTGGCCTAACTTCCCCGCTTGAACTCTCAATACCGTTCAGCAAACACCCTTCTCCCCATCTTGTTTTTACAATGGTATTGGTCAGCAAGAGAAACAATATGAACCCATAGGAACTCGACTTTCTCGGCCGCGTATCCGGCCGATGCCAAGCTCAACAACGAGCGCCCCTACCTGTAGACGCCCTCTTTCTCGCCTCTTGATGCTCATTAGCCCATCCCATCCTAGACAGCGCCGCCTCCAAGCTTCAACTTCAACTCACCCTGCTAGTCTATCACCTGCCATTTTGCGCGTCGTCGGCAACCTGGCACCGGGTCTGAATCTGGCAATCCTAGCCGCTGCAGCTCAATCCCGCATCCCAGGAGAATCCCAACGAGGAGATTCTGTTACTCGGAAAGGGAGCTCAAGTCTGTCACCAGTGTCAGCGAATTTAGCCGTCTTCTCCAACTCCGTCCGGATGAATCGCGGGATGATTTCATCGCATATGGTGCAAGCCGTGCTCAGACAGGGAAAGTGGCAGCTCGACACGGATACAGCGAAGGCAACGCTGCTCATTGATGACTCAAGCGGACCTTGCGCGGAGGTTGCAAGGAGAGGGCTTGCTTCTCCGGTGCTAGTGGATGGGACGTCGGCTGCACGCTGCAGCTGCTCACTTAGGATCAGGAGATGACAAGAGAGACATGCAAACAGGTTATGAAAATGGAACATGTGAGAGGAGAGAGGAGGTGACCCGGAGGCTTACATGGCGCCACATAGAGCAATGCCATGGCCAAAACCAGTCAAGATGGAGAGAGGGGTGTATTATGAACGGTATTGAGAGTCGAGGGGGACAAGTTAGACCAAATTAAAATTGGGGGTTGCAAACTGAACTTGACGACAAGTTTAGGGGTGTATTATGGACTTCTCTCTTGTTTTTATCATGTGAAAAAGCATAGGATTGTGGTATTCTCCTTTAAGTGTGTTAATTGGTTGACTTGGTGCATGCTTACACCATGTTATAGCTATAAACAAGTCGCCTTTGCCTTTATGATTCATTTAGTTTTTAACTTGTAATATAACTTTATGCTTTGATCAATATGTTTTGTCGCTATGCATGATTAGGACCGTTATGCTCTCTTAAGTTGGTCGCTTCCAGTCTTTTGCTAGCCCTCACTTTGTACTGAGTATGAGGTCTACTATTGCATCCAATATCCAAAAAACAAGTTTGCCAAGTGTGTCCACCATATATACCTATAAGCATGTTTTTGCTATTCCAAGTACAATTCTTTATGCATTACCTAGCTTCCTAACTAAAAACTCTTATGAGAAACTTAGTCAGTAAAGCTCTCACGAACTTGAAGGCGCACTTTATTTTTCTTGCACTTAATAAATTTGAACATTGTGATTCGGTATGGGTAATGTGCATGACACTTTTTGAGTTTTAGTCAATAGAACCATGCTGTCATGGGTAACGTTTTCAACATCAAAACAAATATCTGGATTTTTATTTGGTTGATATCATGTATTTTGGGTGCGGATGCCTACCAATGGGGAAAGAAGTGAGAACTTTATGAGCTCATGGAGTATGTATATGTGTTAGATAAATGCCCGGGCCGCCAATCTAAGCCATGCTGTCATGGTGGAAATTTACGGCTAACCATAGTGAGCATTCGAGGACGCACCCCAATAAAAAACCCAATGGTAAATAAAAGGGCTGCCGAGAGGTTCATTGTCGGTTTGTCTTGTAGTTTTGTTATGGGAGAACACCTGTGTCATGGGACAAGAGGTACCCCGTGCGGCGTGACTCAACAATACACATGTACATACAATGACAAGAACTTGTAGAGGGAGCTAAGTTGGTAACATATGATGGGGGCAATCGTGTCTGAGGGACATGAGGCTCTTTAATGCTTGACTTGTCATGCACTCGCATTAACCTTAACCACTAAAGATGCTTATGATAGGGGCAATGAGTGCTCAAAGCTAATGATCTATTCAAACATAAGAGATTGGAAGCTAGCCAAGTTCTGCATGATTAATCCCTGCTTCCCTCAGCGAAGGGCCTATCTTTTACTTTTATGTTGAGTCTCCATCTTCTTACTTTATGCACCCTTAAGAGAGCATAGTTGTCATTCTTAGTATAATGTGCATAGTTCCAAAATCTATTGTTTGAATCATAATTTTGATATTGCTTGTTCTAAAATTACTTGGATATAGTCACCCATTAAACTTTGAAGGTGTCCTAGCATTTATGTTTTTCTGTACCATAAAGGACAAGCTGAATATCACTTTGTTATGTTTTCTCTCTGTTGGAAACAATCTTATAACTCTCACTACATACTTATTCATGATCTTTTGTTTGTGTTACCTTTCATGTTGTGACATAATGCCGAGTTATATGATTTTTATTATGTCTATCATGCCTCTGTTTAAAGTACTTTGATCTCAGCTAGCAAATGCTTTTACAATTATGATGATCAAGATTGTGTTGGCTGCATGCCACCTCAAAAATTATCTTGTTTGTCACTTACCTACTCGAGGACGAGCAGGAGTTAAGCTTGGGGATGTTGATACGTTGCAAACGTATCTATAATTTTTGATTCTCCATGCTTGTTTTACACCAATTGCTATATGTTTTGTCTACACTTTGTGGCACTTTTATGCTTTTTCTGGTACTAACCTATTAACAAGATGCCACAGTGTCAGTTCCTATTTTCTGCTGTTTTTGGTTTCAGAAAAGTTACATATGAAATATTCTCGGAATTGGATGGGACAAAAGCCAAAGTCAATAATTTGCCGTAACACACCAGAAGAGCCAGAGAAGAGCCAGAGGAGGGCCGGGGAGCCTCCACACCATAGGGTGGCGCAGGCCCACCCCTGGACGCGCCACCAGGTGGTGTGGGACCCCTGGAGCCCCTCTGGCGCCGCCCTTCCGTTTATATAAAGTCCCCGATGCAAAAACCCTCAATCAATAAGCCTCCACCCACAAAAAGTTCCATAGCCGCTGTCGTCGTGAAGCCAAGTTCGGGGGTAGAATTCTCTGTTCCGGCACCCTGCCGGGACGGGGAAGTGCCCCCGGAATCCATCTCCATCGACTCCACCGCCATCTCCATTACCATTGCAGACTCCCCTGATGAGGAGGGAGTAGTTCATCCCCGAGGCTGAGAGCTCTACCGGTAGCTATGTGGTTCATCTCTCTCTCCCATGATGTGATCTTTATGTGATCGTTAGCTTTGTATCTAGTTGAGTAAGTAGATTGATACTCTTCATCTATTATGTGTACTCAAGTGGTACTGTTGGAGTAATCTATGAGATCGCCTATCTTGTGTGGATTTTAGACATGGATTATGAGAATGATTACCATCTTATATTTACTAATTGGATAGTAGAAGTCTCCACTTTAATCCTAGAGATTAGCAAATATAATCCATTCGATCAAATTTAGAGTCATCCGTAGTCATTAGATTAAGTAGCCCTTATTCCACCGGCCGCCACGGTGTGACTCCTCAACCGGTACGAAAAAGAACATCTTTTAGATCCTAGATCCGATCGGAAGAAGCCATGTTTCCCTGTTCGTGGTGCTTCTGTAGCAGCCATTTCCACAGTGAACTTGGCGCAGGTATTTGCTGGGGCATCGACGAGGCGACCTTCCTCTGCTACGACATAGGTCCTCTGCTGTGACACAGGTATGTTCCTCTCATCTTCACAGCATCGGCAAGACACCCAATAAATCTATCCAGTTTGAGGTAAGATGATTATAGGAAGCAGCTGTTACGTACGGTGGGAACGTCAAGAGAAGATGAAGATCCAATAATCGCGTGCGATAGTCCGAGAATTTCCAGCTCTCTCGATCATGTTTCCCTCCTCTGGCGGAGCCAGTCGTTCGATCAAAGCCTGGATAGCGTGTGTACATACAGTTCCACTAATCAGCTTATGCCCATATAAATTATTCGTTTAATTCTCCTCCTACGGTAGTATCACATGGTTGTTCAGCAACTTAGCCCGGGCAGCCGCCAGGGTATTGCTGGGTTGTTCTCTCGAACTGTCCGCTGAATCTTATTTCCAAGTTCTAGACATATTGCAGTCCACCACGTATACTTCAGTACAGTTTTTATCTCACAATTGCTGATTTATAAGAGGAAGAGGTGAGCCATATCGCATTTAGCTGATTTGGTTGCTGACGGTTTTAGAAGAGGAAGAGGTGTGCCAGCCTGCCGCGAGGGCGGACTGACGGTGCAGCTCTTCTCGTTGCCTCGACGCCTTCCAACTTCTTACGTCCAAGCACCAGGCAAGAATTTGTACCCTTAAATTCTCTGTTGTAGATATATCTTCGTCTGCACTCGGTGAATTCAGAAGTTATAACTGTGTTAGACTCGCGTCAGCAGCATATTAATCACGTTTTCACTCCCCAGTTAAATATGCATGAAGGTGTCGGTGTGATTGCTCTATTTTTCAGTTAGTAAGATTAGGATTTCCTTATTTGTAGCGGTCACTAGTGGAAAAAGGGCCTTTGGCCAGGACCCTTTAGTCCCGGCCTCCATCTGGGCCGGGACTAAAGGCCCGGCCACGTCGTCCGAAATTCGCCAGCCGCCCGGGAGGCTTTGGTCCCGGCCCGTAACGACCCTTTAGTCCCGGTTTGAGACACAAACCGGGACTAAAGGGCTACGCGCTGAGAGGTCCCCCTGTGCGCACCCTTTAGTCCCGGTTTGTGTCTCAAACCGGGACTAAAGTCCTCTGTCTATATATATGGCTGCAGCCCCTCTTTCCACTCTTCCTTGCATTTTTCTTGGATGCACTAGAGGTGTTTGATGAAATGTGTGTTAGAGCGATGCCGCTTCAGTTCACCGAACACAACTACGATATGAGGTGCCCGAGCCACGCTTAAGTCTCTTCCTCTTTATTTCCACTTATTCTAAAAGGTTAGCAACTATATTTTCTCGTTTAGACCGTGCGGTACTAATTTTTAGGATCGTGATTATGTTTGATATACTGTTGCATGACGCAGATGAGCCATCCATGGATGTACGGTGATCGACGCACAGCCGCTTACAGAGAAGGCGTGCATTCTTTTCGAGATGCGGCCGATGCGAACAAGCATGGTGGTGGCTATATGTTTTGTCCATGTGTTGAATGTCGGAATGAGAAGGACTACACTTCCTCAAGAGTCATTCAGAGCCACCTGCTTCGGTCCGGTTTTATGTCGGGCTATAATGTTTGGACCAAGCACGGAGAAAGAGGGGTTATGATGGAAGACGACGATGAAGAAGAAGAGAACGATGATGACAACTACCGATCTATGTTCCCTGAGTATGCTGATACCGCAACGGAAGACAATGAAGAAGAAGATCAGGGTGCAGAACGGGAACCAGATGAGCCCGCTGATGATCTTGGCCGGGTCATTTCTGAAGCACGGCGAGGCTGCGACACAGAAAAAGAGAGGTTGCAGTTCGAGCAGATGTTACAGGACCACAACAAATTGTTGTACCCAACTTGTGAAGATGGCCAGAAGAAGCTGGGTAGCACACTGGAATTGCTGAAGTGGAAGGCAGAGACCGGTGTGACTGACTCGTCATTCAAAAAGTTGCTGGTACTGATGAAGAAGATGCTTCCAAGAAAGAACGAATTGCCCGCCAGCACGTATGAAGCAAAGAAGCTTGTCTGCCCTCTAGGATTAGACGTGCAGAAGATACATGCATGCCCTAATGACTGCATCCTCTACCGCGGTGAGAAGTATGAGAATATGGATAAATGCCCGGTATGCACTGCATTGCGGTATAAGATCAGAAAAGATGACCCTGGTGAGATTGAGGGTGAGCCACCCAGGAAGAGGGTTCCTGCCAAGGTGATGTGGTATGCTCCTATAATACCACGGTTGAAACGTCTGTTCAGAAATAAAGATCATGCGAAGTTGTTGCGATGGCACATGGAAGATCGTATGAAAGACGATAAGTTGAGGCACCCCGCCGATGGTCGGCAGTGGAGAAAAATCGAGAGAGAGTTCCCGAGATTTGCAGGTGACGCAAGGAACTTATGGTTTGGTCTGAGTACAGATGGCATGAATCCTTTTGGGGAGCAGAGTTGCAGTCACAACACCTGGCCCGTTACTCTATGTATCTACAACCTTCCTCCTTGGTTGTGCATGAAGCGGAAGTTCATTATGATGCCAGTGCTTATCCAAGGTCCAAAGCAACCCGGCAACGACATTGATGTGTACCTAAGGCCATTAGTTGACGAACTTTTACAGCTGTGGGCCGAACCAGGTGTACGTGTGTGGGACGAGCACAAACAAGAGGAATTTGACCTTCGAGCCTTGCTTTTCGTAACCATCAATGATTGGCCTGCTCTTAGTAACATTTCAGGACAGTCAAACAAGGGATACAATGCATGCACGCACTGTTTAGATCAGACAGAAAGTATATATCTGGACAAATGTAGGAAGAATGTGTACCCGTTCAATCGTCGTTTTCTTCCGCCCAAGCATCCCTTAAAGAAAAAAGGCAAGCATTTCAATGGCAAGGCAGAACCCCGGGGGAAGCCTGTCCTCCGTACTGGTGCTGAAGTATTTGATATGGTCAAAGATTTAAAAGTAATCTTTGGAAAGGGTCCTGGCAGCCAACCTGTTCCTAACGGCCCTGATAAGCGCGTACCCATGTGGAAGAAGAAATCTATATTTTGGGAGCTACCCTATTGGGAAGTCCATGAGGTCCGCTCCGCAATCGACGTGATGCACCTGACGAAGAATCTCTGCGTGAATATTCTAGGCTTCCTGGGCTTGTATGGGAAGTCAAAAGATACACCGGAAGCACGGGAGGACCAGGAACGTCATAAAGGAAGAGATGGCATGCATCCAGGGCAGTTTCAAGGGCGTGCCAGCTACGCTCTTACTAAGGAAGAGAAGGAAATCTTCTTTGAAGTCCTTTTCAGTATCAAGGTCCCGACTGGCTTCTCGTCGAATATAAAGGGAATCGTAAATATGAAAGACAAAAAATTCCAAAACCTAAAGTCTCATGACTGTCACGTGCTTATGACGCAATTGCTTCCGGTTGCATTGAGGGGAATTCTACCGGAAAATGTTCGCCTGGCAATTGTGAAGGTATGTGCATTCCTCAATGCAATTTCTCAGAAGGTAATCGATCGAGAAAGTCTATCAGGGTTACAGATTGATGTGGTCCAATGTCTGGTCAGCTTTGAGTTGTTGTTCCCGCCATCCTTCTTCAATATAATGACACACCTCCTAGTTTACCTAGTCGAAGAGATTAGAATTCTCGGTCCTGTATTTCTACACAATATGTTCCCCTTCGAGAGGTTCATGGGAGTCTTAAAGAAATATGTTCGTAACCGTGCTAGGCCAGAAGGAAGCATCTCCAAGGGCTATGGAACAGAGGAGGTCATTGAGTTTTGTGTGGACTTTCTTCCTGACCTTAAGCCGATTGGTGTTCCTGAATCTCGGTATGAGGGTAGGCTGACAGGAAAAGGCACACTAGGAAGGAAAGCAGAAGTATGTATGGACGGGCATTCTTTCTCTCAAGCACACTACACAGTTCTACACAATTCCACCGTGGTGGCTCCGTATATCGTGAGACACAAGAATATTCTACGCTCCGAAAACCCGGGGAAGACTGACTCTTGGATTAAAGGGGAACACGAGAAGACTTTCGGCAGTTGGTTGCAGACACATCTCATGAATGATGACACCGTTGGAGATCAGCTGTACTGTTTGGCCAGGCCACCATCTTCTACTATATGTACTTTCCAAGGGTACGAGATAAATGGGAATACATTTTACACGGTTGCCCAAGATAAAAAGAGCACCAACCAAAACAGTGGTGTCCGCTTTGATGCAACAGACGAGAATGGGCACTGTTTGGAAACATATTACGGGTACATAGAGGAGATATGGGAACTTGACTATGGACCTACTTTTAAGATCCCTTTGTTTCGGTGCAAATGGGTGAAGCTGACAGGAGGCGAGGTAGTTGTAGACCAAAAGTACGGCATGACAACAGTGGATCTCAACAATCTTGCGTACATGGATGAACCATTCGTCCTAGCCAACGATGTCGCTCAGGTTTTCTATGTGAAGGACATGTCTACAAAAACGAGAAAAAGAAATCAGCAAAAGAAGACATCGTCCGATGAGCCAAAGCGCCACATAGTTCTTTCAGGGAAAAGAAACATCGTGGGAGTAGATGACAAGACAGACATGTCAGTAGATTATAATAAGTTTCATGAAATTCCGCCCTTCAAAGTGAAAACTGACCCAAGCATCCTACTGAATGATGAAGATTCTCCATGGCTACGACCCAGAAGAAAATAGAAATAATAGATAGGAATGTTGGTGCAATAATGTAATAATGTATTAAACCTTTTATGTAATGCATGATGAAGATTCTCCATGGCTACGACAGACACGGTTACACCGCTCTTTAGGAAAAAAGCCTTCGTAAACAAATTTTGTAGAAGAAAAAAACCTCCTAGCACAAAGCTTGAATTTTGGTGCAACTATGCCATCCACCAAAATTAGAAATGTTCATGTAGTTCAAGTAAAAATGGCAAAATAGTTAATAGTTAGGATAGTTAAAGTAATTAATTTTTAAAATAGAAAATAGTTTTGAATTATGTATTCAATTTCAAACACTTTTCATTTTTATAGTTTTGTCAAATACTCAAATATGCAAAAAGAATATTAATAAACATAGTTTTTAATTAAAAATGGCAAAATAGTTAATAGTTAGGATAGTTAAAGTAATTAATTTTTAAAATAGAAAATAGTTTTGAATTATTTATTCAATTTCAAACACTTTTCATTTTTATAGTTTTGTCAAATACTCAAATATGCAAAAAGAATATTAATAAACATAGTTTTTAATTAAAAATGGCAAAATAGTTAATAGTTAGGATAGTTAAAGTAATTAATTTTTAAAATAGAAAATAGTTTTGAATTATGTATTCAATTTCAAACACTTTTCATTTTTATAGTTTTGTCAAATACTCAAATATGCAAAAAGAATATTAATAAACATAGTTTTTAATTAAAAATGGCAAAATAGTTAATAGTTAGGATAGTTAAAGTAATTAATTTTTAAAATAGAAAATAGTTTTGAATTACTTATTCAATTTCAAACACTTTTCATTTTTATAGTTTTGTCAAATACTCAAATATGCAAAAAGAATATTAATAAACATAGTTTTTAATTAAAAATGGCAAAATAGTTAATAGTTAGGATAGTTAAAGTAATTAATTTTTAAAATAGAAAATAGTTTTGAATTATGTATTCAATTTCAAACACTTTTCATTTTTATAGTTTTGTTAAATTCTTAAATATGCAAACAGAATACTAAACAAATAAAAAAATAGAAAATAGGCCTTTAGTCCCGGTCCGTGCCACAGACCGGGACTAAAGGCCCTGGCCGCTGAAATCCCCGCCCGAGGCCTTTAGTCCCGGGCGGTGGCTCAAACCGGGACTAAAGGCCCCCCTTTAGTCCCGGCCTGAGCCACCGCCCGGGACAAAAGGTCCCGGGGTATAAAAGCTTCCCCTTCTTCCCCGACCGCCCAACACTTTGCAGTTTCGGTTTCGCGCGCAAGGAGAACGCATACAGACGCCGCTAGGCTGCCGCGCCGCCATTCGGCCGACCCCGCGCCAGCCGCCGCTGCGCCGCCAGCTCGCCGCGCCGCCGCCAGCCCGCCGCGCCGCCGCATTGCGCGCCAGCCCGCTGCGCCGCCGCGCCGCCTGCAGCTCCAGCCGCCTCCAAGCGCCGCCGCGCCGCCTGCAGCTCCCGCCCGCCGGAGCACCCGCCGCCGCGCCGCCAATCGCCGCCGCGCCGCCATATCTCTGCAAGTCTGCAAGGTTTCTTTGCAAAAAAATTTAATTTGTTAATTAGTTAGCTATTGTTAGGGTTAGGGTTAATTAGTTAGATAGATATAGTTAGAATAGAATTTTTCAGATAGATATAGTTAGAATAGAATTATAGTTAGAATAGATATAGTTAGAATAGAATAGAATTATTTAGATAGAGTTTTGAATTATTTAGATACATATAGTTAGAATAGAATTATTTAGATAGATATAGTTAGAATAGAAATTATTTAGATACATATAGTTAGAATAGAATTATTTAGATACATTTAGTTAGAATAGAATTATTTAGATAGATATAGTTAGAATAGAATTATTTAGATAGATATAGTTAGAATAGAATTATTTAGATATACATATAGTTAGAATAGAATTATTTAGATAGATATAGTTAGAATAGAATTATTTAGATACATATAGTTAGAATAGAATTATTTAGATACATATAGTTAGAATAGAATTATTTAAATAGATATAGTTAGAATAGAATTATAGTTAGAATAGATATAGTTAGAATAGAATAGAATTATTTAGATAGAGTTTTGAATTATTTAGATACATATAGTTAGAATAGAATTATTTAGATAGATATAGTTAGAATAGAAATTATTTATATACATATAGTTAGAATAGAATTATTTAGATACATTTAGTTAGAATAGAATTATTTAGATAGATATAGTTAGAATAGAATTATTTAGATAGATATGGTTAGAATAGAATTATTTAGATACATATAGTTAGAATAGAATTATTTAGATACATATAGTTAGAATAGAATTATTTAGATAGATATAGTTAGAATAGAATTATTTAGATATACATATAGTTAGAATAGAATTATTTAGATAGATATAGTTAGAATAGAAATTATTTAGATACATATAGTTAGAATAGAATTATTTAGATATATTTAGTTAGAATAGAATTATTTAGATAGATATAGTTAGAATAGAATTATTTTGCATCATATATAGTTTGTTAGTTTATTAGTTAATCAAATGTTCGTTTTTTGCAGAACTATGGATCCACATAGCAGGAACCTCGAAGAGGAAGAACTTATCGAAGATATAATCTTAGACGCCCCCGACGTTGAACCTGCAGAATCTCCGTCGTCATATCTAAACCCCTCCGGAGATGGAATGGAGGTTGATCGACACGAAGATGAAGCCGATGGGGCCGGAGATAGCTCCAATGATGGAGAAGGTGATAGCTCCACTGATGGAGAAGCCGGTGGAGAAGCCAGTGGAGAAATAATAAAGTCCGGCGAGATATACATATGAAGTTCGACAATCACTTGTAATATGTGAATAATATTGGAGATAGCTCTATATTGTGTACATATACATTCATTTGACGAATGTTTCTCCCTCTTAGGCCTCCACATCGAGCAAAGCTACGAAACGAGGCCCGACTAAAAAGTTGGACGCACGGACGCATTACACCTTTGAGGTGATATTGCCTACGGGCGAACCAAAGCTTCCTAAGAATGCTGCTGACACATTCAAGAAGCAATGCGGAGTTCTCGTTAGGGATCACGTCCCGATCAGCATTCGGGAGTGGAACAAGCGCAAAGGGGCAGCCGATAGTGACTATGTCGCCGAAAGGTACAAAGATAATCTTTGGAATGATATCATGTCACATTTCAACCTGCCAGAATGTGAGAATGAAGACGCCGCAAAAAAACTGAAGGCCAAAGTCAAGCAGTGGACTCTAAAGAAGATGGCCGAACTGTTCCGTAGCTGGAAGAAGAAGCTATGGAAAGACTATCTGAAGACAAAGAAAGTGCCAGTATTCGAGGGGTATCTAGCCAAGCAGGCGAATCACTGGAAGGCATTTCAGGAGTACAAGCAGTCAGAAGATGCCAAGGCATTATCAGAAAAGAACAAGAAAAATGCCGACAAGAAGAAATATCACCACATGCTGGGGCCAGGGGGCTATGAGACTGCCATCCCAAAGTGGGATAAGAAAGAGCAAGATCTGCTAGCTAAAGGCATCGTACCTGAACCCATCCATGATGAGTGGGAAATGAGAGCAAGGAATTGGTTCCTTGCGCATGGTGGTTCGTACGACGAAGAAACAGGAGACCTCATCTGCAGTGGCGGTCTTAGGATACCCAGGGAGAATTGGAAAAAGATAGTGAAAGAAATTAAAGAGGGAAAAAGACAGTTCACTGCAGATAGAGAGAAAGATTTGCTCACACTGGTCCTCGGCAATGACGAACATGGAGGACGAACGCGAGGCTTCGGTCCTTCTTACCCGTGGTGGCTTGGGTTTGCCAGAGACCAAGACACTTACAGAAGCCGGGCGAGAGCAAAGAAGCGACAGCAGGATGAGGAGAATGACAAGTTCAACCAGTTGCTTGCCAGGCTAAACGAGCAACAGAAGCAGATCGACGAGCTTAGAGGAGTAGCGCGCCAGGAAGATCCTGGACTCGATATTATCGGCGCCCCATCTAAGCGGAAAAGCAGCATGGCTGAATCTGAGGCCCCGCCCGACGATGCACAAAGAATGATAGAGGGCAGTCCCGGCTACCCCGTGGATGGAATCAAGGAGTCAACATCATGTGAACTCCATCAGAAATTCAAGAACATATCCATGAAGGTGGCCGTCGGACAAGCTTTACCTTCTGGCCCTGATGCACGCTGGCATGGCCGTGAGATTCCAGCTGGCTTTGCTAAAGTCGGGGTGGATGAAATCATGGCGGGGTTTCATGATATGGAGCTCGACATGGCTGGACCCGAAGATGAGAGGACACTCAGAGAAGTACTGGGTGGAGTCATCCTATGGGACAAGAACTACATCAAGCTTCCAGGCTCGGCCCCAAGGACAACACCGCCTCCGAGTCGTCGCAGGTCACCTACACCTCCATCACCTCCAAGCCCTCCACATGACAACGGCCACCACAACACGAGTCCATCTCGATCACCGCTGCCGGACTTGGGTCGGCCGTCTCCGCCGCCGCCCGCTAAGGATACTAAGCGGAAGCGTGCCAGCAAGAACGCTCCGTCCATGAGTTCTAAGCGACGGAGCTCCCCAAAGCGCAAACTGTCGCCCCTCCCAAAGGTACCTCATGCTAATCTTCCTATCAGACCTTATGATCATACCGACGAGGAAAACGCCAGGATAGCAAAGGAACATTATGATGCGCAGATGAAAAAGAAGGAACCCGAGCCCCGCCCGGAATACACCGAGAAGCAAATAGCATATGCAAAATACTTCACGACCCTTCCATCACAGTATGACTTACACCATAAGCCTGATGACTATACACGCACATTGCAGAAGGAAGGGAAAAAGAGCAGGTCAGGTGCAAGTGCAAGTGGGAGCAAATCAAGTTCAACTACAAGCAAAATAAGATCAGACGTTCCTCAGCTTGGACAACAGGCCAAACAGTCGATCCCACCCCTCAGGGTGTTACCCGAGAATGTTCCCTCTCTGGTGCAGGGGCAAGATTTGGGATTAGCATAGAAGTGGGCGGATGAATGGGGTATCCCGGTTGAAGTCATTCTAGCTTCCCAAGACGACATGGTACCCAAGGCCGTGGTAGCCCCTAAGCCACAGTTTGTCATGGGAGCGCCTTTGGTCAGCAAAGATAAGTTGGATGATCTCCCAACAAATATGCGTTACTTGCATACATGGTACTTAAGTGAATCAAATAATGGGAGAACGATGATCGTGGCGCGTGTCCCACGGGAGTACTACGGCCGTCCCGAAGACATCCATATCGACTTTGATGAACTCTTCCAGATGTACAATGCCGACGCCCTCGACAAATCTCTTATGAGTTGCTATTGTCTGTAAGTTTTTCAATTCGTTGTCTACATATAACTTGTTCAGTTATTTCAATTCATTGTCTACATATAACTTGTTCAGTTATTTCAATTCATTTTCTACATATAACTTGTTCCGTTCTGACTTGTACTCTATTATGCAGAATGAAGATTCTGGAATGTAAAAGTAGGAACATCCTAAATATTGGGTTTATTGACCCAGATAAAATACATATAGCGACGCTAACTGATAAACCCAAGGAGACGGAGGAAAACTTTCTAAGGTTTCTAACAGATCAAAAATTTTGTGACCACATACTGTTTCCATACAACTTCAAGTGAGGGTCTTACTCTGTTGTGTCCATTCACTTATGAGTGTTATTGATAAGTTACTGACACATATATATATATATATGTGCAGCTTCCACTGGATACTGTTGGACATTCAAATTGATAAGGGAAGAGTTGATGCCTTCGACCCATTATCGAGACCCTTGGAACAGTTCCAAAGCCTGCAGGACATGCTCCAAGGGTAATTTCAATCATTCTTGCGCTCTATCGGTCTCTTTCGATGATTTTCTGATATATCAATTAATGAAAAATTTAGCAAATCATTTTCCTTGCCGGGCAGGGTTTGGAAGCGGTTCAAGTGCGTGACTCCCGGTATCCGGGATGAGAAGCTGACCTTTAGAGCGGCTCAGGTAAGTAGTAGTATGATATACTTCTATTTTCAATACATTTGTAATGCTAGATTATTATTTTGATTATATATATTCTATTCCCGTAAAGTGCGACCAGCAGCCACGGGGGACGCATCTATGTGGATACTATGTTTGCGAGACCATTCGCACGTTTACCTCTGAGCACAAGGATTACAAATACGATGTAAGCAATAAACATTCACACCTCTATTTTTACTCGTCATTCTTTGTTATCATGATTGATATTCATATTCATCTCCTCTTCTTATATAGTACACGGCCATGCGGGAGAAGTACCTACCAGAGCAACGAGCGATTGCTGTTGCAGAGGAGCTAGCGGCCTTTCTGAGGATAGAAGCTATAGACGACAAAGGACGATTTAGTGTAGCTAGGGGCCATTACTGATGTTGGTCCATGTAATCGAATAGACGGGCTCTTGTCCCGATAATTCTGATCTCCATATAATTGTATATATATGCTCGCTTGTAAGATAAGTTAATCTTATATATATGCATAAACTAATTCCCGAACACCAAGGCACCAAACGAGGCATCACGTTAATCCCCAGAACACCTAAAACCCCTAAACCCTAAAACCCTAAAGCAAAAAACAAAAAACTGCAGATGCCCTTTAGTCCCGGTCTGTGTTACAAACCGGGACTAAAGGTCCTGGCCCTGATTCACTCCGAGGTGCCCACGTGGACACCCTCCAGTCCCGGCTGGTAAGCGGGCCGGGACTAAAGGTTCAGCCTTTAGTCCCGCGGCTGGGGTCCCGATTTGCAAACCGGGACTAAAGCCCCTTACGGGCCGGGACTGGAGGCCCCGTCCCCACTAGTGGGTCTACACTGGTCTTATAGGATTATTTAATTTTCTCAGTGCCAGGCATCTGAATAGCTCTCTAAATAGTACTGCATTTTTGCTTTATATTTTTGGTTTGCATCTCAAGTTTAATTATATCCGAGGTGTGTTTAGTTGTGACTTTCCAGCCCGGAGAGCAGATATTTGCATGTAGGCTAAATGATCTAACACACATATTTGTAATCCGAAGCATGGAATAAAAATCTGATATGTGTCTTAGTTTTGGGGTTAAATAGTACTTATATATCCTCTCTTCTTTCCATGTTAACATGTGCAATGAATATTTGCTATGCTAGGCTATAGGTCTGTCTAATCTCATATATAGTTTGAGAGCACGACATTAGAAATTTCACGGTTGTGTTCGTATGGGCGATAGCTTTTACATTGTGATGCACCAAGTAATTTGTGTTCAATTATATGGCACCCCACTGATGAGAGCTGAAGAAGCAGGTTGATTTGCTGGATCAGAGATCTGTCACCAAACAAAAATTGAAGGTCAAAGCTAGAGCCCAGGTATTATTTGCCAACGGTCGACTTCCGGATTACTTATAGGACTAAATGGTATTAAAGAATTACCTTGAAATTTATTTAGTTGTTTTACTCTCGACTTAAGATATATCAGCTCTTTTGATTTGCTTTTCGGATATTTTCTAACGATTGAATAAATTATGGCACATGATAATGACTTAGGTTTTCAAACCAGGACCGAGACGACTGTTCAACAACTTGGCCAGAAAATTTTAAGAGACATTGTTTAGAGGTAACTCTCAGTTAGTAAACTGTTTCTCAGCTTAAGTACTCATTTTAACCTTGCAACGCTTTGAACTATAGTTGATCTTCAATGTGCCTATTGGCACAATATACTAGGTAAATGAGATATTATTAAGCATATAAAATTAAAGCAGAATATTGAGGACTATCATGTACGGTTGTGGAACATTCCATATAACTTTTGTTAGCACAAAGTTTGTCATGAATCAAGCGACAAAATAATATTAGTGAAGTAAGCAACAATGAACTTCTGCTAGCCCGTGTAGGTGCACGGGTTGATGACTACTGAATTATAATTTGAGTTGGATGTCTATATGAAATTGTGGTGTTTGGTGACCTGTCTTGGGATATTCACAGTGACAGCGTGGGGTGTCCCTCGATTAGGAATGTGAACTTTAAGGTGTGCTTCTGTAGCCACTACACATGGATTGGTGTTTGTTATCCAACCGAAGAGTAATTCAGAGTAGCATAGTGAAGAGGATATATTTATTTGTTCAATCATGATATCATTGTTGAGAGTGTCCACTAGTGAAAGTATGATCCCTAGGCCTTGTTTCTAAGCATTATCAGCGTCAAGCTCTAATCTGACGCCATTTACTATCAGTTCTGCTACTTGTTTACTTGCTGTCATATTTATTTTAGATTGCATTTACCAATTATAATCGTCCATATTACTTGTATTTCACTATCTCTTCGCCGAACTAGTGCGCCTATACATCTGACAAGTGTATTGGGTGTGTTGGGGACACAAGAGACTTCTTGTATCGTAATTACAGGGTTGCTAGAGAGGGGATACCTTTGACCTCCAACTTCCCTGAGTTCGATAAACCTTGGGTGATCCACTTAAGGGAAACTTGCTGCTATCTACAAACCTCTGTATTTGGAGGCCCAACAAGTGTCTACAAGAATAGAAGTGCGTAGACATCAGTGGGAAATGGCGGAAGGCAGCCACGATGAAAGGCTGACCCTTGGGTGGCATACCCCCGCCCCTCAGGGCATAGCCAACCTTGGGGAAGCTCTCACCACCATCTGCACTCTCGCCACTTTCCCACCAGCACCCAAAGCGCACGTGTACGCTTCATGGGAAGCACGACTCAGGGAACTGACCACCCATGTGGCGCAGCACGCGGGCCAAAGTCGGCACCAACCCAGGCGGGGCCCTACGCGCCGACACCACCCCGGCGCCCCTCGGCAACAATCATGCCCCAGCACGAGGCAAAGTTGCCCACGGCGGTACCAATCCTGCCGCAAGGCAGGGCGCCCCCGCCAGCACTGGCAACCCTTGTGCCCACTGTGGGCAGGGCCGTGAGCCCTATCCTCGTTAGTACTCCTATCCGAGCGTTCCTTCCAAACGGGAACGCAGGTATGGGTGTGTTACTGCGAGGAGTGCGGATGGCCGAGACGAGGGCGACTTAAGTCATCGGCGTTCCGGCACCCCCAACCACCAGCAAGAAGAGCGCCGAGCCCGACATCAAGCATATCCTGGCGGCAGAGCCTGGCCCAAGATCAACCGCGGGGCGCAAGCCACGGGAAAGAGCCCAAGCTGTCACTCCGGGCATCCCAGCGCTGACCGTCTCGTGCCCCATTCATGAATCCAGCACCCACGACCTTGCCGACTGCCGCTACCTCTTCAGCATGGTGGAGCTTCGCAGACAGCGCAAGGAGGAGCGGGTGGCGGAGCAACTCTACTTCAGCTGTGGCCAGCCCGGCCACGTGTCGCGTGACTGCCCCGCCAAAGTTATTCTAGACAACCAGGCCAGCAACCTGGGAAGAGCTTCCCGGGCGCAAGCCCATCCTCCCCCGGCGCCCAGTGTTAGCACTGGCGCCACCGGGAAGGCCTGCTGTGGCGCTTCGGCCAGGCCCTACGCAGTGCAGGCACCACATGACCGGTTCCCCGACATCCGAACCTGAAAGGGGACCTATGCCCCAAAACATCCAAGAAGCGACAATCCCTAGAGCCGCCTACCGTGGACTCATGGGACTTCGCAGCGGCGGAAGCTAAGATCCGCCAAGACTTTGAGGCCATCCGCCAAAGTCTTCGCGCCATATGGGTGACATCGGTGGCCGGTGATGTCTACGCACTTCTATTCTTGTAGACACTTGTTGGGCCTCCAAGTGCAGAGGTTTGTAGAACAGCAGCAAGTTTCCCTCAAGTGGATCACCCAAGGTTTATCGAACTCAGGGAGGTTAGAAGTCAAAGCTATCCCTCTCAAGCAACCCTGCAATTACGATACAGAAAGTCTCTTGTGTCCCCAACACACCCAATACACTTGTCAAATGTATAGGTGCACTAGTTCGGCGAAGAGATAGTAAAATACAAGTAGTAGTGATGATTATAAGTAGCAAACGTGATGTAAAGTAAATATCGCTGCAAGCAAACAAGTAATAAAATAGCAAGTAAACGGTATGCAAAGCTTGGAAACAAGGCCTAGGGATCATACTTTCACTAGTGGACACACTCCCAACAATGTAACATGAATGAACAAGTAACTTCTCTTGCTAAGGTACTCTGAATTACTCTCCTATTGAATAACACTAATCATCGCGTAGTGGCTACAGAAGCACCCCTTAAAGTTCATCAAGTACTTGACAAACACCACTCATAGCGATAAACAAATCAGATCACAATTCAAGATAGAAATCATTGCAACTTAAACCAAGTACTAACACGGTGCACACACTGTCAACTTTACACCATGAAAGGAGGAATAGATCACTCAATACTATCATAGCAATAATTATTCTCATAATCCACAAGAGATCACAATCATAGCCTAAACCAAGTACCACCATGGTGCACGCACTGTCACCGTTACACCAAGGCAGGAGGAATAGATTACTTTAATAACATCACTAGAGTACACAAAATATCTGAATAATAACATGTACTTGTTCAACATGATACAAAGCTCACGATCACATAAAGATCACATCATGGGAGAGAGAGGTGAACCAGATAGCTACCGGTAGAGCCCTTAGCCCCGGGGATGAACTACTCCCTCCTCATCATAGGAGACAGCAAGGTTGATGGAGATGGCGGTGTGGTTGATGGAGACGGCGGAGACGGCGATGGAGATCGATGGAGATGGCTCCGGGGGCACTTCCCCGTCCCGGCAGGGTGCCAGAACAGAGACTTCTGTCCCCCGAAATTCGTCGGCGATGGCGGCGGAGCTGCGGAACTCTTTCTGGAAATCTGCCGAATCCCCCTAGGGTTTTCCGTCCCGAGGCTTCTTATAGGCGAAGGGGCGTCGCGAGAGGGCAGCCAGGGCCTCCTCACACATAGGTGGCGCGGCCAGGGCCTGGGCCGCGCCACCCCTGTGTGAGGGCAGGTCCTGGCTCCTCTCTGGCTCTCTTTCAGATGTCTGGATGCTCCCCGGAAAAATAAGACTTCTGGCTTTTGTTTCGTCCAATTCCGAGAATATTTCCTGTGTATCACTTCTGAAACCAAAAACAGCAGAAAACAGGGAACTGGCACTGTGGCACTTCGTTAATAGGTTAGTTCCGGAAAGCGTATAAAAATGCCACTAAGTGTAACGAAACAATAGGCAAATGGTGTAAAAAACAAGCATGGAGCATCAAAAATTATAGATACGTTGGAGACGTATCAGCATCCCCAAGCTTAACTCCTGCTCGTCCTCGAGTAGGTAAGTGATAACAAAAGAATAATTTTTGAGGTGACATGCACCTACACAATCTTGATCATAAATGCAAGCGTTGTGAGCTGGGATCAATAGAACTTAAAACATGGGCATGAAAGATATAATCATGACAATAAGAACTTAGCAACCATGTTGTAAACATGCAAATGAACACAAACAAAAGATCATGATAATGAAACAATGAAAGTCAAACATGTGTTCAAATCATAAGGAAAAACATACAAATGGTTTTCAGCTTGTCCTTCAAAGAGAGCAAAACATAAATGCATAGGACACCTCAAAGTTTAAGATGGCGACTAGATACAAATAATTTAAGAACAAGTGAAACCAACAATATGAGTCAATCAATGAACCTTGGGACAATGCATATCACACTAAGAATGACAACTATGCTCTCTTAATGGTGCATAAAGAAAGAAGGTGGTGACTCAACATAAAAGTAAAAGAAAGGCCCTTCGCAGAGGGAAGCAGTGATTTAGCATGTGCTAGAGCTTTTCATTTTGTAAAACAGGGATAAAAATTGGTTTTGAGAGGTGGTTGTCTTTGTCAACGACTAGCAATGGGGTTCTTACTATCTTCCATACAAAAATGAAGCAAGTTTTTGAGAGAGAGATTGGCACTTTGGTGCTCTTTTTATAAAACTTGGCACTCCTCCCCACCTTTTTCCTTTCACATACCATGGAGGAGTGCCTTTTTTCTATTTTTTTTTTCTTTTTCTTTTCTTTTTTGGAATAGGCAATATGGAAGATAGCAAATCCGACCACTACGTCCCCATGAGCTGAAAACAGTGTCACAAAACGAGAAGTATTTTGAAGGTTTTTTGAAAGGTAGCACATGAAAATTTACTTTGGAATGGCTTACAAATACCATGCATAGGAATTTATAGTGGACACAATGGCAAACTTGGCTTTTGGGAGTTGGATGCACGAGTAGAGCTCATACTCAGTACAAGGCGAGGGCTAGCAAAAGACTGGGAGCGACCAACTAAGAGAGCAATAACGGCCATAATCATGCAAAGCGACAAAGCGACATTAAAAGAAGCATACGATGGCATCAAAAGTCAAAAACTAAATGATCATGAAGGCTATTGGCGACTTTGTAAGAGTCTAACATGTGTGAGCATGCGCCAAGTCAACCCAAATAAAGCATCAAGGAGAAAACCAAAATAATGCTTCCATACAATAAAAACAACGCATGATTTTTTCAAAGGCTCATTAAGCAATCTCAGTTATTTGAGACAAGTCATGCTACAGCAAAACCACTAAGCATACTATCAAAAAGACATCAAGCATGACATGAAAAAGCCTAAGCCGCAGTCTACACAAGCTCCTTCTTGTATCACTATTTTGCACAAAGCTTTTTCTCTTTTCCAACACCATTTGAAATTTTTATAAACACCTCTTTTGATGAAAACCGATAAAGATCAGAGGCAAAAATACACCTTGATGAAAAGATATGACAAAATCTGAATGCATATCAAGGCGAAAACGAAAACCAAAAGCAGTAGCGGAAAAAGTAGAGCGCTCGATTTTAAATAAGAGTGAAAACTAGAGCGTTCTTTGCAAATGAAAACCGAGTTCATCTCCTCCAAAAGAAACATGATGTGATCTAACCATTTATTGCAGAAAACTAAACTAAACTAATACTGAAAACAAAAACAACTGACGCTCCAAGAAAAACACATAGTGCATGAAGCAATAAAAATATAGTGTCTTGAAAGGTGACCTGATTTTTGCCGGTGAAGAAGGGGTGCCTCGGGGGCATCCCCAAGCTTTGACGCTTGTACTTCTTGGATATTTCTTGGGGTGCTGGGCATCCCCAAGCTTGAGCTTTTGTCCATTCTTCATCTCATCTCATCATTCTCCAATCCCTACACTTGAAAACTTCCTTCATACAAAACTAAACACAATTCTATTAGCAACATTAGTGTAAGCATAAAATATATTTA
Organism: Dactylis glomerata; assembly: GCA_007115705.1. NCBI lineage: Eukaryota > Viridiplantae > Streptophyta > Magnoliopsida > Poales > Poaceae > Dactylis > Dactylis glomerata. Next base: position 1,123,481 of record QXEO01000055.1, read on the forward strand.
ACCTTTTTAACTTCAGGTTTCAACCCAAAACCACCACATATATAGCATATACTACTGTAGCAACTTCCACAAGAGTTCCATGATCAAAAAGAACTCAAAAGAAAGCGATAAAGTGGCAAACACAAATATTGGCAGAAATCTGTCAAAACTGAACAGCTGAAAAAGGTAGAATTTTTGAGGGGTTTTCTGTTGCTCAAATCAAAAAGTGTTCAACTAATGAAAGTTTGGATATAACCTGGGGCATATGCACAAGAAATCGCAGGTCCAAAAGATATACAGAGAATTTTCACGAATTTTTACGGTGCAGCACCGAAAACTGTTTCAGGACAGCAACATCCCCAAATCTTACCTCACTCAAATTAGAGGCTTCTCTTGGCACAACAACGAAATAAAAAGGATAAGGAGCGGTTATTACAGTAGTAATAACTTCCAAGACTCAAATAAAATAAAAAGTACTGAAAATAAAACAATGGGTTATCTCCCAAGAGTGCTTTTCTTTAACGCCTTTGAGCTAGGCGCAGTAATTTGCAAAGATGCTCATGTGGGCGCCATATAAAAGCTTGAGGCAAAGGCGCCATATAGGAACTTAAAGCAATAGAGAGCATCAAAAAGCAAATGTGAAAGACATTTATATCTGAACCACTTCCTATGCATAGGAATCTTGTAAGAAAATAAATCAACGAGGCACATAGTAGCAAGCATGGATAGATAAAACAAGTGCCACTTCAAGATTTGCAACATAAAGAGAGGAAACTTAATATTGTTGAGATCCATCAAACCATGTTTCCCTCTCTCATAATAACTTTCAGTAGCATCATGAATAGAACTAACAATATAACTATCACATAAAACATCCCTATCATGAGCCACATGCATAAAAGAATTAATACTCACCACAGGAACAATAGTAATAGGAGCAGATTCAACAGAATAATTATTCTCATCACCATAATCATCATAAATAGGAGGCATATTGTAATCATAACTAATTTTATCCTCAATAGTAGGTGAACTGAAAATATTATACTCATCATCATAGGCTGGAGAACTACTATGTCGCAAAGCATACTCATCAAACATATCATCATAACAAACATTCTCCACTAAAGCTGGGGAACTAAAAATATCATGCTTAACAAAACCAGCTTCCCCAAGCTTAGACTTTTCTATAGCATTAGCATTAACAGTATTCAAAGCATTCGTACTAATAACATTGCTATGCGAAATAAGCTCCAAAGGATTTTCAATTTTCTCTTCAAATCTAAAATCAGGAAAAAGACTAAAGAACTCTTTGTTTTCCATTAAGCTTAACTAGTGAAAATAAAAACAAGAAACAAAAAGATGTAATTGCAGAATCTAAAGGAAATAACTCCGAGCACTCACACAGGAGGATGCGAGTACCTTTTACCTTACCTCCCCGGCAACGGCGCCAGAAAAGAGCTTGATGTCTACGCACTTCTATTCTTGTAGACACTTGTTGGGCCTCCAAGTGCAGAGGTTTGTAGAACAGCAGCAAGTTTCCCTCAAGTGGATCACCCAAGGTTTATCGAACTCAGGGAGGTTAGAGGTCAAAGCTATCCCTCTCAAGCAACCCTGCAATTACGATACAGAAAGTCTCTTGTGTCCCCAACACACCCAATACACTTGTCAAATGTATAGGTGCACTAGTTCAGCGAAGAGATAGTAAAATACAAGTAGTAGTGATGATTATAAGTAGCAAACGTGATGTAAAGTAAATATCGCTGCAAGAAAACAAGTAATAAAATAGCAAGTAAACGGTATGCAAAGCTTGGAAACAAGGCCTAGGGATCATACTTTCACTAGTGGACACACTCCCAACAATGTAACATGAATGAACAAGTAACTTCTCTTGCTAAGGTACTCTGAATTACTCTCCTATTGAATAACACTAATCATCGCGTAGTGGCTACAGAAGCACCCCTTAAAGTTCATCAAGTACTTGACAAACACCACTCATAGCGATAAACAAATCAGATCACAATTCAAGATAGAAATCATTGCAACTTAAACCAAGTACTAACACGGTGCACACACTGTCAACTTTACACCATGAAAGGAGGAATAGATCACTCAATACTATCATAGCAATAATTATTCTCATAATCCACAAGAGATCACAATCATAGCCTAAACCAAGTACCACCATGGTGCACGCACTGTCACCGTTACACCAAGGCAGGAGGAATAGATTACTTTAATAACATCACTAGAGTATACAAAATATCTGAATAATAACATGTACTTGTTCAACATGATACAAAGCTCACGATCACATAAAGATCACATCATGGGAGAGAGAGGTGAACCACATAGCTACCGGTAGAGCCCTTAGCCCCGGGGATGAACTACTCCCTCCTCATCATAGGAGACAGCAAGGTTGATGGAGATGGCGGTGTGGTTGATGGAGACGGCGGAGACGGCGATGGAGATCGATGGAGATGGCTCCGGGGGCACTTCCCCGTCCCGGCAGGGTGCCGGAACAGAGACTTCTGTCCCCCAAAATTCGTCGGCGATGGCGGCGGAGCTGCGGAACTCTTTCTGGAAATCTGCCGAATCCCCCTAGGGTTTTCCGTCCCGAGGCTTCTTATAGGCGAAGGGGCGTCGCGAGAGGGCAGCCAGGGCCTCCTCACACATAGGTGGCACGGCCAGGGCCTGGGCCGCGCCACCCCTGTGTGAGGGCAGGTCCTGGCCCCTCTCTGGCTCTCTTTCGGATGTCTGGATGCTCCCCGGAAAAATAAGACTTCTGGCTTTTGTTTCGTCCAATTCCGAGAATATTTCCTGTGTATCATTTCTGAAACCAAAAACAGCAGAAAACAGGGAACTGGCACTGTGGCACTTCGTTAATAGGTTAGTTCCGGAAAGCGTATAAAAATGCCACTAAGTGTAACGAAACAATAGGCAAATGGTGTAAAAAACAAGCATGGAGCATCAAAAATTATAGATACGTTGGAGACGTATCAGCCGGCGGTTCGAGACCACTCACCGCTGCACCCCCGCGTCAAGAACCATGCCAGCCAACCATGCCGGGGGCTGGGGGCTGCAGCTCGCACCCTAGTCCTAGCTTGGTGCCGCCAGAGGAGCGATGGTTCGAGAAGAGGGACCCTAGTCATTGGGTTGCCTACTTCGCCGGAATCCTCCGTTCGGAAGGGCTAGGAGCAGGAGTGCTCTTGGTCTCTCCCACTCACGAATGTTTTCAATACGTTCTCCGGCTCGCTTTCCAGCGAGGGCGGTATGACAACAGCACCGCCGAATGCAAGGGGCTGATTGCCAGCCTCAAGATCGCACTCAGTAAAGGCGTTTCGTGCCTAACCGTGCGAAGCGATTCCCGGCAAGCCCTCAGCCTTGCCGAAAGGGTCAGCGCTAGCCCACTTATGAGGGCATACGCCGACGAGATCAGGAAGCTAGAGATACGTTTCAACAGCCTCAGGTTGGAGGAAATCCCCTTCGAGTAGAACTACATCGCCAAGGAGCTGTCCGAGATGGCAGCAAGGAGGCTGCCGATGCCCCCGGACGTCTTCTTCAGGAGGACGGTGAAGCCATCCGTGGTCTCGGAAAAGGAGTCTGGGAACCCTAGTGCGGCCAAACCAGGGACATCGACGACAGCCCGACGAGGCGGGGCGACAGCAGCGCCACCCGGGAAGGGGCGCCACATCATGTAAGCATGGTCTGCCGCAACGCCATAAGGCAAGACAAGCGACTAAATCGGGCCAGTCGGTTGTGATGACCTAAAAAGCCCCGATAGCAGTTCAAGAGACTGCATTATCCACACAGCTTAATTACAGTTATACTCAGACCCCTGCTATGGTTTTGGCCAAGATAGATCCCTGCATGGGAGCCTGGTGCCTCCAGTTTCCTTGAGTAGACCCGTAGCGGGGCAAATGTGAGGTTCGTCCACCATTTGAAAGGATTCCGCAGCTATATAGAGTGGGCGTGTCCGACCCCGGGAGCTCTAGCAGTAAACCTTGTTTTTTGAAGGGATTGCGAATCCTGGAAACAACATGAGTTGCTCTAGTCGTGGAATGGATGATAATGTGTTGTTGCTATGCTCCCTGCATGGCACTGCCGACAAGAGATGGTGACCTGGAAGTACATCGTTTGAGCACGTGGAATGTCGTAAAGCTCCCACCCTTCCCGTCACCGCGCACATGCATGTATCATCCTAAGACTAAATTATCAGGTCTACGCGTAAAAAACGTAGAGGTCCGAAAGCTAAAGCAATGTCGTGGTGGGGACGCCCGCCGGGTGACCTGTTGTTAAGCCTAGGACACTTGGAGAATATAAAAACTCTGCAAGCAAAGCCGAGTAACCTGCAAGTATAGCAAATGGCTCGCAAAATGAATGGAGGCAAGGCCGGTCTAAGATATTACCTTGCCGTCCAACGGCCAAAGTCGGAAATACTCATATTTCCGCATCCTGCGAGTACCAACGGTGGATGTTCACACCCTTGGGAAAACTAGATATTTCCACAGTTTACTGTGGGGAGCTAAGCGGGGATGGTTCTTCTGCCCTTGCAACATCAACTGAGCCGGAGCCTTTGCGGGCTCATCACTAGGTATAACTTGCATTTCCCTTTTGTGAGCCCTATCTTCCTTTTGCGATCTTGTCCTATTGAGAGTGGCTTTCCGAGTGTTGCGAAGCATCATGCACTTGACCCCACAAAGTGAGAGTGTGTGTGTATAGCATGCTCTAGCAAATCTTGGTGTGGACAAGAGCAAGAGAGGGTGATACTTTTATATAAAAGAGAGTTGATACTTGTACAAAAAAAGGAGAAAGAAAAAGAGTGTGTGTGCCATACAAAGTCCACCAAATACAAAAGGGTTACCAAAGCTTATAATCAAAAAAGAGAGTGAGAAGAGAGGCAAGTGTACGAATCTCGGTGCTTCTCAATTTTGCAACCAAGCCACGGTCTCTTGTGTTAATGCGACATTGAGCATAGTCTTCGTTAGGACCCTTTTGTTCGTGCTCACTTTTGTTGGTCGCGCTAACCCCATTTATCTTCGTGTGTGTGTTCTTTTGTTTTCGTCAATTTTGATCGATACCTTTTGACATTTGGAACTTTTGGATTTTCTCCACAATTGACAATACACATTCCTTTTGATCTTTTCATTGGCATTTCCACCACCACACCTACCACCATAGTTCTTATTTTGCGTGTGTTTTTGTGTGTGTAACAAGGTTGTCCTTGGCTAATGCATCGATTCAATCGTTTCCACGGGAAGTGTCTCAAGTGTAGTTTTCTAACCACCTCATTTTCCACCATATAGCTTTTCTTTGTGACAATGTCTAGGGATGGAGAAGCACATGATCACTCTTGGTCCACAGAGGTGGAGGAAGATGAACAACCTATGACCCGGCATCAACATTGGATAGCTACGCAAGCTATCAAGAGCCGCTTGGACCGCTTCGAGCAAACCTTCGATGCCAAGTTCCAATACTTGACATCAAGCATCGAGCACCACCTTGACAACATCGAGCTTCGACACCGCCACCGCTCAAGGTCCGGCTCATCAAGGTCTTGGTCATCAAGCTCCAACCATCATGGAGACCCACACCGCCATAATGTGGATGACCACGAGCGACATCGCCAACACCAACCACATGAGCAAGGTGAACATCATCAACACCAACAAGATGGCGAGCAACAAGGATGTCAAGTGCCTCCTCAACAAGCACCGCCACAACCCCAAGGCCAACCACAACAATGCGGCCGACCAATGGCGAATCAAGACCAACAACTACTAAATGTGCCCCAACCACATCAACCACAAGATGCAAACTAGCACCAACAACAATATGGTCGCCGACATCCACCTCACACCCAAGATGGTCATCGACACCCACCTCATGATCATCAAGCTCGTCGTCACCAACATGAGCAACCTCATCGACATGACCACCATCGAGCTCGAAGTGAAGCTAGTGTGCACCAACAATAGCCACCAAACAACCACAACAACAATGGCACCCCCTACATCCCGCCAATCAATAGGTGCCATGACCAAGATGACCAAGCTAATGCAAGACAACCTCGCCGCTATAATGAGGAAGATGATAAGTTTGGCGACCTCAAGTTCAACATGCCCAAGTTCAAAGGAGAAGAAGACGTCGAAGCCTACCTATCATGGGCACTCAAGGTTGACAAGATCTTCTGTGTGCACAATTATTCCGAAGAAAAGAAGGTGGCCATGGCTCCCTCGAGTTTGAAGACTATGCCAATGTATGGTGGGAGCAAGTAGTGCAACTCTGTGAAGAGAACCTTCAATGCCCAATAGCAACTTGGGAAGAAATGAAGAAAGAGATGCACAAGTGGTTCATACCCACTCATTACATGAGAGACCTCTTCAATAAACTTCAAAAGTTGACACAAGGCACAAAGTCGGTGGAAGAGTACTACAAGGAAATGGAAGTCACTATGATGAGAGCCCAAGTGGATGAAGATGAAGATCAAACAATTGCGCGTTTCTTCAATGGGTTGAATTACCCAATACGACGCATTGTTGAGTTCCTCCCTTACACCACCGTTGTGTAACTTGTACATCAAGCCACAAGAGCCGAACGCCAAGTGAAGGATGACATCAAGTACGAGTGCACCAAAGCCTACTTTAACTCCCGCACAACACCGGTAACCACTACGCCAGCCGCCAAAGAAACTTATGCAAGCTCTTCCAAGACCGTCTCCAAGCCTATACAAGCTTCTCCTAGAGCGGCCACAAAAACCGCTCAACAAGCACCTTCATCATGTCCTCCAAGGCTTCAACTGGACCAAGCAAAGTCACTTGCTTCAAATGCGGAGTGGAAGAACATAAGTCATTTGAATGCAAGAATATACGAGTCATGATCACTCGAGACAATGGTGATGTGGACTACTATAGTGAAGGAGAATATGAAGCCATGGTGCAAGCGGCCGTGGGCAATGATGACAATGAACTCATCGATGAAGAGGACCTAGTACTATGTGCTCACGACACTAGACCACCGCTAGTTGTCACCAAGGTCTTGACTACCCAAGCACAAGATATGGAAGACCAAAGATGCAATATATTCTAAACTAGAGCCAAAATTAATGGAAAGTCCATCAAATCGATAGTGGATGGAGGAAGTTGCCACAACCTCACAAGCACCGAACTATGTGCCAAGCTCAACCTCCCTCTACGCAAGCATGCGCATCCTTACCATGTCCAATAGCTAAGCGACATCGGGAATGTGAAAATACAACACACCGTCTCCATCAAATTCAAGATTGGACCTTATGAGCACACGGTAGAGTGTGATGTGGTTCCTATGACGGTGTGCCATATGCTACTTGGTCGACCATGGCAATTTGACAAGAAGGCCATCCATGATGGGCATACCAATGTCTACACCTTCAAGGTACATGACAAGGTCTTCATGCTACGCTCGATGACTCCTAGCCAAATCATTGCGGATAACGCAAAGGCTTTAGCAAGGGCACAACAAGCTAAAGGTACAAGTGAGAAGAGTGATGAGCGACCTAGCCAACATAGAGAGTAAGCGCCACAAGCCAAATATGAGTGACAAGAAAAAACATGCCTTGATTGCCACCAAAAGTGAGATGAGAGACTTGCACCAAGACCCATCCGCGTTGCATTTTGTGCTCATTTGCAAGGGCACCGCTAATGAAACTAATGACCATTCCAAGGTCCCCTCTCCTTTATTCTCTCTTTGAAGGAATTTGAAGATGTATTCCCGGATGAGCTCCCACTTGGACTACCTCCTCTACGCGGCATTGAGCACAAGATCGACCTCATCCCGGGCGCACCACTTCCAAACTGTGCCGCCTACCACACCAACCCCGAAGAGACAAAGGAGATCGAGCGCCAAATCCATGATCTCTACAAAATGGTTATGTAAGAGGAAGCCTTACACCTTGTGTGGTACTGGTCATTCTTGTTCCCAAGAGTGATGAAACCCTTCGAATGTGTATGGATTGTCATCCCATCAATTCCATTATCGTTCACTATCGCCATCCTATTCCTCGCCTTGATGATATGCTTGATGAGCTTGTCGGATCCACTATATTTTCTAAAATTGACTTCGTAGTGGATACCACCAAATACGCATGGCAATAGGCGATGAATGGAAGACCGCCTTCAAGGCCAAACTTGGTCTCTATGAATGGTTGGTCATGCCATTTGGTTTGTCCAATGCACCTTCAACTTTGAGATCTTCGATTGGAAAATTTGTTGTGGTTTATTCTAACGACATTCTCATTTATAGCAAGTCTTTTGAGGACCATGTTCCTCATGTTGAGCAAGTTTTGCAAATTCTTCGAAAAGAAAGGCTTTATGCCAACCTTCCAAAATGCAACTTTGCTCGAAACAAGTTGGTTTTTCTTGGATTTGTTGTTTCTTCAAATGGCATTGAAGTGATATTTCCAAAGTTGAGGCAATTTGAAATTGGGCAACCCCAACGACGGTTGGTGAAGTGAGAAGTTTCCATGGCCTCGCCAGTTTTTACCGTCGTTTTGTGAAGGATTTTAGCACCATTGCTTGCCCTTTAAACGAACTTACAAAGTAAAATGTACCTTTCGTTTGGGGCAAGGCTCAACAACATGCTTTTGATGAACTAAAGAAGCGACTTACGGAAGCACCTTTGCTTGCCTTGCCCGATTTTTCCAAAACTTTTGAAATTGAATGTGATGCAAGTTGTTTGGGAATAGGTGGCATACTCATGCAAAATGGACGCCCCATTGCCTACTGATACGTCTCAAACGTATCTATAATTTTTGATGCTCCATGCTTTGTTTTACACCATTTGCCTATTGTTTCGTTACACTTAGTGGCATTTTTATACGCTTTCCGGAACTAACCTATTAACGAAGTGCCACAGTGCCAGTTTCCTGTTTTCTGCTGTTTTTGTGTTTCAGAAGTGATACACAGGAAATATTCTCGGAATTGGACGAAACAAGTTCCAGAAGTCATATTTCATCGGGGAGCTTCCAAACATCCAAAGGAGAGTAGGAGACGGAGGACCAGGGGGCCACACACAGGGGTGGCGCGGCCTACCCCTGGCCCGCGCCACCTATGTGTGAGGCCACCTGGGGCCTCCTCTGACATCGCCCCTTCGCCTATATATACCCCCTGACGAGAAAAACCTAAGGCCCGATCAGTTTTCCAGAATACATCGCGATCCGCCGCCGCCGTCGACCCGAAGATCGGGAGGGTCCAGAAGCTCTTCCCGGCACCCTGCCGGAGAGGGGAATCGCCACCGGAGGTCTCCTTCATCGCCATGATTGCCTCCGGAGCGATGAGTGAGTAGTCTACCTTGGACTATGGGTCCATAGCAGTAGCTAGATGGTTGTCTTCTCCACCATGTGCTTCATGTTTAGATCTCATGAGCTGCCCTACATGATTGAGATCACTGTTATGTAATACTATGATGTTGGTTTGTTGGGATCCGATGAATATTGGTGTTTATGATTAAGTTGTTGTACTGAATTTTATCTTATGTTATCTCTATGATGTTTATGATCTTGCATGCTCTCCGTTGTTAGTAGCTATCTTGGCCGAGTAGTTGCTAGTGACTCCAAGAGGGGGTATTTATGCTCGATAGTGGGTTCATGCCTCTATTTCACCTGGGGGAGTGACAGAAACCTCTAAGGTGGTAGATGTGCTGTTGCTACTAGGGAGAAAACAACATTCATATGCTCGAGGGCATATGCTTTGTTTACATTACACACTTTGCTTAATGCAATTATCTGTTGTTCGCAACTTAATACTTCTAGGGTGTTCGGATGATATCCCCGGGGGTGGATTATTAGTCATAGATGCAGTTGGATGGCGGTCTATGTATTTTGTTGTAATGCCCAGAGTGAATCTCATAGTGATCTTCTTGACATATCACGTTAGCTCTATTCTATCAATTGCCCAACTGTAATTTGTTTACCCAGCATGTTATTTTATCTATGGAGAGACACCACTAGTGAACTGTGGACCCCGGTCCTATTTAAATCATATTGCAATCAACTGTTTACTATTCTCGCACTATTTACTTTACTAGCATATTACTACTGTTTTCCACTCGATACACTCATAACCTTTGTTTCAAGCAAACCGGTGAGATTGACAACCTCATCGCAAGTTGGGAACAAAGTATTTGTTTGTGTGTGTGTAGGTTCCACGTTGCAGCTAGCAAGCAAAGCTTGGACGAGGCGCCACATATAAATTGTCCGCTGCTGTCGCAAGCTAGCAAGCATCACCTTCAGTCGTCACCGTCTCCCTTCTCCTGAACGATAAACCTTGGTTTCATAACTGAGGGAAAACTAGCCGCTACACTCATCATACCTTCCTCTTGGGGTTCCCAATGGGCTGGTCAATCACCACGCACAAGGACATCTGTTCCCACGTCAACTCGGCATCAGCTAATTTTCTGGTGCCATCAACCGTTCACAAGTGTAGGGATCAGCTACTTTTCTGGCGCCGTTGCCGGGGAAGGAAGAGAAGACTTCTGCGAGGGGAGTTCTTCGCACACACATTCTTTGCTTTGTTATTTGTTTTGCTTTACTTTATTTATTTATCTGCATTGCTTTTTATATCAAAAACCCAAAAAAATTAGAATCCTTGGTAGCTGTTTTTACTTGTTTACTTTCTTTTTGCTGAAATGGCCAATCCTGAAAACACCAAGTTGTGTGACTTTGCTAGCACAAACAATAGTGATTTTATCTACACTCCTATTGCACCACCTGTTCCTGCTACCACTTTTTATGAGATTAAGCCTGCTTTATTGAACCTTGTTATGAAAGAGCAATTTTCTGGTGCTAGTACTGAAGATGCTGCAGCTCATCTCAACAATTTTGTTGAGCTATGTGAGATGCAGAAATATAAGGATGTTGATAGTGATATTATTAAGCTCAAGTTGTTTCCTTTTTCTTTGAGAGGAAAGGCTAAAGATTGGTTGCTGTCTTTGACTAAGAATAGTATTGATTCATGGGCTAAGTGTAAGGATGCTTTTATTGGTAGATACTATCCTCCTGCTAAGATTATATCGTTGCGTAGCAATATTATGAAGTTTACTCAGTTTGATAATGAACATGTTGCTCAAGCTTGGGAAAGAATGAAATCTATGATAAAGAATTGCCCCACTCATGGACTGACTACTTGGATGATTATCCAAACTTTTTATGCAGGACTGAATTTTTCTTCAAGGAACCTACTTGATTCAGCTGCTGGAGGCACTTTTATGTCCCTCACATTGGGCGCCGCCTCGAAGCTACTCGACAACATGATGGTAAATTATTCCGAATGGCACACCGAGAGAGCTCCACAAGGTAAGAAGGTAAATTCTGTTGAGGAAACCTCTTCCTTAAGTGATAAGATTGATACCATTATGGCTATGCTTGCTAATGATAGGACTCATGTTGATCCTAATAATGTTCCTTTGGCCTCTCTGGTTGCTCAAGAAGAGCAAGTTGATGTGAATTTCATTAGAAACAACAATCTTAACAACAATGCTTATAGGAACAATTTTGCTAGTAACAATTATAGGCCATATCCTTCTAGTAATGGTTATGGTAACTCTTATGGTAATTCCTACAACAACACTAGGGCCGCGCCCTCCGAGCTTGAGGTAATGCTCAAGGACTTCATCGGTAAACAAACTGCTTTTAATAAGTCTGTTGAGGAAAAGTTAGGCAAAATTGATGCTCTTGCTTCTAAAGTTGATAGCCTTGCTCATGATGTTGAACTTCTAAAATTAAAAGTGTTTCCTAATGATGTGAATGTGAGCAATATTGTTGCTGCCGCTAATGCTAACCAGGTTAGAATTGATGAAAATATTAGATTGTTAGCAGAATTGCATGCCAGGTGGGAAAGAGAAGATGAGATGGCTAGAGAGATGAAGGTATGTACTATTACTACCTCTAATGATGTTGCTCCTACTGATAGCAATCCTCTTACTTTGATTGGGGTAGAGAAAACTCCCACTCCTTGTGCTAAAAAGCCTAAAACTGCCAAAACTTTTTCTCAAAAGAGTGCTGATATTTTTCGGAGTGTAGGAGATGATAGCTCTATTTCTTTTAATGATTTTGATGTTGATGGCTGCAATATATCTGAAGTAATTTTGTTCTTGCAAAAGCTTGCTTTGACTCCCAATGCTAGTTCTTTAAATATTGCTTTTACTAAGCATATTACCAATGCTCTTATAAAGATTAGGGATGAAAAGTTGAGGCAAAAAGCTTCTGTTCCCAAGAAGTTAGAAGATGGTTGGGAACCCATCATTGATATGCATGTTAATGGTTATGATTGCCATGCTTTATGTGATCTAGGTGCTAGTATTTCTATCATGCCTAGAAAGATTTATGACATGCTTGATTTACCACCGCTTGAAAAGTGTTATTTTGATGTTCCTATTGCTGATGTTGCTAAGAAGAAACCTTTGGGAAGGATTAATGATGTTCTTATTGTGGTTAACAATAACCTTGTTCCCGTTGATTTTCTTGTTATGGACGTTGAATTCCATGCTTCATGTCCTATTATTTTGGGAAGACCTTTTCTTCGAACTGTAGGTGCTATTATTGATATGAGGGAAGGCACTATCAAGTATCAATTCCCACTAAAGAAAGGTATGGAACACTTCCCTAGGAAAATAAAGAAATTACTTTTTGACTCTATTCTTAGAGCAAATTATGAGCTTGATGCTTCATCGCTTGATATTACTTGATTCACACTTTTCTGCGCCTAGCTCAAAGGCGTTAAAGAAAAGCACTCTTGGGAGATAACCCAATGTTTTCTTTACAGTAATTTTTCTTTTATTTGAGTCTCAGAAGTCATTACTACTGTAATGACCGCTCTTTATCTTGTTTATTTTGTTTTTGTGCCAAGAGAAGCCTCTAATTTGAGTGAGGTAAAGATTTGGGGTTATTGCTGTCCTGAAACTATTTTCGGTGCTGCACCGTAAAAATTCGTACAAAATCACTGTATATCTTTTGGACCTGAAATTTCTTGTGCTTATGCCCCAGGTTATATCCAAACTTTCGTTAGTTGAACACTTTTTGATTTGAGCAACGGAAAATCCCTCAAAAATTCGTCCTTTGTCAGCTGTCCAGTTTTGACAGATTTCTGCCAATATTCGTTTTTGCCACTTTATCGCTTTCTTTTGAGTTCTTTTTGATCATGGAACTCTTGTGGAAGTTGCTACAGTAGTATATACTTTATATGTGGTGGTTTTGGGTTGAAACCTGAAGCTAAAAGAGGGTTGAATATATTTTATGCTTACACTAATGTTGCTAATAGAATTGTGTTTAGTTTTGTATGAAGGAAGTTTTCAAGTGTAGGGATTGGAGAATGATGAGATGAGTTGAAGAATGGACAAAAGCTCAAGCTTGGGGATGCCCAGCACCCCAAGAAATATCCAAGAAGTACAAGCGTCAAAGCTTGGGGATGCCCCCGAGGCACCCCTTCTTCATCGGCAAAAATCAGGTCACCTTTCAAAACACTATATTTTTATTGCTTCATGCACTATGTGTTTTTCTTGGAGCATCAGTTGTTTTAGTTTTCTTAGTTGGTTTGTTTAGTTTGTTTGCTGCAATAAATGGTTGGACCCCAACAAATTTCCTTTGGAGGAGATGTACTCGTTTTCATTTGCAAAGAACGCTCTAGTTTTCACTCTTATTTAAAATCGAGTGTTCTACTTTTTCTGCTACTGCTTTTGGTTTTCGTTTTCGCCTTGATATGCGTTCAGATCTTGTCATATCTTTTCATCAAGGTGTATTTTTGCCTCTGATCTTTATTGGTTTTCATCAAAAGAGGTGTTTATAAAAATTTCAAATGGTGTTGGAAAAGAGAAAAAGCTTTGTGCAAAATAGTGGTACAAGAAGGAGCTTGTGTAGCCTACGGCTTAGGCTTTTTCATGTCATGCTAGATGTCTTTTTGATAGTATGCTTAGTGGTTTTGCTGTAGCATGACTTGTCTCAAATAACTGAGATTGCTTAATGAGCCTTTGAAAAAAATCATGCGTTGTTTTTATTGTATGGAAGCATTATTTTGGTTTTCTCCTTGATGCTTTATTTGGGTTGACTTGGCGCATGCTCACACATGTTAGACTCTTCCAAAGTTGCCATTAGCCTTCATGATCATTTAGTTTTTGACTTTTGATGCCATCGTATGCTTCTTTTAATGTCGCTTTGTCGCTTTGCATGATTATGGCCATTATTGCTCTCTTAGTTGGTCGCTCCCAGTCTTTTTGCTAGCCCTCACCTTGTACTGAGTATGAGCTCTACTCGTGCATCCAACTCCTAAAAGCCAAGTTTTCTATTGTGTCCACCATACATACCTACTAGCAATTTGCTATTCCAAGTAAATTTGACTTGCTTTTATATTCTCTTCAAATTAAACTCTTACCAGTGTTATGCGAAATTCGGTCAGTAAAGCTCTCACGAACCGGAAGGCACACTTTACTTTTTCCTGTTCTAAAAATTTGACATTGTGGTCTTTTATGCTGAGTTGTTATGCTTGCAAGTTGTAAGTTGGATTCTAGCCCAGCCATGCCGTCATGGGGCAAGCTTTCAACATTGCACTTCCTATTTGAGTTGATATTGTGATCTTTTGTTTATGGATGCCCGCTGTGTGAAATGAATTGGGAATCTTGTGAGGATCATGGAGTTTTTATATGTGTTAGGGAAACGCCGGGCCGCCAATCTAAGCCATGCATAATTCATGGTGGAAATTTGCAGCATACCCATGGTGAACATTCGACGACGCATCTCACAATAAAAAGCTAAACAATATAGCAAATAAAAGTGATGCCGAGGTGTTCATTGTCTGCTTGTCCTGTCATTTTGGTGTGGGCTTGTTCCATGTCATCGGGCACGGAGGTACCCCATTGGCGGTTCTCAATGATATGCATATATTTACAATGACAAGAGCCTTGCTTGGGACTCTAAGTAAACTAGCATAGTTTGGGTACTCGTATTCATGGGACACGAGGTTTTCAACTTATGATTTGTCAAGCATATGCATCATAATTGTTCTCGCATTAACTTTAACCATTCAAGATGCTTATGATGGGGGCAATGAGAGCTCAAAGCCAGTAAGTACCATAATTTTTGAAGGTTATAAAACTTGCATTCACTGCTTCCCTCTGCGAAGGGCCTTTCTTTTACTTTTATGTTGAGTCACCACCTTCTTTCTTTATGCACCATTAAGAGAGCATAGTTGTCATTCTTAGTGTGATATGCATTGTCCCAAGGTTCATTGATTGACTCATATTGTTGGTTTCACTTGTTCTTAAATTATTTGTATCTAGTCGCCCTCTTAAACTTTGAGGTGTCCTATGCATTTATGTTTTGCTCTCTTTGAAGGACAAGCTGAAAACCACTTGTATGTTTTTCCTTATGATTTGAACACACGTTTGACTTTCATTGTTTCATTACCATGATCTTTTGTTTGTGTTCATTTGCATGTTTACAACATGGTTGCTAAGTTCTTATTGTCATGATTATATCTTCATGCCCATGTTTTAAGTTCTATTGATCCCAGCTCATCAATGCTTACATATATGATCAAGATTGTGTAGGTGCATGTCACCTCAAAAATTATTCTTTTGTTATCACTTACCTACTCGAGGACGAGCAGGAGTTAAGCTTGGGGATGCTTGATACGTCTCAAACGTATCTATAATTTTTGATGCTCCATGCTTTGTTTTACACCATTTGCCTATTGTTTCGTTACACTTAGTGGCATTTTTATACGCTTTCCGGAACTAACCTATTAACGAAGTGCCACAGTGCCAGTTTCCTGTTTTCTGCTGTTTTTGTGTTTCAGAAGTGATACACAGGAAATATTCTCGGAATTGGACGAAACAAGTTCCAGAAGTCATATTTCATCGGGGAGCTTCCAAACATCTGAAGGAGAGTAGGAGACGGAGGACCAGGGGGACACACACAGGGGTGTGGCGGCCTACCCCTGGCCCGCGCCACCTATGTGTAAGGCCACCTGGGGCCTCCTCTGACATCGCCCCTTCGCCTATATATACCCCCTGACGAGAAAAACCTAAGGCCCGATCAGTTTTCCAGAATACATCGCGATCCGCCGCCGCCGTTGACCCCAAGATCGGGAGGGTCCAGAAGCTCTTCCCGGCACCCTGCCGGAGAGGGGAATCGCCACCGGAGGTCTCCTTCATCGCCATGATGGCCTCCGGAGCAATGAGTGAGTAGTCTACCTTGGACTATGGGTCCATAGCAGTAGCTAGATGGTTGTCTTCTCCACCATGTGCTTCATGTTTAGATCTCATGAGCTGCCCTACATGATTGAGATCACTGTTATGTAATACTATGATGTTGGTTTGTTGGGATCCGATGAATATTGGTGTTTATGATTAAGTTGCTGTACTGAATTTTATCTTATGTTATCTCTATGATGTTTATGATCTTGCATGCTCTCCGTTGTTAGTAGCTATCTTGGCCGAGTAGTTGCTAGTGACTCCAAGAGGGGGTATTTATGCTCGATAGTGGGTTCATGCCTCTATTTCACCTGGGGGAGTGACAGAAACCTCTAAGGTGGTAGATGTGCTGTTGCTACTAGGGAGAAAACAACATTCATATGCTCGAGGGCATATGCTTTGTTTACATTACACACTTTGCTTAATGCAATTATCTGTTGTTCGCAACTTAATACTTCTAGGGTGTTCGGATGATATCCCCGGGGGTGGATTATTAGTCATAGATGCAGTTGGATGGCGGTCTATGTATTTTGTTGTAATGCCCAGAGTGAATCTCATAGTGATCTTCTTGACATATCACGTTAGCTCTATTCTATCAATTGTCCAACTGTAATTTGTTTACCCAGCATGTTATTTTATCTATGGAGAGACACCACTAGTGAACTGTGGACCCCGGTCCTATTTAAATCATATTGCAATCAACTATTTACTATTCCCGCACTATTTACTTTACTAGCATATTACTACTGTTTTCCACTCGATATACTCATAACCTTTGTTTCAAGCAAACCGGTGAGATTGACAACCTCATCGCAAGTTGGGAACAAAGTATTTGTTTGTGTGTGTGCAGGTTCCACGTTGCAGCTAGCAAGCAAAGCTTGGACAAGGCGCCACATATAAATTGTCCGTTGCTGTCGCAAGCTAGCAAGCATCACCTTCAGTCGTCACCGTCTCCCTTCTCCTGAACGATAAACCTTGGTTTCATAACTGAGGGAAAACTAGCCGCTACACTCATCATACCTTCCTCTTGGGGTTCCCAACGGGCTGGTCAATCACCACGCACAAGGACATCTGTTCCCACGTCAACTCGGCATCAGCTAATTTTCTGGCGCCATCAACCGTTCACAAGTGTAGGGATCACCTACCAACATCTTATCTAGCTTGGTAGCACTGCACATATAGGTCGAAGTCATTTTGCCATGTCTTGGGAAAATGCATACCTATGTGTGCAACATCAATTAGACCTAATGTCATGACCCTATGATCCATCTTCGCGGTGCCATGACATCTGTGCTTTAGGGGAGTAATCCCCCACCCATCTCTTGCATCACATCTTTTATTGCAAATATTTGAGGATTTTAAGTTCTTACCTTCTACTAATCATTTGGATTTCATTTACTTCAAACATGCTCATTGTTGTTATTGCAAGTTTTCTGAGTTTTATTGGTTTTTCTGACCAATGGGCATGCTAGAAAGCTTGTTTCCTTTTCCCCTATGTCTTTGGATCATCAAAATTCTAGCATATACCATTTGAACCAAACACCTTGAGGGGTTTCGAGGAAGTTGTTCTACAAACCGTTCGGACCGGCCTGAGGATCGGCCTGGTCGGTGGGCATCGGCCTGGCGACTGTCATGGTTTGTTCAACAATGCCGCCATCGAGGTATACGTATAGCAGATAGAGAGAGGGGGTGTCTAAGGCGGAACGTTCTGAAGGGATGAACACGAGTTTACCCAGCTTTAGATCTCACGTCGGTGGTGAGATCCTACGTGCTGCTATAATTCACTATAAGGGCAACAAGTGCTCGGTTACAATGAGGGGTTTGCGGTATGCAAAGGTTACGTGCCTCTAGGGCTCCTCCAAGCTGGCTTATAAAGGCGCCTGGCTTGGGCATCACGGTGGTATCCTAGGCGATTACATACAAGGAGTTCTTCTAGGCTACGGAGACTAAGTCGTATACATCAGGGAATCTGCCTTGCACTCGGCCTGTCACCAAACCTCCTTGGACCAGCATCGACGAAATCCGCCATGGGCCTTCCAGCAACTGGGCTGCCCGATCCGCTATTGCTGGACCACCTTCTGTGGGCCACCCGGGCTTGCTGAAATAGACTACGTCGCTGGTATACCCATTTGGTATATCCCCAACAGAAGCCCCCAGAGTTCTTCGAGATCTTCATTCCAATCCACCTTCGCTTCAATGCTTTAGTTCTTCAGGTTGTGGGTTGATGGCGGATCTCAAAGGACTTCAAATAATTCAAATAATCCATCTTCCTGTCATGTTTATTCTAGCAGATATGCAATCACGGTAAAATCGGAACAGTTAAGGCTCATTAGCGACATTTCAAATATCACAAGATTTACGGGATTTGTTTTTAAACTTATCCCTATGAAATCCGCATTGGTACAGTTTTCTATGCCTTCCTTCTCGGTCAAGACACCGCGGTTATTAACCAACAGGTATCTCACCATATCAGGGTTTGGTACATGTGTCGCGGATCCAACGGCCAGCAGGACACGTGGCGGGAGAAAATTGTGGGCACGAATCTCAAGGCGGGAGCCTATAAATAGTCCCAAACCATTCACCCTTGCGGTCACTTTCCCCTCTCTCACCTTTCACCGCGCCCCATTTCCGCCTTCGGTGAAGCCAGAGCTCCTCCGTGCCGCCGTAGAGCTCACCGGACCTTCGCTGGAGCCGCGTTCCTACACAGGGTGCATTCCCGCCTTCCCAAATCCTATTCTTTTCCACCTTCAGCTTTATCCTTTCATCTTCAAGCTGGCTTCCAGCTCTTCCTCCATAGAAGAACTAGAGGTTCATGAGGCCATCCCCTTGGCATCCATGTCTCCTCCAACTCCCCCTTCCTCTCTGTTAGTCGAGGAGGTGAGTGAGGATAGTTCCATGGATCTTTCTCCGAAGCACCACGAATCTGAATCCACCTTCGAGGAATCCGAAGCGGATAACTCTAGCGAGGATGAGTCTTCAGAGGAGGAAGACGAAGAAGAAGTTAGTGCAAACGAGGGTGATGAGGGTTTTGAAGCCGGACCTGGATCTCCACAGCATGATTCCCCAGATCACTCCCACCAAGGGAGATGGATGCGCTCCAGCGTCAAATCTCACGAACTTGAGCAGCTGGAGCACAAACGCCACCTCGCACTGAAGGCAGAATCTAAATGGCGGATCGATGCCTCTGCTAAATACCATAGGCCTCACGATGACGAGGTGTTGATGTTAAAGTCCCATGTGGATCATGGGTTAAGCCTTCCGCCATCCACGTTCTTCTCTAAATTGCTAGAGCACTATGGGCTGCGGATCCATAATATCTCGCCTAACAACTTGACTGCCGTATCCGCCTTTGTAGCTCTGTGCGAGGGGTACCTGGGAATCCGGCCTCACCTTGAGCTGCTCAAGTATTACTTGTCTGTGAAACACAACACAAAGAAAGATAAAAGCACTCGAATCTTTGGCTCAAACTCCTTCAAGTCCCGCTCCGAGAAGTATCCCTACATTGTTCCTCACGATTCCACCAAGGGATGGAGGGGGACATATTTCTATATGGCGGGCTTAGCTACACCAGGAGCGACAGCTGGTCTTGGGCGGTTTCAGAATGAGCCCACTGTAGAGCATCCATCTTGGGACGTGATCAAGAACAGCCGATTCAGCCCGTTCGTGCATAAGGAGGCAAGGCGGATTTCCAAGCTCATGGACCGGGGGTTGACTCCTCTTGACATCGTCCAGTGCTGGATGTCAAGGCGGATTCAGCCTCTCCAATACCGCAAAGAGCTCATGCATAAATACTCTGGACCAAATAATAAGATGCGGACCACATCTGCCATGCTGAACGCTAAACTGTTTTCAGCGTGGATCCGCTCTATCGCGAAGGTTACACGGGCTGTCATGGGAATTTAGAGATAGTAGCCATGGGTAGGCTTATCGGAGGGGCTCGACGGTGGAAACGAGGGGTCCGGCTCGGGATTATGCCTACTGAGACACCACGGTTTACCCAGGTTCAGGGCCCTCCCGGGTGGAGGTAAACCCCTACTTCTTGCCTGCTTCGTATTGATTGGATAGTATCAATTATAGTGCTCCTCGAGCTATTCGGGCTAGAGGAGGAAGAAGAAGATCGGGTCTCCTCTATGCTAAGGGTCCAGGCCCCCTTATATAGGCGGGGGCCTGGTTACAGGTTGGGTAATGATTTGGCCGGCTGCTGGCTCCTTGGCGGCGGCGTCCTTAGCGTGATCCCTTTGGCCTGCTCTGACAGCTTTGCTTTATAAAGTTCCCCTCCCCTGGGACCGGCATCTGGGAGGCATATGCCCTCCCTTTTGCCTTGGATCCTATCGTGGGGAAGGGTTCTTGGTCGCTGATTGGCTGGACTTGGTCGTGGCGCTCGTTACTCCTGTCCTTGGCCTCTGTTGCTCTTGTCGGGACCAGCCCACTTTTGGCGAAATGGCCGTTGGCTGGTTCTTATCTTCGTCGTCCGGCTCTGGCCTTGCACGGTAGAAACGCCAGCCGGCTGTTGGCGCAGCTGGCCCCTCAGGCGAAGCCGGTCCTGTTGTCTTTGAGCCATGGAGACTCTTAGGACGCCAACCGTCAGATAGCTCAGCCCGTGGCATGCCCCATAAGTCATCCCCACGACACTCGCCCCCAAAACAGGCAAAGTCTCATGGGCTAGCATGGGGCTTTCGCGGGTTCCTCTTCTCGCCGAAGTCTTGCTCGTCTTCGTCGAAGTCCCAGGATTCTTTATTCGACTCAAAAGCAACTGGCCTCGAGGCCAAGTCCTGCGGAGTTCTACCAGCCATCTCGGGACAAACCGGTTCCAATACCGATCCGGCTGGCGACCGCCACGCGGCCGTCTGCCGCTGTCCGGCTCCTTGGGACTTGCTCCCTCGGGGGCTGGACCGAAGCACACTTGTCCATGCGCCGTCACGTCATGTCCAATTGGCCCGGACCCACGATCTTTGCGGCAACCGCGGCGGTTGCCCGATCTTTACGCGATCGTGGTCCATGACGAAAGGGGTCAATTGCCAACCCGTCATGGGTGAGATAGGCAACTGACCTGCCCCCTCACTTCCAAACCAAGGACCGTTCCAGAAATAGAGCATCGGTTGCCCGCTTCTCTTCTTCCTTCCGCATTTGCTCCACTTAGAATCCCCTACTCCCGAGCTTCGTCCCCAAGCGATTAGGGTTCTTCGCTTACTCCGCCACCATTCCACTCATCCAGATCCACACCCGGATGGCTCCCAAAGCATCCCGGTCCAAAGGGAAGGGGGCGGCCATGGACAAAGACGCCGCTCCGCCCGCTTTGCCGAAGGGATCCTGGGAAGGCTCGTGGGTGAAGGAGAAACAGATCGAGCTGCTGCGCCGGGGTCGAGTGCTTCCACCCACGGACCTCGTGGGTTGTCGTCCCACTGGCAATGAACGGGTCCCCGCTCCTGGGCCTGGGGAGACGGTGGTCTTCTATGACCATTTCCCCCGGGGCTTCGCGCTACCCGCCAGCAGCTTCATGCACCGGTTCCTGGATCACTTTCGCCTGCAACCACATCACATTGGGGCGAATGCGATGATGATATTGTCCGTGTTCGCAACCCTCTGCGAGGCGTATTTGGGCATCTGGCCCAATGTTGAGTTGTTCCGCCGGCTGATCTACTTTAAGACCCAGACGGCGGAGACCGTTCCGGTGATATGTGGCACCGCCTCCTTCTACGCGCGCAAGACCGCGGACTTCCCCGGCATAAAAGGGAAGGAGTCTTGCAAGAAATGGTAGCGCTCCTTCTTCTACGCGAAGAACCTGAAGGAGGGCGAAGACCATATCAATCTGCCGCCCTTTGAGGCGGACAGGCCCGAGCGGGACAACTGGAGCGCCGCTCTTCCTCGCTCATCGCTAGACATGGAAGAGATTCTTCTGCGGATCACCACCCTGCAAACGGAGGGTGGCCTGGAGCCAGCCGACCGACCTCCTCCTCGCCTTCCTGGTCGCTCGCGTGTCCCCGCTCCAGCGCCACTCGCATAAGATGTGCTTCCTGGGATCCGCCAGGGATCCTACTCGTCATTCCTCCAAGGCGCTATCAGCATTGGAGGTGGCTCGGAAGGCGAACCGCATCGCCGATGTCAAGCTTTAGGCCTCGTGGATGTGGGGACTAGAACCTCACGGCCGGGACAACCCAATTGCTGAGGTGAGCTTATCGGCCCTGGCCCCTGTCCTTCTCCTCCTTCGCGACTCTGATCCACTGTCTTCTGTTTACTTGGTCCGAGCAGAACTTGTTTGCCCTGCAGGCGGCAGAGAACTTGAGTCAGCGTCAAGCTGGCTTCGCCACTGACAGAGCTGAATCGGATGATAAAGTCATTTGGGACGAAGCCGAGGAGGTAGAGGATGCTAGCTCTCATGCCGCCATTGAGAGCTCAAGCGCCATCCACGGCGACGAAGGAAGTGAGGAGCTCGAGGACTTGGGCGAGCCCCTCGATCATTCCAGTAAGTTTCCAGGCCCCTCCCTCTTAGGAGATCAGTTCGAGGATGATGACAGTGAAACAGGACCAGCTACAACCCTCGGGGGCGTCGCCCTTCACATGGCCGCCGCAGCCGCGGCTGGGGCTCAAGCTCCCCCAATCGTGGATTTGCCGAAATCTCCAGAGCCGCACACTGCCACTTCAGAGCCGGCAGGTCGCAAAGAGGCTGGAGACGACCCAGCCGGCACCAAGAGAAGGGCCCAGCCGGCCTCCTCCGAGCCGGCTGAGAAACGCAAGAAACCAGAACAGGCAGCGAAGGACCTGTGCCATCCTAAGACGAAGAAGGTGGCCAAACGGCGGGCTATCACCGTAGCCGGGTGAGCTTCCTTGCTTCTCGTCCTTACTTTGCCGTTGTGGTCCCAATTGACCTGGTCGTGGGATGCCCTCTTTGCAGGTCGCCCCTTTCTATTGATTCGGTTGCCCAATCTGCTCCCGCCGTCGCTCCCGGAGGAACCGTGACCCCGGCCCTCGAGCCCTCCTGCCATAAGAGGGCACGCAGGGAGGAGATTGGCGGCGACTCGGGTCGCATCAAAGACGATCGCTGCTCCCCGCGGTTGAAGCTTGCGGTGGGCGGTATTAGGGTAGAGGATCTTGCGCATCCAGGGGTGCCTGCGGACGCTATTCCCCAACCGGCTGCCGCACCCGAGACCGACTCCACGCCCGCCGAGGAGACTACTTTGGTCGGGGTTGTCATGCCCCCACCTTCTACCACCGAAGACGTCACAGCGGGGAATGACGCTGCTATCCACGCGTCCTCCGACCCGCCCGGTCAAGAAGGCACACGCGAGGCCACAGCGGGAGCCACGGAGGAGGCCCCAGTACGCGCAAGACCGCTGGAGGTCCCAAGGCTGGCTGCCCAGACCCCTTCCAGCCTCGAGCTTCTGCCGAGCATGCAGGATGCAGTGCCTGCGGCTGGGACGAGGGCTGGCGTGACTGCTGGGTCCCTGCTCCTTGGGTTAGTCTCCAGCTCGGGTGAAGCTTTGCAAGGGCTCCTCGCCACTCGAGTGGCGAGGAATGAACGTGGTGAGGACTTGCCGGCTCCTGAGGTAGTGACCAAGGGCGCCTCTAGTGGAAAGGCTCTTGTCACTGTGGCCGAGCCCAGTATTGGGAGCTTGAGCTCTGCCAGCCAACTTCAGCAAGAATGGGTAGACACCGCCTCGAGTGCCGATGCTGGAGAGAAGCTCAAGGTTCAGGGCAGCAAGCCAACTCTAGCAGAGCTAGACAAACAGTTTGCTGTTGTCAAAGGGTCGCTTCAGAATGCCGGTTTTCAACTCCTTGACATGATACAGACGACCAATGTGAGTACTGCGCCTTTAGCCTCTGGTTTCTTCTGCTAGTTGGGAGACATGATCTGCGGCTTCATGGTCCATCTTGCCATACATCCTAGCCCCGAGTTTTGAGGTAGCTGTAGAAAATAGCTGACTGAAAAATGAATTTCACTAAGAATCGTTGCCTTTCTGTCTTTCCCAGGACCTGAACGCACTTCGAGCCAGTGTCTTTCAGAAGTTGCTGGCGAAGTATCGTGCTGGCAAGGCTCAGTATCAGGATCTGAAGAAAGAGCTAGAGAAGCCGTCCGATAAGCCCTGGGCCCTTTGCTTCGACATGCTGTTACTGCCCCTTCGATTCTCACACCTCCATTCTCAGATGTTGCCTCACTCATTGCTTCGCTTGAGTCCCAATTGGCCGACTCGATGTCGGCTGACGCTGTTGAGTTGCTCAAGCGAAAGCACACGGAATAGCTTCAGGGCCTGCAAGCCCAAGCCGCTCGGACTCAGGAGTTGGAGACTGAGCTGGCGAAGGCTTGAGAGGTGGAGTCGTCACTGCGGCTGGAGTTTGATCGCTAGCTGGCCGAAGAGAAAAGAATCCTTTTTGCAAAGTACGATGGCAAGGTGAACGAGCTTCACGCGACCTTGGGGAGCGAAGTCGAGAATTAAGGTGCCCAAATCGATGAGTTGGAGACTCTCCGGAGGCTCGACAGTGAGCGTTATGACAAGGAGGTCGGCATTTGGCGTGCCCGCAACCGCAAGGTTCAATCCGGCCTGCTGGGGCTGGAAGAAGCTCTTCGCGGTATCCTTCCCTTCCTACTTCTCAGCTCTTGCCCTCTCATGCCGCCTTCTCACTCTCTGATTGTCCTCGCAGGAGCTTTCCCTGACTCTGACGAGACTGCCACGGCGGCGCTGAAGGAATACAGGGCAGAACAAAATATCGTCCCCAGTAGTGATCCCAAGGCCGAGCTTTCCTCAGGGGAGTTGGTAGCGTTGGCCAAAGGCCGACTTCATCCGGTTGCCAAGCTGGGCAGGGATCTCCTCGAAGCCATTGTTTCCGTCTTTGAAACCTTGTGGCCAGGGAGAGCGGTGCCTAGCGAGATCCAGGCGCTCCTCCAATGGATCCCTCTCGTGCCCAACCGGCTCGACATCTGGAAGGAGTCCGCAGCTCGAGCTGGTGCTGAACAGGCTTTGGAGTTTGTTCTCTCCTGGTATCCAGGCGTCAACCTGGATCAGCTGGAGAATCTTCATGAAGGCGGATTAGCTGGCCTCGACAAGGCCAAGCTCCGCCAACGCGCCTGTGCCATTGCTGAGTGTGCCGAGACCGATGCGCTTTTTGACGCTGGGGATAGCAACGAGTCTTTGGATGGCGTGGATTTCGAGGAGCCTGGCTCTGCGAAAGAGCCTCAAAAAGCCCCCGAGGATCTCGTTGGTCACTCCATTCCACCATCCCCCAGTGGCGATGACTTTGTCTTGGCATCTCGAACTGGCGACGCTTCTCCGCTGAAGCCGGCTGGCTCGCCAAGCGTCCCCTGACCAAGTCAGGATCTTCTTATTTGTCTTTATGAACGCTGAACTCATGTCGTGCCCAACAACATTTCATTTGTGTGTACTGATGATGTTTTACCCTGAATTCCCTACGTATTGGTTTCTAGTTGTTTATGGACCGGATTTGACCTGACCCCCTTCAGCTTTTTCCTTTATCTCCCCATCCTTCAGCCCTTCTACCCCTAGCCGGCAGCCTGGAGCCGGCTGGTCTCCCTTGGACCGACAGCCGAATGCTGGTCTAGGGCGGGAGCGTGCCGCAGGATGAGGAGTAGTACTTCGGTGTATAAGAGATCTGGCTTGGTCCAGTCCACGCGCAACTATTAACCGATGCGTGGTTTTTGGGTGAGCATTCGTTAACGGCTCCGCTTTCTATCCTCTTAGCGATTTTCCAGTGTGAGAGACCTGCCGGCTCCATCGCCCTCGACTTGGGTTGGAGGTTGGGCTCGGGGTCCGGTTCGCACACGGTACTCGTTCATCTGACAAGGGATTCGATTCATCGAGTCGCGGGCGTTTCCTCTTAGCAACTTTCCTAGCTGGGTGACCTGTCGGCTCCATCCAATGCGACGCAGGGTGGAGGTTGGGCTCGGGGTCCGATCTGCACCCAGTACTTGTTCGACTGACGAGAGGATCGTTTCATCGGGTTGGGGCTGCCGGCTCCCGTTTGGAGCCAGTTTCCAGCCCCCGTGAATAACGCTTAGAAAGGTAAAAGGTACTCCAGAGCACTTTTTCCAGGGATCAGCCGTATGTCGCCCAACTTTCTTTTATTCAACGACACTTGTTCGGGATACAAGGTTTTTTTTGCCTTGGTTTAGCTAAAGGTCTTAAGCGATCTTGGACTTGTCTCGGGCGAAGCTGCAAAGCGCTTCCCCCTACCTCGAGGAGGAGCCAGCCCTCGAGACAAGGGCTTCTGACTCCTTGCCCGCTTCGGGCGGGACTTCCTTGGGGAGGCTTGCCCTCTTGAGGTGTGGAGTCAGCAGTCCTGACACCAGGCAACCCGGCTGGACTGCCGCCACCCTCTGCAGCAGTTGTCGCTTTTCTTTAGCAATGACCAAGGCCTCCGCCAGCTTGGAGCTGGCTCTTGCGCACTCTATTGACTTCTTGTAGCATCCAGTGATAGTGATTACCCCGCGAGGGCCTGGGAGCTTCATCTTCAAGTAGGCGTAGTGCGGGACTGCCATGAACTTGGCCAAGGCTGGTCGACCAAGCAGCGCGTGGTAGGGGCTATTGAGGTCTACCACCTCGAACCAGATCGGCTCACGATGATGATTGTCCTTCTCACCGAACAACACCTCCAACTCAATCCTTCCCATCGGCGTATAGGAGTGCCCAGGCACGATCCCATGGAAGGTGAGCTTGGTTGGCTTCAGTTGGATCTCTGGGATCCCGAGCTTTTCCATCAAAGTGCGGTAGAGAAGGTTGATGCTGCTGCCTCCATCAATGAGAACACGCGAGAATCGGTAGGTATGCGTCTCGGAGAACACGATTGGGTTCAAGACCAGCGTGTAGCCCCCGGGCCTCGGCATGAGTGGCGGGTGGTCTTCGCGTCCCCAAGTAATCGACGCGTCAGACCAATGCATGTACTGAGGTCCAGCTTGTACGATTGCATTCACCTCGACACCGAACCACAGTTCATCCTTTGGCTCCTCCATCTGGGAAGTGAACACATGGTATTGTTCCACATTCGCTTCCTCGGGGTAGTCCCCTACTGCCTTGGCCGGTTGTCGATTCTTGTTTCCCTAAGCTTCAGCCGGCAGGCCCGGTGGTGGTCTAGGCAGTTGGTGGTTTCCTTGCCCTAGATCCCTGGTGAAGCTGCACTGGCGAGTGGTATGCGCTGCCGGCTTGCCCAAAACGCTATGGAACTTGCAGGGTTGGTCTAGCATCACCTTGATGGTGTACTTGTCCTTGCTGAATTTGTCTCCTTTGCACTTCTGGCTTCCACCCTGATACGTCTCAAACGTATCTATAATTTTTGATGCTCCATGCTTCGTTTTACACCATTTGCCTATTGTTTCGTTACACTTAGTGGCATTTTTATACACTTTCCGGAACTAACCTATTAACGAAGTGCCACAGTGCCAGTTTCCTGTTTTCTGCTGTTTTTGTGTTTCAGAAGTGATACACAGGAAATATTCTCGGAATTGGACGAAACAAGTTCCTGAAGTCATATTTTACCCGGAAGCTTCCAGACATCCGAAGAAGTGTCGGAGGGGGGCCACCAGGGCCCCACACAAGGGGGTGGCGCGGCCCAGCCCCTGGCCGCGCCACCCCTGTGTGAGGGCACCTGGTCCCTCCTCTGACATCGCCACTTCGCCTATATTTACCCCCCGACGAGAAAAACCTAAAGCCCGATCAGTTTTCCAGAATACATCGCGATCCGCCGCCGCCGTTGACCCGAAGATCGGGAGGGTCCAGAAGCTCTTCCCGGCACCCTGCCGGAGAGGGGAATCGCCACCGGAAGTCTCCTTCATCGCCATGATTGCCTCCGGAGCGATGAGTGAGTAGTCTACCTTGGACTATGGGTCCATAGCAGTAGCTAGATGGTTGTCTTCTCCACCATGTGCTTCATGTTTAGATCTCATGAGCTGCCATACATGATTGAGATCACCGTTATGTAATTCTATGATGTTGGTTTGTTGGGATCCGATGAATATTGGTGTTTATGATTAAGTTGCTGTACTGAATTATATCTTTTGTTATCTCTATGTTGTTTATGATCTTGCATGCTCTCCGTTGTTAGTAGCTATCTTGGCCGAGTAGTTGCTAGTGACTCCAAGAGGGGGTATTTATGCTCGATAGTGGGTTCATGCCTCTATTTCACCTGGGGGAGTGACAGAAACCTCTAAGGTGGTAGATGTGCTGTTGCTACTAGGGAGAAAACAACATTCATATGCTCAAGGGCATATGCTTTGTTTACATTACACACTTTGCTTAATGCAATTATCTATTGTTCGCAACTTAATACTTCTAGGGAGTTCGGATGATATCCCCGGGGGTGGATTATTAGTCATAGATGCAGTTGGATGGCGGTCTATGTATTTTGTTGTAATGCCCAGAGTAAATCTCATAGTGATCTTCTTGACATATCACGTTAGCTCTATTCTATCAATTGCCCAACTATAATTACTTTACCCAGCATGTTATTTTATCTATGGAGAGACACCACTAGTGAACTGTGGACCCCGGTCCTATTTTAATCATATTGCAATCACCTGTTTACTTTTCCCGCACTGTTTACTTTACTCGCATATACTCTACTGTTTTCCACTCGATACACTCATAACCTTTGTTTCAAGCAAACCGGTGAGATTGACAACCTCATCGCAAGTTGGGAACAAAGTATTTGTTTGTGTGTGTGTAGGTTCCACGTTGCAGCTAGCAAGCAAAGCTTGGATGAGGCGCCACATATAAATTGTCCGCTGCTGTCGCAAGCTAGCAAGCATCACCTTCAGTCGTCATCGTCTCTCTTCTCCTGATCGATATTAAACCTTGGTTTCTTAACTGAGGGAAAATTTGCCGCTACACTCATCATACCTTCCTCTTGGGGTTCCCAACGGGCTGGTCAAACACCACACACAAGGACGTCTGCTTCCACATCAATACCTGCTAGCAGTAATTTTCTGGCGCCGTTGCCGGGGAAGAGAGAAGACTTCTGCGAGGGACTGAATTTTTCTTCAAGGAACCTACTTGATTCAGCCGCTGGAGGCACTTTTATGTCCCTTACCTTGGGCGCCGCGTCAAAGCTACTCGACAATATGATGGTAAATTATTCTGAATGGCACACCGAGAGAGCTCCACAAGGTAAGAAGGTAAATTCTGTTGAGGAAACCTCTTCCTTGAATGATAAGATTGATACCATTATGGCTATGCTTGCTAATGATAGGACTCATGTTGATCCTAATAATGTTCCTTTGGCCTCTCTGGTTGCTCAAGAAGAGCAAGTTGATGTGAATTTCATTAGAAACAATAATTTTAACAACAATGCTTATAGGAACAATTTTGCTAGTAACAATTATAGGCCATATCCTTCTACCAATGGTAATGGTTATGGTAACTCTTATGGTAATTCCTACAACAATACTAGGGCCGCGCCCTCCGAGCTTGAGGTAATGCTCAAGGACTTCATCGGTAAGCAAACTGCTTTCAACAAGTCTGTTGAGGAAAAGTTAGGCAAAATTGATATTCTTGCTTCTAAAGTTGATAGCCTTGCTCATGATGTTGAACTTCTGAAATTAAAAGTGTTTCCTAATGATGTGAATGTGAGCAATGTTGTTGCTACCGCTAATGCTACCCAAGTTGGAATTGATGAAAATATTAGATTGTTAGCGGAATTGCATGCCAGGTGGGAAAGAGAAGATGAGATGGCTAGAGAGATGAAGGTATGTACTATTACTACCTCTAATGATGTTGCTCCTACTGAAAGCAACCCTCTTACTTTGATTGGTGTAGAGAAAACTCCCACTCCTTGTGTTAAAAAGCCTAAAACTGCCAAAACTTTTTCTCAAAAGAGTGCTGAAATTTTTCGGAGTATGGGAGATGATAGCTCTATCTCTTTTAATGATTTTGATATTGATGGCTGTAATATATCTGAAGTAATTTTGTTCTTGCAAAAGCTTGCTTTGACTCCCAATGCTAGTTCTTTAAATATTGCTTTTACTAAGCATATTACCAATGCTCTTATAAAGATTAGGGATGAAAAGTTGAAGCAAAAAGCTTCTGTTCCCAAGAAGTTAGAAGATGGTTGGAAACCCATCATTGATATGCATGTTAATGGTTATGATTGCCATGCTTTATGTGATCTAGGTGCTAGTATTTCTATCATGCCTAGAAAGATTTATGACATGCTTGATTTACCACCGCTTGAAAAGTGTTATTTTGATGTTCCTATTGCTGATGTTGCTAAGAAGAAACCTTTGGGAAGGATTAATGATGTTCTTATTGTGGTTAACAATAACCTTGTTCCCGTTGATTTTTTTGTTATGGACGTTGAATGCCATGCTTCATGTCCTATTATTTTGGGAAGACCTTTTCTTCGAACTGTAGGTGCTATCATTGATATGAGGGAAGGCACTATCAAGTATCAATTCCCACTAAAGAAAGGTATGGAACACTTCCCTAGGAAAAGAAAGAAATTACTTTTTGACTCTATTCTTAGAGCAAATTATGAGCTTGATGCTTCATTACTTGATATTACTTGATTCACACTTTTCTGCGCCTAGCTCAAAGGCGTTAAAGAAAAGCACTCTTGGGAGATAACCCAATGTTTTCTTTACAGTACTTTTTCTTTTATTTGAGTCTTGGAAGTCATTACTACTGTAATGACCGCTCTTTATCTTGTTTATTTCGTTTTTGTGCCAAGAGAAGCCTCTAATTTGAGTGAGGTAAAGATTTGGGGAAACTGCTGTCCTGAAACTGTTTTCGGTGCTGCACCGTAAAAATTCGTGAAAATTCTCTGTTTATCTTTTGGACCTGCGATATCTTATGCATATGCCCCAGGTTATATCCAAACTTTTCTTAGTTGAACACTTTTTGATTTGAGCAACAGAAAATCCCTCAAAAATTCGTCCTTTGTCAGCTGTTCAGTTTTGACAGATTTCTGCCAATATTCGTTTTTGCCACTTTATCGCTTTCTTTTGAGTTCTTTTTGATCATTGGAACTCTTGTGGAAGTTGCTACAGTAGTATATACTCTATATGTGGTGGTTTTGGGTTGAAACCTGAAGCTAAAAGAGGTTGAATATATTTTATGCTTACACTAATGTTGCTAATAGAATTGTGTTTAGTTTTGTATGAAGAAAGTTTTCAAGTGTAGGGATTGGAGAATGATGAGATGAGTTGAAGAATGGATAAAAGCTCAAGCTTGGGGATGCCCAGCACCCCAAGAAATATCCAAGAAGTACAAGCGTCAAAGCTTGGGGATGCCCCCGAGGCACCCCTCCTTCATCGGCAAAAATCAGGTCACCTTTCAAAACACTATATTTTTATTGCTTCATGCACTATGTGTTTTTCTTGGAGCATCAGTTGTTTTAGTTTTCTTAGTTGGTTTGTTTTGTTTGTTTGCTGCAATAAATGGTTGGACCCCAACAAATTTCCTTTGGAGGAGATGTACTCGTTTTCATTTGCAAAGAACGCTCTAGTTTTCACTCTTATTTAAAAATCAAGCGTTCTACTTTTTCTGCTACTGCTTTTGGTTTTCGTTTTCGCCTTGATTTGCATTCAGATCTTTTCATATATTTTCATCAAGGTGTATTTTTGCCTCTGAACTTCATTGGTTTTCATCAAAAGAGGTATCTTTAAAAATTTCAAATGGTGTTGGAAAAGAGAAAAAGCTTTGTGCAAAATAGTGGTACAAGAAGGAGCTTGTGTAGACTGCGGCTTAGTCTTTTTCATGTCATGCTTGATATCTTTTTGATTGTATGCTTAGTGGTTTTGCTGTAGCATGACTTGTCTCAAATAACTGAGATTGCTTAATGAGCCTTTGAAAAAATCATGCGTTGTTTTTATTATATGGAAGCATTATTTTGGTTTTCTCCTTGATGCTTTATTTGGGTTGACTTGGCGCATGCTCACACATGTTAGACTCTTACAAAGTCGCCAATAGCCTTCATGATCATTTAGTTTTTGACTTTTGATGCCATCGTATGCTTCTTTTAGTGTCGCTTTGTCGCTTTGCATGATTATGGCCGTTATTGCTCTCTTAGTTGGTCGCTCCCAGTCTTTTGCTAGCCCTCACCTTGTACTGAGTATGAGCTCTACTCGTGCATCCAACTCCTAAAAGCCAAGTTTTCCAAAGTGTCCACCATACATACCTACTAGCAATTTGCTATTCCAAGTAAATTTGACTTGCTTTTATATTCTCTTCAAATTAAACTCTTACCAGTGTTATGCGAAATTCGGTCAGTAAAGCTCTCACGAACCGGAAGGCACACTTTACTTTTTCTTGTTCTTAAAAATTTGACATTGTGGTCTCTTATGTTGAGTTGTTATGCTTGCAAGTTGTAAGTTGGATTCTAGCCCAGCCATGCTGTCATGGGGCAAGCTTTCAACATTGCACTTCTATTTGAGTTGATATTGTGATCTTTTGTTTATGGATGCCCGCTATGGGAAATGAATTGGGAATCTTGTAGGGATCATGGAGTTTGTATATGTGTTAGGGAAACGCCGGGCCGCCAATCTAAGCCATGCATAATTCATGGTGGAAATTTGCAGCATACCCATGGTGAACATTCGACGACGCATCTCACAATAAAAAGCTAAACAATATAGCAAATAAAAGAGATGTCGAGGTGTTCATTGTCTGCTTGTCCTGTCATTTTGGTGTGGGCTTGTTCCATGTCATCGGGCACGGATGTACCCCATTGGCGGTTCTCAATGATATGCATATACTTACAATGACAAGAGCCTTGCTTGGTACTCTAAGTAAAGTAGCATAGTTTGGGTACTCGTATTCACGGGACACGAGGTTTTCAACTTATGATTTGTCAAGCATATGCATCATAATTGTTCTCGCATTAACTTTAACCATTCAAGATGCTTATGATGGGGCAATGAGAGCTCAAAGCCAGTAAGTACCATAATTTTTGAAGGTTATAAAACTTGCAATCACTGCTTCCCTCTGCGAAGGGCCTTTCTTTTACTTTTATGTTGAGTCACCACCTTCTTTCTTTATGCACCATTAAGAGAGCATAGTTGTCATTCTTAGTGTGATATGCATTGTCCCAAAGTTCATTGATTGACTCATATTGTTGGTTTCACTTGTTCTTAAATTATTTGTATCTAGTCGCCCTCTTAAACTTTGAGGTGTCCTATGCATTTATGTTTTGCTCTATTTGAAGGACAAGCTGAAAACCACTTGTATGTTTTTCCTTATGATTTGAACACATGTTTGACTTTCATTGTTTCATTATCATGATCTTTTGTTTGTGTTCATTTGCATGTTTACAACATGGTTGCTAAGTTCTTATTGTCATGATTATATCTTCATGCCATGTTTTAAGTTCTATTGATCCCAGCTCACCAATGCTTACATATATGATCAAGATTGTGTAGGTGCATGTCACCTCAAAAATTATTCTTTTGTTATCACTTACCTACTCGAGGACGAGCAGGAGTTAAGCTTGGGGATGCTTGATACGTCTCAAACGTATCTATAATTTTTGATGCTCCATGCTTCGTTTTACACCATTTGCCTATTGTTTCGTTACACTTAGTGGCATTTTTATACACTTTCCGGAACTAACCTATTAACGAAGTGCCACAGTGCCAGTTTCCTGTTTTCTGCTGTTTTTGTGTTTCAGAAGTGATACACAGGAAATATTCTCGGAATTGGACAAAACAAGTTCCTGAAGTCATATTTTACCCGGAAGCTTCCAGACATCCGAAGAAGTGTCGGAGGGGGGCCACCAGGGCCCCACACAAGGGGGCGGCGCTGCCCAGCCCCTGGCCGCGCCACCCCTGTGTGAGGGCACCTGGTCCCTCCTCTGACATCGCCCCTTCGCCTATATTTACCCCCCGACGAGAAAAACCTAAAGCCCGATCAGTTTTCTAGAATACATCGCGATCCGCCGCCGCCGTCGACCCGAAGATCGGGAGGGTCCAGAAGCTCTTCCCGGCACCCTGCCGGAGAGGGGAATCGCCACCAGAGGTCTCCTTCATCGCCATGATTGCCTCCGGAGCGATGAGTGAGTAGTCTACCTTGGACTATGGGTCCATAGCAGTAGCTAGATGGTTGTCTTCTCCACCATGTGCTTCATGTTTAGATCTCATGAGCTGCCATACATGATTGAGATCACCGTTATGTAATTCTATGATGTTGGTTTGTTGGGATCCGATGAATATTGGTGTTTATGATTAAGTTGATGTACTGAATTATATCTTTTGTTATCTCTATGTTGTTTATGATCTTGCATGCTCTCCGTTGTTAGTAGCTATCTTGGCCGAGTAGTTGCTAGTGACTCCAAGAGGGGGTATTTATGCTCGATAGTGGGTTCATGCCTCTATTTCACCTGGGGGAGTGACAGAAACCTCTAAGGTGGTAGATGTGTTATTGCTACTAGGGAGAAAACAACATTCATATGCTCAAGGGCATATGCTTTGTTTACATTACACACTTTGCTTAATGCAATTATCTGTTGTTCGCAACTTAATACTTCTAGGGTGTTCGGATGATATCCCCGGGGGTGGATTATTAGTCATAGATGCAGTTGGATGGCGGTCTATGTATTTTGTTGTAATGCCCAGAGTAAATCTCATAGTGATCTTCTTGACTTATCACGTTAGCTCTATTCTATCAATTGCCCAACTATAATTTGTTTACCCAGCATGTTATTTTATCTATGGAGAGACACCACTAGTGAACTGTGGACCCCGGTGATATTTTAATCATATTGCAATCACCTGTTTACTTTTCCCGCACTGTTTACTTTACTTGCATACTATATTGTTTTCCACTCGATACGCTCATAACCTTTGTTTCAAGCAAACCGGTGAGATTGACAACCTCATCGCAAGTTGGGAACAAAGTATTTGTTTGTGTGTGTGCAGGTTCCACGTTGCAGCTAGCACGCAAAGCTTGGACGTGGCGCCACATATAAATTGTCCGCTGCTGTCGCAAGATAGCAAGCATCACCTTCAGTCGTCATCGCCTCTCTTCTCCTGATCGATATTAAACCTTGGTTTCTTAACTGAGGGAAAATTTGCCGCTACACTCATCATACCTTCCTCTTGGGGTTCGCAACGGGCTGGTCAAACACCACGCACAAGGACGTCTGCTTCCACATCAATACCTGCTAGCACACCCATATCCCCCGGGCTTCCTTGAACAGCAGCCACTTGCTGAGAGCCATACTTATTGTCACGGCGCTCATCTTTCCTTTTGCCGTGTCGATCATGGTTGTGATGTCCTCCTTGGCCGGCTGCCGGCTGAGATTGGCCTCCGGCTGGCGCTGGCTCAATGCACTGCACCCTTGCAGCAGAGTTAGCGGAAGCATACTTGTCCGCTATCGCCATGAAGTTCGCCATTGACTTCGGCTCGGCTCTGTGGAGCTTGTGCTTCAGTAGGGTTCCTTCTCTGCATCCGTCCGTGAAGTAGCCGATGGCTTGCTCCTCGCCCACTCCTTCGCATGAGTTGCGTTGCTCGGACCATCTCATGAGGTAGTCACGATCTGGCTCATCGGGGCCTTGCTTGCAGAGGGCCAGCTGTCACGGGCGGGGCGGTCGCTTATAGGTTCCCGTGAAGTTCTTGATAAACGCCTCTTGGAAATCATGCCAGGAGTTGATCTGTAGAGCCGGCAGGCTGTTGAGCCATGTCCGAGCAGATCCTGTCAGCATGAGCGGCGCGTAGCGCACTGCTATCCTTTTGTTGCCGCCCGCGATGTCGACGGCGGTGACGTAGTCTGACAGCCAGTCCTCTGGCTTCACCGCCGCGGTGTACTTGGGCATGTCGTGCGGGAGCGCAAACTTTGCCGGGAAAGGCTCGTTATGGATGCGAGGGCCAAAACAGACCGGCCCCGCTGAAGATTCTTCCTCGTCGAACTTGGAGTCCGCCAGCAGGTTGAGCCGATGGCGTGCGTCGTCCTTTGGTGGGTCGACGCGTTCCCCGATTCTCTGGCTCACGTGTGAGCGAGCTGGTTGATGACCTTGAGCGCCCTGGCCGGCTCCCCGAGCCGACCGATCCGGTGCCGCGGACTTGCCACGTGCCGACTCCGCTGCCTCCGCCCGAGGGGGTAGCGCGGCTTGCTGGTGACCGCGGCCGGGTCCCGAGGCTGCCGGCTGTGATGGCCAGAGTGCTGGGTGCGGTGATTTCCACCGCTCTTGCCAGGAGCTCGGTTGCTCTGGCTGTGCTCCTCTGGGCCATGGTTTGGCGACAAAGCTTGTCCCTGCGACTTGTTCTGGCTGGCCACGATGATGCGGTTCTCGTATCGTGTGCCGCTCACCTCCCCGCGTGGCTCCATCACCTGCTGCTGTAGGTCGGCAGCATTCAGGAGTTCCTGGATCCGAGCTTGCTTCTCCCGCAAGTCCTCGCCTTGCAGTCCATCCAGTTCAGAGGTGATGTAGCGTGCCACGCGGAGGTTCTTCGTGGGTGTGCTGTAGGTGGGCTTGTTGATGATCGGAGGTAGCTTCGTCGAGGGCGCCGCTTGGTTCAGCCCCGCGCCTAGCTCGCGGCCTCGTTGATGAACTTGTCCCGCCCGGCTTGGGCCGTCTCCAGCCGGGGTGAAGCCGTGGGCGACGTTGTACTCGTTGATCGTGGAGAGGACACGCCGACGTGTGTCGTCGACATTGACCGCTTCCTTAAGGAGGTTGAGGCGGGGCGCGCAGGTCCGTGATGGCCGCATCCAATACGTCCCGCTCTGGGGGTGGAAGGCCATGTTTCGGTGGAGCTAAGCGTTCCAGCAGTGGGCGCGCGGAACGCAATGGGCCGCCGTCACCGTCCTCCCCCAGGGCCAGCACTTCGACCATGCTGCAAAAGTCGCTGCTTTCGCCATCTTTGGAGTCTGCGTCACAGAGAGGGTCAAGCACATCGATTACCTCCTCCGGGAAGGGCTTGGCGACATAGAAGCGGTGGCTACCGACGTCGAGGAAGGAGCCGTTGTCACCAAAGCCGTTCTTGAAGTGGGCCAAGTTATCGTCGACGCAGTCGAAGGTGCCGAACCTCCAGACGAGGCCGGAGGCGACCTTCTCGCCGGAGGGTCCCGGCCGGAACTTGACTCCGCTCGCCGCCGCGCTTTGACCCACGGTGGGCGCCAACTGTCGTGGGAATTTAGAGACAGTAGCCATGGGTAGGCTTATCGGAGGGGCTCGACGGTGGAAATGAGGGGTCCGGCTCGGGATTATGCCTACTGAGACACCACGGTTTACCCAGGTTCAGGGCCCTCCCGGGTGGAGGTAAACCCCTACTTCTTGCCTGCTTCGTATTGATTGGATAGTATTGATTACAGTGCTCCTCGAGCTGTTCGGGCTAGATGAGGAAGAAGAAGATCGGATCTCCTCTATGCTAAGGGTCCAGGCCCCCTTATATAGGCGGGGGTCTGGTTACAGGTTGGGTAATGATTCGGCCGGCTGCTGGCTCCTCGGCGGCAGCGTCCTTAGCGTGATCCCTTCGCCCTGCTCTGACAGCTTCGCTTTATAAAGTTCCCCTCCCCTTGGACCGGCATCTGGGAGGCATATGCCCTCCCTTTTGCCTTGGATCCTATCGTGGGGAAGGGTTCTTGGTCGCTGATTGGCTGGACTTGGTCGTGGCACTCATCACTCCTGTCCTTGGCCTCTGTCGCTCTTGTCGGGACCATCCCACTTTCGGCAAAACGGCCGTTGGCTGGTTCTTATCTTCGTCGTCCGGCTCCGGCCTTCCACGGTGGAAACGCCAGCCGGCTGCTGGCGCAGCTGGCCCCTCAGGCGAAGCCGGTCCTCTTGTCTGCGAGCCGTGGAGACTCCTAGGATGCCAGCCGTCAGATAGCTCGGCCCGTGGCATGCCCCATAAGTCATCCCCATGACACGGGCCACCAAGGAACGTCCTATTAGCTTTCCCATATTCGAGAACGGCGGTTGTCCCTTGGTTAGTGTTGTGTATTTGCTTTTTTCCACCTACATCCATTCTTCATAATCCTTACTCATTGATCTAACTCATTTTGTCTTATTTCAGTTTGAGGATCTGGAATGAGAAGAGCTTGGAGCAGCTATCCGCCATCCCGTTTCCGACTCCGAGCCCGAAGCCAAGGAAATGGATGCACCATCTCCCCCTCCCAAGCGCGGTGGAAAGCGGAAAGCGAAGGCGGATGACCCTGCTGCTGAGCGGGTCTTTGAGGAGGAGCCGCCTACCAAGGCAAGCAGAGGAGGCGGCGGGCGCCGCGGCGGTGGCTGCCATGGAGAGGACCTAAGAAAGGTCTGTGATTCCATCGACACACCAACAGCCGGAGTCGCCAAGCCCAGCCTGCCACCCAGAAGGTACCTCAAGGCGGATTCTTCTCTCGCTCTTCATATTTTCTCTTGTTATTATAACTTTTCCTTTGTTCAGCCAAAAGAAGCCGACGCTCAAAACTTACGGCGCCAAGGCACTTACCGCCGACTCTCCTTCCGGATCCCCCGCCGCTACTCCCATTACCCCGCCCATCCCACCCAAGAGCAATCTTGGTGGATCTAGTGGCGAGAAGGCCCCTGCACAAGGACACGACTATGGCTGAAGCTTCATCTCATGATGCCAGGGTCACCAAGGCGGGAGCGTCGGGCAAGGCCAAGGCGGATTCCTCAAAGGGGTCCAAGCTGGACCTTCACCTTGATGAGGATGGGTGGTGGAAGCTGCAGGAGAAGGTTGTGGCCCTTACTGGTGCAACCCAGGAGAACCAGGAGGCAGACGCGGTCGTGCATCATGTGACCGAGTTTGTCGCAAATACAAGTGATGTGAAGAAGGTTAGTACTTCCTCCTAGCCCCCAATCTCCATGGAGGATTTCCACACTTGGTGTCCAACATGGTGCTTTTAGAGTACTATTTAGCTTTGTCACTTACGGTCACCTCACTAGTGGAAAACAGGGCATCAGTCCCGGTTTTTGATGACTCCGAATTTATCACAAATTCGAAGTGCCCGTTATGCATTCCACCACAATCCCAGAATCATTGTTGTGATACACATAACGTAGTTGGTGACCAGTTCCATAGACATTATAATACGATGGTTCAAATACAATGGTCATAGAGACCAAGTTCATATTACAACACAATATAGCAGCGGAAGTAACGTCTTCGGGTCCATGCCTTCACCCTACAGGCAATGGCGACTCAGTAGAAGATCTTAGTTCTGATACTCTTCCTCATACCCTTCTTCTGGATACTCCTCCCCATGGTCTGGCCAAGTTGATAGCCAGGGACACAGCCGTGAGTACGTTGGATGCACTCGCAAACCATCTTATAAATGGAATGATGAAGTAGATATGCAAGGGTGATATAGTGGACTAGGCACTAAGTTTATTTGCAAAAGCTAGTTTTATTTCCCAAGAATGTTCATTGGTAGAAAAGAAGTTTAGTTCTCTAGGTTTTAATCTACGGGAACTTCAAGTGTGTCAAGATCAAGGTCAAGTCAAGTCATTCATTCACCAAGTTCATCATAAGTTGTTTATATTCTTGACAAAAGTCAAGTATAGTTTGCCAACTGTCCATAACCGAGGACGCGGCTATTCGAATAGTTTGAAACCTCTGCAGAGGGGTACACTTTAGCCACAAGATTTGATACATCTGCCGGGAGAAATCTACGGATCGTCATACACAAAGTATGCAGGGTTCAGATAATCAAACAAATTCTTTCACTTGCTCACTCTAGTACAGGATCCTTCCCTAGGGCCCGGGATACGGAAATCCCCGTTCCGGCGCCTCTAGTTTTGCCCGCTCCGGGATGCCGGATGAGTGGAATCTCCACTTGGTTCAGAAGTACCCGAGCATGGTGCACTTCTATAAAGGATGATACAAGACCTCCCATACTAGGGCGAACAAGCTACGGACTAAGCCCCTTCCCATTTAGGGGTAATGTGGTCGTACGGTAATGGTTGGCTCACATGGTACATCACTTATTATCATTTAGCAAATACATTCCATAATTCTTAGTCAACATTACTTTCCTTCATAAAACCATCATGTAGGAGGGATCTCTATGTCAAGCTTTCAAGTTCAAGTCCCCAAGTCAAATGGGGTTCACTTAAAGATGGCCTCAATTTTATTAGCGACTAAGCAACTATATTGAGTGATGATACCACTAAGCTATGGTTGGATAAACTCAGCTTGATGCTCTTGCTAGGCAAGATATCACTACACATCTATCATTTTACTCTAGCAATTCAATCATGCAATTTACTTAAAACTAGTAGAATGCAATAGTAAAACTAGGCATGAGGAGTATGATTCAAAAGATGGCTTGCCCTGGTTGGCAAAGTGTCCGGGGTATTCTTCTTCTTCTTGATAATATTCTGCCTCAATATCCTCCTCAGCAACACTAGCGTCTAATAACGAGTAAACATAAAGCACATCATCACTACACCATGCTAATAACACACCAAGCACACATACTTGTTTTCAAACAATAATATTCATGTTGGATTTTATTTGAATTGATTTGCAAGTTTTCTTCCAAGTTTGCATTGAGGGTGCAAGTTAAACTTTCTATCATATACCATGTGGGGTTTACTTTGTAAGTATGGGTATTGAACTAAGGGTGGTTGAACTAAATCAAGTGAGGAGGGTTTAATTAAGTGGCTTGGTAATGAGGGCAAAAATTAATTCTAAGTGTGCAATGGAAATCTATCATTTTATGCTTCAAACTAAGATGGGATTAGGGTCTAATTGGTACCACTAACAAGGTTTGAGTTGATTAAGGTTGACTAACAGTAGGGGAGTTGATTAGTGAGTTCACAAACCAAATTTTATAATTTTTGGAGGCTTAACCAATTTTCTATAATTTTCCTATGATTAATAAAGCTATGGTCAAGGTATTCTTATTTATTTAAATTCCTAACTCAAATTGAATTCTAACCAGTTCTACTGTGTAGAGTATTTTATAAGCTTTCCAACACATATTCATTTGCTAGAAATGGATTTGTAAATCTTTTGGAATTCAAGTTTGAAAAACATCTCTAAAACTTATTTGAATTAATTTGAAATAGGCGGGAAATTATTAAAAATGACACATACCGAAACTAAACTGAATCGGGCCGATTTCAAAAAATCCCGAATGGGCCGGCCCATACCGCTTTGCCCCGGGCGGGAAAAGAATAAAATCTAAACCTGACAGGTGGAGCCCACCGGTCAGGTCACTTAACGCACCGAATCGGTACGTGACCATCGGATCGGGATCTAACGGCTACCAAGCGTCGTCTTCCTCGGCCAGGGCGGGGCTCACCAGCGTTTGCAGGGATGAGTGTTCGACGGCGAGGGCGTGACAGAGAGGAAGCAGAGCTTGATGGTGGGGTAGCAGATCGACGGCGGCGGCTCCGCTCCTCCATCTCGCACCAGCAGCAGCTCCAACGGTGGCCGGAGTCCTCCAGAACGCGGCGGCGCTCTCTTGCAGAGCTCAGACAATTCTGAGGGGGAGAGGAAGAGAGAAGAGTGGGGATCGGTTGCGGTGAGTGTGTGCGTCTTCTAGGGGGTCGACGAGGGGGGGGGTTTATAGGCTCGGGAGACCGAGGGCAAGGGCGACCAGAAGGTGGCCAGTGCGGGGGTCCTGGCGGCGTTTGAAGGTCGCACCTGGCACGGCGGCCTCGGGGGCGTGCTGGGGGGTGATGGCTCGGCCGTGGAGTGCTGTGGGTCGGTGCTGGCGAGGGCACGGTGGTCGGGAGCTTGCAGAGAGGGAGAAAGAGAAGAGAGACGGAGAGGAGGGGTCCGGGCGCGTTTCTCTTCTTCCCTCCACTTCTCACGGCTCGGGTCAGAGCAGAGGGAACGGGGCTCGACCGTGGCGTCGTCCCGGAGCATGGCTACAGGCCAGAGGCCAATGAGAGCAGTGATCCTCACAGTAACAAGATTTTGCTCGATTTTCGTCTGCCAGGTGTTCGACGAAATGCCCGCAAGAAATTTAAATTCGAATTTTTGAAATTTTTCACTTTGGGTGATCAGCATATTAGCCAAGGTTTCCAGTGATATTTTTGTTCTGAAGAAATAACCTGTTTTGCAAAAATCTTATTTCAAATTTTGGGATTGTCACTGTTTCAGATTCAAAGTTTGGCTGATGTTTGAGTCAAGTTCTGATTTGAATTTTGGGTAGCAACTTCTTGGTTGAGTTAGTATGTGACTTGGTTAAGCTCAACTAACTGGCCAAACACTGAGTTGAGATACAGATTTCTTAATCCAAGGGCTCAAAGTAGGGTAGTCAAGAAGATTTCCTAGATCATCTTATTCTTTTCTTTTTCTTTCTTTCTTTTGTTTCTTGTTTCTTTTGTTCTTATAATCTTGCTCAATTGCTTCTATTGGTTAAGTTAGAAGTAGCCAACTATTGCACAACAAATAGTAACACACATAAAATCATAGAAAACATATAATAAGAAATACATGTATGCATGCAATATGAATTGAGAAAGTTTTATTTGGTCCAAAATTTGGCACTTTGATAAATAGGAGGTGGATTACAATTTTCTGAGTTGTTACACGGTTGGTGCCGGGCTTCAGTGCCGGTTGCGCAACTGGGACTAACCAACCGGGGCTGGAGCCCTATCATTAGTCCCGGTTGCGTTATGAACCAGGACTAAAGCCTTACCACGTGGCAGGGGCCAGGCGCTCGTGGGCATAGGACCTTTAGTCCCGGTTCTTGTTACAAACCGGGACTAAAGACCCCACACGTGGCAGCCTTTGCTTCCTCTTTATTGTTCTGTATTTTAATTGTTATGTTAGGATTTAGGGTTTATTTGTATTTTGCTCCATTCAATTTTTTGATTCATTTCAAACAAGTTTTCATATATATATATATATTCATACATAGCCCAGCTATTCTACAACCGGTTGTAGATTAAGGATCTACAACCAATTCTGAACTTTCTTGTACACGTGCTTGAACTTCTCGCTATATTAGTTTTGAACTTCTCGCTATTGTACATGCAATTTACGTGATTGATTATAATTTTTGAACCGTTTATCGGATTTATGCAAATGATATACCATTGGAAATCTTATCAAATTCCAAAACTTTTATGTTTTGGAAGTTTTCCAAAATTCTATACATTTTTAAAGTTAATTCAAAAACTAATAATCAGATTTTCGCGTCTATTGGTATTTTTGGAGAGTATTTTTATCGTGATTTTTATACCGTTCATCGGAATGATGCTAATGATATACCGTTGGATTCGTAAGGAAATTGCGAAACTTATTCATGTTAAGTATTTTTTTAAATTCCTGATGATTTAAAAGTAATTTTAAATATGGTAAAAAATATTTCACAGATTTTCTATTTTCAGATACTATTTTGATTGGCATTTTCAAACCGTTTATCCGATTGATGCAAATGATATGGCATTAGAAAGCTATGAATTAGGCGCAACTTTTTCATTTCGATCATTTTTGCGGATTTCTTACCATTTAAGAGCAGTTTTGAATATAGTTGATTCAGATTTTCGGATTTCTCGATTTTGCATAAATTGTTTTGGCAATTACTTCTAAACGACTAATCAGAATGAAGTAAATGATATACCATTTGAAAGATATTAAAATGGCACAACTTTTTTGTCAAGGTGATGTTTTCAAATTTTGCAAGGTTTAGGAATTATTTTCAAGAATAGTAAACAATAGGAACGACGCCCATATGCGAGCGATTTGAATTTACCATGGCTATGGTGGTTGAGTGGGGGCATGACGCCATGTATAAGTGAAATTAGACTCATATCATTGTATATAAAGTATTTATATGATTTACTTGTGCAACGGGGACATATAGAAACGATTTTAATGGGTAAGTTTTTCGCTCGGAAAAAACAGAGTACTTGAACTGCTTCTCACATGCAGCTGAACTGCTCGGGATGTCTAACTGAACTTCTGTTATGATTAAATTGAATTTTAACAAAATTTAAATTTTTAATTTATTGCAATCGAACTTTCCTCTTGTTCAAAGAAACTTTTGCTTAGTATAAATAGAAATTTCCATTGTGGTAAAAAAGAAATCCAACAAAAATAAAAATTCTACCGTGTTCTAGGTGAATTGATACGATTAGTGTATCCGAACTTCCCAGAGTTGCGTACCTGAACTTCCTGGTTAGTGTTCCTGAACTGCCCTGAGTCACGTTCTCTGAACTGCCATGTTAGTGCACTTGAACTACTCGAATCAAGTTGGTGAACTGCATCGTTGGTGCACCTGAACTTTCTGATGGCCCGCCAGCCTATACTTCACTCATTTTTGCGCTTGAACTTCTTAGAGTTGCAGACCTGAACTTCTCAAGCTAGTGCAACTATACTTCTTGGAGTCGCGTACTGCGGTTTGAGTTTTC
Organism: Dactylis glomerata; assembly: GCA_007115705.1. NCBI lineage: Eukaryota > Viridiplantae > Streptophyta > Magnoliopsida > Poales > Poaceae > Dactylis > Dactylis glomerata. The sequence continues at coordinate 1,167,924 of QXEO01000055.1, forward strand.
TAAACTACCTCATTAGTGACTTGCACTTTCCAAAGTTCCGCCCATCTGTACTTCCCTCGTTAATGCGCCTGAACTTTCCATAGTAGCATTCCTAAACTTCCCATGCTAGTGCACCTGAACTGCTTTGAGTCACATATCGCGGACAAGTTTTCTAAAATGCCTTGCTAGTACAACTGAACTACCTCTCGCCACCACCTGCACTTCCCTCGTAAGCCCACTAGAACTTCCATAGTAAATACTCTTGAACTTCTCGCTATAGTACATGAGACTATAATGTTTTGATCATAGTTTTTTAACCATTTATCAGATTTGTGCAAATGATATATCGTTGAAAATCTTATCAAATTACGAAACTTTTTTGTTTTGATAGTTTTTCAAAATTTTATGTATTTCTTAAGTTATTTTAAAAAAGAATAATCAGATTTTCACGTAATTTTGTATTTTTGGACAGTAATTTGGCCACGGTTTGCACATCATTTATTGGAATGACACATATGATATACCGTTGGATTCATAAGAAAATTGTGCAACTTATTCATCTTAAGTATTTTTCAAAATTCAGAAAAGATTAAAAGTAATTTTAAATATATGAAACATTTGTTTTGTAGATTTTTCCATATCGAGCCGTATTTTGCTCTTCATTTTCCAACCTTTTATCCAATTGATGGACATGATATATCATTGGAAAGCTATAGATTAGTTGCAACTTTATTGTATTTCGTAATTTTTTTAAAAAGTTACGGTTTAAGAGCAGATTTGAATATACAGAATTTGGATTTCCAAACATCTCATTTAGAAAATAGCATTTTTTAAATTATTCTAAATGACTTATCGGAATGATGTAAATCACATACCATTAGAAAGATATTTAAATTACGCAAATTTTTGTGAAGGGTATGTTTTCAAATTTTATTTGGTTTAAGATATAAATTTAAAAATAGTAAATATTGGATACAACGTTGGTACGCGAGTGACAAGGGTATAGCTAATAGAGCCCGTTAGTTGAGTACCCCTGAGGCCCGTATAGCTAGGCCCAATTGTAATGATAGTCGAATACGAGTCTTTACCGTATATCGATATTGTAATCTATATCGAACCCTACCCGATCCTCGAGACCTGGCCATCTATATATAGGGGCCAGGAGGGGACGGTGTAGGCCAGATTGAAAGCAAGCCAGGTTGAACACCCAAGTTTACTTTCGACACACACCTATTTCGACTAACTTTACCTTCGAGTTCATCCGACGCCCTATCTCCTCGATCCTAAGTCCTACATCTAGGACATTTGTCGAGTTAACCCTCGTCAATTGGCGCCGACCGTGGGGATCTTGGGTGTTGGAATTATGAATTCGACGGCTTTTTCGCTTTCAGCCAACAATAGTTCAGAACTCGACGGAAGTCAAGAGATTGAATTAACCATCGGAAGTTTGAGCATCATCGTTGAACCATCAGGTTTGTCCCACCTTTTGGATTCGACGAAACCAGATCCATTGGCAAACAAGCCCGAAGCAGAAGAAACATTGGAATCATCCGAAGGCTCTTCCAGCGAGGCAAACTTGCCGGTCAGTTTCAACAAAACACCAATCGCAGAAAGCGACGAAGTTCAGAAAAATTTCGACTTAGAAAAAATAGCATGTCAGACGCACAACAACGCAGAGGACTTTGCCGTGGAAAGCAGCAGCGTCTCCAAGGTACATCAGTTATGCGTCATTATCACTGAAGCAGAAGAAGAAAACAATAGCAAAGGAAATAAGAATGTCGATAGGCAAGTCGACAAAGTAAAAGATAAGGAGAAAGTCCATGTTTCGGCTGGCGAATGGAGGATGATCAAGTCAGCTATCAATCACGGTACAGAAGTACCCGAAGGATCGAGAAGAGAAGTACTAATGGGATATTGATACGTCTCAAACGTATCTATAATTTTTGATGCTCCATGCTTGTTTTTACACCATTTGCCTACTGTTTTGTTACACTTAGTGGCATTTTTATGCATTTTCCGGAACTAACCTATTAACGAAGTGCCACAGTGCCAGTTCCCTATTTTTTGCTGTTTTTGTGTTTCAGAGTGATACACAGGAAATATTCTCGGAATTGGACAAAACAAAAGCCAGAAGTCTTATTTTTCCCGGGAGCATCCAGACATCCGAAGAGAGGAAGGAGAGGGGCCAGAGGCCACCCTCACACAGGGCTGGCGCGGCCCAGGCCCTGGCCGCGCCACCCCTATGTGAGGAGCCCCTGGCTGCCCTCTGACATCGCCCTTTCGCCTATATTTACCCCCTGATGAGAAAAACCTAAACCCCCAATCAGATTTCCAGAAAGAGTTCCGTAGCTCCGCCGCCGCCACCGACGAATTTCGGGGGATAGAAGTCTCTGTTCCGGCACCCTGCCGGGACGGGGAAGTGCCCCCGGAGCCATCTCCATCGGTCTCTATCGCCGTCTCCGCCGTCTCCATCGACCTCACCGCCATCTCCATCAACCTTGCTGTCTCCTATGATGAGGAGGGAGTAGTTCATCCCCGGGGCTGAGGGCTCTACCGGTAGCTATGTGGTTCACCTCTCTCTCCCATGATGTGATCTTTATGTGATCGTGAGCTTTGTATCATGTTGAACAAGTACATGTTATTATTCAGATATTTTGTGTACTCTAGTGATATTATTAAAGTAATCTATTCCTCCTGTTATGGTGTAACGGTGACAGTGCGTGCATCATGGTGGTACTTGGTTTAGGCTATGATTGTGATCCCTTGTGGATTATGAGAATAATTATTGCTATGATAGTTTGAGTGATCTATTCCTCCTTTCATGGTGTAAAGGTGAGAGTGTGTGCACCGTGTTAGTACTTGGTCTAAGTTGCAATGATTTCTATCTTGAATTGTGATCTGATTTGGATATCTCTATGAGTGGTGTTTGTCAAGTACTTGATGAACTTTAAGGGGTGCTTCTGTAGCCACTACACAGTGATTAGTGTTATTCAATAGGAGAGTAGTTCAGAGTACCTTAGCAAGAGAAGTTACTTGTTTATTCATGTTACATTGTTGGGAGTGTGTCCACTAGTGAAAGTATGATCCCTAGGCCTTATTTCCAAGCTTTGCATACCGTTTACTTGCTGTTTTGTTACTTGTTTGCTTGCAGCGATATTTATTTCACATCACGTTTGCTACTTATAATCATCTATACCACTTGTATTTCACTATCTCTTCGCCGAACTAGTGCACCTATACATCTGACAAGTGTATTGGGTGTGTTGGGGACACAAGAGACTTTCTGTATCGTAATTGCAGGGTTGCTTGAGAGGGATAGCTTTGACCTCTAACCTCCCTGAGTTCGATAAACCTTGGGTGATCCACTTAAGGGAAACTTGCTGCTGTTCTACAAACCTCTGCACTTGGAGGCCCAACAAGTGTCTACAGGAATAGAAGTGCGTAGACATCAAGCTCTTTTCTGGCACCGTTGCCGGGGAGGTAAGGTAAAAGGTACTCGCATCCTCCTGTGTGAGTACTCGGAGTTATTTCCTTTAGATTCTGCAGTTACATCTTTTTGCTTCTTGTTTTTATTTTCACTAGTTAGGCTTAATGGAAAACAAAGAGTTCTTTAGTCTTTTTCCTGATTTTAGATTTTAAGAGAAAATTGAAAATCCTTTGGAGCTTATTTCGCATAGCAATGTTATTAGTACGAATGCTTTGAATACCGTTAATGCTAATGCTATAGAAAAGTCTAAGCTTGGGGAAGCTGGTTTTGTTGAGTATGATATTTTTAGTCCCCCAGCTTTAGTGGAGAAAGGTTGCTCTGATGATATTTTATCTCCTATATGTGATGTTTCTAATGATGCTTGTGCTCCTCATCCTTTTGAAATACATATGAAGATTGTTGAACGTGTTAGGAATAACTGCTATTTAGGAGATGGAACTGTCCATCCTGGTGATCATTTGCTTTTTATACATGAATTATGCGAGTTGTTCCAGTGTGCAGGTATTTCGATGAACCAAGTTAAGAAGAAGCTATTTTCTTTATCACTGAAAGGCAGAGCCGAGGAATGGTATCGGCTGCTTAAAGATGGTCCATCTGTTGGCTGGGAGGAAATTGTGCATCTCTTTTATTCCAAGTTTTATCCTCCAAGTGAAATTCATAAAGATCGTAATTGGATATATAACTTTTGGCCTCATGAGGGAGAAAGCATTGCCCAAGCGCGGGGAAGATTGAAGTTACTAATGCACAAATGTCCTATTCATGATCTTCCCCGTAATATTGTTATTAATAATTTTTATGCAAGGCTTTCAGGATATTACAAGGACTATCTAGATGCATGTTTTGATGGGTCTTTCACAAGCAAGGATGTTGACACCAAGTGGGATCTGCTTGAGACAATTCAAAACAATATTGAAGGTTGGGATAGCGACAAAGGTAAGGGATCAGGTATGAATTACGAGTTTGATTGCATTAAATCTTTCGCTGAAACTGCTAATTTTCAAGAGCTTAGTGCTAAATATGGTCTTGATCCTCAAATTATGGTTGATTGTTTTAAAGCCTTTGCTTCCCATATGAATGTTCCTAAAGGAAATGGGGACATGTATCATGAACCTTTTAAGGACACTTGCATAGAAAGTGATATTGTTATTGATGATTGCAATAAACATGCTCAAACTTCTAGAAGTCCTATTTCTTATAAGCATGTTAATTTTTGTGGAGTACATAGACCTTGTGAACAGAGTTACAACAAGGAAGATTATTGCATCACCCACGCAAATGAAGAAACCAGTATGTGGTACAAGGATATAGGTGAGATCGGTAAAAGGGTTTGTGAGCTTTATCCTTTTCTTTGTAAACATTGCGATGACATAGGTCATTTTAATTTCCAATGCTCAAACCCTAATAGTTACTCTTCTAGTACCTTAAGTTTGTATTGTGATGACAAGATTACTCCTAATCAGCATGATGAGCTCACTTTGTTCTTGGCGTGTGATGAGATATCTAGAAAGATTGCTTTGATAGATATGAATGATGTTGATATTAATAGCACCCTTCGTGGTTGTCGTCTCTATTGTGCTAAAGATTGCCTTGCAAATACTTACATACAAAATCTTATAAAACATGATGATTTGCCAAGCTATGATAGGACTAATAGATGTTTCGATCTTATTAATAGAGAGGAGGAATCCTCCAAAGTTTCTTCTGTTGTTTCTGTCAGCAAGCCAGATTATGTAGAGAAGATGCCTTTCCCTCCTAAAGAATATGTGGAGAAGATGCCCTTCAAGTCTCTCCCTCCTAAAGGAGAGAGTAAGAAGAGTAAGAAGAAGAAGAAGAAGAAGAAGAGGAGTAAAAGGCGAGAGGACACGGTATCTTCCCTTAAGCTTTATGATCCTGCTATAGATTATGATAATTCTGATTGGGATGATGTTCCTATGCCTATTACTTATGTTAGTGATCATGATTGGGAAAAGCACTCTACTTTTGATATTGAAAATCTTTTTGGTACCAATTCTAAGGTTAATAATTGTTGTACCATTAGTGCTATCCATGTTCCTTCTTATGATGATATGTTTGATGAATATGCTTTGCGACATAGTAGTTCTCTATCTCTTGATGATACTAAGCCTCTCATTTATGATGATCAGTATAATGTTTTCAGTTCACCTACTCTTGAGGATGAAATTAGTTATGATTACAATATGCCTCCTGTTTTTGATGATTATGGTGATGAGATAATTATTTTGTTGAATCTGCTCCTACTACAATTGTTCATGTGGGGAGTATTAATTCTTTTATGCATGTGGCTCATGATAGGGATGCTTTATGTGATAGTTATGTTGTTAATTCTATTCATGATGCTACTAAAAGTTATTATGAGAGAGGGAAACATGGTTTGATGGATCTCAACAATATTGATTTTCCCCTCTTTATGATGCAATTCTTAAAGTCGTACTTGTTTTGCCTTCCTATGCTTTTTGCTTTGCGATTTTATGACTTGTCTCTTTACAAGACTATTTTTCATAGGAAGTGGTTTAGATTTAAATGTGTTCCATACTTGCTTTTTGATGCTCTTTATTGCTTTAAGTTCCTATATGGCGCCTTTGCCTCAAGCTCTTATATGGCGCCCACATGAGCATCTTTGCAAATCACTGCGCCTAGCTCAAAGGCGTTAAAGAAAAGCACTCTTGGGAGATAACCCATTGTTTATTTTCAGTACTTTTTCTTTTATTTGAGTCTTGGAAGTCATTACTACTGTAATTACCACTCCTTATCTTGTTTATTTTGTTTTTGTGCCAAGAGAAGCCTCTAATTTGAGTGAGGTAAATATTTGGGGTTATTGCTGTCCTAAAACTGTTTTCGGTGCTGCACCGTAAAAATTCGTGAAAATTCTCTGTATATCTTTTGGACCTGCAATTTCTTGTGCATATGCCCCAGGTTATATCCAAACTTTTGTTAGTTGAACACGTTTTGATTTGAGCAACAGAAAATCCCTCAAAAATTCGACCTTTTTCAGCTGTTCAGTTTTGACAGATTTCTGCCAATATTTGTGTTTGCCACTTTATCGCTTTCTTTTGAGTTCTTTTGACCACGGAACTTTTGGGGAGGTTGCTACAGTAGTATATGCTATATATGTGGTAGTTTTGAGTTGAAACCTGAAGCAAATAGAGATTGATTATATGTTATGCTTGCACTAATGTTGCTAATAGATTTGTGTTTAGTTTTGTATGAAGAAAGTTTTCAAGTGTAGGGATTGGAGAATGATGAGATGAGTTGAAGAATGGACAAAAGCTCAAGCTTGGGGATGCCCAGCACCCCAAGAAATATCCAAGAAGTACAAGCGTCAAAGCTTGGGGATGCCCCCGAGGCACCCCTTCTTCATCGGCAAAAATCAGGTCACCTTTCAAGACACTATATTTTTATTGCTTCATGCACTATGTGTTTTTCTTGGAGCGTCAGTTGTTTTAGTTTTCTTAGTTAGTTTAGTTTTGTTTGCTGCAGTAAATGGTTAGATCACATCATGTTTCTTTTGGAGGAAATGAACTCGCTTTTCATTTGCCAAGAACACTCTGTTTTTCACTCTTATCGTTTCAATGAGTGTTCTCTTTTTCTGCTACTGCTTTTGGTTTTCATTTTCACCTTGATTTGCGTTCAGATCCCGTTATATCTTTTCATCAAGGTGTATTTTTGCCTCTGATCTTTATTGGTTTTCATCAAAAGAGGTGTTTATAAAAATTTCAAATGGTGTTGGAAAAGAGAAAAAGCTTTGTGCAAAATAGTGGTACAAGAAGGAGCTTGTGTAGACTGCGGCTTAGGCTTTTTCATGTCATGCTTGTTGTCTTTTTGATAGTATGCTTAGTGGTTTTGCTGTAGCATGACTTGTCTCAAATAACTGAGATTGCTTAATGAGCCTTTGAAAAAATCATGCGTTGTTTTTATTATATGGAAGCATTATTTTGGTTTTCTCCTTGATGCTTTATTTGGGTTGACTTGGCGCATGCTCACACATGTTAGACTCTTACAAAGTCGCCAATAGCCTTCATGATCAATTAGTTTTTGACTTTTGATGCCATCGTATGCTTCTTTTAATGTCGCTTTGTCGCTTTGCATGATTATGGCCATTATTGCTCTCTTAGTTGGTCGCTCCCAGTCTTTTGCTAGCCCTCACCTTGTACTGAGTATGAGCTCTACTCGTGCATCCAACTCCTAAAAGCCAAGTTTTCCATTGTGTCCACCATACATACCTACTAGCAATTTGCTATTCCAAGTAAATTTGACTTGCTTTTATATTCTCTTCAAATTAAACTCTTACCAGTGTTATGCGAAATTCGGTCAGTAAAGCTCTCACGGACCGGAAGGCACACTTTACTTTTTCCTGTTCTTAAAATTTTGACATTGTGGTCTCTTATGCTGAGTTGTTATGCTTGCAAGTTGTAAGTTGGATTCTAGCCTAGCCATGCTGTCATGGGGCAAGCTTTCAACATTGCACTTCTATTTGAGTTGATATTGTGATCTTTTGTTTATGGATGCCCGCTATGGGAAATGAATTGGGAATCTTGTAGGGATCATGGAGTTTGTATATGTGTTAGGGAAACGCCGGGCCGCCAATCTAAGCCATGCATAATTCATGGTGGAAATTTGCAGCATACCCATGTTGAACATTCGACGACGAATCTCACAATAAAAAGCTAAACAATATAGCAAATAAAAGAGATGTCGAGGTGTTCATTGTCTGCTTGTCCTGTCATTTTGGTGTGGGCTTGTTCCATGTCATCGGGCACGGAGGTACCCCATTGGCGGTTCTCAATGATATGCATATACTTACAATGACAAGAGCCTTGCTTGGGACTCTAAGTAAAGTAGCATAGTTTGGGTACTCGTATTCACGGGACACGAGGTTTTCAACTTATGATTTGTCAAGCATATGCATCATAATTGTTCTCGCATTAACTTTAACCATTCAAGATGCTTATGATGGGGGCAATGAGAGGTCAAAGCCAGTAAGTACCATAATTTTTGAAGGTTATAAAACTTGCAATCACTACTTCCCTCTGCGAAGGGCCTTTCTTTTACTTTTATGTTGAGTCACCACCTTCTTTCTTTATGCACCATTAAGAGAGCATAGTTGTCATTCTTAGTGTGATATGCATTGTCCCAAAGTTCATTGATTGACTCATATTGTTGGTTTCACTTGTTCTTAAATTATTTGTATCTAGTCGCCCTCTTAAACTTTGAGGTGTCCTATGCATTTATGTTTTGCTCTCCATGAAGGACAAGCTGAAAACCACTTGTATGTTTTTCCTTATGATTTGAACACATGTTTGACTTTCATTGTTTCATTATTCATGATCTTTTGTTTGTGTTCATTTGCATGTTTACAACATGGTTGCTAAGTTCTTATTGTCATGATTATATCTTTCATGCCCATGTTTTAAGTTCTATTGATCCCGGGAGCATCCAGACATCCGAAGAGAGGAAGGAGAGGGGCCAGAGGCCACCCTCACACAGGGCTGGCGCGGCCCAGGCCCTGGCCGCGCCACCCCTATGTGAGGAGCCCCTGGCTGCCCTCTGACATCGCCCTTTCGCCTATATTTACCCCCTAACGAGAAAAACCTAAACCCCCGATCAGATTTCCAGAAAGAGTTCCGTAGCTCCGCCGCCGCCACCGACGAATTTCGGGGGACAGAAGTCTCTGTTCCGGCACCCTGCCGGGACGGGGAAGTGCCCCCGGAGCCATCTCCATCGGTCTCCATCGCCGTCTCCGCCGTCTCCATCGACCTCACCGCCATCTCCATCAACCTTGCTGTCTCCTATGATGAGGAGGGAGTAGTTCATCCCCGGGGCTGAGGGCTCTACCGGTAGCTATGTGGTTCACCTCTCTCTCCCATGATGTGATCTTTATGTGATCGTGAGCTTTGTATCATATTGAACAAGTACATGTTATTATTCAGATATTTTGTGTATTCTAGTGATATTATTAAAGTAATCTATTCCTCCTGTTATGGTGTAACGGTGACAGTGCGTGCATCATGGTGGTACTTGGTTTAGGCTATGATTGTGATCCCTTGTGGATTATGAGAATAAGTATTGCTATGATAGTTTGAGTGATCTATTCCTCCTTTCATGGTGTAAAGGTGAGAGTGTGTGCACCGTGTTAGTACTTGGTCTAAGTTGCAATGATTTCTATCTTGAATTGTGATCTGATTTGGATATCTCTATGAGTGGTGTTTGTCAAGTACTTGATGAACTTTAAGGGGTGCTTCTGTAGCCACTACACAGTGATTAGTGTTATTCAATAGGAGAGTAGTTCAGAGTACCTTAGCAAGAGAAGTTACTTGTTCATTCATGTTACATTGTTGGGAGTGTGTCCACTAGTGAAAGTATGATCCCTAGGCCTTATTTCCAAGCTTTGCATACCGTTTACTTGCTGTTTTGTTACTTGTTTGCTCGCTGCGATATTTATTTCACATCACGTTTGCTACTTATAATCATCTATACCACTTGTATTTCACTATCTCTTTGCCGAACTAGTGCACCTATACATCTGACAAGTGTATTGGGTGTGTTGGGGACACAAGAGACTTTCTGTATCGTAATTGTAGGGTTGCTTGAGAGGGATAGCTTTGACCTCTAACCTCCCTGAGTTCGATAAACCTTGGGTGATCCACTTATGGGAAACTTGCTGCTGTTCTACAAACCTCTGCACTTGGAGGCCCAACAAGTGTCTACAGGAATAGAAGTGCGTAGACATCAGATATCAGTACGCATTATACCAGCACAGGAAGAAACTAAGGGAGGAAAGAGATATGGATTTGCAAGATAATAGTATGACAAAAGAAGAATATTGGGAAGATTACAGTGAGGATTCAGAATACAGTAAAGAAAGGCGTGGAGACCCAAAACACAACAGGGGGGCAACAACATACTGCAGAGAAGAGGAGTACTCAAGGAGCCCCACCCCGCAGCTAGAAGAGGAGGAGGTTGACTTCATACAAAAAACACCAGAAGCAGCACTAGTAGCAGCACAAGCATATTTATTGGCTACAACACCAGAACCTGGAGACCCACGAGAAGACATGCACCGAGCCGCGATACGAAGCCTCAGAATAGTAGAAGAAAAAATCAGGGGACAAGGCCTAAAGATGAAGTCGACAAACTGCAAGGGGAATGAAGAGGAGAAGCTCAGGTACAACTTCAGAGATAACGAGTATAGCGAGTCATCAGAAGAGAAAAAGCGACAGAAAAGGAAGGAGGACGCAAGGAGTATAATAGCACAAGCTCGAGTAAATAAATCGCGTTATGCTTGGAGGGAAGAGAACTACGAGAGCGACGACAAAGATATGGGTGCATTGTGCTTTACCCGCAGGGTTCGCAAAACACGGGTATCCAAAGGATTCAGATTACCACACGACCAATCCAAGTATGATGGGTCGCAAGAACCTACCCTATGGTTATTGGATTATCTACAGGCAGTACAGATATTAGGGGGAAAAAAGGCGACTGCAATGCAAAGTTTACAGCTACACCTCACCGGTGACGCACGGTCCTGGCTGAATACCCTACCCGACGAATCTATCAGAAGTTGGGGGGAACTCAAAATTCAATTTGCAAGAAATTTTCGTTCCACCTACAAACGCCCAGCATCACTGGAGGAAATAAAAACATGTGTGCAGAGGAAAGGCGAAACGCTACGATCTTTCATACAACGCTGGAGTATAATCAAAAACTCAGCAGAGGACGTCTCCGATGAAAGAGCAATAGATGCCTTTTCGGCCGGACTTCGTCGCTCAGATCTCGTGGAGGAAATAGGAAGAACAAGACCCACGATAGTAGCCGAGCTAACGGAACAAGCCAAAAAATTCGCTGATGGAAAGGATGCGTATAACAACAAAAGAGGATGTTCACCAGAAGTCGACAGAACAAGTAGACAGGGGAGACGATACCGCAGCAGGGATAATCAAGGAAGGCAAAATCAGGTGGCCACGGGCTACGTACTGGAAGAAGAGGGAAGGCATGAAAGCAAGAGGTTTCAGGCAAAAGGAGTAGAAAAACCGAGATACTCCGGTCCTTCGGCCGAGGATATGCTATACGGACCTTGTCGAATCCACTACGCGTACCTCGACGGGAAAAGAGTTTCAAATCATCTGATGAAGGATTGCAGAACATTCCTAAGGTTGCAAAACACTATGAGCTCAAAACAAGAAGGGAGGCAAGGAGAAAGACACAGAAGTCAAGGATATCAAATGCAAAATCTAGAAAGGCACTTAGAGTCGAAAGTATACATATCAGCCATGATCCAATCGGTACCCAAGTCGAAGAAGGAGTGAAAGAGCATATCCAGGCAAGTCAACCTAGCAATATCATCACCACCAGCTACCACAGAATACCTGCGGTGGTCAGAACAATCAGTCAAGTTCAGCAGAGCAGACCACCCGAGGAAAGTCCCCAGGCCAGGTCACTCGCCTATGGTCTTAAAAGCACAAATAGGAGGGTACGACATCGGAAGAGTGTTCATGGATGCAGGGAGTGGCATAAACTTAATATATGCCAGAACCTTGAAGGCAATGTGCATATCATTGACAAGTCCGAAGCTAACAGATTGCTCTTTCCACGGAATAGTACCAGGAGCCGCAAACTACCCTTTCGGGAGAATAGAACTCGACGTCTGCTTTGGCAGCAGCAGAAACTACCGAAAAGAGAAGCTGGAATTTGAAGTAATGGACTAGCCGTCGCAATATCATGCAATCCTAGGGCGCCCAGCATTTGCAAGGTTCATGGCAGTACCACACTACGCGTATCTTACGTTAAAAATTCCAGGACCCAATGGAACAATCACAGTACAAGGGAGCTTTGAAGTAGCCAATACATGCAACAGGGAATTTAACAGGATGGTGCAAACCTTCGGCATGACAGCAGAGTATGAGAGATTAAAGGAAGAAACAGATCACAATATACTATCCGACGTTGGGCGATCCCTGCCAGATCAGGCTTTCGACACGTCTCAGGACTCGAAGAAAATCCAGGTCCATCCTACAGATGCAAACAAGACGACATCAATTGCGGTGAACTTGGATCCTGCATAGGAAAGCGCGCTCGTCGAGTTCCTCCGTGAGCACTAGGAAATCTTTGCCTGGTGTCCATCAGACATGCCAGGGGTTCCCAGGGAACTCGTCGAGCATGCATTAAACGTAGATCCCAAAGCAAAGCCAGTCAAGCAGCCACTACGACGATTCGATGAACCTAAAAGGAAGGCGATAGCATCAGAGTTGCACAGGCTAGAAAATGCCGGATTCATCTGGGAAATCAAAACTTCGAGTTGGGTGTCGAACCCAGTCATAGTACCCAAGAAGCACACAGACGTACAAAGAGTATGTGTCGATTACACATCTCTCAATAAGCATTGTCCAAAGGATCCCTTCCCTTTACCCCTCATCGATCAAATAATCAATTCAACAGCGAGATGCACAAGGCTTTCCTTTTTGGATGTGTACTCTGGCTATAATCAGATTAAATTGAAGAAAGAAGACGAAGAAAAAACGGCCTTCATCACACCATATGGGGTGTTTTGCTACCAAGTGATGCCGTTTGGCCTAAAAAATGCAGGAGCAACTTATCAAAGGATGATGCAAAATTGCCTCGGGAGCCAAATAGGGCGCAACATACAAGTCTACATTGATGATGTAGTCATCACCACAAGAGAGGAGAAATCTCTAATCAGCGACTTGGCAGAAACCTTTGACAACCTGAGCAGGTACAAGCTTAAGCTTAACCCGACAAAGTGCTCTTTCAGCGTCTCAGCAGGACAACTTCTAGGTTTCCTAGTATCAGCACGAGGAATAGAGGCGAACCCAGAGAAGATTCAAGCAATTTTGACAATGGGGAAACCCACAAAACTACACGATGTACAAAAACTTGCAGGACGCGTCGCGGCACTAAGTCGCTTCGTTGCTCGACTAGGGGAGAAGGCGCTTCCTTTTTATGCACTTATGAAGAAGACCGACGATAAATTCGAGTGGACGGAAGAAGCAGATGCAGCATTTGCACAGTTGAAAAAAGTACTTTCCACGCCACCAGTGCTGGTCGCACCAAAAGAAAAGGAACCACTGCTATTGTACATCGCCGCAACCCATCAGGTGGTGAGTACAGTATTAGTAGTCGAAAGAAGCGAAGAAGGAAAAGCCCACGGTGTCCAGAGGCCAGTATATTTCATCAGTGAAGTGTTGTCTCCAACAAAACAAAGGTACCCGCATTATCAGAAGTTGGCATACAGTGTCTTCACAACCGCACGAAAACTGCGATAGTACTTTGTGGTGCACCCAATTATAGTGGTCAATTAGGCGCCACTGTCGAACATATTGAATAATCCCTCAGCAACAGGATGTGTCTCTTTGTGGGGAATCGAGTTATCTCCCATGGATATCACGTACGAAAAAGGAAGGCGATCAAGTCGCAAGTTTTGCCAGATTTCACAGCAGAGTGGCTGGAGTTGCAAAGCACAGGACCACCGGATTTTATCTAGTGTTTGAACAATGTACTTTGACGGTTCTAAAAAAGTCTAAGGCGCAGGCGCAGGAGTGGTGTTGATATCACCTCATGGCGACAAATTGAAGTACATCTTAAGGATGAGCTTTCCACAGGCTTCTAACAATGAAGCAGAGTACAAGGCTTTGTTGCACGGAATGAAGATGGCTAAAGCATGTGGAGCAACCCGCCTGAAAATATTTGGAGATTCCAACCTTGTTGTCCAGCAAGTCATGAACAGATGTGACACATTCAATGACAACATGATGGCCTACAAAAATCTGTACCATTATCTCGAAGGGACATTTGATGGATGCGAAGTCTCGCACGTAAGCAGGAACAGCAATGAAGAAGCCGACAATTTAGCAAATATTGGGTCACAGTGTTTACCTGTGCCGTCCGGAGTATTTTGGGAGGAAATATTGGAAAGATCAATAAAAAGTGAGAAAAGTTCGACTACTACAGCAGGCTCAGGGGCTACATCAGAACCAGAGGAGGTCATGATGATAGAAGAAACATGGATGCAGCCATATCTTGCATACATGATAAATAAGAAATTACCAAAAGATCCAGTGGAGGCCAAAAGGATAACTCGAAGATCGAAAGCGTTTGTCGTGTTGCAAGGGAAATTATACAAGAAAAGTATTACTGGCATTTTGCAGCGTTGTGTAACACCTCAAGAAGGACAAACAATACTATAAGACATACACGGTGGAGTATGCGGCCATCATGCTAGCAGCAGAGCAATAGCAGCAAAAGCTTTCCGAGCGGGATTCTATTGGCTAACAGCCATCGAGGACGCAAAAGATATAGTTCGAAAGTGTGAAGCATGTCAAAGGTTTGCATCTAGACCGCATGCACCAGCAGCGGAGTTACAAACAATACCATTATCTTGGCCATTTGCACAATGGGGCCTCGATATGGTGGGAAAATTGCACAAATCTTGGCCAGGAGGGCATGTCTACATGCTAGTGGCCGTTGATAAATTCACCAAATGGGTGGAAGCGGCCCCGATGACAACTCAAGATTCTATAGCAGCAATCAACTTCATCAAGTCAATAGTTTTTCGTTTTGGTGTACCATACAGCATCATCACAGACAACGGGATGAATTTCACTTCAAAAGAATTCAAGAGTTACTGTGAAGGATTAGGGATCAAGCTAAAATTTGCATCGGTGGCGCACCCGAAGACAAACGGGCAAGTCGAAAAAGCTAATGGACTGATATGTAGCGGGATAAAAAAGAGGCTTCTAGCACCTCTCAAGAAAGCCAAGAGCGCTTGGGTAGAAGAATTGCCCTCCGTTCTTTGGAGTCTAAGAACTACGCCTAACGCAGCAACTCAAGAAACTCCTTTCTTCCTGGTCCATGGCGCAGAAGCCGTGCTCCCAGTCGAGGTTACACACGAGGCTCCAAGAGTGACAGCATATGACGAGACAACATCAACAGAAGCATTGCAGGATGATGTTGATGCATTAGATGAAGCAAGAGATAAAGCATTAGAAAGGGCTATGCAGTATCAACAAAGTCTGCGAAACTACCATAGTAGTCGAGTTCGTCCACAATCCTTCATGGTGGGAGACCTAGTTTTGCGACTCAGGCAAGACAGCCACGGCAAATTGGAATCCCCTTTGGTGGGACCTTACATCATCACCGAAGTAATACCAGGAGGAGCATACCGACTATAAGATAAGAAGACTGGGAAGGATGAGAGCAACCCGTGGAATGCAGAGCAACTACGGCATTTTTACGCGTAGAATAAAGATAGTGCTATCAGCAAATTCGAGTTAACCTTCTAAACCCATAACATGAGGCCACAGGTCGGGTTCTTTGGGGTTGGAATCGACAAAATTGTACAAATATCTTTACTTCTTCGACCCGGAGGCTTCAACCCTCGGGTTGTACGAAACGAATTCTTATCGCGACTTGGAAGATGTTTTTCACTTTAAGGTTGTACAGGCAACCCGATAAATATTGAAACAACTTGGTTCGCAAAGGAACCCGATATTCTTCTCATTGGTTCGCAAAGAACCCGATAGATGGAAAAATATACCTCAAAACAATGACTTGTTTTCCTGGTATTAGCAAAAAACATCGACACCAATTGTGAATATTCATTACAGATAAACATGGTAGCAAGGACATTATCAAATGAGATTATATAAAAGAGTCCTAATGGAAGTAGACTTCAGCTTCATACTTCTTCTGGCAAAGAGTGCCGTCGTAGATCTTTACGTTGAACTTCGATGTGCCGATGTGGAAGTCGAAGGCCATAAAGAAGCCTGGATGGATGTCATGGTCCTCTGCAAACTGCGACCACCCGCCTTTAAAGTACTGCTCGCCGTCGCCATCATACCACACCTCCACCTCATATGGGATGCCGCTGCCGGACTGTTCACGGAGAACCGCCTCTCGCAGTTCGCGGCCATCCATGAATTTGGTAAAATTCAGCGGCAGGCGCTGAATCTCACAGCACTGCACCATGGCAATGCAGAGGAAGGAAAAGATTTGGGGAGGCGTAGCAGGAGCAGCAGGAGGGGGAGTGATTGGACCAGGAGCAGCGCCAGTCACCTTGGGCTTGTTCTTGCTACCAGGTGGATGGCCAGGACGACGCTTAGCCGAAGCGTCCAAATAAGTTCCTGCGGTGGCCGGCGTGGTGTTCTTGTTCTTACTTCCACGAGGGCGACCCCGACCTCGTGGCACCGCCGGGGAGCCAAGGGTCAGACGAGAACCTTCAGCATCAGCCATGAGAACAAGGGAAAAGCCTCGGAAAACCCTAGATGGGAAGAGAAGATGATGTGGCGGAGGAGGAATCTGATTAGGGTTTTTTACCTTAACCAGAAGGTGCTTTATTTATAAGCATGTATTATTGGGCCCCCATGCTATAGCAAAAGCCCGTAAACATATTTTACAGAAGGAGTTAAATTCTGCGCACAGCAGATGATAATATCAAAGAAGAAGAGAAAAGGAGATTGTGGTCGCATAATATGAAAACCTCGACTTGGACTCGGGGGCTTACAAACAGTAGACGGTTAACAGAAGACAGAAGACATGAACTTTGAGCCTATGCTTGGCTACAAGTATCCAAACATAGCCTCGGGGGCTACTCCCATCGGGAGCGCTGAGCGCGCACCCGATAGAGGAAGAAGAAAGGTAATTGTACAAATATCGACTATATAGTTGACAAAAAATGCAGAGAGATTACTCCTATCGGGAGCGAAGAAGATTGCTTTAAAATCTGAAATTCTTTTGATTTCATCAGTCGAGTTTTATGGTTGAAGAAACCTGAATATTTTTAGTCAAGATTTGACTGCGACATGAGATTCTTGAGTTGCGTTATCGCAACACAACTCGAATGCTGTGACTTGTCACGTAGGTAAGACCCCGGGATCCGTCCTGTGTGGCCTGGTATACGCACATAGATGCGCTCTGCTGGTATGTATCCGTGTCTACGACGCGAAGAAAATCCTGGTGGACGCACTGGGTACCCTGAGAACCACTGGGATTCATTCTTTGTAAGTCCTAAATGTGGCAAAAGAATGGGTTTGACCGGTATACCAAATTCAAGTCCAAGGGGATTGAATTTGAAGTAGGTGACAAGTATCTGTTCCGGCAGTTAACTAACCTCTTGATCCATCAGAGTTGTCAGGCTTGTTCATCAAGACCCCTTGCGAACAAATTATCATAAACATAAGTCGAAAGACCAAGTCGAAGATTTGAAGATAAGAAGAAGTCGAAGAATTGATCAAGTCGAAGATTTGAAGATTAGAGATTCAACCCGAATCTACAATTCTGGTAGAATCTCAGGGGCTACTGACAAAGGTATAGCTAATAGAGCCCGTTAGTTGAGTACCCCTGAGGCCCGTATAGCTAGGCCCAATTGTAATGATAGTTGAATACGAGTCTTTACCGTATATCGATATTGTAATCTGTATCAAACCCTACCCGATCCTCGAGACCTGGCCATCTATATATAGGGGCCAGGAGGGGACGGTGTAGGCCAGATTGAAAGCAAGCCAGGTTGAACACCCAAGTTTACTTTCGACACACACCTATTTCGACTAACTTTACCTTCGAGTTCATCCGACGCCCTATCTCCCCGATCCTAAGTCCTTCATCTAGGACATTTGTCGAGTTAACCCTCGTCAGTGATTTTAATTTTGGTATGGTTATGTTAGTTTTGGTGGGGCATGACGCCACATATGAGTACAATAAGACTCATAGCATTGCATAACAAGCATATCGATGGTTTACTGAGGCAACTGATACTTCTAGAAACAATTTTAATGCGTGGAATTTCCGCTCGGTAAAAAACTGGGCACTTGAACTGCCTAGTACATGCAGCTGAACTTTTTGTATGTGTTATTGAACTGCTGTGTTGCTCAAACTGAAATCCGTCAAGAAGTAAATTTTTAATTTGTCGCAACTGAACTTCCGCCTTATTCAAAGTGAACTTCCGCTCGGTATAAAGTTTATTTTCCGCCGTGATAATAAAATTGACAAAAAAAAAATCGTAGTGTTTTTCAGGTGAAGTGGCGCGTTTAGTACACCTAAACTTTTCGGAGTTGCGTTCCTGAACTGCCTCGTTAATACACCTGAACTGCCCAGAGTCGTGCCCGCGAGTGACATTTCTAAACTGCCGCGTTAGTGCACCTGAACTGCCTAAAGTCATCCCCTGAACTTTCGCAAGCGTACCTGAACTGCCGAGTATTGAACTACCCGGAATTAGAGGAACGATTGGGTAAGATATCCGCTCGAAAAAAACAAAGTACTTGAACTGCCCAAAGTCACCGCCTGTACGGCCTAGATTTGCCCGATTGTATCCATATAATTATGTCAACGCTTCAACAACATAGACTGATGATATAAGAACCATCTTCTCCTCAGCGTTTGCATCTTTGTTTGTATTTCTTTGCTTGAAGGCTGATCAGCATCTCTCACTTTCACTAACATAACATCTCTCTTTAGTCACTTACTTTGTCCGAGCGATCGATGTTGTGGTACGGGGAGTACAGAGCGAGCAGCAGCAACTATTTATAGGTAGCGCAGGTGTAGCATGGACTCAAAATATCTCAGCCGCAATATCACTTATCGCCTGACCTCTGGAGCTACCGAGAAGAAATCGAGCTGGCCCTTCGGATGATGGATGGAGTAGTGCATGTACGAGCTAACTCACTTGGCCTCCATGCATATACCAAAGCAGAGAACTTGGATATGGTAGCCTCTCCGGTGCTGCCAGTACAGCAAGCAACAGGCCACGTTACCTCTTCATTCTTTCTTATTTAAGCTTATATGTGTTGTTTTCCTTGTAGTCCACGGCTGCTGCTAGCTTCTTCTAGTTAGCTTTGAACAATAGACGCATGCATAAATACTACTAGCTACGGATATGCACAACAAGTTAACTTATTTTGCTAGTACGATCAACTCTTTAATTTGATTTGAAAGCAAATATTAACACCAAAGCTAGCTCTAGCTATTAGCCAAAAGTAAAAAATCACAAGCTAATTATCATTTTACTTAAATTAATTACTAACTAAAAAATTTGGGTTATCACATGCTTTCTTGTACTGCCCGTAGTTAATACATGAACTTTTCTCATAAATGCAACCAAACTGCTCACTTTTTACTATGTCTCGGTAGATTTACCACGTGTATTGCTCTTGTAAACTCCCATGAACTGCTTGTCTACTCTTCTAAACACCTGAAGTGCCTCTGGAAGCACACCTAAACTGTTCAGCTGATTTAAATAAAAATTATAGCATGTTCGTGGTGAAATGCCGTGTTTGGTGCGCCTAAACTTCCCCCACGCATGCTCCTGAACTGCTCGTGGTGGAAAAAATTAAATCCAATTTATATAAAAATTCTAGAATGTTCGAGGTGAACTACCACGTTTAGTGCGTCTGAACTTCCCCCACTCTCGCTCCTGAACTGCCCATAGTGATAAAATTAAATTCAATTTAAATAAAAAATTTAGCACATTCGAGGCGAACTGCCGCGTTTGGTGCGCCTGAACTTCCTTCACTCGCGCTCCTGAACTGCTCATGATAGTAAAAAAATAAATCAAATTTTAAATAAAAATTGTGGCATGTTTAATATAAACTGGTGCACCTGAACTTTGCACACTCACGCTGCTGAACTGCCACGACTTGAACTTCCCGGAGTTTCGCATGCATGTAGTTCCCTTGTTAACATCTAAACTACCCACTGTATTATGCGTGTACTTCCCGCATAACTGAACTGTCTGCATGTTGTTTCTATATTTAAAATATTTCTTTTAAAATGTGACATGTCTAAAAAAAATTCTTTTGTGATTTTCCCGGCAACACATGTGTACTGCTTCTGCCACTGTATGTATGTGCGCTTTCCATGCTGCTGCACATGTACTTCTCAGTACTTTCAATTTGTCCACGTGAAGAAAAATAAGAAAGAAAAAAATGCCTGGAAAGAGCTGAGATTGCTCGGGAACATCCAACAGAGTGGGCCAGCGGCCAGGCGTTCTAGGAACGGCGCCGGATGTGCGGAACCAGTAGCAGCGGCCTGATGTGACCATTCCTTGGGCACTGCTGGAGCGTGGAGTTTGGTCGGGGCGGTGGGGAATGGGCCGATGGCCGGGTCAGAGGTGTTGAGTTGGGGAGGATGAGGTCCGGCCGGCGAAGGTGTTGGAGAACGCGGCCTCGCCGGAGTTGGTGAGACGCGAAACTGCCCCTGACGGTGATTACGTGAGGAGGACGTGACCCTGCCTGCTCGGTGGAACCGCACCGGCGGCGGGGGTCTGTGCCGGAACGACAGCATCCGCGGTGGGAAGCAGACGACACGCGGTGAGGATCCGGCGGAGCGAGGGGCAACGAGCAGGCGGCGCGCGAGGCGACAGGCCGGCGGAGCGCGGGGCTACAGGCGGGCGGCGCGCGGGGAGACCAGCCGGCGGCGCGCAGGGCGCTGGGAGAAGGTTGGCAGGAGGTTGGAGTCGGGGAGGTGGGAGGTTGGGAACGATGCGAGTGGGGCTTTTTTTGGCATGGGTTTTTTTTTAGCGCATCGCCTCTTATAGGGCTAGCCGGTTGTAGATCCTTAATCTACAACCGGTTTTAGAATAGATGGACCATATTCATACAATATTACAACATAATATACAAGCCGATACATATATAATATATCTTGTCCGCCGAGCATATACATACAAGTATATACAACTTGTTTACACACATAAGATCACGACTTGTTTAATTACACACATACAACTTGTCTAATCGAAACTGACATGAAATTCACCCTTTGGGTTAATGACATGGTCAAGCAGAAATTTAGCTATTTCCTCTTGAATTCCTTTTATGCGTTCAGTCGGTGAGAGCCGATTCCACTTTGCTTCGAACTACGAAAAAGAAGATCAATATGAATATAAATCATCATAACAAAATTGATGGCAATAAATGAATTTTTCAGTATATTGTTCACTTACTGTTTGAAAATCAATTCCTTCAGTGACCTCCACGCAAAGGTTCTCGCAAGCGTAGTATGCACATAAATTAGTCCCCGATGGCTGCCTCGCACACTTTACGAGAATAGATTTTAGTCAATGACATATCAAGATTGATATACTTAATGTTATTTGAAACTAGAATTAAAGGGATGTGCGGACCTAGCTTGTATGACTTACCTCGATCGGACGAAAAATCAGCTCATTTTTCCATTCACCTTTTACTGTGCGTATAAACCGTTTCCAAACACTGTCGAGCAAACAAAATGAATAGATGAGTTATAAATGAACGAAAGAGACCGATATAATGCCGTAATGATTGAAATTACCTCTCCATCATATTAATGATGCTTTGGTATTCATTTAGTTCTTTTTTCAATGAGTCAAAGATTTTAACCCTTCCATAGTCAGGTTCAATCTTTAGCAAAATCCAGAGGACTCGGAGGAGGGGGTGGTGAATTGCGAGGACTCAGAGGAGGGGATGGCTGCCTTGGCGCCGAACCTGGAAACACGATGTGTTTCTTACCCCAAAGAATGACACCACCCAATACTTCTCCAAGTGTTGCCTCCTCTTCAGGTCCAGCGACGTCAAGCTCGAGGGACTCATACCCCGGCACAATTGCATCCATCCCGACACGAGCATAGCCAGCTCGAATCTCACGGCCATGCCAGGTTTGTCCAGGTCCAGAAGGTAACGCATAGACGACCGCCACCTTCATCGAGATGTTCTTCATGGACTGATGCATCTCACAGCTTGTCTTCCTGCTGATATCATCCACGGGGTAGTGATCCATTGGTGCCTCACCGACCCTAAGATCTGGGGATGCCACGCTGCTTCTCTGTTGAGATGGGTCGCCTGATGCATGTTCTAGTTGTTGCTGATGCTGAGTTGCCCCTTACGACTTTAATTCCTCCAGTGCCTTCTGCTACTGTAAATACATCTCTCTCAGCTCAGCATATTGCCTTTCTATGCTCTCTGTCCGTGTGGCCTCCTCCTGCGCCTTCCGCTTCTTTGCTCTTTCTCGGCTTCTATAAGTCTGGCTGTCTTCGGCGAACCCAGACCTCCACGGAATGGCAGAACCTAGACCTCGTGTTCGTCATGTGTGTTCTTTGTTCTTGAGGGCCTTTGTCAGCTCGTCGTTCTCTCTGTCCGGCTGGAACATCCCCTATTGAACCTCGGCGATTGCCTTGACAAGTTCTCTCAGGGGTTCAGCAATTTGTTTCTTCTTTTCGACTAATTTCCCTGTTCTCTCGTCAAGGACAGCCCCATGCCCAAGTGCCCAATTTCTTGACCTTCTAGGCCAATGTTCTGTATCTGGTTCGATGCCTTTTTCTCGTAGGGTGGCCTCTTGCATATCCCACTTAGGCTCGGCAATCTTGTAGCCACCTAGACCCATCATATGGTGATATTTCTTTTTAGCGGCATTGATCTTATTTTTTACTCCTTAGCTTACCCAGTTCAGATTCCTTGTACTCCACAAATGCGTCCCAGTGATCCCGCGGGTTCTCATTTGGGCCAGTAAATTCTGGAGGTTGTCGATCGGCATTTTCATAGGCGTTCCATAACCTCTTCTTGTGGTTATTGAACTGTTCAGCCATCTTCTTGAGAGCCCACTCCCTGACTTTCTCCTTCTGTGCCTCTGCGAGTTTTAGAGACTCGGTGGCCGGCAGAGTGAAATATGGAATGAGGGATTCCCACAGCCTGTCTTTCATGATCTTGGTGACATAATTGACTGCTGCATCCTCTTCTGGCTCTGGCTCTACTGGCTCTTCCTTTGCCGCCTTACGCTTATACCAATATTAAATGTTGATCGGGACCATATCCCTGACAAGACATCCACATTGAGAAATGAACGCACTTGTAACACTCTTGGGTTCCAACGGTTCGCCTTCATTTGAGACAAGCACAATCGTGTAATGCTGATTGGATGTCAGTCGTTTGGCCGGGCCTCGCTTCTTCCTAGAAGATTCAGAGGTCTAAAAGATGAAATATTCATTAATATATATACCACTTAATGCATCATCATCTACCGATTCACTAATAGAGGCTTCACATATGTATACCTCGCTGGACCGCGTTAAGGCACGTCCAGTCCCTTGTGAGCCGTCCTCGCAATCATCATTTGTTTCTGATTTATGCGGCTGCTCCTCCTCCATTTTCTCACCCGACTAGTTTAAAAATTCTGAGCCGTCTCCTCCACCGGTAACCTCTCCTATAATATTCAACATCTCGTCCTCACCTTCTCTCCCGGCGCCAAAATCTATATCTTAAATAATACACAAGAAAGATTAATGTATTACATCGAGTAAACTATATACAGCAGATAGATATAGATCAGCAATATTACGTGAATGCAGTACAATTACATATATAGATCAACAACATTACGCGGATGCAATACAATAATAAATAATCCAGCAGTTACATAACATATCATGAATAATCAACGTCGACCTAGTGCTAAGCCACGAATGGTAAAAAACCAAAGATGTGGAACGCTAACGGGATCATAGCTAATGTGAGATCCCTGAAGAATCGACCAACCCCTGTCAGGAGACCTATCCAACAAATAAAGGTAGCGACGGACGTGCTCGTCCTCCTCTCTGATACGTCGACGTACCACCTCCAAGGGGGCCGCCTCCCTCCGCACCACGCCTAGCCCACGCGACCTCCACTAAAGCAGATCTGGGTCGACAACGGCCCCTGGATTCCTCACCAAGCTACGCGCTCCAGTAGGTGACACCTCCCAGTGCCAGCCCGGCGGAGCCCACTCCCGGACATCGCCCATCTGGTCGAATGGGTGGGACATCGTGGCCGCTGACAAACAAATTACATCACATTTTTTTCTAACTATTTCTAACTAAAATAGACGTCTAAAATAGCCCTAATTCAACTAACTATTTTTCTACCTATTTTTCTACCTATTTTCTAACTACTTTTCTAACTATTCTAACTACTATATTTGAAATATTCTAACAAATATTCTAACAAATTCTAACTAAATCTTAACAAACAAAAACATTTCAAATATCCCTAATGTTCAAACAAATTCTAACTAAATTTTAACAAATACTAAGATTTTATTAACAAACCCTAACATGCATTTTCTAACCCTAACATATTAATTTTACCTAACATATGAAATTTTACCCTAACATATGAATTTTACCCTAATAATTTCTAACATTTCCTAACTACTAACTTCTAACATTTCCTAACTACTAAAAATTTCTAACATTTTCTAACTACTAACTACTAATTAACTAATTCTAACTAATATATGCTAACTATAGTATATTTTCTAACTACTCTAACACTAACACCCTAATTAAACTAACTCTAATTCTAATCTATTTTCTAACCTGCAGGGAAGAATGGCCGGCGACGGCTTGATGTTGGCTGGTGGAGCGCATGGGCGCAGGGGCTCTCGGACAAGGTCGGACGGTCGGGAACGGCGACGGTCGGGGCTCTCGGACATCGGACGGTCGGCGACGGCGACGGTCGGGCTCAGGGTGACGGTCGGACGGTCGGTGACGGCGAAAGGGGACGACGGCGGCATTCGGCGCGACGGCCGCAATGATCGGCGGCGGCAGAGTGCTCTGCGCGTCGGGCTCCTTCGATCTGAAAACTGCTAAGTGTATGAGAGTGGGGAAGAAGAAGTGACGTAGGCTTTTATACCCGCACCCCTTTAGTCCCGGTTGGTGGCTTCAACCGGGACTAAAGGAGGGTCTTTAGTCATTTGGGCGGTTCGCGCCCGAGCTCCAGACCCGGTTGGTGAAACCAATCGGGACTAAAGGTATAATAAATGCGCGCCAAGCTGCATATTTTTTTAGATTTCATTTGAATATGAATTTTGAATTTCAATTTGAATAACTTCTATATATTTTAGAATCTGACAAAACTTTAAATATGAAAAGTGTTTGAAATTGAATAACTAATTCAAAACTATTATCTATTTTTAAAATCAATTATTATAACTATTCAAACAATCAACTATGTTGCCATTTTCAATTAAAACTATATTGATTAATATTCTTTTTGCATATTTTAGAATTTAATATAACTATGAATATGAAAAGTGTTTGAAATGGAATAACTAATTCAAAACCATTTTCTATTTTAAAATCAATTATTCAAACTATTAACTATTTTGCCATTTTCAATTAAAACTATATTGATTAATATTCTTTTTGCATATTTTACAATTTGATAAAACTATGAATATGAAAAGTGTTTGAAATTGAATAACAAATTCAAAACCATTTTCTATTTTTAAAATCAATTATTCTAACTATTCAAACAATTAACTATTTTGCCTTTTTCAATTAAAACTACTAGTCACTAACTCGTGCTCCTGCACGGGCTAGCCAATTTGTGAGATTACTATATCGTTTTTTTGCAATATTGTATATATTATAACAATGAAGTATTTAGATAATTTTAACTAACTATATAAATAGTACTTAAACAATATACAATATTTATTGCTTCCAATTAGAAAAACTAATAAATGCAGCTTGTACCTTTTAACAGAATCACTCGAATGGATAAATATATGAATTTATGGGAAACCTTCTTATTTTTGAGCTTAATTGATGTTATTCTCAAGGAGAGATTTGTGAATTATTTATTGTGTACTCATTATTATATATTCTAAGACGAACGTCCAAAGTAGTTTCTTGAGTATATGCCACATTTTTGTAGCACAATATAATGCTCTATAACCAATATCTTCTAAAAAAATGTTTTGATAAATAATATAATTTTCTATTTATAAGTATGTTGGAAGAGCAGTTACTGGTAAATGATTTATTTTCGAGGCCATGTCGTTCACCAAAGTGACACATTCGTTTCAATTGTACAAATTCATGAGAATTGGTTGGAGTACTAAATATTTCTGAAAGTATACCCTATAATATAAACTAAATTATACTGAACATCTAAAAATCTGCATATTAAATATCAAGACGAATGTGAAATTGAAGAAAGAAGTCGTCTTACCATACACTAATTTGAAAAACTGTATAAATGTGAGAATTGTGACTATCGTAAATAAGGCTATGCTTCACATATATATAGGGTAGTTTGATAGCTCGTGTGAACCGGACTTCTCCTCTAATAATACATTTGAATAAATCCAGGAGTCCGGTAGTTGGGATAACCTTTATTTTCTCTATGTTTAATCCATTATACCTAACCATTTCTACAATTTGTCCAAACATAGATTTTTCGAAACTATCATTTTTTTACTTACATTGTAATCAATTAAATCCAAGCCAACCCACCGCCACTATTTGTGCAGCTCAACCTAAGATTAATTTAAGTACATAATTCTTTTTTGTTACAGCAGGACCAGTCATAGAGAGAGCTCATCTATAATATTAAACATATGATGAGAAACAAAAAGAAAAAATAGCATAGCATAGGAAAGAATGTATGTTAGTGAGATCACTAAATTAAATATAAGTTTAGTTTTAGAAAGACAAATTATCAAACTAAACAAAAAAATTAGTAGAAAAATCTTAACAAAAATATGTTCCTAGACTCATTTTATCTTGTTGTTTGTGTACAACACAAACACATGAATAATTAGTTGATTAAGTTAACAATGATCGTTGATCCATCAATGTAGTTATATGTCTTCAAGATGTAAAATATTGTAGGAAATTAACCATACTTATGTTAGCAATATTAGGTTATATGAGAAAATCAAGTTATATATGGTAAATCATAACCGTAGACATTCACAATGTAAAACAACCTGGTACCTATCCTCCGTCCCTTTTTGCAACAATTCTATATACAACTACATATTTTAACTCTCAAAATATTAGAGGAAATTAATCATACCTAGGTTAGCAATATTAGGTTATATGAGAATCGAGTTCTATACGGCAATCATATAACCGTAGACATTCACAATGTAAAACATCCCGGTATACCTTTCCTTCATGATGAGGACATCCCTACGGTTGATACAACCGTTGCACCTACAGCCACACTTCCTCACATTCCACAATTTTAAGGACCTCTCACAAGAGCTCGTGCACGCTAACTAAATTATCATGTACTTTCATTTCTAGGAACTATTCCTAATATTCATGAGAATATGATGCTCCCTAAATCAGATGTGTTTATGTTACTTAGGAATAATGGGCCTAGCATGGATGAGAGGGACAAACATTGGAGCATCATCATGCATGGAGATGATGGCAGCAATCGTGTGAGGATTCAGTATGATGCTGCAAGTGAAGATTTCTGAACTTTGAAGCCACCATAATGATGCAAGGATACTTGGACAAAATTCACAAGTTACCAAATCATAAAATTCATCCAAGGCTTTATATGGTGATGCGTCACCTTATTTTATGGGTTAAACCCATGTATTTTTGTCCTAGGTATTTTAGGGATTTTCTGGAGGCAGTTTGAGTGGAAAAGGGCCCATCTAGGGCTATTTTTGGATAGCCCATTAGGGTTGTACGAAAATCCCTGCCCTTTCCCTCATATATACCTCCTCCTAGCCGTCATTAGAACTTGGATTTTGTTTAGTTAAAGACTTAGCCACGAGCTACTCTTCGCCATATGCACAACTGTCAAACCGATCTTTTGTACTACGCACAGACAGAATCCCACCTCTTCAATAAAGCCTTCATCTATATTCGTAATATCTTGATTGCATTTATAATTCTTGCTGGTTCTTCGATTGCTTGTAGGGATTGATCCTCGTGATCAGGTTGATCTAGCTCCGGCGTGATCAATAGCCTCAGAAGTTGGTGTATCGATTGCTAAGGCGCAACGTCTCGCACGTTTGTAGTTGGATCGTCAATATCGACCTCCACCAAAATCGATAGTTATCGTCTCATCGAAAGATCGGGCACCTTTACCCTATCAAGTGGTATCAGATTTTAGGTTAATCGGTGAGATTTACTATTTTCGTAGTCTAGATTGCATCTTCATACCAAGAATCCACGAAAAAGCCAAAAATATTAGGATTAGATCTTTTCCTATAAACAGTTCGAGCCTTTGCATCATTTCTTTTCAGTATTTGCATTGTTGAATTCGTGTCTGCATCATCATGTCGAGTGTTGGCTGTAGCGTCTTGATCCTTAGAGTTTCGAGTTCTGCTCACATACGTTTTGCCTCCGCCGCACCACCACCACCAAAAACCCTAGCCACCACCACCACCCGTTTCCGCATTGCCACCATAATCACCCCCACCGCATCCATCGACCGCTGCCACCCCCACCCTCATTACCGCCACCACAACCTTTCCCCCGACTTAGGGTTTCTTTCCCTGTTCTGTTCGTAAAAAAGGAGGGGACGTGGGGCCGAACCAGCCACCCCATGCTGCACCTAATTCTCAGTTAAAAAAGGAGGGGACGTGGGGGCCGAACCAGCCACCCCACCCCTGTCACGCTGTTTTGGGAAGTTTTTGTCTGCAAACTTTAACTGGCCATAACTTTTGCATACGAACTCCGTTTTCGATGTGCGACCTGTCAAACTGTCCGGAATCAAAAGTTATATCAGAAATCTTGGGAAAAGTACTTGAAAAATATACAAAGTCACTCGTAATCATCAAAAAAGTGAGGAAATGGTGAGTTTTTGGCCTTTTAAGTTTCAGAACCAGCAATTTTTCCATGATCTTCACTTATATCTTGCTTTTGAGCTATTCCTTTGTGCTTCTGGCCACCGTGCTTTGACTAGTTGGTGTCCTAGGCTCGCGTCTCTAGCACGATCTAGCCTACGGCCAGCACGGTATTGTTATTGTTGAGGATATACCAAATAGGTATAGCAACGACGTAGTCCTAAATCAGCAAGCCAGGGTGGCACATCAGGGGTGGTATGGTGGATTGCCTACCGGACAGCCCAGTTGCTGAAGTTGCCGCGGCTGTACTGGACGCAGGCGCTTATGGCAGATCTGGAGACAGGCCCATGGCGGGTTACCTTGTAGTGCACGCATAGGACTTAGTCTAGGACTCTAAGTTGTATCCGCTCCGGTACCAACGTGTAGCCCACGCTAGGCGCC
This sequence comes from Dactylis glomerata, assembly GCA_007115705.1. NCBI lineage: Eukaryota > Viridiplantae > Streptophyta > Magnoliopsida > Poales > Poaceae > Dactylis > Dactylis glomerata. The sequence continues at coordinate 1,197,403 of QXEO01000055.1, forward strand.
TTTATAAGCCCGGCGTGGAGCAGCCCTTGAGGCAAGCTTCTAGTCATAAGGCCAATCGCATAGCAAAACAGCCAACCTCATCATTGTAATCGAGCACTTGTTGCCATATAGTGAATTATAGCAGCACGTAGGGTCTCACCACCATTGCGGGATCTAAAGCTGGGTAAACTCGTGCTACCACCGTCCTGGATCGCTCCTCCGTGTTCACCCCCTTCCACAAACCACCATACCCCTAGCTCTATGGCAGATCTGTTAATGAAACTACGATAGTTGGCGCCCACCGTGGGGCATTGCGCATCTGGAGCGTGGATCCAGGCGGGATCCGCCTTTGCAGGCATCGGCGACACTGTCGCCATCGGGCGCGTCCTCTATGATTCCGGCTTCCCCATCATCCCAGCGGATAACCTCTGGGTGCTGGCTAGAGAAGACCCTGCTCGATTCACCATCGTTCCGATTGGAGATATCCATATCTTCATTAGAGAGACAAACCCTACCCCCGCTACGAAAACCAATTTCCGGCGGATCAGTATGGCTGAAATCCCCAAACGGACCGCTTTCGAGCTGGATACGGAGGAGGACTCATCTGATTTGGAACTTTCCAAGTTGCCTAGATCGGATCTAAAAAACAATCCCACCCAGCCCGCCCTAGAGGTAGAGGAAGTGGTGGAAGACCACTGTGAATCCACCATGAGTAATCTGGCGTTAGAGACACCGCGGTACTGCCTTGTTGCATTCGCAGGTATCACTTCGGGATCTACCTCCAACGGATAAGATAGCCCAGGTGAATCCATCCTTGAGGCACTTAATGAAAGTGGTGAATCGGATGACTGGGACAGCAAGGGCTATGATTCTGACCATTATGACACCACCATGAGAAAAATCGAGGCGGAATTGGCGCAGCAGGCACTTGAAGAACAGCAAGCAGCGGCCAAGCAGGTGTTCTTGACCAACAAAGGAGATGATGCTGGGCAGACAACCGGTGATCCGCCATCTCATGCAGTCCATGACGGAGATGCTAGCAAAGAGCAGGGTAACCCACCACAAGCCGCCGATCCGGCCACGGAACAGCTTCCTGAGATCCAGGGCGGCCCCAGGCCTCTGCAACCCGCCATCAATGAGGTCCAGCACCCAGAAGACTTCATGACCCCACTAGACAAAGTCATCTATGGAACTCTAGCAGATCCAATCACCCCTGACTATGTTAGGGATGTGAACGATCTCGAGAAGAAAAGACAAGCACTCCTCAAGGAAGCAAAGCGAGTCAAGAAGATGGGGCAGCAGCTTGATGGCGACATTGCTAAAGCACAAGACACGTTGAAGTGCGCAAGGAACATGGAGGAGAAGTATGTTACTCTCATCCAGAACCAGATGACCGAAGGAGGCGACCCGCAGCTGGTACGAAACCTTGAGTTCACCGTACCAACCATGGAAACTCTGGCCAAGATGTACATCAAGAATCCGCCATATGTGGACAAGAACCGCGATGAAGTCAGGGCTATGCCCGTTGAGAACATCGTGGCTGCAAAGGAGCTATTGGAACATAATAAGAGTCCAACAACCCTAGAGACGGTAGTGAAGCTGATGACCAAAGCATTAGTACAGCAGGAGAAGGCTACGTCGTCGCGACGGCTCAAATCTGATCTCATGCTATGCAGGTCCAGCACTGCCTCTAAAGCTCGGGGGGCTGGCAACTATGGTACGCGCTCTGATAATGAATCTCATACCGGATCCTCAGAAATCCGAAGAAGAGAAGCTCGCAACTGGGCGAACGCCATTCCAATATCCTCCGATGACAAACCAAATGGCAAAGGCCCACAGAGAAATCCATCGCCACCCCACAAGAACTACCCTGCTTACGGATACCAACAAGAAAATGCTGCCCCCCGCCATAAGACCAACATGCCGCCACCAAAGTATAAGACGTTCAAAGTCCCAAAGGGACGAATCATCATACGCGACAATGATGGCAAGCGAGGGCGAAGCCGTGACGCTGGACGCCGAGACGATCCGCCACGATGGGAAGCCAGCAGAGACGGCGGATCCAAGCGAAGGGAACGATCTCACCATGACGACGGCATGCACCATGGTGGTGACAAGGACAAGCATTGCTCCGCTCGCCACCACGATGACAAAGGGCAAGGCTCCCGACGCCATGACGACGATCCATCTCCACGAAGAACAGAGGGAAGCCATCATAGCTACAGAGATCACTCGCAGGACGGCGAGAGTAAAAGACGATGTGACCCTTCGCCATCCCCACCTAGCAGCCCCCATGGCGGCAGCGGTGGCGGACCAGCAAGGTCACAAAACTCTCGCAAGGATCCGCCAGACCAGAAGCCCTACGACGCCCGCACCCATCTAAACGAGATTGCCAAGTCTCAAACAGCCTTCTTCCTCGGCCCAAAGTGCTTTGGACAACGGATTCATGATGAGCCCATCCCGCATGGGTTCAAGATCAAGAAAAATATCCGCCAGTACAATGGAGTCAATAGGCCTTTAACTTGGCTACAAGACTACTTCAATGCAGTACAATTCGCCAGGGGATCACCCAACGTTGTTGTCCGCTATTTGCCCCTAATGCTATCTGGCACTGCGAGGCAGTGGATCAATGACTTGGGAGAAAATTTCATCCAAACCTGGTTTGACATGCAAACTGCGTTCACCGAAAACATCGAGGGGACCTACAAGAGACCCCATAACATTGGTGACCTCCAACGGTGCCGATGGGCCGACGACGAGACCTTCCAAACTTTCCTCGCGCGATGGCTAGATATGAAGAACTCCTATGAAGGGGTTACCGACGAATCTGCCATCCTCGCATTTATTGACAGTTTGGAGAGAGGCCAACTGCTCTGCCATTGCCTATTGCGGGAAAGGAACGAAGGGAAACTAACCCTAAATTCCATGATCACCATCGCAAGCAACTACGCGGCCGCCGACGACAGTGCCCGCGAATCTCTAAAGGCTTCCGCCATCCAGAACACTGGAAAGTAGAATAACAGCAACAAACGAAGGAATCCGCCAGAAGAGCAGCAAGCTCCGGATATGGTGGCCACAACCTTCGCTGATAATGGTCAAAGAAGCCAACGCGGCAGAGGATGCGGTACTAGCAGTGGCCAATCGTGGAGCTCTATAGCTCCCGCTTCGGCGCCATCCGCCCTTGTGTCTTACGACGAATACCACGATATGCCATGCTTCGCCCATCGCGACGCTTCAGGAAAGTGCAATCACACCAACCGGAACTACAAATTTGTCAATGACCTTAAGGCGGATCAAGAAGCTGGCTTCAAGCGCAGCCGGCGACAACGGTCTCGTGGCAAAGGGAAAGTGGACAAAGACAAGGAGTCCAGGGATGGTAGTGATATGGATGAAGACCCCGCGCCCAAACCCGCCGAAAAGGCAGAGGGGGACGCTGGCAAGGCCAATCCAATAAAAAACAAAAAAGGAGCCTTTCACACATTCCTTGGACCCCCCACGGCTAAGGCACAAAGAGCCGCTATGCGCTCCCTCAACGCCACCGTGCCAAAAATCTGCCAGTACATCCGATGGTTCGAAGTACCGGTGCACTCGAGCCGCGATGATCACCCAGAGCACATCCCAGAGGGATATTATGCCATGGTGGTATGCCCTGTGATCCACGGCTACGAGTTCTCCAAATGCTTAATGGATGGCGGCAGCAGCCTGAACATCATGTACATGGAAACTCTAACAAAACTTGGCCTTACCAAAACCCAACTCTGCCATAGTGCGGTTCCTGGTCGCCAAGCCAAGTCCCTCGGGTCCATCACACTCAAGGTTGCCTTCGATAGTGAGGAAAATTACCGTGAAGAGCCTATAACCTTTGAGGTAGTCCCGTTCAAAAGCACATACCATGTGATCTTCGGTTACCCCGCCTTCCACAGCTTCCATGCCAGGCCATGTTACATCTACAATCAGCTGAAGATGCCAGGCCTGGATGGCATAATTACCGTTTATGGCAGTTTCCGAAAGGCAAAGGAGTGCGAGGAAGGAGAAGCCACCTTCATGGAAGCAGTGTTCTTCGGTGAGGAGTTCAAAGAAATCCATGCCGCTACGGACCCCACGGAGATGCTGGCATCCAAGCAGGAGATTTCCGCCTCCCCACCCACCTTCAAGCCTACAGTGGATACCAAATAGGTGGAACTTGTCGCTGGCGATGCCGCCAAGACCACCTCCATTGGGACAAATCTGTCCCCCAAATAGGAAAGCGCGCTCGTCGAGTTCCTCTGTGAGAACCGGGACATCTTCGCATGGCAGCCATCTGACATGGCAGGTGTACCTAGGGAACTCGCCGAGCACGCTCTGCAAATAATTCCTGGCTCCAAGCCAGTAAGACATGCCATGAGATGCTTCAGAGATGAAAAGCACCACACCATAGCAAATGAAATTTCCAAGCTGTTGAAAGCAGGCTTCATCAAGGAAGTGATCCATACTAAGTGGGTGGCAATTCCTGTGCTAGTTCCTAAGAAAAACACAAAAGTTCTGCGCATGTGTGTAGATTACACTGGCCTGAACAAAGTGTGTCCAAAGGACCCTTTTCCCTGGCCTCGCATTGACCAAGTCATTGACTCGGCGGCGGGATTGGAGCTGCTGTGTTTCTTAGATGCCTACTCAGGATACCACCAGATCAAGATGAAAAAGTCCGATCAGCTCGCTACGTCATTCGTAACACCTTATGGCACATATTGCTATGTGACAATGCCATTTGGCCTGAAAAACGCAGGAGCAACGTATCAGCGCACCACGCAAAAGTGCCTGCCGTTATGTCTAAGAAGCAAGATGGCCTTATAGCAGATTTGTAAGAGACCTTCGACAATCTAAGGAAGTACAACATGATGCTTAACCCCATGAAGTGTGTCTTTGGGGTACCAGCTGGACAACTTCTAGGATTCATCATCTCCCACCACGGAATCAAGGTTAACCCAGAGAAGATCAAGGCAATCCTCGACATCTTCCGGCCCATAGATATACAGCGACTCATAGGCTGCGTGGCAGCAGTGAGCAGATTCATCAGTCATCTTGGCGAGAAGGCTTTGCCACTCTACAAGCTGATGAAGAAATCAGACGAATTCATCTGGACCGACGAGGCAGACGCTGCACTTAAGGATCTGAAGAGAGTGTTATCCACTGCACCAGTTCTAGCGGCTCCCGAAGACCAGGAACCCATGTTACTATACATAGCGGCAACCAACAGGGTGGTCAGTATCGTCATTGTGGTAGAGCGTAAGGAAGAAGCATAGGAGTACGGCATACAGCAACCAGTCTACTATGTCAGCGAGGTCCTGACGGAATCCAAGCAGCGCTACCCTCACTACCAAAAGTTGGCATACGGAGTTTTCCTAGCTTCTCGTAAGTTGAGGCATTACTTCTATGACCATAAAATCACAGTGGTGAGCAAGGCCCCACTAAAGGACATCATCATCAACAGCGACGCAACAGGACGAGTTGCAAAGTGGGGCATTGAATTGGCCTCTTTCGACATCGACTACAAGCCTCGCACCGCCATCAAGTCTCAGGCTTTGGCGGAATTTATGGCGGATTGGAAGGAAGCACAGGAAACTACGCCCGTCCCAGAACTAGAGCATTGGGTAATGCACTTTGATGGTTCAAAGCTGCTACACGGCTCGGGGGCTAGAGTGACACTCAAATCTCCCAAGGGAGATGAGCTAAGCTACGTTCTCCAGATCCACTTCCCCACCACCAACAACATCGCAGAGTACGAAGCGCTACTGCACGGGCTATGTGTCGCAAAGGAGATCGGAGTACAACACATCATGTGCTATGGAGATTCTGACCTTGTCGCCCAGCAGGTGGCTGGCACGTACAAAGCTCAGAACGAAGTTATGGTGGCATACAGAGACAAAGTGGACGAGATGGCCAAAAGTTTCCTCGGATACGATATCAAGCACATACGGCGAGAAGATAATATGGCGGCCGATACCTTGTCCAAACTAGGATCTAGCCGTAAGGCAGTCCCACCAGGTGTATTCCTTGAGCATCTGCGAGTACCATCGGTAAAGATGGTGGATCAAGAAAATCCAGAACTAGCAAGCTCCCCCGTCATGGCAGTTTTGCCTAGCAATCCGCCATGGGGAGAGCCCTACCTAGAATATCTGATGAACAAGAAGCTACCCAAAGATGAAGTCCAAAAGAGACAAATCGAACGTAGAGCCAAAGCGTACACCATCATAGATGGCCAGATCTACAAATGAAGCACCTCGGGAGTTTTCATGAAGTGCATATCCCAAGCGGATGGAATCGAAATACTAAGAGAGACCCATGAAGGCGAATGTGGGCATCATGCCGCCGCCAGATCCCTAGTAGCTAAAGCATTCCGCCATGGATTCTACTGGCCAACAGCCAAGGCAGATGCAGACCGTATAGTGGAGCTCTGCCACGGTTGCCAAATGTACTCCAAGCAAACCCATATGCCCGCCACAGCACTGCATACGATCCCTATTACCTGGCCTTTTGCAGTCTGGGGGCTGGACATGGTGGGTCCGCTAAAAACAGCACCTTCGGGATTTACGCACCTCCTGGTAGCAGTAGACAAATTCACGAAGTGGGTGGAAGCTAAGCCCATCAGAAAGCTTGATGGCAAAACCGTCATCAAATTTGTCAAGGATATTGTGGTTAGATTCGGCATCCCACATAGCATCATCACCGACAATAGCACTAACTTGTCTCAGGGAGAAGTTGAAGAATACTGCCATCACAATGGAATCCACCTCGACCTAGCATCTGTGGTACATCCATAGTCTAATGGCCAAGTTGAGCGGACCAATGGACTAATCATGTCAGGAATCAAGCCACGCCTAGAAGCACCGCTACATAGAGCAGCTAGAGCATGGGCAGAAGAGTTGCCAACTATGCTGTGGAGTCTATGGACCACACCAAACAGATCAACTGGCCTTACCCCTTTCTTCTTAGTCTACGGAGCAGAGGCAATCTTGCCAAGTGATGTTCAGTATGATTCTCCAAGAGTCGAGGCCTACAAGGAAGAAGATGCAGAAGCGTCCAGACAACTATCTGTGGACCTGCTGGAAGAAGAACGAGACTTAGCAGTCTAGAGATCTGCCATCTACCAGCAGAATCTCCGCCGCTATCACAGCCGGTGAGTTCGCCAACGCTCATTCAAAGAGGGTGACCTGGTGCTATGCCTCAAACAGCAGAAGTCCCACAAGCTATCCCCGCCTTGGGAAGGACCCTTCGTCATCAGCAAAGCTCTACTGAATGGTTCCTACTACCTCACTGATATTCGTGAGCTAGATAAGCGACCCAGTAAGAAGCGCAAGCGAAGAGACCCTGATGATATCTACGATGAGACAGATCATCCATGGAACATCGCACAGCTACGTCCTTTCTACACTTAGCACTTATGTAGCTTTGTAATAGGCACCTCTATATGATCAATGAAATAAAGCATTTGGTTCACTCTTGATTTTCTCTGAGTCTTTTACCTCCTTTATTTTTCATTTAGATCGGATGGAACCCTTTGCGCAATTGTGCTTTGCACTTGCGTCTTTTTTAAATCCGCCATAAGCGGTCCACATAGCTTTTTTATGTTTTGATCTTCATTCGACGTTCTCTGTGTGGATTCCCAAGTAGTGACTTTTTGACGATCTAAGCCACCATCTGCTAAGGGTTTTGGACGGTTGCTATTAAGTATCGTTGCCCTAGCGGATTGTTCGTGCGAGGATTTCGCCATCTCATGAAAAGTCAAGCACAGAGAGCCGGATGGCGGATCGCATAATCCTACGCGTGAAAAAAAATTCAAAGTGTTGTTTTTTGGACAGGTCAAAAACTGCAAGTTGCATAAAACTAGGCCTGGCAGTTTCTTCACACAATTAAAACCACTTCATAAACAAGCTGCAAAAGTTCAAAAGCATTCCACTGATCCGCCACAAGCAAATCAGTCATAGTGCAGAAACATTCACACGCAGTTTAAGTTTAACTTACAGACCCACTCAGGGACCGAATTAATGCAAAGTATTTTTTTTCCTGCCATATTGCAGGGCACTGATGACCCACAAGTATAGGGGGTGTATCGTAGTACTTTCGATAAATAAGAGTGTCGAACCCAACGAGAAGCAGAAGGTGTTGATAAGCGGTTTTGATCAAGGAATCACTGTAAATACTAGCAAACAGGTTTCCAGGAGTATTTGGTGATACGAATAAATAAAGTGCGAGTAAATAAATACAGTAGTAACAATTGCAGCAAGTGGCCTAATCCTTTATTCAGCAAAGGACAAGCCGGTTGTATACTTATAATAACCAAACGTTCTCGAGGACAGACGGGAGTTTCTGTCAAGAGCTTTCGCTTCATAAAGCCAATAATATTTATTGATTTGGTAAGTGTTATGGGGGTGAACCTGCGCTAGCGCACTACCCTTACTAGGATAAATACACACTTGTGATTATACCCCTTGCAAGCATCCGCAAATACAAGAAAGTAATTAAGATAAATCTAACCACAGCCTTAAACTCTAAGATCCTACGCTCCCTGGTGCAATGGTTTCCCAACGGAGGTTTAGGTTTCTGTCAGTCCAGCAACCCCACAATCGGTGGCCAAATACACAATGCATCTCACTAGGCCCATAAATGGTGAAGTATCATGTAGTCGACGTTCACATGACACCACTAGTGAAATAGCACCACAACAATATCAAACCATTAAATATTTCTCAACAATAATTCACTACTAACATCTTGACTTCTCCCATGTCCTCAAGAACTAAACGAACTACTGACAAGACATCATATGGATCATGATCAGAGATGGAATAATGGTAAATAACAATTTGAACATAAACCTTAATTCAGCGATTCCACTCAATAGCATCAACTACAAGAGTAATCAACACCGGGAAAGTTTCCCCTATGAATATAACAAGATCCAACTCAAGATGTTACAGCGGGATGGCGTGGTGATGGTGGAGGTGAAGGTGCTGGTGATGGAGATGATGATGATGATGATCTCGATGAAGTCTGGTGCGATGGTAATGACGATGGTGACGATCTCCCCTCTCCGGGAAGTAATTTCCCCGGCAGATTTCTTCCTGCCGGAGAGCCTTTTCTCTCTGGTGTTCTCCACCCCACAGAGGCGGCTGTGTCTAACTCTGAAACCCCTCTGACTTAGGTTTTTGGGGACGATGATGTACGCGGAGGGGCGAGACCAGAGGTGGGCCAGGGTGGCCTCACATGGGGCCGCGCAGCCAAGGGTGGGCCCGTGCCACCCTGGCGTGTGGAGCCCCCTGGCTCCTCTCGACTCCCCCTTCTGGCTTCGTGAGTCTTCTGGGAAAATATAATTTCTGGGTATTTTTCTGGAATTTTCCTGATCTCCAAAATATGGTCTCTTGATGGCCCCTTTTCCAGCAGAATCCTGACTCCGGCAGCAACTTCGCCGATGATCATCAAACATGTGAAAACAAAGGAAATAACATAAGTATCATATCTAAATATGAAATATATCAATGAATAACAGTAAATTATGATACAAAATAGTGATGCAAATTGGATGTATCAACCCCCCCAAGCTTAGACCTCGCTTGTCCCCAAGCGAAAACTAAACTCGATAAACATGGCCACAGGTTTATGGAGTGAAGTGTCGATAATCAAAATACGGACAAGAAGCATCACATTCACTAAGGCACAAATTATAATAGACAGCAACTTCCCTTTATAAGATATAGACTTGCAATAGGTAAAAGGGAATCACATGTAAAGATGCACAAGGTAAACTATAATTGGCAATGGCAAACCTTAGCTCTTGGTCAAAGAACGATGAACAAGCTATTGTTTCTTTTAGACGGACCTTTTTAAAACAGAGCTAATATAGCAAGGCCACATGCTCAACAAAGTAAACTTTTGCATTCATAGAAAGCTTTCAAAGATATATTCCTTCAGACAAAAGCATTATACAAAACAAGGAAGATAATCAACATGATTAAACGGATCAACATATGGATGAGTGAAACATAACAACTCCAATGCTTGCTTGAGACAGAGGGAAATAGGTTGACTCAACATAAAAGTAAAAGATAGGCCCTTCGCAGAGGGAAGCAGGGATTAAACATGTGCTAGAGCATTTCATTTGTAAAACAGAGGTAAAATGTTATTTTGAGAGGTGGTTGCTTTTGTCAACGACTAGCAACGGAGTTCTTGATATCTTCCATACTAAACAAGTGAGAGTGGTTCCGAGATGTTTTGATTAATTGGCACTTTGGTGCTCTTTTATAGCTTTGCACTCCTCCCCACCTTTTTCCTTTCTCAAACCATGGCTAACCGATTCCATCAGGTGCCGACCAACTTTCACATTCCATTGGAGGAGTGCCTTTTTCTTTCTTTTTTCTTTTTGAGATTATAATGGTCCGACCAGCTCCCTTGCAAAATTAATGACGAGCAGATGAAGCTGCCTAGTCGAGAGGTACTTAATTTAGTATGGAAGATAACAAACCCATCCACTACGTCCTCATGAGCTAAAAATAGTGGCACAAAATGAGAAGTGTTTGAAGGTTTTTGAAAGGTAGCACATAAAAATTTACTTGGAATGGCTTGAAATACCATGCAAAGGAATTTGTAGTGGACTCTTTGGAAGTGACTTGGCTTTTGGGGATTGGATGCATGAGAAGTATTTCCTCTCAGTACAGGTTTTTGGCTAGCAAGGCTGGGTAGCAAGCATAAGAGTTGCATGAAACAAACAAACATACATATAATAAGAACAATCATGCACACTCCCTTGAAGGTACAATGATTTTAACTTTAAGAATAACAATGCTAAGGGAAAACTGAAGTGATGAAACAAGCACTTCTTTATTCTTTTCTAACCAAACCTCAAGGTAAAGTTACTACTGACCAAGCTAGGTTTGCCAAAACCAACTAAATCTACTCATGCTCCCAATGTGATACCAATACCAATCAACAAGACTAGTCACATAAGAGAGATTGCAGACTAACATAAAGTGTGTGAAAAGTAAACGATAAAACTTCTCATTAATATTTCATTACCGCAACTCACACCAAGGGATACATAGATAACTGACTAAGGAGGATACTTCCAACTGCAAACTATTCTATATGATAACTTCTCTATTCATGATAAGACTCTACTTGAAAAGTAAATAAGCAAAAGGTAATGATGTGATACCGCAGCACTCCCCCAAGCTTGGAACAAGCCAAGGGGATGCCTATACCGATGATGAATTACTCCTTGGGTGGTGGCGGTGGATAATCTTTAATAAGCTTCTCAATCAAATCCTTTAGCTCATCAATCTTGTACTCATGGTTGCGAATTATCTCAGAATTGTGCTCAACCTGATTCATGAACCTGTCGGCAAGAGAATCCCAGCTCTTGGAATTATTTCCCCATCCTTCTTCACTCTTGGCACTTTCTTCTCCTGAACTGTTAGAACGATCTATATCCCAACTCGAGGGTAGACGCGACCTAGGCACCTTTTGAAACTGATGTTCATGTATTAGAGTATGGAAAGGATTGTTGCCTGACGGAGATGTTCGTGGAGCTAAAGTGTGATGCGGCACACCCCCTCCGGTCCTTATGCGAGCACTCTTCTTGAACTTGTCCTGATTTGTCACCACCCCTATGCTAGCAATCACGGTGTTCGGCCTTGGCCTTTGATCTTCCTCCTCGCCTTCGCTTTCAACCCCTTCTATCAGCTAGAAATCTTTGGTGTCATCTTCCGGAGGTGTTTCCTCCTTGTCTCCGCTTGAAGAGGCCATGACTCCCCCAAGCTTAAGATCAACTCCTAACAGAAACAGCTTGAAACAAACACGACGAGAAAACGATATACAGACCTCGGGGACTCCGGGGGGTTAAATAGGCGAAAATTATACATCAAAACGAAGTCACGGCAGGAAACCGGGACAGAAACGAGTTCCAGGGTGTTCTCACACAGGGGTGGCGCGGCCAGGGGTGGGCCCGTGCCACCCGTGTGTGAGACACACACGGACTCTTTTTCCTGCCCTTTTTCGTCTAGTGATTTTTCATATTTAGTAAAAATAGCAAATATATTAAAAGAAGAACTTTTCGCGAAACTTTTCTGACTAGAACTGTTACCTATTCGAAAGCGAACTCTGCAGGTTCCTGCAGTTTGTCTTGGATAAATTCTTCCGGAGAAACTGTTTCAATAACATCAACATCTTCATTATAAGAATCTCCAGAAATATAATGTTTGAGTCTTTGCCCATTCACCACTTGTGTAGAATCATCTTTCAATGAAGCAATCTTAACAGCACCTGAGCGGTACACTTCCACAATAACATATGGTCCTTCCCATTTAGAGAGTAATTTACCTACAAAAAAATCTGAGACGAGACCTATACAATAGAACTTTCACACCAACATGAAACTATCTCTTAAGAATTCTCTTATCATGCCATTGCTTGACTTTCTCTTTAAAAAGTCTGTCATTCTCATAAGCTTCGTTTCTCCACTCATCTAGAGAACTCAAATCTAACAACCTTTTCTCACCGGCTAGTTTAAAATCTCTGTTAAGCTCTCTCACTGCCCAAAAAGCTTTGTGTTCTAATTCTAAGGGAAAGTGACATGCTTTTCCGTAAACCATCTTGTAAGGAGACATACCCATGGGATTCTTATAAGCAGTTCTATAAGCCCATAAAGCATCGTTTAACTTACTAGCCCAGTTTTTCCTGGATTTATTAACAGTCTTTTGCAAAATAGACTTGATCTCCCTATTTGAAAGCTCTACCTGCCCACTAGTTTGGGGATGATAAGCAGAAGCGATTCTATGATTGACATCATACTTAGCAAGAGTTTTTCTAAAACTACCATGAATAAAATTAGAACCTCCGCCAGTCATAAGATATCTAGGCACTCCGAACCTAGGAAAAATAACATCCTTAAGCATTTTTAACAAAGTCTCACCATCGGCACTCTTCGTAGGTATGGCTTCTACCCATTTAGTAACATAATCAACAGCAACAAGTATATGGGTATAGCCTTTTGAAGGAGGAAAAGGACCCATAAAGTCAAATCCCCAACAATCAAACGGTTCAATAACAAGAGTGTAACTCATAGGCATCTCATTGCGTCTAGAAATATTTCCAACTCTTTGACATTCATCACAAGATAAAACGTACCTTCTGGCATCCTTAAAGAGGGTTGGCCAATAAAAACCTGATTGTAGAACCTTTTGCGCGGTTCTATCTCCAGCATGATGCCCTCCATAAGCACTGCTATGTCATTTTCTTAATATCTCTTGTTGCTCATATTCCGGTACGCATCTTCTCATAATACCATCAACTCCTTCTTTATATAAATGTGGGTCATCCCAAAAATAATGCCTCAAATCATAAAAGAATTTTCTTCTTTGCTGAGCTGTAAAGGTTGGAGGCATATACTTGGAAACAATAAAGTTAGCATAATCAGCATACCATGGAAGGTCTCATGAAGTTACATTAATTGCAGCCAACTGTTCATTTGGAAAACTATCGTTAACAGGAATGGGATCAAAAGAAATATTTTCCAATCTAGACAAGTTGTCAGCTACAGGATTTTTAGCACATTTCCTATCTACGATATGCAAATCAAACTCTTGTAAAAGCAACACCCATCTAATAAGTCTAGGCTTAGCATCTTTCTTAGTCATGAGATATCTAATAGCAGCGTGATCAGTATGAATAGTAACTTTAGAATCAACAATATATGATCTAAACTTATCACAAGCAAAAACAACAGCAAGAAACTCTTTCTCAGTAGTAGCATAATTTTTCTGAGCAGCATCAAGAGTCTTACTAGCATAATGAATAACATTCAACTTATTATCTATGCGCTGTCCAAGGACAGCACCAACAGCAAAATCAATAGCATCACACATAATTTCAAATGGTAAATTCCAATCAGGTGGTTGAACAATAGGAGCAGTAGTTAAAGCCTTCTTAAGAGTTTCAAAAGCTTCCTTACAATCATCATCAAAGACAAATGGTACATCCTTTTGAAGAAGATTAGTAAGAGGCTTTGAAATCTTAGAGAAATCTTTAATAAACCTCCTATAAAAACCAGCATGACCAAGATTACTACGAATACCTTTAACATCTCTTGGACAAGGCATTTTCTCAATCGCCTCCACTTTTGCTCTGTCAACTTCAATACCTCTTTCAGAAATTTTATGTCCAAGGACAATTCCTTCATTTACCATAAAGTGGCATTTCTCCCAATTAAGAACAAGGTTAGTTTCTTCACACCTCTGCAAAACTTTATCAAGGTTGTGCAAACAATTATCAAAAGAAGTTCCATAGATGGAGAAATCGTCCATGAAGACCTCCACAATTTCTTCACAAAACCCATGAAAAATAGCAGACATGCATCTTTGAAAAGTAGCAGGAGCATTGCATAAACCAAACGGCATACGTCTATAAGCATAAGTTCCATAAGGACAAGTAAAAGTGGTTTTCTCTTGATCATCCTTCTTAATAGCAATTTGAGAAAAACCAGAATAACCATCAAGGAAACAAAAATGAGTCTTCTTAGACAACCTTTCTAGCATTTGATCTATAAATGGTAAAGGGTAATGATCTTTCTTAGTAACTTTGTTTACCTTCCTATAATCAATGCACATTCTATAACCAACTACTACCCTTTGAGGAATAAGCTCGTTATTCCCATTAGGCACAATAGTCATACCTCCTTTCTTAGGAACACAATGAACAGGACTAACCCATCTACTATCAGCAATAGAATAAATGATACCAGCATCAAGGAGTTTTAATACCTCATTTCTTACCACATCCTTCATCTTCGGAATTAGGCGGCACTGATGCTCCACAACTGGCTTCGCATCTTTCTCCATATTAATGGCATGCTGACATAAAGTGGGAGAAATCCCTTTTAAATCATCAAGAGTATATCCCATAGCTCCTCGGTGTTTCCTCAATATCTCCAATAATCTTTCTTCTTCCTTTCCTAAAATTTTAGAACTAATAATAACAGGATATATTTTCTTATCATCAATATAAGCATATTTGAGGTCATCAGGCAAAGGCTTTAATTCAAACACAGGATCTTCTTTGGGCGGCAAAGTGGTACCAAGATCCTCCACAGGTAGATTATGCTTGAGTAATGGTGGTTGATGAAGGAGAATATCGTCAATCTCTTCTCTTTCCTTGCTAAAAACATCACTTTCGTGATCTTCCATGAATTGCTGCAAGGCATTATTAGGAGCAAGAGCAATAGAAGCAAGCTGCTCAACTCAAAAAATTTCATTAGGCGTATCATTTTCATAAGAAGTCTTTGCAAACTTGGAAAAATTAAACTCATAAGACTCTCCATTAAACTTAGTGAAAAATTTCTCCTTCTTACAGTCTATCACAGCACCACAAGTTTTCAAAAAGGGTCTACCAAAAATAATAGGACAAGTTTTACTAGCCTCCTTACCAAGTACTAGAAAATTAGTAGGGTATTTAGTCTTACCGCAAAGAACTTCCACATCTCGGACAATACCAAGAGGCCAAACTGTCTCTCTGTTAGCAAGCTGAACAACCACATCAATATCTTCAAGTTCACAAGCGCCAATCTCGTGCATGATTTCTTTGTAAAGCTCTAAGGGAATAGCACTTGCACTAGCACCAATATCACATAAACCATAATAGAAATAACGGGAACACTTGCTTTCCTATTCTTTTTTGGATGTGAAAGAATGTTAGAAGCACCTTCACAAAAGAGAATATATTCATCTCCTACATCTTTAGTAACAAGATCCTTCAATATAGCAACAGGAGACTTAATACTAATTTGCTCATCAGGCTCTGCAGCTTTCTTAGTACTTTTATTAGACACACTTACCAAAGTAGAATACTTCTTTACCTTAACAGGGAAAGGTGTCTTCTCAAAATAAGGTTCAGGCACAATGCTATCAATAGTACAAACTTCAGTAGCTGCAGTAGGAATATGACTAATAGAATCTTTGTAAGGCGCATGATATTTGTTCCAATCTTTCTTTGGAACATCAATATAAGAGGCAAAAGCCTTAAGACAATTAGCAAGTATTTGTGAATCAAGACCATAAGCAGCGCTAACACTATGAAAGTCATCGGTTCCCATAAAAGATTTAATGCATTCATAATCATAGTTTATACCTGACTTCCTACCTTTGTCATTTTCCCATCCTTCAGCATTCTCTTGTATACGGTCAAGAAGTTTCCACTTAGCATCTTCTTTCATATGAGTAAATGATCCAAAGCAAGAAGCATCCAAATAATCCTTATCAGGAAGAGTAAGCCGCGCATAAAAATTATTAATAACAATATTATTGGGGAGCTCACGAATGGGGCATTTGAGCATTAGTAACTTCAATCTCCCCCACGCTTGGGCAATACTCTCTCCATCATGAGGCCAAAAATTATATATCCGGTTATGGTCTTTATGAATTTCACTTGGAGCATAAAACTTGGAATAAAAGAGAGGCACAATATCCTCCCATGCCATAGATGGACCATCTTGGAGTAGTCGATACCACTCTTCAGCTCTGCCTTTCAATGATATAGAGAATAATTTCTTCTTGACCTGACTTGGTGAAATACCTGCACATCTGAACAACTCGCATAATTCATGTATAAATAATAAGTGATCACCCGTATGGATAGTTCCATCACCTGAATAGCAGTTATCCATAATTCGCCCAACAATTTTCATGGGTATTTTAAAAGGATCAATTTCAGCAGGCGGTGGCGGTGGTGGTTCCTCCGCATGTGCAGCAGTAGTAGTAGTAGATGTGTTTCCAAATAGGAAACCAAATGGAGAGTTCTCCATAGCAGAGTAAAACAAAAGACAAAATAAAAACAATACTCACAGCGACAGTTACCTTTACCAATTCCACTCTTCAATAGCGCTATACTCCCCGGCAACGGCGCTAGAAAATAGTCTTGATGACCCACAAGTATAGGGGGTGTATCGTAGTACTTTCGATAAATAAGAGTGTCATACCCAACGAGGAGCAGAAGGTGTTGATGAGCGGTTTTGATCAAGGAATCACTGTAAATACTAGCAAACAGGTTTTTAGGAGTATTTGGTGATACGAATAAATAAAGTGCGAGTAAATAAAAGATAGTAGTAAGAATTGCAGCAAGTGGCCCAATCCTTTATTCAGCAAAGGACAAGCCGGTTGTATACTTATAATAACCAAACGTTCTCGAGGACACACGGGAGTTTCTGTCAAGAGCTTTTGCTTCATAAAGCCAATAGTATTTATTGATTTGGTAAGTGTTATGGGGGTGAACCTGCGCTAGCGCACTACCCTTACTAGGATAAATACACACTCAATCATCCGCAAATACAAGAAAGTAATTAAGATAAATCTAACCATAGCCTTAAACTCTAAGATCCTACGCTCCCTGGTGCAATGGTTTCCCAACGGAGGTTTAGGTTTCTATCACTCCAGCAACCCCGGCAACGGCGCCAGAAAATAGTCTTGATGACCCACAAGTATAGGGGGTGTATCGTAGTACTTTTGATAAATAAGAGTGTCGAACCCAACGAGGAGCCGAAGGTGTTGATGAACGGTTTTGATCAAGGAATCACTGTAAATACTAGCAAACAGGTTTTCAGGAGTATTTGGTGATACGAATAAATAAAGTGCGAGTAAATAAAAGACAGTAGTAACAATTGCAGCAAGTGGCCCAATCCTTTATTTAGCAAAGGACAAGCCGGTTGTATACTTATAATAACCAAATATTCTCGAGGACACACGGGAGTTTCTGTCAAGAGCTTTCGCTTCATAAAGCCAATAGTATTTATTGATTTGGTAAGTGTTATGGGGGTGAACCTGCGCTAGCGCACTACCCTTACTAGGATAAATACACACTTGTGATTACACCCCTTGCAAGCATCCGCAAATACAAGAAAGTAATTAAGATAAATCTAACCACAGCCTTAAACTCTAAGATCCTACGCTCCCTGGTGCAATGGTTTCCCAACGGAGGTGTAGGTTTCTGTCACTCCAGCAACCCCACAATCGGTGGCCAAATACACAATGCATCTCACTAGGCCCATAAATGGTGAAGTATCATGTAGTCGACGTTCACATGATACCACTAGTGAAATAGCACCACAACAATATCAAACCATTAAATATTTCTCAACAATAATTCACTACTAACATCTTGACATCTCCCATGTCCTCAAGAACTAAACGAACTACTCACGGGACATCATATGGATCATGATCAGAGATGGAATAATGGTAAATAACAATCTGAACATAAACCTTAATTCAACGGTTCCACTCAATAGCATCAACTACAAGAGTAATCAACACTGGGAAAGTTTCCCCTATGAATATAACAAGATCCAACTCAAGATGTTACAGCGGGATGGCGTGGTGATGGTGGAGGTGAAGGTGCTGGTGATGGAGATGATGATGATCCCGATGAAGTCCGGTGCGATGGTGATGACGATGGTGACGATCTCCCCTCTCCGGGAAGGAATTTCCCTGGCAGATTTCTTCCTGCTGGAGAGCCTTTTCTCTCTGGTGTTCTCCGCCCCGCAGAGGCGGCTGTGTCTAACTCTGAACTCCCCCTGACTTAGGTTTTCGGGGACGATGATGTACGCGGAGGGGCGAGACCAGAGGTGGGCCAGGGTGGCCTCACGTGGGGCCCGCGCGGCCAGGGGTGGGCCCGCGCCACCCTGGCGTGTGGAGCTCCCCTGGCTCCTCTCGACTCCCCCTTCTGGCTTCATGAGTCTTCTTGGAAAATGTAATTTCTGGGTATTTTTTTAGAATTTTCCTGATCTCCAAAATATGGTCTCTTGATGGCCCCTTTTCCAGCAGAATCCTGACTCCGGCAGCAACTCCACCGATGATCATCAAACATGTGAAAACAAAGGAAATAACATAAGTATCATATCTAAATATGAAATATATCAATGAATAACAGTAAATTATGATACAAAATAGTGATGCAAATTGGACGTATCAGGCACATCCTAAGAAGATGGCGGAACCTTGGAGGACACCTCATCACCGCCATCACTACCTGCAGTAGTCACGAAGACTGATGCTGAAGCCTGGCTTGGCGACCCTGGCAGCTCGTATGCTTCATAGTATACATTTAGCTGAGTGCCAAGGGCACACAGTTGATCATATCCATGCATGTTCTGCCGGATGGCGGCCTCGTTCACCGGTGCACCATCCTCGCCGCTCTCCGGGATGCCGGAGGTGAGCAAGTCCAGGTCCATCTCGGGGTAGTGGGCCTTTGCCAAGGTTAAAGCTGTCCTGGCACCACCCCGAGCAGAGGACAGTTTCCAGTCCGCCACTAGCCCTGGCACCAGTAGCAGCTTCTGCGTGAGTGCAATGGCGGAGAGGTTGGAAGAACCCGCTATCTGCAGGCTCCCGCACGCCTGGCGACCAGCGTTGAGAAGGCCATCAAGCTCCTTCTTCACTGCGTCGGTGGCCATGCGCAAGCCCTCAGCGGTATCCACCTCGCCTTGCCCCAGGGCAACTGCATAGCGGAAAAAGAAGATGCGTCAAATACGGCATAGCAGAAATTGAAAACTTTACAGTATGAGAAGAAATAGTACCTAGCAGGGTGTCTTGGAAGTGATGAAGGATCTCATTGAAACCTGCATGTCGCTGCTCAAAAACAGCAGCGGCTTTGTGGAGATCCTCTATCTCCTTCTCCCTCTTCAGGTTCTGGCGCTCCTAGTCCTTAAGCTTCTCTTCGAGGGAGGTGTTTGCGGCCAGAGATTTCTGGAGCTGCTGGTGCAGCCCATCCATCGCAATGGTGTGGCCCTTCTCCACCCCCTCAAGTTTGGACTTGAGCGCGGCAGCATCTGCATGGCGGAATTATCAGCGCAGCATTGGTCGAATAAGCATAAAGGAAAACAAACTTGTTAAGGTAAAATACCGCTATTTTCAAGCTGCTGCTGCAAGTCCGCCACAAGAGCGCTTTTGTCTGCCAGCTCCTTCTCTTGCGAGCTGACAACCTGGACCAGGTCCTCTACCACCTTCTTGTAGTTCTGGCAAAGTAATTTGAAGTGTTAGTCACTCTTAGAGCTTTATGCCGGATAATCATCCGCCATAACACTTGGGGGCTACTCACGATGATTTTCTAAGTCACTTTTAGAGCATTGTAACAACTCAGAAATTTGTAATCCACTTCTTATTCAATAAAGTGCCAAATTTTGGACCCAAATAAAACTTTTATCCTTTATTTCATGCATACATGTATTTTCTACTATATATGTATTCTATGATTTTATGTGTGTTATTTTTGATTGTGCATTGGTTGGTTAAGTATAAGTGAACCAACAGAAACAATTGAGAAGAATATTAGGAACCAAAGAAACCAGAAATAAAAATAAGAAAGAAAAAGATAAGATTTAGATGATCTAGAAATTGTAATTGACTACACCACTTTGAGCCCCTGGATTAAGAAATCTAGAATTCACCTCAGTGTTTGGCCAGCAAGTTGAGCTTAACCAAGTTGTATACTAACTCAACCAACAAGCATTTACCCAAAATTCAAACCAGAGCTTGACTCAAACATCAATCAAACTTTGAATCTGAAACAGAGACTATAGCAAATTTTGAAATAAGATTTTTGCAAAACTCATCCTTTCACTGTAACAAAAATATGACTGGATACCTTAGCCAATATGTTGAGTGCCCAAAGTGGAAAATTTTGAAAATTCAAATTTTGAGTTCTTGCGGGCATTTCGTCGAGCACTGGCAGAAGCAAATCGAAATGAAATCAAATTCACTGGAGCTGCACTGTGCTGGTTCGCTCCACGCCTGTAGCCATGCTCCTTGGCCTCTCCTCGATCGACTCCAGCACCCCCAGCCCCGACCCAAGCCAGGAGAAGCGGAGGGAAGGCGAGGTTTGCACCCGGGCCCCCTCCCAGTTCTTCTTCTCCTTGCACGATGCCGACCACCTTGGAGGCGCCAGAGCAGACCCACAGCACCCCGCAGCCGAGCCGGCACCCGCCCAACACACCCCCGAGGCCGCCGTGACTGGAGCGAGATCCAAACGCAACCAGGACCCCCGAGCCGGCGAGCTTCTGGTCGCCTTGTTCCTCGACGCTCCGGCCTATAAAAGGCCCCCCCCCGATCAAACGAGGAGACGCACCCCATCCCCAGCTACCTCCCAGACATCACCGCTCCCTCCCTCTCGCTCTGGTTCGTTGACACCTGCAACGCCGGTGAGGTACTGGACGAGCGGAGCGCCGCCGCGTTCGACCACCTGGGAGCAAGCCGCCGCTGGGAATCGGCGGAGGAGACGTACCGTAGCCGATCCCGCACGACGCCGATGAGCTCTGCATCCGCTATGCCACTCCCTCGCCGTCGAACATTCTTCACTGCAACGCAGGTGAGCCCTGCCCGTGCTGAGGAAGACGATGAACCCGAGTCATTCGATCTTGATCCAACGCTAGCGTACCGTTTTGGGTTTCTAATTAGATCTGACCAGTAGGCCCCACATGTCAGGCCCCGTTTTATTTTTCCCCCGCCGTGCGAATCGTTTTCTGGGCCGGCCCGTTCGGGTTCTGTCCAGACTCGGCCTGTTAAGCTAGAATCAGGTCCGTTTCATTTTTATTATTTTCCCGCCTTTTCGATTTAATTCAAAACTGTTTCAGATATGAATTTCAAACTTTATTTCCCAGAGTTTTACAAATCCAAATTTAGCAAATAAATATGCGTTGGAAAGCTTATGAAATACTCTACCCAATAGAACTGGTTAGAATCCAAAATAAGTTAGGAATTTAATTAGATATGAATAGTGTGACCATAACTTGTTAAATAATGAAAGATTTCTAGAAAATTATTTAAGCCTCCATAATTCATGAAATTAAATTTGTGAACTCACCAATGACCTTCCTTACTGTTTAGTCAACCCTAACTAACTAAAAACTTGTTAGTGTGACCAATTAGACCCTAACCTAATCCTATCTTGTAGCATAAAATGATAGATCCATAACCTACACTTAGAATAAATTGTCCCCTCTACCAACTCACTTAGTGATCCCTCCCCACTTTAACTAGCCTTGTAAACCTAAACCAATACCCATGCTTAGAGAGTGAACAACCTATGAACCTTAGTCGAAGCTCTACTTTGCACACCCCATGAGCACTTGGGAGAAAACTTGCAATAGAATCCAAATAAAATCAAGTATGAATGTTATTGTTTGAAGACAAGTATGTGTGCTTGGTGTGCTGTTAGCATGGTGTAGTGATGGTGTGTTTTGTGTTTATCCGTGATTAGACGCTAGTATTGCCGAGGAGGATATTGGAGGGGATTATTATCAAGAAGAAGAAGAAGAATACCCCAGACACTTTGCCAACCAAGGCAAGCCATCTTTTGATTCATACTCCCACTACCTAGTTTTTAATATTGCATTCTACTTGTTTTAAGTAAATTGCATGATTGAATTGCTAGAGTAGAATGATAGAAGTGTAGTAATGTCTTGTTTAGCAAGAGCATCAAGTTGAGTTTATCCAACTCTATTTAGTGGTATCATCACTCAATGTAGTTGCTTAGTCGCTAATAAAATTGAGGCCATCTATAAGGGGAACTCTATTTGAAAAGTGGTGACTTGAACTTGAAACTTGAAAGGGGAGATTGCTCCTACATCATGGCTTTATGAAAGAAATTAAGCTTGACTAAGAACTATGAATATATTTCTCAAATGACAACGAGTGATGTACATGGGAGCCAACCATACCGTACGACCACATTACCCCTATATGGGAAGGGGCTTAGTCCGTAGCTTGTTTATCTTAGTATGCGAGGCCTTGTATCAAATCTTTATGGAAGGACACCGTGCAAGGTTACTTCTGAACCAGGTGTACGCACCAACCCAGTCCCCGGGATGGCCAGAACTAGAGGCTCCGGAGCGGGGATTCCGTACCCCGGGCTCTAGGAAAGGATCCTATACTAGGGTGAGCAAGTGAAAGAGTTTGTTTGATTATCTGAACCTCGCATACTTTGTGTATGTCGATCCGTGGACTTCTCTCGGCAGATGTATCGAATCTTGTGGGTAAAGTGTACCCCTCTGGAGAGGTTTTCAAACTATTCGAATAGCCGCGTCCGTGGTCATGGACAGTTGGCTAACTCTACTTGACTTTTGTCAAAGATAAAAATCACAATGGTGAACCTGGTGAATGACTTGACTGGACCATGATGTTGACACGCTTGAAGTTCCTTTAGATTGAACTTAGAGAACTAAACCTCTCTTCTACCAATGAACATTCTTGGGAAATAAAACTAGCTTTTGCAAAACAACTTAGTGCTTAGTCCACCATATCAACCTTGCATTTCTACTTCATCATTTCATTTATAAGATGGCTTGCGAGTGCATCCAATGTACTCACGGCTGTGTCCCTGGCTATCAACTTGGCCAGACTATGGGGAAGAATACTAGGATGAAGGGTATGAAGAAGAGTACCAGAACTAAGTTCGTCTCCATGAGTCGCCATTGCCTGTAGGGTGAAGGCATGGACCCGAAGACGTTATTTCCGCTGCTATATTGTGTTGTAATATGACTTGGTCTATATGACCATTGTATTTGAACCGTCGTATTGTAATGTCTATGGAACTGGTTACCAACTACGTTATGTATATCGCAACAATGGTTCTGGGATTGCGGTGAAATACATAACGGGCACTTCGAATTTGTTATCAAATTTGAGGTCGTCACAAGTTGGTATCAGAGCCTAGGCTGACCATAGGAGACCTTAGTTAGAATGGGCGTTAAATGAAAACTTGGTAAAAGCAAAGATATAAGTAATGGTTGCAAAAATTGCTTAGTCTTTCCTCTCTACTTGCAAAGTTTTATACATACCTCAGTTTTTGCCTACTTAAAATTTTGCACACTTGAGTTGATCACTAACTTAAGCTAATCTAAAATTTTGTAGATGGCCCCGGTATTCATTGAGCACTACCAGTTGGGCCAGGGTGGCAGCCTTTGTTTCGAGCATGACCTCACCACCTTAACCTTGTTCCTGGATCGTCTGTATCCGGAGTTCAAGGGAGCCGTGCTCAATGAGCACCCAGATGGAGAGCTACGGTGGCTTATTCGAGCCAGTTGCCGTGGCAAGAAGGGGAAATTGGATTCTCCAAGGGTCAAGTTTGAGCTTGTGGAGAACACTTGGGCCGATGGTTTGGTCCGAGCGATGCAGGAGATGCACACCCGCTTGTGCGGACTGCATGTTGAGGTGGTTCAGGGAGGACACTTTAGGAACTTTGCTCGGCGTGATGCGGATGGACATCCCGCAAACATGCCCGGGCAGAATGAGCCGAGTACCTACATCGATCACATAGACTTCTTGCTGTACTCCACTCAGCAGGAGGCCGATCGTGCCCGTACCAAGGCCAACCTGGAGCACTTCGCACTGGTGGAGGCGAGGAGCACTATCAGGATACTTGCGAAGGAGCGCAAGAGCCTTCGTCGCCAGCGCGATGAGAAGGAACAAGACCTGGAGGAGTTGAAGGCCAATGTGGCGGAGCTGACTAAGTACATTGAGAGTCTGGAGGATCACCTTGGTGAGGAGGAAGGCATTGATCTCCGCAAGGAAGATAATGCCCTCATTAGTGATGAGGATGACTTCATGGAGGACCTTGATGATTCGGAAGATGGTGGGCACAATGGGTTCATTGTGAGTGATGAGGAGGAAGATCCCGAGGAGCCCGCTGTTTAGATTCTAGATCCACGTGTTATCTAGTTATGAGTTCCACCTTATTTTCACTTCGTGTAGGTGTGAGTTGTATCCCCCTCTCTAGTAGACGAGTCGCAATGGTTTGATGTAAACCATTTGTAATGTGTGAACTCGTAAGTATGATATGTTTGATGAGTGTTGAATGAAATATGAATTTGGCCCTTAAGGCCTTAGTAAGACAAAAATTGCATCATTCCTGTTACCTTTAAATCCTAGCAATTAGCTTTTCCCTCTTGTCTTACACACCTTATCTTCAGATGCCGCGAGCACCCCCACCCCCGAACCCGGAAATGGCCGAACTGCTAAGGTTGATCATGGAAGACCGGGAAGCAGCCCGAGCTGAACGCCAAGCTAACTTGGCCACTCTTCAGCAAATAACCCAGATGGCAATGAACCACAACAATGGCAATGGCAATGGTGAAGGAGGAAACAATGGCAATGGTGATCACCGATCCAAGCTAAGGAATTTTCAAAACACCAACCCTCCTATGTTCACTAAGTCTGAAGAGCCCTTAGATGTGGATGATTGGCTTCGCACTATGGAGAACAATTTGGCAGTTGCCGAAGTTGGTGAAAATGAGAAGGTTTTGTACACCACCCACTATCTTGCTGGAGCAGCAAGAGCTTGGTGGGATAGCACCCGTGCCATGCAAGCCCCAGGGTATGTGATGCCTTGGGAGGAGTTCAAGAGCAAGTTTAGCAAAGCCCATGTCCCTATGGGATTGGTTAAAAGAATGAGAGATGAGTTCAGAAATCTGAAGCAAGGTTCCCTATCTGTGGTGGATTACCGTGACAAGTTCCTTACCTTGTCGAGGTATGCCCCCGATGACACCAACACCACTGAGAAGAAGCAAGAAAGGTTTCTGGATGGACTTCATGATGAGATGCAATGTGTCCTGGTCAGCATTCACTTTGCCAACCTGGAATCATTGGTTGACTCTGCCATTCAGATGGAATGCAAACTCAAGCAAGCTGCAGAGAACCGCAAGCGCCGTATGATGTATCAAGGCAACTCGAGCAACTCGCAGAAGCCAAGGGGAAATCCACCCATGGGTTTCGCCCCAAGACCTATGAGGCCGTCTGCACCTGCTCCATGTCCCAACTATCCCAACCGTCCGCCCGGCAACAACTTCAACCGTGCACCTCCAAGACCTAGTGGCAACACCTTCAACACCAATGCTCCAAGGCCAAATGGCGCCCCTGTGTTACCCAAGCCTGGTGACAAGTCTGGTGTTACCTGTTATGAGTGTGGACTAAAAGGGCATTACTCCAATGAGTGCCCCAAGAAGCTAAATGATGCATCCAAGACCACCGCTCCCGTTCAGCAACAGCGCCGTGTGGGGAATGGCAAGAACTATCCACCAAGGAACCAGCCTCGCTCTCAGGGCCGTCTGAATCACATGAATGTTGAAGAAGCTCAGGAAGCGACTGACGTTGTGCTTGGTATGTTCCCTGTTAACTCCATTCTTGCAAGAGTTCTGTTTGATTCTGGAGCTTCACACTCATTTGTTACCCAATTATTCGTGTCATGTCTGTGCAAATTCCCGGGTCAGTAACCAAAGCCAGTTGTACCTGTTTGGCAGTGCCCATAGAAATCCATGGGATCTCATTCTTAGCCAGTTTGATTGTGTTAGGAACCAAAGGATTGGAAGTAGTCCTAGGTATGGATTGGATGTCCCAACACCAAGGAATTATAGATTGTGCCAAAAAGACCATCACCATGAGGAGTAGCCATGGAGTTTTAGTGAAGCATGTGTCAGTCAAACCCATCCAAATCCCCAGATGTCACAAGAGTATCTCAGGACCAACTCTAGAGCAAGTTCCCATCGTCTGTGATTACCCGGATGTTTTTCCCGCTGAGCTACCCGGAATGCCACCGGATCGGGATATTGAGTTTATCATTGAGCTTATCCCCGGAACCGGATCTATAGCCCAACGACCCTATCGTATGAACCCAGCTGAACTAGTAGAGTTGAAGAAGCAATTGGATGACCTTTTGAGTAAAGGATTGATTCAGCCAAGTTCTTCTGCTTGGAGATCACCCGTTCTGTTTGTGGATAAAAGTGACGGTTCTAGCCGACTGTGCACTGATTACCGCAAGCTAAATGATGTGACCATCAAGAACAAGTTTCCTCTCCCAAAGATTGAAGATTTGTTTGACCAACTGACTGGAGCTAGAGTCTTCTCGAAGATAGATCTTAGAACTGGATACCACCAACTAAAGATCCGTGCAACGGATATCCCCAAAACAGCCTTCACTACCCGATACGGATTGTATGAGTATACCGTAATGTCCTTTGGATTAACCAATGCCCCTGCTTATTTCATGAACCTCATGAATAAGGTTTTTATGGAGTTCTTGGATAAGTTTGTTGTTGTCTTCATTGACGACATTCTTATCTACTCCAAATCCGAAGAAGAGCATGCAACCCATTTGAGATTAATTCTAGAAACCTTAAGAGAGCATCAGCTGTACGCCAAGTTCAGTAAATGTGAGTTCTGGTTGAAGGAAGTTGGATTCTTAGGCCATGTATTATCAGCCGGAGGAATATCCGTGGACCCAAAGAAGATCAAATCAGTCATGGAATGGGAAGCCCCTACCACTCAGACTGAAGTTAGAGGTTTTCTCGGATTAGCGGGATATTACCGCAAGTTTGTTGAAGGATTTTCAAGCATTGCCCGGCCAATGACCCAATTGTTGAAGAAGGACAAGAAGTTTGAATGGACCCCTAAGTGTGAAGAGAGTTTCCAAGAGCTCAAGAAGCAACTGGTGACCGCCCCCGTCCTAACCATGCCCGATATCACCAAAAACTTTGATGTCTATTGCGACGCTTCCAAACTTGGACTTGGTTGTATATTGATGCAAGAAGGCAAGGTCATAGCTTACCTCTCTCGGCAGCTTAGACCTCATGAAGAAAATTATCCGACCCATGACCTGGAATTAGCAGCCGTAGTTCTAGCTCTGAAGACCTGGAGGCACTATCTGATGGGCAACCGTTGTGAGATCTACACTGATCACAAGAGTTTGAAGTATATTTTCACCCAGAAGGAGTTGAACATGAGGCAAAGAAGATGGATAGAGTTGATTAAGGATTATGATCTCGAAATTCACTATCACCCCGGTAAGGCCAATGTAGTGGCTGATGCATTGAGTATGAAGCCGTGTTCGTTGAACATGATGATCAAGGAGGAGCAACCCATGTTGCACCTAGAGTTTGAAAAATTTGGATTGGAACTAGTCAGTCGAGGATTCCTAGCCAACCTCGAGTTTCAACCCACCTTGATGAGCCAAATCAAAGAAGCCCAGAAGGGAAATGAGAGTATTGACGGAATCAAGCGCAGAATCAGTTCCGGCAAGGTGCCAGGATTTGAGGAAGATGATCAAGGAGTTCTTTGGTATAAAGGACGTATTTGTGTGCCTGATACGTCTCAAACGTATCTATAATTTTTGATGCTCCATGCTTTGTTTTACACCATTTGCCTATTGTTTCGTTACACTTAGTGGCATTTTTATGCATTTTCCGGAACTAACCTATTAACGAAGTGCCACAGTGCCAGTTTCCTGTTTTCTGCTGTTTTTGTGTTTCAGAAGTGATACACAGGAAATATTCTCGGAATTGGACGAAACAAGTTCCTGAAGTCATATTTTACCAGGGAGCTCCCAAACATCCAAAGACCTGATGGAGGGGGGCCACGTGGGCCCCAGACACACAGGCGGTGCGGCCAGGCCCCTGGCCGCGCCACCCCTGTGTGAGGGACCGTGGTCCCTCCTCTGACATCGCCCCTTCACCTACATATACCCCCTGACGAGAAAAACCTAAGGGCCCGATCAGTTTTCCAGAATATATTGCGATCCGCCGCCGCCGTCGACCCGAAGATCGGGAGGGTCCAGAAGCTCTTCTCGGCACCCTGCCAGAGAGGGGAATCGCCACCGGAGGTCTCCTTCATCGCCATGATTGCCTCCTGAGCGATGAGTGAGTAGTCTACCTTGGACTATGGGTCCATAGCAGTAGCTAGATGGTTGTCTTCTCCACCATGTGCTTCATGTTTAGATCTCATGAGCTGCCATACATGATTGAGATCACCGTTATGTAATTCTATGATGTTGGTTTGTTGGGATCCGATGAATATTGGTGTTTATGATTAAGTTGCTGTACTGAATTATATCTTTTGTTATCTCTATGTTGTTTATGATCTTGCATGCTCTCCGTTGTTAGTAGCTATCTTGGCCGAGTAGTTGCTAGTGACTCCAAGAGGGGGTATTTATGCTCGATAGTGGGTTCATGCCTCTATTTCACCTGGGGGAGTGACAGAAACCTCTAAGGTGGTAGATGTGCTGTTGCTACTAGGGAGAAAACAACATTCATATGCTCAAGGGCATATGCTTTGTTTACATTACACACTTTGCTTAATGCAATTATCTGTTGTTCGCAACTTAATACTTCTAGGGTGTTCGGATGATATCCCCGGGGGTGGATTATTAGTCATAGATGCAGTTGGATGGCGGTCTATGTATTTTGTTGTAATGCCCAGAGTAAATCTCATAGTGATCTTCTTGACATATCACGTTAGCTCTATTCTATCAATTGCCCAACTGTAATTTGTTTACCCAGCATGTTATTTTATCTATGGAGAGACACCACTAGTGAACTGTGGACCCCGGTCCTATTTTAATCATATTGCAATCACCTGTTTACTTTTCCCGCACTGTTTACTTTACTCGCATACTATATTGTTTTCCACTCGATACGCTCATAACCTTTGTTTCAAGCAAACCGGTGAGATTGACAACCTCATCGCAAGTTGGGAACAAAGTATTTGTTTGTGTGTGTGCAGGTTCATGTTGCAGCTAGCAAGCAAAGCTTGGACGAGGTGCCACATATAAATTGTCTGCTGCTGTCACAAGCTAGCAAGCATCACCTTCAGTCGTCATCGCCTCTCTTCTCCTGATCGATATTAAACCTTGGTTTCTTAACTGAGGGAAAATTTGCCGCTACACTCATCATACCTTCCTCTTGGGGTTCCCAACGGGCTGGTCAAGCACCACGCACAAGGACATCTACTTCCACATCATCACCAAGTAGCAGCCTCTTTTCTGGCGCCGTTGCCGGGGAAGAGAGAAGACTTCTGCGAGGGGAGTTCTTCGCACACACATTCTTTGCTTTGTTATTTGTTTGCTTTACTTTATTTATTTTACCTGCATTGCTTTTATATCAAAAACCCAAAAAAATTAGAATCCTTGGTTGTTGTTATTTCTTTACTTTAGTTTATCATGTCTATCCCTAAGTTTGTTCTGGAGGACCTCTCAGTAGGTAGTGGTTCGATTATTGGCAAAAGTAACATTGAGGAGTTCTTTAATCATATTAGTATGCATGAGGAAGATGAGGAAAAGTCTTTGATTGAGCTAGCTCCTAGTATTGAAGTTGCTTCTTTTCTATTAATTGATATGTTGGAAACTAGGTTTGCTAGTCTTAATCCTTTTATGCAATACATGTTCCTTAAGCTTCATGAAATTGAGGATCCCGAAAAGAAAGCTTTTATCTTGTAAACTTTGTGCATAGAATTTAAGGATGTCGTTGTTGAAGCTAGGAAAGTTCTTAAACGTTTTAATAAACTCGGTTCACCTATAAAGGTTATTGATACTAATGATGAGGGGACCGAGATACCTATACCTTGCAAGCTTTTGGGATTGAATGATGCTTTCGAAAATAATTTTGCCTCGATTTGTCCTGAAAATATTTTTGATGAGAATAGTGTACCAAAGCATGATCACAAAGGGTCTTCAAAAACTATGTGGATGAAATACAATGCCTTATTGACAAGACCTCTGCTGTTGATCTTAATGCTTCACTTGATATTACTTGATTCGCACTTTTCTGCGCCTAGCTCAAAGGCGTTAAAGAAAAGCACTCTTGGGAGATAACCCAATGTTTTCTTTACAGTACTTTTTCTTTTATTTGAGTCTTGGAAGTCATTAATACTGTAATGACCGCTCCTTATCTTGTTTATTTCGTTTTTGTGCCAAGAGAAGCCTCTAATTTGAGTTAGGTAAAGATTTGGGGAAACTGCTGTCCTGAAACTGTTTTCGGTGCTGCACCGTAAAAATTCGTGAAAATTCTCTGTTTATCTTTTGGACCTGCGATTTCTTGTGCATATGCCCCAGGTTATATCCAAACTTTTCTTAGTTGAACACTTTTTGATTTGAGCAACGGAAAATCCCTCAAAAATTCGTCCTTTATCAGCTGTTCAGTTTTAACAGATTTCTGTCAATATTCGTTTTTGCCACTTTATCGCTTTCTTTTGAGTTCTTTTTTATCATGGAACTCTTGTGGAAGTTGCTACAGTAGTATATACTTTATATGTGGTGGTTTTGGGTTGAAACCTGAAGCTAAAAGAGGTTGAATATATTTTATGCTTACACTAATGTTGCTAATAGAATTGTGTTTAGTTTTGTATGAAGGAAGTTTTCAAGTGTAGGGATTGGAGAATGATGAGATGAGTTGAAGAATGGACAAAAGCTCAAGCTTGGGGATGCCCAGCACCCCAAGAAATATCCAAGAAGTACAAGCGTCAAAGCTTGGGGATGCCCCCGAGGCACCCCTTCTTCATCGGCAAAAATCAGGTCACCTTTCAAAACACTATATTTTTATTGCTTCATGCACTATGTGTTTTTCTTGGAGCGTCAGTTGTTTTAGTTTTCTTAGTTTGTTTAGTTTGTTTGTTTGCTGCAATAAATGGTTGGACCCCAACAAATTTCCTTTGGAGGAGATGTACTCGTTTTCATTTGCAAAGAACGCTCTAGTTTTCACTCTTATTTAAAATCAAGCGTTCTACTTTTTCTGCTACTGCTTTTGGTTTTCGTTTTCGCCTTGATTTGCGTTCAGATCTTCATATCTTTTCATCAAGGTGTATTTTTTCCTCTGAACTTTATTGGTTTTCATCAAAAGAGGTATCTTTAAAAATTTCAAATGGTGTTGGAAAAGAGAAAAAGCTTTGTGCAAAATAGTGGTACAAGAAGGAGCTTGTGTAGACTGCGGCTTAGGCTTTTTTATGTCATGCTTGATGTCTTTTTGATAGTATGCTTAGTGGTTTTGCTGTAGCATGACTTGTCTCAAATAACTGAGATTGCTTAATGAGCCTTTGAAAAAATCATGCGTTGTTTTTATTATATGGAAGCATTATTTTGGTTTTCTCCTTGATGCTTTATTTGGGTTGACTTGGCGCATGCTTACACATGTTAGACTCTTACAAAGTCGCCAATAGCCTTCATGATCATTTAGTTTTTGACTTTTGATGCCATCGTATGCTTCTTTTAATGTCGCTTTGTCGCTTTGCATGATTATGGCCATTATTGCTCTCTTAGTTGGTCGCTCCCAGTCTTTTGCTAGCCCTCACCTTGTACTGAGTATGAGCTCTACTCGTGCATCCAACTCCTAAAAGCCAAGTTTTCCAAAGTGTCCACCATACATACCTACTAGCAATTTGCTATTCCAAGTAAATTTGACTTGCTTTTATATTCTCTTCAAATTAAACTCTTACCAGTGTTATGCGAAATTTGGTCAGTAAAGCTCTCACGAACCGGAAGGCCCACTTTACTTTTTCCTGTTCTTAAAATTTTGACATTGTGGTCTCTTATGCTGAGTTGTTATGCTTGCAAGTTGTAAGTTGGATTCTAGCCCAGCCATGCTGTCATGGGGCAAGCTTTCAACATTGCACTTCTATTTGAGTTGATATTGTGATCTTTTGTTTATGGATGCCCGCTATGGGAAATGAATTGGGAATCTTGTAGGGATCATGGAGTTTGTATATGTGTTAGGGAAACGCCGGGCCGCCAATCTAAGCCATGCATAATTCATGGTGGAAATTTGCAGCATACCCATGGTGAACATTCGACGACGCATCTCACAATAAAAAGCTAAACAATATAGCAAATAAAAGAGATGTCGAGGTGTTCATTGTCTGCTTGTCCTGTCATTTTGATGTGGGCTTGTTCCATGTCATCGGGCACAGAGGTACCCCATTGGCGGTTCTCAATGATATGCATATACTTACAATGACAAGAGCCTTGCTTGGGACTCTAAATAAAGTAGCATAGTTTGGGTACTCGTATTCACGGGACACGAGGTTTTCAACTTATGATTTGTCAAGCATATGCATCATAATTGTTCTCGCATTAACTTTAACCATTCAAGATGCTTATGATGGGGGCAATGAGAGCTCAAAACCGGTAAGTACCATAATTTTTGAAGGTTATAAAACTTGCAATCACTGCTTCCCTCTGCGAAGGGCCTTTCTTTTACTTTTATGTTGAGTCACCACCTTCTTTCTTTATGCACCATTAAGAGAGCATAGTTGTCATTCTTAGTGTGATATGCATTGTCCCAAAGTTCATTGATTGACTCATATTGTTGGTTTCACTTGTTCTTAAATTATTTGTATCTAGTCGCCCTCTTAAACTTTGAGGTGTCCTATGCATTTATGTTTTGCTCTCCATGAAGGACAAGCTGAAAACCACTTGTATGTTTTTCCTTATGATTTGAACACACGTTTGACTTTCATTGTTTCATTACCATGATCTTTTGTTTGTGTTCATTTGCATGTTTACAACATGGTTGCTAAGTTCTTATTGTCATGATTATATCTTCATGCCCATGTTTTAAGTTCTATTGATCCCAGCTCACCAATGCTTACATATATGATCAAGATTGTGTAGGTGCATGTCACCTCAAAAATTATTCTTTTGTTATCACTTACCTACTCGAGGACGAGCAGGAGTTAAGCTAGGGATGCTTGATACGTCTCAAACGTATCTATAATTTTTGATGCTCCATGCTTTGTTTTACACCATTTGCCTATTGTTTCGTTACACTTAGTGGCATTTTTATGCATTTTCCGGAACTAACCTATTAACGAAGTGCCACAGTGCCAGTTTCCTGTTTTCTGCTGTTTTTGTGTTTCAGAAGTGATACACAGGAAATATTCTCGGAATTGGACGAAACAAGTTCCTGAAGTCATATTTTACCGGGGAGCGCCCAAACATCCGAAGACCTGACGGAGGGGGGCCACGTGGACCCCAGACACACAGGCGGCCGCGCCACCCCTATGTGAGGGACCGTGGTCCCTCCTCTGACATCGCCCCTTCGCCTACATATACCCCCTGACGAGAAAAACCTGAGGGCCCGATCAGTTTTCCAGAATACATCACGATCCGCCGCCGCCGTCGACCCGAAGATCGGGAGGGTCCAGAAGCTCTTCTCGGCACCCTGCCGGAGAGGGGAATCGCCACCGGAGGTCTCCTTCATCGCCATGATTGCCTCCGGAGCGATGAGTGAGTAGTCTACCTTGGACTATGGGTCCATAGCAGTAGCTAGATGGTTGTCTTCTCCACCATGTGCTTCATGTTTAGATCTCATGAGCTGCCATACATGATTGAGATCACCGTTATGTAATTCTATGATGTTGGTTTGTTGGGATCCGATGAATATTGGTGTTTATGATTAAGTTGCTGTACTGAATTATATCTTTTGTTATCTCTATGTTGTTTATGATCTTGCATGCTCTCCGTTGTTAGTAGCTATCTTGGCCGAGTAGTTGCTAGTGACTCCAAGAGGGGGTATTTATGCTCGATAGTGGGTTCATGCCTCTATTTCACCTGGGGGAGTGACAAAAACCTCTAAGGTGGTAGATGTGCTGTTGCTACTAGGGAGAAAACAACATTCATATGCTCAAGGGCATATGCTTTGTTTACATTACACACTTTGCTTAATGCAATTATCTGTTGTTCACAACTTAATACTTCTAGGGTGTTCGGATGATATCCCCGGGGGTGGATTATTAGTCATAGATGCAGTTGGATGGCGGTCTATGTATTTTGTTGTAATGCCCAGAGTAAATCTCATAGTGATCTTCTTGACATATCAGGTTAGCTCTATTCTATCAATTGCCCAACTGTAATTTGTTTACCGAGCATGTTATTTTATCTATGGAGAGACACCACTAGTGAACTGTGGACCCTGGTCCTATTTTAATCATATTGCAATCACCTGTTTACTTTTCCCGCACTGTTTACTTTACTCGCATACTATATTGTTTTCCACTCGATATGCTCATAACCTTTGTTTCAAGCAAACCGGTGAGATTGACAACCTCATCGCAAGTTGGGAACAAAGTATTTGTTTGTGTGTGTGCTGGTTCCACGTTGCAGCTAGCAAGCAAAGCTTGGACGAGGCGCCACATATAAATTGTCCGCTGCTGTCGCAAGCTAGCAAGCATCACCTTCAGTCGTCATCGCCTCTCTTCTCCTGATCGATATTAAACCTTGGTTTCTTAACTGAGGGAAAATTTGCCGCTACACTCATCATACCTTCCTCTTGGGGTTCCCAACGGGCTGGTCAAGCACCACGCACAAGGACGTCTGCTTCCACATCATCACCAAGTAGCAGTGCCTGCTGATTCAGAGTTGAAGGAAGTAATTATGAAGGAAGCCCATGAGGCACCTTACTCCATTCACCCCGGTGGAACGAAGATGTACCAAGATCTGAAGGAACAATTTTGGTGGCATGGAATGAAGCGTGAGATCGCATCGTTCATTTCTAAGTGTGATATTTGTCAAAGAGTCAAGGCTGAACATCAACGTCCTACAGGATTTCTGCAACCTTTGCAAGTTCCGGAATGGAAGTGGGAATCTGTTGGAATGGATTTCATCACCAAATTTCCAAGGTCTAGCCGTGGAAATGACTCTATCTGGGTCATTGTGGATAGACTAACCAAAGTAGCCCACTTTATTCCTGTCAAGACCACTTATCGCTCGGGACAGCTAGCAGATCTGTATCTATCCAGAATTGTTAGTTTGCATGGAGTCCCCAAAACCATAGTTTCCGATCGAGGAACCCAATTCACCTCAAGATTTTGGAGAAGCTTACATCAAGCCTTGGGAACCAAATTTGCCTTTAGCACCGCTTACCACCCTCAGACTGATGGACAGACTGAAAGAGTGAATCAAATACTTGAAGATATGTTGAGAGCCTGTGTTCTAGCTTATGGAGCTAAGTGGGAAGATTGTCTGCCTTTCGCGGAGTTTTCCTACAACAACAGTTATCAAGCCAGTTTGCAAATGGCCCCCTTTGAGGCTTTGTATGGAAGAAAGTGCCGTACCCCTTTGAACTGGTCAGAAACCGGAGATAGTCAGATATTTGGACCAGATATTCTGCAAGAAGCCGAGGAAAAAGTTCGCATGATTCGTGAATACCTAAAAGCAGCCCAGTCGAGGCAGAAGAGTTATGCCGACAAGAGACGTAGAGAACTGACCTTCCAGATTGGAGATTTTGTGTATCTCAGAGTATCACCCCTCAAGGGAATGCAAAGATTCCAAGTAAAAGGAAAGCTTGCACCAAGATATATTGGACCCTTCAAGATATTAGACCGCAGAGGAGAAGTGTCTTATCAGTTGGAAATGCCCCCTGAATTGTCTGAAGTGCACGATGTCTTTCACGTGTCTTTACTTCGGAAATGTCTTGAAGTTCCGGAGAAGCCCGAAATCTTCAAGAATATTGATCACCGCTCTGTGGACATCAACAAGGATCTGACCTATCGTGAAGTGCCTATTCGTATCCTCGAGGAAGCATATTGAACCACTCGAACCCGAAGCATCAAGTTTCTGAAAGTTCAGTGGAGTAATCACACCGAAGATGAAGCCACTTGGGAACGAGAAGATTACCTTCAGAAAGAGTTTCCCAATCTTTTTAGTTCTTAATCAGTGAATCTCGGGGACGAGATTCTTTTTAAGGGGGGAAGATTGTAACAACTCAGAAATTTGTAATCCACTTCTTATTCAATAAAGTGCCAAATTTTGGACCCAAATAAAACTTTTATCCTTTATTTCATGCATACATGTATTTTCTACTATATGTGTATTCTATGATTTTATGTGTGTTATTTTTGATCGTGCATTGGTTGGTTAAGTATAAGTGAACCAACAGAAACAATTGAGAAGAATATTAGGAACCAAAGAAACCAGAAATAAAAATAAGAAAGAAAAAGATAAGATTTAGATGATCTAGAAATTGTAATTGACTACACCACTTTGAGCCCCTGGATTAAGAAATCTAGAATTCACCTCAGTGTTTGGCCAGCAAGTTGAACTTAACCAAGTTGTATACTAACTCAACCAACAAGCATTTACCCAAAATTCAAATCAGAGCTTGACTCAAACATCCATCAAACTTTGAATCTGAAACAGAGACTATAGCAAATTTTGAAATAAGATTTTTGCAAAACTCATCCTTTCACTGTAACAAAAATATGACTGGATACCTTAGCCAATATGTTGAGTGCCCAAAGTGGAAAA
Source organism: Dactylis glomerata (assembly GCA_007115705.1). Classification (NCBI taxonomy): domain Eukaryota; kingdom Viridiplantae; phylum Streptophyta; class Magnoliopsida; order Poales; family Poaceae; genus Dactylis; species Dactylis glomerata. The sequence continues at coordinate 1,234,444 of QXEO01000055.1, forward strand.
TTTTGAAAATTCAAATTTTGAGTTCTTGCGGGCATTTCGTCGAGTACTGGCAGAAGCAAATCGAAATGAAATCAAATTCACTGGAGCTGCACTGTGCTGGTTCGCTCCACGCCTGTAGCCATGCTCCTTGGCCTCTCCTCGATCGACTCCAGCACCCCCAGCCCCGACCCAAGCCAGGAGAAGCGGAGGGAAGGCGAGGTTTGCGCCCAGGGCCCCCTCCCAGTTCTTCTTCTCCCTGCACGATGTCGACCACCTTGGAGGCGCCAGAGCAGACCCACAGCACCCCGCAGCCGAGCCGACACCCGCCCAGCACACCCCCGAGGCCGCCGTGACCGGAGCGAGCTCCAAACGCAGCCAAGACCCCCGAGCCGGCGAGCTTCTGGTCGCCTTGTTCCTCGACGCTCCGGCCTATAAAAGGCCCCCCCGATCAAACGAGGAGACGCACCCCATCCCCAGCTACCTCCCAGACATCACCGCTCCCTTCCTCTCGCTCTGGTTCGTCGACACCTGCAACGCCGGCGAGGTACTGGACGAGCGGAGCGCTGCCGCGTTCGACCACCTGGGAGCAAGCCGCCGCTGGGAATCGGCGGAGGAGACGTACCGCAGCCGATCCCGCACGACGCCGATGAGCTCTGCATCCTCTATGCCACTCCCTCGCCATCGAACATTCTTCACTGCAACGCAGGTGAGACCTGCCCGTGCTGAGGAAGACGATGAACCCGAGCCGTTCGATCTTGATCCAACGCTAGCGTACCGTTTCGGGTTTCTAATTAGATCTGACCAGTAGGCCCCACATGTCAGGCCCCGTTTTATTTTTCCCCCGCCGTGCGAATCGTTTTCTGGGCCGGCCCGTTCGGGTTCTGTCCAGACTCGGCCTGTTAAGCTAGAATCAGATCCGTTTCATTTTTATTATTTTCCCGCCTTTTTTATTTAATTCAAAACTGTTTCAGATATGAATTTCAAACTTTATTTCCCAGAGTTTTACAAATCCAAATTTAGCAAATAAATATGCGTTGGAAAGCTTATGAAATACTCTACCCAATAGAACTAGTTAGAATCCAAAATAAGTTAGGAATTTAATTAGATATGAATAGTGTGACCATAACTTGTTAAATAATGAAAGATTTCTAGAAAATTATTTAAGCCTCCATAATTCATGAAATTAAATTTGTGAACTCACCAATGACCTTCCTTACTGTTTAGTCAACCCTAACTAACTAAATCCTTGTTAGTGTGACCAATTAGACCCTAACCTAATCCTATCTTGTAGCATAAAATGATAGATCCATAACCTACACTTAGAATAAATTGTCCCCTCTACCAACTCACTTAGTGATCCCTCCCCACTTTAACTAGCCTTGTAAACCTAAACCAATACCCATGCTTAGACAGTGAACAACCTATGAACCTTAGTCGAAGCTCTACTTTGCACACCCCATGAGCACTTGGGAGAAAACTTGCAACAGAATCCAAATAAAATCAAGTATGAATGTTATTGTTTGAAGACAAGTATGTGTGCTTGGTGTGCTGTTAGCATGGTGTAGTGATGGTGTGTTTTGTGTTTATCTGTGATTAGACGCTAGTATTGCCGAGGAGGATATTGGAGGGGATTATTATCAAGAAGAAGAAGAAGAATACCCCGGACACTTTGCCAACCAAGGCAAGCCATCTTTTGATTCATACTCCCACTACCTAGTTTTTAATATTGCATTCTACTTGTTTTAAGTAAATTGCATGATTGAATTGCTAGAGTAGAATGATAGAAGTGTAGTAATGTCTTGTTTAGCAAGAGCATCAAGTTGAGTTTATCCAACTCTATTTAGTGGTATCATCACTCAATGTAGTTGCTTAGTCGCTAATAAAATTGAGGCCATCTATAAGGGGAACTCTATTTGAAAAGTGGTGACTTGAACTTGAAACTTGAAAGGGGAGATTGCTCCTACATCATGGCTTTATGAAAGAAATTAAGCTTGACTAAGAACTATGAATATATTTCTCAAATAACAACGAGTGATGTACATGGGAGCCAACCATACCGTACGACCACATTACCCCTATATGGGAAGGGGCTTAGTCCGTAGCTTGTTTATCTTAGTATGGGAGGCCTTGTATCAAATCTTTATGGAAGGACACCGTGCAAGGTTACTTCTGAACCAGGTGTACGCACCAACCCAGTCCCCGGGATGGCCAGAACTAGAGGCTCCGGAGCGGGGATTCCGTACCCCGGGCTCTAGGAAAGGATCCTATACTAGGGTGAGCAAGTGAAAGAGTTTGTTTGATTATCTGAACCTCGCATACTTTGTGTATGTCGATCCGTGGACTTCTCCCGGCAGATGTATCGAATCTTGTGGGTAAAGTGTACCCCTCTGTAGAGGTTTTCAAACTATTCGAATAGCCGCGTCCGCGGTCATGGACAGTTGGCTAACTCTACTTGACTTTTGTCAAAGATAAAAATCACAATGGTGAACCTGGTGAATGACTTGACTGGACCATGATGTTGACACGCTTGAAGTTCCTTTAGATTGAACTTAGAGAACTAAACCTCTCTTCTACCAATGAACATTCTTGGGAAATAAAACTAGCTTTTGCAAAACAACTTAGTGCTTAGTCCACCATATCAACCTTGCATTTCTACTTCATCATTTCATTTATAAGATGGTTTGCGAGTGCATCCAATGTACTCACGGCTGTGTCCCTGGCTATCAACTTGGCCAGACTATGGGGAAGAATACCAGGATGAAGGGTATGAAGAAGAGTACCAGAACTAAGTTCGCCTCCATGAGTCGCCATTGCCTGTAGGGTGAAGGCATGGACCCGAAGACGTTATTTCCGCTGCTATATTGTGTTGTAATATGACTTGGTCTATATGACCATTGTATTTGAACCGTCGTATTGTAATGTCTATGGAACTGGTTACCAACTACGTTATGTATATCGCAACAATGGTTCTGGGATTGCGGTGGAATACATAACGGGCACTTCGAATTTGTTATCAAATTTGAGGTCGTCACAAGCATTATGCCGGAAAGTACCCGCCATAATGCTCGGGGGCTACTTATGCTGATTTTGTCTTCCTAAGAGCTTTATGCCGGAAAATTATCTGCCATAACACTCGGGGGCTACTCAGTATGAAATTGAAAAAGTTCTCTATAGAGCACTGTGTGAACTACCAGCACTCGAGGACTACGCAATTCAAAAATTTACAGAAGTTTCTCTTGGAGCCCCATAGCGGATCGAATATGAGAATCCGCCATGGCGCTCGGGAGCTACTGGGATTACATACCTTCTTCATAGTGGCTGTTTTCTCAACAAAAGCAGAGATACCGTTGGACAGCTGGTTGCTGGCATCTTCCTGGCTAGAAATAAGATTGACAACTTCAAGTTGCTTTTGTCTCCAAAACAAACTGCCCCCCGCCGGAGCAACCGCCACTTGACCCTGAAATGAGCCAGAAGCCTTTTCGCTTTGGACGACATCATTAGCCACAGCTTCAGTCATTGGGTTGGCTTCTGGCGTTGGGTCAAATTGACCACCAGGATCCTCCATATCGATATCGATACGAGCGGAGGAGGGAATTGGTACATCAGGGGTGTGCGGGATAGCGGCAGGGGAGGGCTTGGCTCGCTTGGAGGATGGCTCCTTGACAGTAGGTTTCTTCCTTCTGCATAAAGGAGGATTAGAAGTGAAAATAGCAACAGTGAAGGAGGATATCGAAAGGTTACCTTGACTTGGGCAGATTGATAGTAGCGGTGTTCTCTGTAACATCCCAAGATTTTATCAAATTTTGGGGGAAATTTTTTGCTTTTGTTTTGCTTGAGATGATTGGAAATTCACAGGGATTTAAAACTTTTGAGTCTATTTGAAAACTTTATTAGAAAACTATTATAAACTTTCTATTATTTTCTTGAAGAACTTCTTTGAGAAAGATCAAGTATCAAAATATTATTTTCCATCCTTTATTCAAACCTATGCAAGCTTGCTTGCAAAGGAGTGATTCACAAATGTGTTTTATTTAGTAAAGATTACATTTTAAGAACTAAGTTTGAAAGATATTTTCAACCATTATTTTATAAAGAATTATTTCTTATTTCAAACGATTTTATTATCAAATCTTAATTCTATTTCTTTTATGCAAGCAATACTTTCATGCTATGCATATGAAGCTTTACTCAAAACCATGTTTGATTTGGGAAACTTGTTGTTCACTGTTTTAAAAAGGACTATTTTGAATTTTTGAAAATTTCTGGAAGAAGTTTGATTTGAATTGAAGTATCTTTGCAAAAGCTATGAAAGAAATAGAAAACAAAAATTAGAGAAAGTTACAGAACAAAAAAAGGAAGAGGAAGCCAAACTGGGCCATGCCCGGGACCCAGAACCAGCCTAGCCGGCCTCAGCCCGCAACCCCCTTTCTCCCTCTTTCTTTTTCTTTTCTTTTTCTTCCAAGCTGACAGGTGGGACCACCTTGTCAGATCCTCCTTCTTCCCCACAATTTCCTCCTCCACTGGAAACCGTCGGCCGGCGTTACTCCCGTGCCATCACCGCACACTAATTGACCATCAAGGCCCGACCTATAAAGTCCCCTCCCTCTCCTCTCCTTTTCCCCCTTCTCTTTGCTGCGGATTACGCTGCCAGGCCGGCGAATTTTAGCGCCGGAGTGCCGCCGTACTGGCACTATAAATCGCCGATTCCGACGTGATGAGAAGTCCCCATCTCCCTCCTTCGGTCATTCCACTCCTCTCTCTCCCTGGCGCCCCATCTGAAGACCTTGGGATAAATTTTTGTGCAGGGAATCGACGGGCTCGACCTTGTCTGAGCTGTGCCGACGCCGCCCCAGTCTCCAGCCGCCTCTTCCTTCTTCTGCTGGACGCAATCGAACACCTCGACGACATACTCGGGTTCGCCGTGACCTCCCGCAACTCGTCCGTGTTTTCCCCTTCGCCGGAGCCCACCGGAAGCTCGCCAGAGCTCGACGTCTGGCCGCATCTCCGGTGAACTCGCCGGAACCCTAGCTCGAGCTGGTGAGCACCTCTCCATTTTATTCGTGACCGTTCGATTGAGATCCAGTGGATCGGACAGACCCACTTAAACCGAATCGGTACAGATCAATTAGGGCCCTTAGATCTTCTTTTGATCTTGTGGTTCACGGAGCCGATCCGGCCGAAGAGGTACCCTCCAATCAAGATCTGCCACATGTTGGCTTTGGGTTAAAATAGAAACTCGAATTAGATTTTGAAATTAGATTTGATCCAAATCTTCAGAAAATCATATCTTTTGATCTGTAGGTCCAAAAATAGAAAATAATATACCGTTGGAATCCTTAGAAGATCTAGAATCCATTAGTACAATAAAACTTCATATTTAATGAGTTCAATTTGAAACTATTTTCAAATTGGAATCAAACCTTCTGTAAGCATGTTTAATTCATATCTTTAGTTCTGTTAATCCAAAAATTACAAATTTGTAGTCTCTGGAATCCTCTCAACTTGTAGAACATTATAGGATCAAGAAAATCCAAATTTGATATGTGCACACACTTTGTGCATTCAAATTTGTCCAAATCACCATTTTGGTGATAATCCAAATTCTATAACTTATATTGGAGTGATTCCTTCTACTGTAGCAAATCTTATGATCATACCTAGACATCAATGTTATCTAAACAACATCTCGATCAAGATCATATTCACTTAGACCAATCTTGCATAGTACCCACTTATTCAAATTACAAATGTGTCATTTGAGTAAAGTGTGATACATCTCAATCTTAGACTCTATGCTTGCTATCCTTGTGGTGTTGATCAAATCAACATGATAGCATCTATCCAATACTCCATGTACCTAATATAAACCTTAAACCATAATCTCAAATGTTATCTACCCATACTCAATCCTCTGTCCGCTTGATCCTGATTTCATGTGTAGAGCTATTCGATTAACAAATGAGTTAATTGAGTAACTCAATGCTTCATGAATCCTAGCCCATTGCCTAAAGTGTAATATATATACTATTTAAGAATAATTGTTGTCACACTTATTCAATAGTATGGCTATTGCACTATTTTGTCTCTCATGTGATTTACCCACATGAGATATTCCAAGATTCAATATGCTTTGGTAAAGCATAAAGATCTCACTCATTATATTTTGTCTAATTCATATTTATATTCAAATTGCGATTATGCTACTTGAGTAGAATATGAATTCATCTCAAACCTAGATTTTGTTAATGTGGTATTGTTATAACCCATACCGTAGTATGTGTTATACACCATGTTGATCAATGAACCTTCCTCAAATATCAATCATTCATACCCAATCCCATGCCTACTTAGTTTTGTTCACATGTATTGAACTATTCAATTTGCAAATGTGCTAATTGAGTTGTTCAAGCATTACTAAAACCTAGCCTAGTTCCTAAGTGCAACAGATACTATTTAAGAGTAATTGCTGTCATAGTTACTCAATAGTGTTGCAGTTGCACAAATTTGACTCTTGTGTAATTTATTTCACATGAGCTATTCCTAAAACTCTTATACGCTTTGATAAAGCATAAAGACTTTACCAATTATATTTTGTCTAGCCCCATTTTCTCTCAAATCATATTGATCCTTCCCAACTAAGCTCTCCGATTCATATCCCACAAATCATGAATCCTTTGCCATATCTTTCTATCATGACATCTCAATAAATCTAAATTGTTAAACAAACACCTTTCAATTGTTTGATTTGTTTGATTGTGTTTGTATGGATTGTTTATGGTATGCTATTTCTTGTGCTATAGTTTTTGCGAAGAGCTACGTGCTTAGTTGAGAAAAGTGGAAGGATCGTATTCTTCAAAAAGGCAAGTGACACACATGCCCCTTACCCATTTTACTTATGCATTAGTATATTCACCTCTTGTAGTATGCATGATAGGTGATTTATTCAACTGTTTTATCAAATGCTTAGATCCTAGTAGTGTGTAGCAATCCCTCAAACCCCACCTGATAGGATGCTAAATACTTTGAAAAATGTTGATGCCCTGCTAAGATCACTTGAAAAGTGTTTTGTGAACAAATTAAGAACTTCAACTAAAATGAAACACCTGGGTGGATTGGTTTGATAAGAGGAGGCGAGGTAGGTGGGTTCTGGGACGCATGCCTTGTTAAGAGGATGTGGGAACAGAATACCGCTCGGGATGGCCACCCAGGAACAAAGAGATGGCTATGTCTTCCATGCTTAGTGTACTTCCAGTGCAGCCTTATGACATTATGGGCTCTGTCTTGACTGATTAGAATGTGGGAGAGCAACTTGTCGGCAAGAAGTGGTGGTAGTCAAATTGTAGGTTGGGAGCGGTGCTTGCCAAGTTAGTTGTCCTCTCCTTCTAAAAGGTCTCGTTTCATTTTATGTATGGGCATAAAATGAATCGTAAGGTGAAAGTGCACAACCCTTGCAAGGTGTATAAAACTAATCGATTAGCCGTGTCCTCGAATGGACAATTGAGTCTCTAGACATGGAATGTACGGAAGAATCTCATCACCGTTTCTGAATTATTAAAATTTGTCTAGAAACCCCTAGGTAGGAACTAAGGACCATACACTCCGAGGGGTGGTGGTGCCTGAGGTTCCAAACTTTGTTGAGTTGCGCCCAGAACTACATACCGGCCAGTATGTAGTGTATGGGGGTTGTGTTGACCCTTGAAAAATAAAATCTGTTGAAAGAAAGTATTAAAATGGTTTATAGGATAAAATTTGGCTTTATGCAAATCATCCTTTGAGATCCACCAGCCAAATGTCATGTAGTATAGTCCTTTCACAAAATGCCACCAAATATGTGTCATTTGCCAGTACATCATTGTACTGACCCCTCTGGGGCTGCATATTCAAACGTGCAGGTTTTATTTCGAGTAAGGAACCAGGAGTAGGATCTCGAGCTTATATTCCAACACGTCTGCCTGTGGCACTTGATGAAGATGGAAGCTCACTGCAATCTATGCTTTATGCTGTGTACTCGTAAGGTTGAATACTTATGTAACTGGATTTACGTTGTAATATTGATGCTATTGCAATGATTTCTCATTTTGTACTGTGGTGCTATCTACTGATCCAGGGAATGGCACAGATACACAGGAGTTCTGCCTTTAGTAAAAGGCAGGGTGCTACATTCTCGGATGGCATTTCCAGCTCCGCCCTGCGTTGAGCCTCGAAATGACGGGAATCAACAGATTTCCCGCCACCACCGCGAGTTCGCCCACTACCAGCCCGCTTCTTGGGAATCACTTTCTCTTGGGTCGTGCGGGCTGTGTCATCTACATTCCCCGCCATTTCCTCTTTGTTCCCGCTAGAGTGAACAACTTCCTCTTGAGCGGTAGATCTGGTGTTGGATCGGCGAAGGGGATGGGCAAAGTGTGCTGGACCAAGTGATTTGAGTTGATAAGAGAAAGGCGTTATTTCTTATGAAATGTAAAGGTATCATACGGTACTATGGCGGAAAGGGAACTTACCAAAGGGCAACTGCCATTCTCAAACATAGTCATGCCAAACTTCAAGGACTTTTTCCTAGGAGACTTCATCAGAGAACGGATACGCTTCTCGACCACTTTAGGGTCCAGCTCCTGATCCAAACAATGCATGCCATCATTTGCACCAGTGTACTCATGCATCAGGCTATCGCGGTGTTGGAGCGGCTGAATCTGCCGGGATATCCAGTAGTGGATGGTGTCAATTCCTTTCAAGCCATCCACAGATAGCTTGGCGATCCGCCGAGCCAAGAGCTTGACATAGGGAGCGGCGGATTCGTCGTTGAAAGCCGTCCAGGAGTCGCGGGATTCAGCTGCTATGTTCTCAAAGGGAAGGAGGCCACGGGCTTGAGAAGGCGCAGGCTTATCCGCCATGTAGAACTAGGACCCTCTCCATCCTATGGCGGAATCCAGTGGCATGATGAAGGGGTATTCCTTCGACCTTTGTGGAAGGAAGCAAACCGTTCCGCAGGTTCGAAGGGATCCGTCATCTTCGTAATTGGCTCGCACAGAGAAGAAAAGTTGGAAGAGGTCTACCCTGGGGTGGATCCCGAGGTATCCCTCGCACAAAGCTGCGTAGCCCGCTACAAACACCAAGCTGTTTGGTGATATGTGGTGGAGCTGCAGTCCATAGAATTTCAGAAGATTGGTAAAGAAAAGAGATGGAGGCATACTAAGACACCTCTCCACATGAGATTTGAGCATCATGATTTCGGAGGGGTTAGGAACTCGTACTGGGGCCTTGAAGTCAGTCCGCCATCCTGATTCGGCTTGAGGAGCCACGGTGCCCTCGCCTTTCAGGGCTAGGACATCAGTGTCCTTGACATGGGATTTTTGCCAATACCCATGGAGGTTCTGGGGGATCTGCTCTTCCTCGTCCTCGGCTCCTTCCTGCTGTTCCTCCTCAGCCTCGCCATCCGCTTCCTTGTCTGCGGGATCCTCTGCGTTGTTTTCCGCCATCTCTTCTTCGGCTTCGGAGTCAATGTCCTCTGGATCCAAATCTGCCATTACAGGGTGGGTACCCTGAGCTAACTGCTGTAGAGGGGAATCTTCCTCTTCAGCCTTGGAATGGTGGCGGGAAGGTGATCCAGAGTTCATGGCGTCGAGAAAAAGGAAGATTCCGCTATGAAATGCTTGAAGTGCTTGAGCGAGCTATTCCAGCGGAAAAAGCTACCAGCGGTGAGGTTTTCCGCGGTGGCTCGCTGGAGATGACGTAGCTCTCGAGGAGGCACTGAGGAGAGAGAATGCGATGGGGGCGGATGACGGGTGACCGGCCAGGGGTGAGATGTCGGGGTATATATAGACCTCGAACCTTGAGATTTGTGCCCACCATCACCACCGCTCGTCCTGATCGCAGAAACCCTAATCCGGTGACACGTGTCCGGGGTAAGAAAGTAACTTCGGTGAAAATAGTGCGTGCACTGTAAGCCTTGCCCTAGAAGGAACTACGTGCCGGAATTTACGGCGGATTTCTATGGTATGATCCAATGGGTCCCAGAAATCTTGCTAAAGATAACTACGTCGTCTGATCCACTATTTACAGCGGATTAATAGATGGAAGAAGGAACATCAAGATGGCCGCCATCCCAGCACAGAGGATAAGAAGAGCTATGGCGGAAGTACCTCACCAAGAACATGCATGGCGGATGTAGATGGCAATCTTGAAGTTCCCTGGGGGCTACTGTTGGGGATATACCAAATAGGTATACCAGCGACGTAGTCCTAAATCAGCAAGCCAGGGTGGCCCATCAGGGGTGGTATGGTGGATTGCCTATTGGGCGGCCCAGTTGCTGAAGTTGCCACGGCGGTACTGGACGCAGGCGCTTATGGCGGATCCGGAGACAGGCCCATGGCGGGTTGCCTTGTAGTGCACGCATAGGACTTAGTCTAGGACTCCAAGTTGTATCTGCTCCGGTACCAACGTGTAGCCCATGCCATGCGCCTTTATAAGCCCGGCGTGGAGCAGCCCTTGAGGCAAGGTTCTAGTCATAAGGCCAATCGCATAGCGAAACAGCCAACCTCATCATTGTAATCGAGCACTTGTTGCCATATAGTGAATTATAGCAGCACATAGGGTCTCGCCACCATTGCGGGATCTGAAGCTGGGTAAAATTGTGCTACCACCGTCCCAGATCGCTCCTCTGTGTTCACCCCCTTCCACAAACCGCCATACCCCTACCTCTATGGCAGATCTGTTGACGAAACCATGACAGTCGTTGAGCATTTATTCAACTTGTTGCATTGCTATTTTGAATTGTTGCTACAGATATCGCAGCCTCCTACAGCTCCACATATCTCTATGATCGTGTATTGACACCACCTGGCAATCACTCTATTCAATCTCTATTCATGTTGTATCTCTATTCTATAAATGTGCTTTTGCGTACTAATCATGCCACCAGACAACACCGAGACACAGCCACTGGAGGGTGAAGCCTTGCAGGCTCACGTCACCAAACTTTTATCTGACCATATGCAGGATGTGGACAAGCATTTTAGTGACACGATGGAGCAACTCGAGGGACTCGAGACCACCTTCACCGCCAAACTCGATGCTAAATTCTAGGAGGTGCTAGCACGCTTACCACCACCGCCGGCTCGCACACCTCCTCCACAGCCGACTCACGTGGCTCCTACACCAACCTTTTTGGGATGTGCACAGCACGTTCTCAACCCACCGGCACAAACTTTGGCTGTGGGTGCTGCTGCGGGTGCTACTGCTGTTGGCGTTGCAGGAGCTACGGGTGTAACACAGGCCTGTGATGCACAGTTGGATGATTATTATGGAAAGGATAAGTACGAGGGCGAGTACGTGGATGACTTCACAGTTGATCAACCACCTGGTCGTCCTAGGCCCTACATTCGCCATTCACCTCCTCGTCCGTTGGTACGTGATGATGACCATGTTGCTAAACTGAAATTAAATGTTCCTACGTTTGATGGTCGCTATAACCCTGATGCATACCTCTCTTGGGAATTAGAATTAGACCAGCGTTTTGCATGCTTAAATTATCCCGAGGATAGACGTGTTAGTGCTGCTACTTGTGAGTTCACTAGTTTTGCTTCCATATGGTGGTCTAAATACTGTCGTGCTAATCATGCTAATCCAATCACTACGTGGGATGCTTTAAAACATGCTATGCATATTCGTTTTGTTCCACCATATTATCAGCGTTCCATGCTTACCAAATTAGCATGTCTAGATCAAGGAAAAAATTATGTAGAGGATTACTATCAGAAGTTGCAAACTGGCATGCTGCATTGTGGTATAGAGGAGGATAATGAAGCATTAATGGCACGATTCGTAGGCGGGTTAAATAAGGAAATTCAGACCATTCTTAGATATAAATCTTATCACACTATTACCCGCTTGTTCCATCTTACTTGCAATGCTGAATGTGAAGTGCAGGATCGACGCGAGGCGACATGAACTAATTATTCTGCAGGGCGTTCTACTTGGAGATCACCGAGTTCGGCGTCACGGGCTGCTACACCTACACCTCCAGCGACCACATCCACGTGATCTGTAGCATCTACACCACCTCCGTTTGCTGCACGGAAGACAACTACGGGACCAGCCCCGAGTGATGCATCCTCCATGGCATCTACGGGCAAGTCCAACCAAATTCAGTGCCGCAAATGTGGTGGACTTGGTCACTTTGCACGTGATTGTGCCTCCTCCCGTGTGATGATTGCTCTTGAGGATGGTGGATATGAATCCACCAGTGATTATGATGAAGATACCTTGGTTCTTATTGCATCTGATGAGCAATGTGCTGCAGCACCCGTGGAGCAAGATTCTGAATTTATGGCTGCGGAACATGCGGAGCAATACCCGAGTTTAGTTGCACAGCGAGTCTTGAGTGCACAAATTACCAAGGCCGAGCCCGACCAGTGCCATAATCTGTTCCATACCAAGGGCGTGGTTAAAGATCGCTGTATTCGCATTATTATTGATGGCGGGAGCTGCAACAACTTGGCGAGCATGGAGATGGTTGAAAAGCTTTCTCTTACGACACGACCCCATCCTCGTCCATATCACATTCAATGGTTTAATAACAGCGGCAAGGTTAAGGTAACACGTACAGTTCGTGTACATTTTACTATTGCTGTATATGCTAATTTCGTTGAGTGTGATGTTGTTCCTATGCAAGCATGTGCTCTTTGATACGTCCAAAATGTATCTATAATTTTTGATGCTCCATGCTTGTTTTTACACCATTTTCCTAATGTTTTGTTAAACTTCGTGGCACTTTTATGCATTTTCCGGAACTAGCTATTAACAAGTCGCCACATTGCCAGTTCCCTATTTTCTGCTATTTTTGTGTTTCAGAAAAGTTACACAGGAAATATTCTCGGAATTGGACGAAACAAAAGCCAAACATCCAGAAATCAACCGAAGCTTCCAGAGAACCGAAGGGGAGATGGAGTAGGGCCACGAGGGCCCCACACACTAGGGTGGCATGGCCCAGCCCTAGGTCGCGCCCCCTATGTGTGTCGGCGCCCTGGCCCACTTCTGACGCCGCCCCTTCGCCTATAAAGACCCCCCTACGGGAAAAATCTAAACGCCCAATCAATTTTCTAGAAACACATCGCGATCCGCCGCCGTCGTCGACCCGAGATCGGAAGGGTCCAGAAGCTCTTCCCGGCACCCTGCCGGAGAGGGGAATCACCATCGGAGGTCTTCTTCATCGCCATGCTTGCCTCCAGAGCAATGAGTGAGTAGTCTACCTTGGACTATGGGTCCATAGCAGTAGCTAGATGGTTGTTCTCTCCACCATGTGCTTCATGTTTAGATCTCATGAGCTGCCCTACATGATTGAGATCACCGTTATGTAATTCTACATGTTGTGTTTGTTGGGATCTGATGAATATTGGTGTTATGATTGAGTTGCTATACTAAAATTTATCTTATGTTATCTCTATGTTGTTTATGATCTTGCATGCTCTCCATTGTTAGTAGCTATCTTGGCCGAGTAGTTGCTAGTAATTCCAAGATGGGGTATTTATGCTCAATAGTTGGGTTCATGCCTCTATTTAATCTGGGGGAGTGATAGAAACCTCTAAGGTTGTAGATGTGCTGTTGCCACTAGGAGAAAACAACATTCATATGCTCGAGGGTATATGCTTTGTTTACATTACACACTTTGCTTAATGCAATTATCTGTTGTTCGCAACTTAATACTTGTGGAGTTCTCAGATTGATTCGCCACAAGTGGATTATTAGTCATAGATGCAGTTGGATGGCGGTCTATGTATTTTGTTGTAATGCCTAGAGTAAATCGCATAGTGATCTTCTTGACATATCACGTTATCTTTATTATATCAATTGCCCAACTGTAATTTGTTTACCCAGCATGTGTTATTTATCTTATGGAGAGACATGCTACTTGGTGGTGATGGCGTCAGAAAAGAGCTGATGCCTAGTTGATGTGGAAGCAGACGTCCTTGTGCGTGGTGATTGACCAGCCCGTTGGGAACCCCAAGAGGAAGGTATGATGAGTGTAGCGGCTAGTTTTCCCTCAGTTAAGATACCAAGGTTTATCGATCAGGAGAGGAGAGACAATGACGACTGAAGGTGTTTGTGGAACCTGCACACACAGAAACAAATACTTTGTTCCCAACTTGCGATGAGGTTGTCAATCTCACCGGTTTGCTTGAAACAAAAGTTATGAGCGTATCGAGTGGAAAACAATATAGTATGCGAGTAAAGTAAACAGTGCGGGAAAAGTAAATAGGTGATTGCAATATGATGTAAATAGGACCAGGGTCCACAGTTCACTAGTGGTGTCTCTCCATAGATAAAATAACATGCTAGATAAACAAATTACAGTTAGGCAATTGATAGAATAGAGCTAACGTGATATGTCAAGAAGATCACTATGAGATTTACTCTGGGCATTACAACAAAATACAGAGACCACCATCCAACTGCATCTATGACTAATAATCCACCCCCGGGGATATCATCCGAACACCCTAGAAGTATTAAGTTGCGAACAACAGATAATTGCATTAAGCAAAGTGTGTAATGTAAACAAAGCATATGCCCTTGAGCATATGAATGTTGTTTTCTCCCTAGTAGCAACAGCACATCTACCACCTTAGAGGTTTCTGTCACTCCCCCAGGTGAATTAGAGGCATGAACCCACTATCGAGCATAAATACCCCCTCTTGGAGTCACTAGCAACTACTCGGCCAAGATAGCTACTAACAACGGAGAGCATGCAAGATCATAAACAACATAGAGATAACAAAAGATATAATTCAGTACAGCAACTTAATCATAAACACCAATATTCATCGGATCCCAACAAACCAACATCATAGAATTACATAACGGTGATCTCAATCATGTATGGCAGCTCATGAGATCTAAACATGAAGCACATGGTGGAGAGGACAACCATCTAGCTACTGCTATGGACCCATAGTCCAAGGTAGACTACTCACTCATCGCTCCGGAGGCAATCATGACGATGAAGGAGACCTCCGGTGGCGATTCCCCTCTCCGGCAGGGTGCCGGGAAGAGCTTCTGGACCCTCCCGATCTTCGGGTCGACGGCGGCGGCGGATCGCGATGTATTCTGGAAAACTGATCAGGCCCTTAGGTTTTTCTCGTCAGGGGGTATATGTAGGCGAAGGGGCGATGTCAGAGGAGGGACCACGCTCCCTCACGCGGGCCCAGCGTGGCCAGGGGTAGGGCCGTGCCACCCCTGTGTGTGGGGGCCACGTGGCCCCCCTCCGTCAGGTCTTCGGATGTTTGGGAGCCTCCCCGTGATATAAGTCTTCAGGAACTTGTTTCATCCAATTCCGAGAATATTTCCTGTGTATCACTTCTGAAACACAAAAACAGCAGAAAACAGGAAACAGGCACTGTGGCACTTCATTAATAGGTTAGTTCCGGAAAATGCATAAAAATGCCACTAAGTGTAACGAAACAATAGGCAAATGGTGTAAAAACAAGCATGGAGCATCAAAAATTATACATACGTTTGAGACGTATCAAGCATCCCCAAGCTTAACTCCTGCTCGTCCTCGAGTAGGTAAGTGATAACAAAAGAATAATTTTTTAAGTGACATGCACCTACACAATCTTGATCATATATGTAAGCATTGGTGAGCTGGGATCAATAGAACTTAAAACATGGGCATGAAGATATAATCATGACAATAAGAACTTAGCAACCATGTTGTAAACATGCAAATGAACACAAACAAAAGATCATGGTAATGAAACAATGAAAGTCAAACATGTGTTCAAATCATAAGGAAAAACATACAAGTGGTTTTCAGCTTGTCCTTCAAAGAGAGCAAAACATAAATGCATAGGACACCTCAAAGTTTAAGAGGGCGACTAGATACAAATAATTTAAGAACAAGTGAAACCAATCATCATGAATCAATCAATGAACCTTAGGACAATGCATATCACACTAAGAATGACAACTATGCTCTCTTAATGGTGCATAAAGAAAGAAGGTGGTGACTCAACATAAAAGTAAAAGAAAGGCCCTTCGCAGAGGGAAGCAGTGATTGCAAGTTTTATAACCTTCAAAAATTATGGTACTTACCGGCTTTGAGCTCTCATTGCCCCCATCATAAGCATCTTGAATGGTTAAAGTTAATGCGAGAACAATTATGATGCGTATGCTTGACAAATCATAAGTTGAAAACCTCGTGTCCCGTGAATACAAGTACCCAAACTCATGCTACTTTACTTAGAGTCCCAAGCAAGGCTCTTGACATTGTAAGTATATGCATATCATTGAGAACCGCCAATGGGGTACCTCCGTGCCCGATGACATGGAACAAGCCCACACCAAAATGACAGGACAAGCAGACAATGAACACCTCTACATCTCTTTTATTTGCTATATTGTTTAGCTTTTTATTGTGAGATGCGTCGTCGAATGTTCACCATGGGTATGCTGCAAATTTCCACCATGAATTATGCATGGCTTAGATTGGCAGCCCGGCGTTTCCCTAACACATATACAAACTCCATGATCCCCACAAGATTCCCAATTCATTTCACACCGCGGGCATCCATAAACAAAAGATCACAATATCAACTCAAATAGAAAGTGCAATGTTGAAAGCTTGCCCCATGACAGCATGGCTGGGCTAGTCTCCAACTTACAACTTGCAAGCATAACAACTCAGCATAAGAGACCACAATGTCAAATTTTTAAGAACAGGAAAAAGTAAAGTGTGCCTTCCGGTTCGTGAGAGCTTTACTGACCGAATTTCGCATAACACTGGTAAGAGTTTAATTTGAAGAGAAAATAAAAGCAAGTCAAATTTACTTGGAATAGCAAATTGCTAGTAGGTATGTATGGTGGACACTTTGGAAAACTTTGGCTTTTAGGAGTTGGATGCACGAGTAGAGCTCATACTCAGTACAAGGCGAGGGCTAGCAAAAGACTGGGAGCGACCAACTAAGAGAGCAATAATGGCCATAATCATGCAAAGCGACAAAGCGACATTAAAAGAAGCATAAGATGGCATCAAAAGTCAAAAACTAAATGATCATGAAGGCTAATGGCTACTTTGTAAGAGTCTACATGTGTGAGCATGCGCCAAGTCAACCCAAATAAAGCATCAAGGAGAAAACCAAAATAATGCTTCCATACAATAAAAACAACGCATGATTTTTTCAAAGGCTCATTAAGCAATCTCAGTTATTTGAGACAAGTCATGCTACAGCAAAACCACTAAGCATACTATCAAAAAGACATCAAGCATGACATGAAAAAGCCTAAGCCGCAGTCTACACAAGCTCCTTCTTGTACCACTATTTTGCACAAAGCTTTTTCTCTTTTCCAACACCATTTGAAATTTTTATAAACACCTCTTTTGATGAAAACCAATGAAGATCAGAGGCAAAAATACACCTTGATGAAAAGATATGACAAGATCTGAACGCAAATCAAGGCGAAAACGAAAACCAAAAGCAGTAGCAGAAAAAGTAGAACGCTTGATTTTAAATAAGAGTGAAAACTAGAGCGTTCCTTTGCAAATGAAAACGAGTACATCTCCTCCAAAGGAAATTTGTTGGGGTCTAACCATTTATTGCAGCAAACAAACTAAACAAACCAACTAAGAAAACTAAAACAACTGACGCTCCAAGAAAAACACATAGTGCAAGAAGCAATAAAAATATAGTGTTTTGAAAGGTGACCTGATTTTTGCCGATGAAGAAGGGGTGCCTCGGGGGCATCCCCAAGCTTTGACGCTTGTACTTCTTGGATATTTCTTGGGGTGCTGGGCATCCCCAAGCTTGAGCTTTTGTCCATTCTTCAACTCATCTCATCATTCTCCAATCCCTACACTTGAAAACTTCCTTCATACAAAACTAAACACAATTCTATTAGCAACATTAGTATAAGCATAAAATATATTCAACCTCTTTTAGCTTCAGGTTTCAACCCAAAACCACCACATATAAAGTATATACTACTGTAGCAACTTCCACAAGAGTTCCATGATCAAAAAGAACTCAAAAGAAAGCGATAAAGTGGCAAAAACGAATAATGGCAGAAATCTGTCAAAACTGAACAGCTGATAAAGGACGAATTTTTTAGGGATTTGCTGTTGCTCAAATCAAAAAGTGTTCAACTAAGAAAAGTTTGGATATAACCTGGGGCATATGCACAAGAAATCGCAGGTCCAAAAGATAAACAGAGAATTTATACGAATTTTTACGGTGCAGCACCGAAAACAGTTTCAGGACAGCAATATCCCCAAATCTTTACCTCACTCAAATTAGAGGCTTCTCTTGGCACAAAAACGAAATAAACAAGATAAGGAGCGGTCATTACAGTAGTAATGACTTCCAAGACTCAAATAAAAGAAAAAGTACTGAAAATAAAACATTGGGTTATCTCCCAAGAGTGCTTTTCTTTAACGCCTTTGAGCTAGGCGCAGAAAATTTGAGAAGATGCTCACATAATAAATATGAATTGAAGTAAAAGAGAGCATCAAGGAGAAAATATAAAACACATTTAAGTCTAACCCACTTCCTATGCATAGGAATCTTGTAATAAAATAAATCAAAGAAGTGCATAGCCACAAGTATGGGTAGATAAAACAAGAGCAATTTCAGAACTTTCGATAAAAAGAGAGGTGTTTTAGTAACATGAGAATCCCAACAACCATATTTTCTTCTCTCATAATAATTTTCAGTAGCAACATGAACAAACTCAACAATATAAATATCACACTCACCCTCTTTTATTAAGCATGGAGGGCGATCAAATAAGGTATTAGTTAAAGAGTTACTCTTATTGGGAAGTAGACATGGGTAGCTCCATTCTTCCTCCTCTTGATCATCACTCTCCTCCTCTTTTTCATCCATTGAGCTTCCAATTTCTTCTTCCATAGGCTCCTTCAAGGCATTAGTCTCTTCCGTTGGAGAGCATCTATTAAGGCATTTAAGAATATAGCCATTTCCTTCCTTGTAATTGTCAAAGCAAAATGTGAGTATATCATAAACCTCATATTTATAAGGTGCATCATCAGTATTTTCAAGCAAATAAGCAAGTTCAAATGCACCCTTCCAAGCAATAAATTCTTCAATTTGTTCCACATCATAAAAGTCATAATTTCTATTAATATAAGAAGATATGGTAACATCATCATTATACTCACATTGAAAAGGGAGGTGTTTATACCTCCTACAGCAACAAGATTCATCAAAGCAATAAGTAACATTATAAGTAGAGCACACATTTCTAGCAATGATATATAATCTATTGATTTGTTCCCATAAGTGTTTCCCTTTCTGTGACAAGCGGTGTTCATCATAATAATTTTGCTGCTCTTCCGTGAACCCACCATGCCAAAAAGATTTAGTTTCAAAGAAACCAACTATTGATAGAAAGCATGATAAAGCAAGACAATAACAGACCAACAAAAATAACAACTACCAAGGATTCTAATTTTTTTGGGTTTTTGATATAAAAGCAATGCATGTAAAATAAAATAAAGTAAAGCAAAACAAATAACAAAGTAAAGAATGTGTGTGCGAAGAACTCCCCTCGCAGAAGTCTTCTCTTCCTCCCCGGCAACGGTGCCAGAAAATTGGCTGCTACTTGGTGGTGATGGCGTCAGAAAAGAGCTGATGCCTAGTTGATGTGGAAGCAGACGTCCTTGTGCGTGGTGATTGACCAGCCCGTTGGGAACCCCAAGAGTAAGGTATGATGAGTGTAGCGGCTAGTTTTCCCTCAGTTAAGATACCAAGGTTTATCGATCAGGAGAGGAGAGACAATGATGACTGAAGGTGTTTGTGGAACCTGCACACACACAAACAAATACTTTGTTCCTAACTTGCGATGAGGTTGTCAATCTCACCGGTTTGCTTGAAACAAAGGTTATGAGCGTATCGAGTGGAAAACAATATAGTATGCAAGTAAAGTAAACAGTGCGGGAAAAGTAAATAGGTGATTGCAATATGATGTAAATAGGACCAGGGTCCACAGTTCACTAGTGGTGTCTCTCCATAGATAAAATAACATGCTGGGTAAATAAATTATAGTTGGGCAATTGATAGAATAGAGCTAACGTGATATGTCAAGAAGATCACTATGAGATTTACTCTGGGCATTACAACAAAATACATAGATCGCCATCCAACTGCATCTATGACTAATAATCCACCCTCGGGGATATCATCCGAACACCCTAGAAGTATTAAGTTGCGAACAATAGATAATTGCATTAAGCAAAGTGTGTAATGTAAACAAAGCATATGCCCTTGAGCATATGAATGTTGTTTTCTCCCTAGTAGCAACAGCACATCTACCACCCCCAGGTGAAATAGAGGCATGAACCCACTATCGAGCATAAATACCCCCTCTTGGAGTCACTAGCAACTACTCGGCCAAGATAGCTACTAACAACGGAGAGCATGCAAGATCATAAACAACATAGAGATAACAAAAGATATAATTCAGTACAGCAACTTAATCATAAACACCAATATTCATCGGATCCCAACAAACCAACATCATGGAATTACATAACGGTGATCTCAATCATGTATGGCAGCTCATGAGATCTAAACATGAAGCACATGGTGGAGAGGACAACCATCTAGCTACTACTATGGACCCATAGTCCAAGGTAGACTACTCACTCATCGCTCCGGAGGCAATCATGGCGATGAAGGAGACCTCCGGTGGTGATTCCCCTATCCGGCAGGGTGCCGGGAAGAGCTTCTGGACCCTCCCGATCTTCGGGTCGACGGCGGTGGCGGATCGCGATGTATTCTGGAAAATTGATCGGGCCCTTAGGTTTTTCTCGTCAGGGGGTATATGTAGGCGAAGGGGCGATGTCAGAGGAGGGACCACGCTCCCTCATGCGGGCCCGGCGCGGCCAGGGGTAGGGCCGCGCTGCCCCTGTGTGTGGGGGCCACGTGGCCCCACTCCATCAGGTCTTCAGATGTTTGGGAGCCTCCCCGTGATATAAGTCTTCAGGAACTTGTTTCGTCCAATTCCGAGAATATTTCCTGTGTATCACTTCTGAAACACAAAAACAGCAGAAAACAAGAAACTGACACTGTGGCACTTCGTTAATAGGTTAGTTCCGGAAAATGCATAAAAATGCCACTAAGTGTAACGAAACAATAGGCAAATGGTGTAAAAACAAGCATGGAGCATCAAAAATTATAGATACGTTTGAGACGTATCAAGACACCACTAGTGAACTGTGGACCCCGGTTCTATTTCCATCATATTGCTATGACCTGTTTACTTTTCTCGCACTATTTATTTTACTCGCATACTTCTACTGTTTTCCACTCGATACGCTCATACCCTTTGTTTCAAGCAAACCGGTGAGATTGACAACCTCATCGTAAGTTGGGAACAAAGTACTTGGTTGTGTTGTGTGCAGGTTCCACATTGCTGCTCGCAAAGCAAAGCTTGGATGAGGCGCCCTATAAATTGTCCAGAGCTGTCGCAAAGCTTGCAAGCATCACCTTCATTAGTTTGGCTTGCTCCTTTTCGGATCGTTAAACCTTGGTTTCTTACTGAGGGAAAATCTTACTGATGTGCTCATCATACCTTCCGCTTGGGGTTTCCCAACTGACTGGTTATAACTACACGCCAGCCATTAAGCCCTTTTTTGGTGCCATTGCCGGGGAGGAAAAAGAAGACTTCTGCAAGGGGAGTTTCGCACGCACATCCTTTACTTTGTTTTTAGTTTTGCTTTACTTTATTTTTGCTTGCATCTTTTTATCAAAAACACACACAAAAAATAGTTCCTACTATAGTTGTATTTTTGTTGGTCTGTTATTGTCTTGCTTTATCATGCTTTCTTTCAATGGTTGGTTTCCTTGAAACTAAATCTTTTTGGCAAGGTGGGTTCATGGAAGAGCAACAAAAATATTATGAGGAACACCGCTTGTCACAAAAAGGGAAACACTTATTGGAACAAATTGATAAATTGTATATCATTGCTAGAAATCTGTGCTCTACTTATAATGTTACTTATTGCTTTGATAAATCTTTTTGCTGTAGGAGGTATAAACACCTCCCTTTTTAATGTGAGTATAATGATGATGTTACCATATCTTCTTATATTAATGGAAATTATGACTTTTATGATGTGGAACAAATTGAAGAATTTATTGCTTGGAAGGGTGCATTCAAACTTGCTTATTTGCTTGAAAATACTAATGATGCACCTTATAAATATGAGGTTTATGATATATTTAAATTTTGCTTTGATAATTACAAGGAAGAAAATGGCTATATTCTTAAATATCTTAATAGATGCTCTCCAACAGAAGAGACTAATGCCTTGAAGGAGCCTATGGAAGAAGAAATTGCTAAAACTGGAAGCTCATTGGATGAAAAAGAGGAGGAGGGCGATGATCAAGAGGAGGAAGAATGGAGCTACCCATGTCTACCTCCCAATAAGAGTAACTCTTTAACTAATACCTTATTTGATCATCCTCCATGCTTAACAAAGGAGGATGAGTGTGATATTTATATTGTTGAGTTTGTTCATGATGCTACTAAAAATTATTATGAGAGAGGAAAATATGGTTGTTGGAATTTTCATATTACTAAAACACCCCTCTTTATATTGAAAGTTCCGAAGTTCCTCTTGTTTTATCTACCCATGCTTGTTACTATGTGCTTCTTTGATTTATTTTATTACAAGATTCCTATGCATAGGAAGTGGGTTAGACTTAAATGTGTTTCATATTTGCTCCTTGATGCTCTATTTTGCTTCAATTCATATTTTCTTATGTGAGCATCTTCTCAAATTACTGAGCCTAGCTCAAAGGCGTTAAAGAAAAGCACTCTTGGGAGATAACCCAATGTTTTCTTTTCAGTTATTTTTCTTTTATTTGAGTCTTGGAAGTTATTACTACTGTAATGACCTCTCCTTATAATTTTTATTTCATTGTTGTGCCAAGAGAAGCCTATAATTCGAGTAAGGTAAGATTTGGGGATGTTGTTGTTCTGAAACAGATTTTCATACTGTACTTTAAAAATTTGTGAAAAATCTCTGTATATCTTTTGGACCTGAGATTTCTTGTGCTTATTCCCCAGGTTATATCAAGATTTTCGTTAGTTGAACACTTTTTGATTTGAGCAACAGAAAACCCCTAAAAAATCAGCCTTTGTCAGCTGTTCTGTTTTGACAAATTTCTGCCACTATTCATTTTTGCCGCTTTATCGCTTTCTTTTTGAAGTTCTTTTGATCACAGAACTTTTGGGGAAGTTGCTACAGTAGTATATGCTTTATATGTGGTGGTTTTGAGTTGAAACCTGAAGCAAAAGAGGTTGATTCATTATTATGCTTACACTAATGTTGCTAATAAAATTGTGTTGAGTTTTGTATGAAGGAAGTTTTCAAGTGTCGGGATTGGAGAATGATGAGATGAGTTGAAGAATGGACAAAAGCTCAAGCTTGGGGATGCCCATGCATCACCCCAAGAAATATCCAAGAAGTACAAGCGTCAAAGCTTGGGGATGCCCTCGGGGCACCCCTTCTTCATCGGCAAAAATCAGGTCAACTTTCAAGACACTATATTTTTATTGCTTCATGCACTATGTGTTTTTCTTGGAGCATCAGTTGTTTTAGTTTTCATTGTTAGTTTTGTTTTGTTTGCTGCAATAAATGGTTGAACCCCAACAAATTTCTTTTGGAGAAGATGCCTTGCTTTTCATTTGCAAGAACGCTCTAGTTTTCATTCTTATCAAAATCCGAGTGTTCTTCTTTTTCTGCTACTGCTTTTGGTTTATGTTTTCACCTTGATTTGCGTTCATATCTGTAGCGCCCTGCCTTATCAAAAGACAGAACTCCTATGTATATGTGCCATTCACTGGATCAGTAGTGTGGTGACCCCCGGGATCAAGGCTAGACAAATCCAGACCTTCATCTGACATAAGCCTAACCGAGAGCTCGAGAGCCTTACAGTGAGGGAATCGGTAACACAACAGTGACTCTATGACTCAAAGGTAATATAGCAAGCTCTTAAAAGAGCAAGAAGCAAATTACAAGCAGAGGTCACTGACCTGTCAATCATCAATCAACGAAAGCGAAGTTATGCTATTAGACATAGCAAGACCAAAGGGCCTAAGAGGCCTGAAGCATAACGGCGACGTCCCAATCCATAGATTCCAGGCTGCCGCCTGGGAACCCCAAGCTACTCGTCGATGTCGATGTCCGTCCAGAACCTTCGATGGCAAACTTACTCTGCTGCAAAAATATCAACGAGGCAAGGTTGAGTACAAAAGGTACTCAGCAAGACTTACTAACCTAGTAGCTACATGTTGGCTAGAAAGGCCTTCTTTGGAGTTTCTTTGCATAAAGCAAGTTTTATTTGCATAAACCAGGAAGAAGAGAAGCTCGTCTACTCAGATCATTTTAAAAGAGGGAGAGAGTGATACCAGCTTTATTGATCATCATAAGATATCCACCGAATCATCTTCACCTGAACCTATCCACTAGGATCACCCTTTAAGTTGCCAAGTTTTACCATTCAGTTAAAGTTGTCTATGATCACAGAATCCATTCCCAAGTCGTCCATAACCATGGACACGGCTTTTCGAAAAGATTTAACCCTGCAGGGGTGCACAACTTTACCCACACATGCCAACCGACTCTTAATGCCACCGGTAAAGCTCTCTTCCGAGGAGTGCCGGCAGAGGGTGGTTGACCATGACCTTTACCTTACTTTCGCCCAAACCATGAGTTCACTAAAAGAGGGAAGCTCCGCCGTAACGGGTCCAGTCCCGAAGTCAGTCCCTCTAATTGTGCGCAGGGATTGATTTTCCAGAGGCCGCACCTCAATCAACCCCGGCCACGTTCAAAACAAAGTTTAAACACCCAAATAAGGTGACTCATGGAGCAGACTAGGCAAGTTAGTTAGTCAAGAGGGTGCCATTATAGGGCCTCGTGTGGTTGTACGCTCAGTCTTGGTTCAAGAGGCGAGAACTCGGGTCCTAGGGTCGGCAAGAATGAGTCAAATAACCACATCCCCTATGGCGGCTCATCCAAGCCTTTAGCATATTTAACACTTTACCACTCACCACTGATCATATCACGTCAACCTATCATACTAGGTTCATTCACAGCTCGGATTCATCAACCGGATGGATCAGAGTTTACCAACTAAGCATGGCTAAGCATAACAGATATAAAGGCTCTAGCAATGCACACAAGCGAGACCTAGTTATGCTAGGAGCAGTGGATCAGGGAATTTAGGCGACAAGAGCATGCATAAGATAGGATAACTCTAACTACCGATAAAAGACATTTGAATCGATGCGATAAATAGCAGAAACTGAAACACTTTGAAAACATGGGATCAGATGCTTGCCTTGCTCATTGATACTCAAAATAGAAATAGATCTTCAGGATTCTTCTTCTTGAATTGTTCATTGATGGACAAGTATTGGTCCTCCGATGTTGTTGATTTTGAGATCGGATCGTTGCTCGCATCAACTTCGGATCCTACCGGGGAGAAGCAGAAACACACCGGAAAAGGAAAACAACATTCAAGCATGGCATAGATGCGCAAACAAATATGATGATATGACATATTTAGAATGCACGAAATAAACCCTACGACAGGAATAATAGATTGGAAGGGTTTCGGACGCTTCATAGTAGCAATCCGATGAACCCTAATTTGCAAATAGGGTTCCGATTAGTTCTCTAATATAAACAGGATTCAAAGTTGGTTAAAGATGCATGACTTTGACACAAACAGGTAGAGCATGTTTTCTGAGCATTTTGGTATATCATACGTATTTTTCCAACATACAGATAATTTACTATGATTTTTATAAGATTTGGCATTTTTCTGAAATTTCTGGACGCGAAAATAAAGCTTGCAGTACTTTTTGTACACAGGGTCAAGTGACCCATAGAGGCTGAGTGGGCCCCGGGCCACCTAGGCTGACCAGGGTTGACCAGGTCGGCTGGGCACGGCCAGCCCGACCTGCTCCCAGGCACCGGCAACGGCCGGCCATGGCGGCGGCTATGGCGCGGAAGAAGGAGGGAGAAAGGGTGCGGCCGGACCAGTAGCTCACCGAGAACCCGCCGGTGGTGTTGGTTTGGCCGGAGGGTGGCCGGCGGCGAGGAATTTGACCGGCGAAGAGCTCCATTTCCGGCGAGGAATCCGCGACGGTGGCGGCGACTCCGGGCACGGCGGCTCGATTCCTTGCACGGGGAGGTAGAGGACGACGTTGGGGATCTTCTCAGCATGTCGGCGGGGCTGGGGAAGCACGGAGCGCCGGCGCTAGTCGGTGGCCATGGACTACTGTAACTTTTCACGGAACAGAGGGAGAGGCCGACGGTGGGGAAGAAGGAGGGCGGCCAGGGAATAGAAGAAAGGGAGGAGGGGGAGGCGTGGCGTCCAGGGCTGCTCCAGGGGGTTGAGTCGACCAGGCAAGCAGGAGGTGGCGATGGGGGCACCTGGGAGCTCCACGCAGGTGCTCAACGTGTCTCAACGAGGAAGACAACGTGCAGACTTTGCAAAAAGCCCCCTGGGCAAAGGAGATTTCTGGAGGTTTTCAAACTGCGAAAATTTTGGCAAAATTTGTTGATAGAAACTTTTTATAGGATTTTAAGAAATTAACCAGGGCTTCCCTGATAATTAGCAAAGGTCAACAAGTTTTAATTTGGTCACTTTGAAATAATTTGAACACCACTTGCAAACTTTATAAACCATTTTGAGAGCAATTCAAATAGGAAGAATTAACCAAATTAGGGGTTTGGAAAAAATTATTTCCTTTGATGCATTTTATAAATATGATGCGCATGATGCACAAACAATTCCTAATTAGGGTTTGCTAAAAGAGGGATGTTACAGATCTATCCCCCTTACAAGAATCTCGTCCCGAGATTCGTAGGTTAGTACAAGAGAGGAGGGAACAAGGGTACACTAGTCTTCAATGATATTGTTGATCCTACGAAGATCTTCGTTCTTGAAGAGGTTGATCCACGACGTCATGAAGCCTCATTTCCTTCCTTCGTGATTGCAGCTCAACTGCTCTAAAGGAAAGAGGGAATAACTCTAGAAAGATGGATCTTCAAGAAGATCGAGTATCTCATGGTCAACTCAGGGAAGGAATGTTGTAAACAACTCTTGAGATGACAAGCACGAAACACATCAAGGGAGACAGAGGAAATCGAAGAAGTTTCAATTTTGGTAGGCAATGGTTCCACGCTTGACAACATAGGAAGGGACAAAGTAGCGAGGAGTTGAACTGCCTTTGATACGATGATGAGGCACTCTTTAAAGATGGGTGACTCATAAAACCACACTTGAATCATGCAACAAAAGAAATTTTGATTCCAAAATTATAACAGCTCTTCGACTTAGTTGTAGATACAGAGGAACCTCTTTATTCATCCAGGTCTATCAAAATCTTTGCCAGAGATTATGATTCACTTCACACCACTAGGATGAATAGACAAGGAGATTCAGGGAAACACGGGAGGATAACGTCTTTATGGGAATTCAACTTTTTGACAAGAAAGACCACTTACGAACATGATTTTAAAAGTTTGGGGTCCTCAATTGGCTGACGAATTCACACAATATATGAGATGATCAAAACTTCGGGTATAGACAGAGGGAAGGGAACAACGCTGACTAGCGAAGTATCATGGATCATCCACGGCATCATCTTTCAACAGGTGCACGTGAACAAGAGGAAGACTCTTCCAACAACCAGAACACATGCTTCGCGATGACACGAAGTTGGTTCCCAAAGTTTCCAATATTAGTACCAAATGTTCAATATGAATTTACCCAAACATGGAGAAGATAAGAATGTCATCGATGGGCTCAACAACAAGCTTATCAAAATACTCCAAGAAGACGGGCTCATATCTCGTATGAACATGGCAAAAGTATTGGTCAGACCAAAGGCGTGAAGATGTACTACAGTGAAACACCATGAGTAGAAACATCATCAAGATAGTCCTTGGGACTGAGTTTGATTTGACGATAGCCCAAACTCAAATCAAAGGTGGGAAGATAACATTTCCAAAAGGAGATACCATCTTGCTTCAACAAGGACAAGCTAGACATCCTTTAAGAAGGAACGAAGTCAGATGGAGCTTTTGTCTTTCAACTCTCCAAGTTGTTGTTTAAGCTCAACCAACTAGTCCAGGATATCCAACATGGATTCTTGGAGAAAGGAGCGATTCAGAGAACCAGCTTACTCATGAACCTAACATAATGGTCATGTGGCAACATGGCGATACTTCTAGGAAGACATCTAGAATATCACGAACCACCGATATGTCACTTAGTTCGAGAGGGAATTTGATTTTTTTTAAGGCAAGACGATTTGGTCTTAAGAGCACCGGTATGAATTTAACTCTTTGACCGAAGATGGTGCGCCTGAATTACAGACTTGGGAACACAATCAAACTTCGATTGGTGATCGGTTAACCAATCAAGCTAGGAATGACATAAATGTCCTTTGGATTGGAAGCAATACGAATTGCTAAGAATCTTGGATGGCCACATCAATATGCATACCCAACATTCCAAGCACGAACAGCTCAGAGAAAGGGTGAGTAGAGATGTGTAAGAGCATCACTTCATCAATAAGGCCATGAGACTCAGCATGACCATTTTGTGTAAAAGAGTGTGATACTCTAAGGTAGAATAGAACATAAGGTTTGCATACCTCACATTCTACGAAGTACAACACTTTGACCTGGTCTTAGAAATGGACGAGGTACGGGAGTTTGTTTCTCCAGATATTTCAAAGAGAAATATCTTGACAAACCAAAAGAGTAAAATGCATCAAAAGAATCCAATGCATAATTACAACTTGGCTGCTAACTAGCAGACAAAGGTTGGAAAGTAACTAAAGAGGAGGAAGACCTTCAGGAGGATCCTTGAATGTAGATGCATAGGTTAAAAATTTTCCGGAAACCAATGTATAAAGGGCAGGTGTGGCATAGTCACAGACATAGAGATTAGACTCACAAAGAGAACTCGTGTCGTGATCCATTTGGTTCCATGAGAGAACCTCTGCCATAGCTAGTGGTAGGAAGTCCTTTGTTGCCGCGAGTTAATCACGACGACAACCACAAGCTTGGAATTAGACATTTTGAGTTAATGTAGTATCATTAACACAAAGGGTTCAGCGGAATGGATCTTGGGTTAAAGGCCAGCTTCATGTACTGGAATCCAGCACAATCCGGGACCTTCGGTTCAAGTCCAAGGGTTAGAACAAAGAGAAAGGAGTAACTACTACTTGAGTGACACAAAGGACACTATGATGTAGTAGTCAAGAAGGTAGCTTCCAGAACAAGGTATGGCTTCTGAAGTAGCCAAACCAATAAGAAAGAGGCATACGAGGCGAAAAGAAACCTTGAAGCATAGAAAAGAATGAGGTGAAATCCACAAAGTAGAGAGATCATTATGGAAAGAAATCTCTCAACTGAAACAAGAGAAAGATAGAGCAAAGAACACACACGAGACTCTAGAGAACTCAACCCTAGGTCAAATGGTTAAAGCGACCTGCCAAAAAGGCACCTAGATTTTGAAAGACAAGAGAAGATAGCCAAACTTTTCAAATCAACTCGAGGTAAGGTGACTCAGAATTAGAGCGATACCAGATAAGGAGTAAAAAGAAGCCTACTTAGAGTTTTTGCAAATAATTTGTAGCTTTGAAATAGTTTTCTCAAACACTAGACTCAACATCGACCAATAGCAAGGTTTTCCTACAGACGGTCCTGCTCTGATACCAAAGCCTGTGGTGACCCCCGGGATCAAGGCTAGACAAATCCAGACCTTCATCTGACATAAGCCTAACCGAGAGCTCGAGAGCCTTACAGTGAGGGAATCGGTAACACAACAGTGACTCTACGACTCAAAGGTAATATAGCAAGCTCTTAAAAGAGCAAGAAGCAAATTACAAGCAGAGGTCACTGACCTGTCAATCATCAATCAACGAAAGCGAAGTTATGCTATTAGACATAGCAAGACCAAAGGGCCTAAGAGGCCTGAAGCATAACGGCGACGTCCCAATCCATAGATTCCAGGCTGCCGCCTGGGAACCCCAAGCTACTCGTCGATGTCGATGTCCGTCCAGAACCTTCAATGGCAAACTTACTCTGCTGCAAAAATATCAACGAGGCAAGGTTGAGTACAAAAGGTACTCAGCAAGACTTACTAACCTAGTAGCTACATGTTGGCTAGAAAGGCCTTCTTTGGAGTTTCTTTGCATAAAGCAAGTTTTATTTGCATAAACCAGGAAGAAGAGAAGCTCGTCTACTCAGATCATTTTAAAAGAGGGAGAGAGCGATACCAGCTTTATTGATCATCATAAGATATCCACCGAATCATCTTCACCTGAACCTATCCACTAGGATCACCCTTTAAGTTGCCAAGTTTTACCATTCAGTTAAAGTTGTCTATGATCACAGAATCCATTCCCAAGTCGTCCATAACCGTGGACACGGCTTTTCGAAAAGATTTAACCCTGCAGGGGTGCACAACTTTACCCACACGTGCCAACCGACTCTTAATGCCACCGGTAAAGCTCTCTTCCGAGGAGTGCCGGCAGAGGGTGGTTGACCATGACCTTTACCTTACTTTCGCCCAAACCATGAGTTCACTAAAAGAGGGAAGCTCTGCCGTAACGGGTCCAGTCCCAAAGTCGGTCCCTCTAATTGTGCGCAGGGATTGATTTTCCAGAGGCCGCACCTCAATCAACCCCGGCCACGTTCAAAACAAAGTTTAAACACCCAAATAAGGTGACTCATGGAGCAGACTAGGCAAGTTAGTTAGTCAAGAGGGTGCCATTATAGGGCCTCGTGTGGTTGTACGCTCAGTCTTGGTTCAAGAGGCGAGAACTCGGGTCCTAGGGTCGGCAAGAATGAGTCAAATAACCACATCCCCTATGGCGGTTTGATCCCTACACTTGTGAACGGTTGATGGCGAGTTGATGTGGGAACAGATGTCCTTGTGCGTGGTGATTGACCAGCCCGTTGGGAACCCCAAGAGGAAGGTATGATGAGTGTAGCGGCTAGTTTTCCCTCAGTTAAGAAACCAAGGTTTATCGTTCAGGAGAAGGGAGACGGTGACGACTGAAGGTGATGCTTGCTAGCTTGCGACAGCAGCGGACAATTTATATGTGGCGCCTCGTCCAAGCTTTGCTTACTAGCTGCAACGTGGAACCTGCACACACACAAACAAATACTTTGTTCCCAACTTGCGATGAGGTTGTCAATCTCACCGGTTTGCTTGAAACAAAGGTTATGAGTGTATCGAGTGGAAAGCAGTAGAGCATATGCGAGTAAAGTAAACAGTGCGGGAATAGTAAACAGGTGATTGCAATATGATTAAAATAGGACCGGGGTCCACAGTTCACTAGTGGTGTCTCTCCATAGATAAATAACATGCTGGGTAAACAAATTACAGTTGGGCAATTGATAGAATAGAGCTAACGTGATATGTCAAGAAGATCACTATGAGATTCACTCTGGGCATTACAACAAAATACATAGACCGCCATCCAACTGCATCTATGACTAATAATCCACCCCCGGGGATATCATCCGAACACCCTAGAAGTATTAAGTTGCGAACAACAGATAATTGCATTAAGCAAAGTGTGTAATGTAAACAAAGCATATGCCCTCGAGCATATGAATGTTGTTTTCTCCCTAGTAGCAACAGCACATCTACCACCTTAGAGGTTTCTGTCACTCCCCCAGGTGAAATAGAGGCATGAACCCACTATCGAGCATAAATACCCCCTCTTGGAGTCACTAGCAACTACTCGGCCAAGATAGCTACTAACAACGGAGAGCATGCAAGATCATAAACATCATAGAGATAACATAAGATAAAATTCAGTACAGCAACTTAATCATAAACACCAATATTCATCGGATCCCAACAAACCAACATCATAGAATTACATAACAGTGATCTCAATCATGTAGGGCAGCTCATGAGATCTAAACATGAAGCACATGGTGGAGAAGACAACCATCTAGCTACTGCTATGGACCCATAGTCCAAGGTAGACTACTCACTCATCGCTCCGGAGGCAATCATGGCGATGAAGGAGACCTCCGGTGGCGATTCCCCTCTCCGGCAGGGTGCCGGGAAGAGCTTCTGGACCCTCCCGATCTTCGGGTCGACGGCGGCGGCGGATCGCGATGTATTCTGGAAAACTGATCGGGCCCTTATGTTTTTCTCGTCAGGGGGTATATGTAGGCGAAGGGGCGATGTCAGAGGGTGGACCACGTGCCCTCACAAGGGGGTGGCGCGGCCAGGGGCTGGGCCGCGCCGCCCCTGTGTGTGGGGGCCTCGTGGCCCCCCTCCGTTAGGTCTTCGGATGTTTGGGAGCTCCCTGGTGAAATATGACTTCAGGAACTTGTTTCGTCCAATTCCGAGAATATTTCCTGTGTATCACTCTGAAACACAAAAACAGCAGAAAACAGGAAACTGGCACTGTGGCACTTCGTTAATAGGTTAGTTCCGGAAAGTGTATAAAAATGCCACTAAGTGTAACGAAACAGTAGGCAAATGGTGTAAAACAAAGCATGGAGCATCAAAAATTATAGATACGTTTGAGACGTATCAAGCATCCCCAAGCTTAACTCCTGCTCGTCCTCGAGTAGGTAAGTGATAACAAAAGAATAATTTTTGAGGTGACATGCACCTACACAATCTTGATCATATATGTAAGCATTGGTGAGCTGGGATCAATAGAACTTAAAACATGGGCATGAAGATATAATCATGACAATAAGAACTTAGCAACCATGTTGTAAACATGCAAATGAACACAAACAAAAGATCATGGTAATGAAACAATGAAAGTCAAACGTGTGTTCAAATCATAAGGAAAAACATACAAGTGGTTTTCAGCTTGTCCTTCAAAGAGAGCAAAACATAAATGCATAGGACACCTCAAAGTTTAAGAGGGCGACTAGATACAAATAATTTAAGAACAAGTGAAACCAACAATATGAGTCAATCAATGAACCTTGGTGCATAAAGAAAGAAGGTGGTGACTCAACATAAAAGTAAAAGAAAGGCCCTTCGCAGAGGGAAGCAGTGATTGCAAGTTTTATAACCTTCAAAAATTATGGTACTTACCGGCTTTGAGCTCTCATTGCCCCCATCATAAGCATCTTGAATGGTTAAAGTTAATGCGAGAACAATTATGATGCATATGCTTGACAAATCATAAGTTGAAAACCTGGTGTCCCGTGAATACGAGTAGCCAAACTATGCTAGTTTACTTAGAGTCCCAAGCAAGGCTCTTGTCATTGTAAATATATGCATATCATTGAGAACCGCCAATGGGGTACCTCCGTGCCCGATGACATGGAACAAGCCCACACCAAAATGACAGGACAAGCAGACAATGAACACCTCGGCATCACTTTTATTTGCTATATTGTTTAGCTTTTTATTGTGAGATGCGTCGTCGAATGTTCACCATGGGTATGCTGCAAATTTCCACCATGAATTATGCATGGCTTAGATTGGCGGCCCGGCGTTTCCCTAACACATATAAAAACTCCATGATCCTTACAAGATTCCCAATTCATTTCACACAGTGGGCATCCATAAACAAAAGATCACAATATCAACTCAAATAGGAAGTGCAATGTTGAAAGCTTGCCCCATGACGGCATGGCTGGGCTAGAATCCAACTTACAACTTGCAAGCATAACAACTCAGCATAAAAGACCACAATGTCAAATTTTTAGAACAGGAAAAAGTAAAGTGTGCCTTCCGGTTCGTGAGAGCTTTACTGACCGAATTTCGCATAACACTGGTAAGAGTTTAATTTGAAGAGAATATAAAAGCAAGTCAAATTTACTTGGAATAGCAAATTGCTAGTAGGTATGTATGGTGGACACTTTGAAGAACTTGGCTTTTAGGAGTTGGATGCACGAGTAGAGCTCACACTCAGTACAAGGTGAGGGCTAGCAAAAGACTGGGAGCGACCAACTAAGAGAGCAATAATGGCCATAATCATGCAAAGCGACAAAGCGACATTAAAAGAAGCATACGATGGCATCAAAAGTCAAAAACTAAATGATCATGAAGGCTAATGGCGACTTTGGAAGAGTCTAACATGTGTGAGCATGCGCCAAGTCAACCCAAATAAAGCATCAAGGAGAAAACCAAAATAATGCTTCCATACAATAAAAACAACGCATGATTTTTTCAAAGGCTCATTAAGCAATCTCAGTTATTTGAGACAAGTCATGCTACAGCAAAACCACTAAGCAAACTATCAAAAAGACATCTAGCATGACATGAAAAAGCCTAAGCCGCAGTCTACACAAGCTCCTTCTTGTACCACTATTTTGCACAAAGCTTTTTCTCTTTTCCAACACCATTTGAAAATTTTATAAACACCTCTTTTGATGAAAACCAATAAAGATCAGAGGCAAAAATACACCTTGATGAAAAGATATGACAAGATCTGAATGCAAATCAAGGCGAAAACGAAAACCAAAAGCAGTAGCAGAAAAAGTAGAACGCTCGATTTTAAATAAGAGTGAAAACTAGAGCGTTCTTTGCAAATGAAAACGAGTACATCTCCTCCAAAGGGAATTTGTTGGGGTCCAACCATTTATTGCAGCAAACAAACTAACTAAACAAACTAAGAAAACTAAAACAACTGACGCTCCAAGAAAAACACATAGTGCATGAAGCAATAAAAATATAGTGTTTTGAAAGGTGACCTGATTTTTGCCGATGAAGAAGGGGTGCCTCGGGGGCATCCCCAAGCTTTGACGCTTGTACTTCTTGGATATTTCTTGGGGTGCTGGGCATCCCCAAGCTTGAGCTTTTGTCCATTCTTCAACTCATCTCATCATTCTCCAATCCCTACACTTGAAAACTTCCTTCATACAAAACTAAACACAATTCTATTAGCAACATTAGTGTAAGCATAAAATATATTCACCCCTCTTTTAGCTTCAGGTTTCAACCCAAAACCACCACATATAAAGTATATACTACTGTAGCAACTTCCACAAGAGTTCCATGGAAAAAAAGAACTCAAAAGAAAGCGATAAAGTGGCAAAAACGAATATTGGCAGAAATCTGTCAAAACTGGACAGCTGATAAAGGACGAATTTTTGAGGGATTTTCTGTTGCTCAAATCAAAAAGTGTTCAACTAAGAAAAGTTTGGATATAACCTGGGGCATAAGCACAAGAAATTTCAGGTCCAAAAGATAAACAGTGATTTTATACGAATTTTTACGGTGCAGCACCGAAAACAGTTTCAGGACAGCAATAACCCCAAATCTTTACCTCACTCAAATTAGAGGCTTCTCTTGGCACAAAAACGAAATAAACAAGATAAAGAGTGGTCATTACAGTAGTAATGACTTCTGAGACTCAAATAAAAGAAAAAGTACTGAAAATAAACATTGGGTTATCTCCCAAGAGTGCTTTTCTTTAACGCCTTTGAGCTAGGCGCAGAAAAGTGCGAATCAAGTAATATCAGATGAAGCATCAAGCTCATAATTTGCTCTAAGAATAGAGTCAAAGAGTAATTTCTTTCTTTTCCTAGGGAAGTGTTCCATACCTTTCTTTAGTGGGAATTGATACTTGATAGTGCCTTCCCTCATATCAATAATAGCACCTACAGTTCGAAGAAAAGGTCTTCCCAAAATAATAGGACATGAAGCATGGCATTCAACGTCCATAACAAGAAAATCAACGGGAACAAGGTTATTGTTAACCACAATAAGAACATCATTAATCCTTCCCAAAGGTTTCTTCTTAGCAACATCAGCAATAGGAACATCAAAATAACACTTTTCAAGCGGTGGTAAATCAAGCATGTCATAAATCTTTCTAGGCATGATAGAAATACTAGCACCTAGATCACATAAAGCATGGCAATCATAACCATTAACATGCATATCAATGATGGGTTCCCAACCATCTTCTAACTTCTTGGGAACAGAAGCTTTTTGCCTCAACTTTTCATCCCTAATCTTTATAAGAGCATTGGTAATATGCTTAGTAAAAGCAATATTTAAAGAACTAGCATTGGGAGTCAAAGCAAGCTTTTGCAAGAACAAAATTACTTCAGATATATTGCAGCCATCAACATCAAAATCATTAAAGGAAATAGAGCTATCATCTCCTACACTCCGAAAAATTTCAGCACTCTTTTGAGAAAAAGTTTTGGCAGTTTTAGGCTTTTTAGCACAAGGAGTGGGAGTTTTCTCTACCCCAATCAAAGTAAGAGGATTGCTATCAGTAGGAGCAACATCATTAGAGGTAGTAATAGTACATACCTTCATCTCTCTAGCCATCTCATCTTCTCTTTCCCACCTGGCATGCAATTCTGCTAACAATCTAATATTTTCATCAATTCTAACCTGGTTAGCATTAGCGGCAGCAACAATATTGCTCACATTCACATCATTAGGAAACACTTTTAATTTCAGAAGTTCAACATCATGAGCAAGGCTATCAACTTTAGAAGCAAGAGCATCAATTTTGCCTAACTTTTCCTCAACAGACTTATTAAAAGCAGTTTGTTTACCGATGAAGTCCTTGAGCATTACCTCAAGCTCGGAGGGCGCGGCCCTAGTATTGTTGTAGGAATTACCATAAGAGTTACCATAACCATTACCATTGGTAGAAGGATACGGCCTATAATTGTTACTAGCAAAATTGTTCCTATAAGCATTGTTGTTAAAATTGTTGTTTCTAATGAAATTCACATCAACTTGTTCTTCTTGAGCAACCAGAGAGGCCAAAGGAACATTATTAGGATCAACATGAGTCCTATCATTAGCAAGCATAGCCATAATGGTATCAATCTTATCACTTAAGGAAGAGGTTTCCTCAACAGAATTTACCTTCTTACCTTGTGGAGCTCTCTCGGTGTGCCATTCGGAATAATTTACCATCATGTTGTCGAGTAACTTCGAGGCGGCGCCCAATGTGAGGGACATAAAAGTGCCTCCAGCAGCTGAATCAAGTAGGTTCCTTGAAGAAAAATTCAGTCCTGCATAAAAAGTTTGGATAATCATCCAAGTAGTCAGTCCATGAGTGGGGCAATTCTTTATCATAGATTTCATTCTTTCCCAAGCTTGAGCAACATGTTCATTATCAAACTGAGTAAACTTCATAATATTGCTACGCAACGATATAATCTTAGCAGGAGGATAGTATCTACCAATAAAAGCATCCTTACACTTAGCCCATGAATCAATACTATTCTTAGTCAAAGACAGCAACCAATCTTTAGCCTTTCCTCTCAAAGAAAAAGGAAACTACTTGAGCTTAATAATATCACTATCAACATCCTTATATTTCTGCATCTCACATAGCTCAACAAAATTGTTGAGATGAGCTGCAGCATCTTCAGTACTAGCACCAGAAAATTGCTCTTTCATAACAAGGCTCAATAAAGCAGGCTTAATCTCATAAAAAGTGGTAGCAGGAACAGGTGGTGCAATAGGAGTGCAGATAAAATCACTATTGTTTGTGCTAGCAAAGTCACACAACTTGGTGTTTTCAGGATTGGCCATTTCAGCAAAAAGAAAGTAAACAAGTAAAAACAGCTACCAAGGATTCTAATTTTTTTGGGTTTTTGATATAAAAGCAATGCAGGTAAATAAAATAAAGTAAAGCAAACAAATAACAAAGCAAAGAATGTGTGTGCGAAAAACTCCCCTCGCAGAAGTCTTCTCTTCCTTCCCCGGCAACGGCGCCAGAAAAGTAGCTGATCCCTACACTTGTGAACGGTTGATGGCGAGTTGATGTGGGAACAGATGTCCTTGTGCGTGGTGATTGACCAGCCCGTTGGGAACCCCAAGAGGAAGGTATGATGAGTGTAGCGGCTAGTTTTCCCTCAGTTAAGAAACCAAGGTTTATCGTTCAGGAGAAGGGAGACGGTGACGACTGAAGGTGATGCTTGCTAGCTTGCGACAGCAGCGGACAATTTATATGTGGCGCCTCGTCCAAGCTTTGCTTACTGGCTGCAACGTGGAACCTGCACACACACAAACAAATACTTTGTTCCCAACTTGCGATGAGGTTGTCAATCTCACCGGTTTGCTTGAAACAAAGGTTATGAGTGTATCAAGTGGAAAGCAGTAGAGCATATGCGAGTAAAGTAAACAGTGTGGGAATAGTAAACAGGTGATTGCAATATGATTAAAATAGGACCGGGGTCCACAGTTCACTAGTGGTGTCTCTCCATAGATAAATAACATGCTGGGTAAACAAATTACAGTTGGGCAATTGATAGAATAGAGCTAACGTGATATGTCAAGAAGATCACTATGAGATTCACTCTGGGCATTACAACAAAATACATAGACCGCCATCCAACTGCATCTATGACTAATAATCCACCCCTGGGGATATCATCCGAACACCCTAGAAGTATTAAGTTGCGAACAACAGATAATTGCATTAAGCAAAGTGTGTAATGTAAACAAAGCATATGCCCTCGAGCATATGAATGTTGTTTTCTCCCTAGTAGCAACAGCACATCTACCACCTTAGAGGTTTCTGTCACTCCCCCAGGTGAAATAGAGGCATGAACCCACTATCGAGCATAAATACCCCCTCTTGGAGTCACTAGCAACTACTCGGCCAAGATAGCTACTAACAACGGAGAGCATGCAAGATCATAAACATCATAGAGATAACATAAGATAAAATTCAGTACAGCAACTTAATCATAAACACCAATATTCATCGGATCCCAACAAACCAACATCATAGAATTACATAACAGTGATCTCAATCATGTAGGGCAGCTCATGAGATCTAAACATGAAGCACATGGTGGAGAAGACAGCCATCTAGTTACTGCTATGGACCCATAGTCCAAGGTAGACTACTCACTCATCGCTCCGGAGGCAATCATGGCGATGAAGGAGACCTCCGGTGGCGATTCCCCTCTCCGGCAGGGTGCCGGGAAGAGCTTCTGGACCCTCCCGATCTTCGGGTCGACGGCGGCGGCGGATCGCGATGTATTCTGGAAAACTGATCGGGCCCTTAGGTTTTTCTCGTCAGGGGGTATATGTAGGCGAAGGGGCGATGTCAGAGGGTGGACCACGTGCCCTCACAAGGGGGTGGCGCGGCCAGGGGCTGGGCCGCGCCGCCCCTGTGTGTGGGGGCCTCGTGGCCCCCCTCCGTCAGGTCTTCGGATGTTTGGGAGCTCCCCGGTGAAATATGACTTCAGGAACTTGTTTCGTCCAATTCCGAGAATATTTCCTGTGTATCACTCTGAAACACAAAAACAGCAGAAAACAGGAAACTGGCACTGTGGCACTTCGTTAATAGGTTAGTTCCGGAAAGTGTATAAAAATGCCACTAAGTGTAACGAAACAGTAGGCAAATGGTGTAAAACAAAGCATGGAGCATCAAAAATTATAGATACGTTTGAGACGTATCACGGCTCATCCAAGCCTTTAGCATATTTAACACTTTACCACTCACCACTAATCATATCATGTCAACCTATCATACTAGGTTCATTCACAGCTCGGATTCATCAACCGGATGGATCAGAGTTTACCAACTAAGCATGGCTAAGCATAACAGATATAAAGGCTCTAGCAATGCACACAAGCGAGACCTAGTTATGCTAGGAGCAGTGGATCAGGGAATTTAGGCGACAAGAGCATGCATAAGATAGGATAACTCTAACTACCGATAAAAGACATTTGAATCGATGCGATAAATAGCAGAAACTGAAACACTTTGAAAACATGGGATCAGATGCTTGCCTTGCTCATTGATACTCAAAATAGAAATAGATCTTCGGGATTCTTCTTCTTGAATTGTTCATTGATGGACAAGTATTGGTCCTCCGATGTTGTTGATTTTGAGATCGGATCGTTGCTCGCATCAACTTCGGATCCTACCGGGGAGAAGCAGAAACACACCGGAAAAGGAAAACAACATTCAAGCATGGCATAGATGCGCAAACAAATATGATGATATGACATATTTAGAATGCACGAAATAAACCCTACGACAGGAATAATAGATTGGAAGGGTTTCGGACGCTTCATAGTAGCAATCCGACGAACCCTAATTTGCAAATAGGGTTCCAATTAGTTCTCTAATATAAACAGGATTCAAAGTTGGTTAAAGATGCATGACTTTGACACAAACAGGTAGAGCATGTTTTTCTGAGCATTTTGGTATATCATACGTATTTTTCCGACATACAGATAATTTACTATGATTTTTATAAGATTTGGCATTTTTCTGAAATTTCTGGACGCGAAAATAAAGCTTGCAGTACTTTTTGTACACAGGGTCAAGTGACCCATAGAGGCTGAGTGGGCCCTGGGCCACCTAGGCTGACCAGGGTTGACCAGGTCGGCTGGGCACGGCCAGCCCGACCTGCTCCCAGGCACCGGCAACGGCCGGCCATGGCGGCGGCTACGGCGCGGAAGAAGGAGGGAGAAAGGGTGCGGCCGGACCAGTAGCTCACCGAGAACCCGCCGGTGGTGTTGGTTTGGCCGGAGGGTGGCCGGCGGCGAGGAATTTGACCGGCGAAGAGCTCCATTTCCGGTGAGGAATCCGCGACGGTGGCGGCGACTCCGGGCACGGCGGCTCGATTCCTTGCACGGGGAGGTAGAGGACGACGTTGGGGATCTTCTCAGCATGTCGGCGGGGCTGGGGAAGCACGGAGCGCCGGCGCTAGTCGGTGGCCATGGACTACTGTAACTTTTCACGGAACAGAGGGAGAGGCCGACGGTGGGGAAGAAGGAGGGCGGCCAGGGAATAGAAGAAAGGGAGGAGGGGGAGGCGTGGCGTCCAGGGCTGCTCCAGGGGGTTGAGTCGACCAGGCAAGCAGGAGGTGGCGATGGGGGCACCTGGGAGCTCCACGCAGGTGCTCAACGTGTCTCAACGAGGAAGACAACGTGCAGACTTTGCAAAAAGCCCCCTGGGCAAAGGAGATTTCTGGAGGTTTTCAAACTGCGAAAATTTTGGCAAAATTTGTTGATAGAAACTTTTTATAGGATTTTAAGAAATTAACCAGGGCTTCCCTGATAATTAGCAAAGGTCAACAAGTTTTAATTTGGTCACTTTGAAATAATTTGAACACCACTTGCAAACTTTATAAACCATTTTGAGAGCAATTCAAATAGGAAGAATTAACCAAACTAGGGGTTTGGAAAAAATTATTTCCTTTGATGCATTTTATAAATATGATGCGCATGATGCACAAACAATTCCTAATTAGGGTTTGCTAAAAGAGGGATGTTACAAGTAGATAGCACCACAGTATAAAATAAGAAATCATAGCAATAGCATCAATATTACAACGTAAATCCAGTTACATAGGTATTCAACCTTACGAGTACACAGCATAAAGCATAGATTGCAGTGAGCTTCCATCTTCATCAAGTGCCACAGGCAGACATGTTGGAATGTAAGCTTGAGATCCTACTCCTGGTTCCTTACTCGACAACAAAACCTGCATGTTTGAATATGCAGCCCCAGAGGGGTCAGTATAGTGATGTACTGGCAAAAGACACATATTTGGTGGCATTTTGTGGAAAGACTATACTACATGTCATTTGGCTGGTGGATCTCATAGGCTGATTTGCATAAAGCCAATGTTATCCTAAAATCCATTTTAATACTTTCTTTGAACAAATTTTATTTTTCAAGGGTCAAGACAACCCCCGTACACTACACACTGGCCGGTATGTAGTTCTGGGCGCAACTCAATAAAGTTTGGAACCTCAGGCACCACCACCCCTCGGAGTGTATGGTCCTTAGTTCCTAACTAGAGGTTTGTAGACAAATTTTAATAATTTAGAAATGGTGATGAGATTCTTTCGTACATTCCATGTCTAGAGACTCAATTGTCCATAACCGAGGACACGGCTAATCGATTAGTTTTAAACACCTTGCAAGGGTTGTGCACTTTCACCTTACGATTCATTTTATGCCCATACATAAAATGAAATGAGACCTTTAGAGGAGAGGACAACTAACTGGCAAGATCCGTTCCCAACCTATAATTCAGCTACCACCATCT
This sequence comes from Dactylis glomerata, assembly GCA_007115705.1. NCBI lineage: Eukaryota > Viridiplantae > Streptophyta > Magnoliopsida > Poales > Poaceae > Dactylis > Dactylis glomerata. The sequence goes on from QXEO01000055.1 coordinate 1,276,466, forward strand.
TCTTGCACACAAGTTGTACTCCCACATCTAATCAGTCAAGACAGAGCCCATAATGTCATAAGGCTGCACTGGAAGTACACTAAGCATGGAAGACATAGCCATCTCTTTGTTCCTGGGTGGCCATCCCGAGCGGTATTCTGAACCCACATCCTGTTAACAAGGCATGCATCCCAGAACCCACCTACCTCGCCTCCTCTTATCAAACCAATCCACCCAGGTGTTTCATTTTAGTTGAAGTTCTTAATTTGTTCACAAAACACTTTTCAAGTGATCTTAGCATGGCATCAATATTTTTCAAAGTATTTAGCATCCTATTAGGTGGGGTTTTGAGGGCTAGCTACACACTACTAGGATCTAAGCATTTGATAAAACAGTTGAATAAATCACCTATCATGCATACTACAAGAGGTGAATATACTAATGCATAAGTAAAATGAGCAGGGGACATGTGTGTCACTTGCCTTTTTGAAGATCACGATCTTTCACTTCTCTCAACTAAGCACGTAGCTCTTCGCAAAAACTATAGCACAAGAAATAGCATAACATAAACATACCATACCAACACAATCAAACAAATCAAACAATTGAAAAGTGTTTGTTCAACAATTTGGTTTTATTGAGGTGTTATGACAAGAAAGGTATGGTAAAGGATCATGATTTGTGAGATATGAATCGGAGAGCTTAGTTGGGAAAGATCAATATGATTTGAGAGGGAATTGGGCTAGGCATAATATAATTGATGAAGTTTTTATGCTTTATCAAAGCATATAAGAGTTTTGGGAATAGCTCATGTGTAATGAATTACGCAAGAGTCAGTTTGTGCAACTACAACACTATTGACTACAACACTATTGAGTAAATGTGATAAAAATTACTCTTAAATAGCGTCTATTGCACTTAGGAACTAGGCTAGGTTTTAAGAATGCTTGAATTACCCAATTAGCACCTTTGCAAGTTGAATAGTTCAATACTTGTGAACCAAACTAAGTAGGCATTGGATTGATATTTGAGGGCATGGCTCAAATGGTTCATTGATCAACATGGTGTATAACACATACTATGGTACGGGTTATAACATCTCCACATTAATAGAATCTAAGTTTGAGATGAATTCATATTCTACTCAAGTAGCACAATTGCAGTTTGAGTACATATATGAATTAGACAAAATATGATGAGTGAGATCTTTATACTTTATCAAAGCATATTGAATCTTGGAATATCTCATGTGGTTAAATCACATAGGAGACAAAATAGTGCAATAGCAATACTATTGAATAAGTGTGATAACAATTATTCTTAAATAGTATATATTACACTTAAGCTTAGGCTAGGGTTCTTATAACATTGAAGTACTCAATTAACTCAAATGCAAATTGAATAGTTCAATGCAAGGCTAAGATTGAGTAGACATGAATAAATGGCTATAGGTAATAGATATGTGTAGATGATGTTTGAAAACATGGCTTAAGGTTCCTAATGAGTAAATGAGATTGGGTTAAGTACTATGATGTTGATTTGATCAATACCATAGTAGCAAAGGTGGAAACTAAGATTGAAAGTATCACACTTTACTCAAATGACACATTTGTAATTTGAATAAGTGGGTACTATGCAAGATAGGTCTAAGTAGATATGATCTTGATCAAGATGTTGTTTAGATAACATTGATGACTAGGTATGATCATAGGGTTTTCTAAAGTAGAACGAATCATTACTGAACAGAAATAGATTTATTCTTATAATGGAAATTACTCAAAATCCTCATATTAGAATTTGAATAATAGTGAAGTGTTTCAAGAAAATTAAGATGTGACACTACTAGATAGCTTGCAGTAATACAAAGTCACTCCAAGTGGAGGCATCCTAAAATAAGTTATAGAATTCAATCTATGATCAAATTAGTGATTTGGATAGATTTGAATGCACAAAGTGTGTGCATGTATCAAATTTGATATTTCTTGATCCTATGATGTTCTACATGTTGAGAGGATTCCAAAGACTACAAAATTGTAATTTTTGGATTAACAGAACTAAAGATATGAATTTAACAAGCTAATAGAAGGTTTGATTCCAATTTGAAAATAGTTTCAAATTGAACCCTAAAATATGAATTATTATTGTACTACTGGATTCTAAATTTCCTGAGGATTCCAACGAGATATCATTTGTTATTTTTGGGCTTATGGATCAAAAGATATGAAATTTGCAAGATTTGATTGAAATCTAATTATAAAACCTATTTGAATTTTGTTTTATACTGAGGCTGGCCACGTGGCAATTTCTTATTGCACGGTACCCTTTCGAGCGGATCATAGTTTGCAATCGTTGGATTAAAGTGGATTTGGTGGTTCAGAACAGAGGGTACCGATTTGGTATTATGCTTCTAATCTAAGCTCTAGGATCTAGATCCAATGGACAGAAGGAGAGGAGGGTGGCGGTGCTCACCGGCGAGGCAAGTCCGGCGAGGTTGCGGTATTGGTGGTCGTCAACGGTGCGGTTCCGATGGACGGCGACGGTGATGGAGTAGCAGACGGTGCACGGAGAAGGATGGTGAACTCAAAAACTTGACTGACGACGACGTTGGCTTCCCAAGACGAGCCCGAGAGGCGATCGAAGAGGAGCGGTGGCGTCGGGCATTCAGGGGATGTTTCTGTGGTGCGCCCCTGTGGAGGAAAAGGTTCGGCCGACGGTAAGCAGGTGCGCAGGAGAGAGGGGAAGAGAGAGATACCAGAGGGTAGGATGGGGATACCCGGTAGAGGCGGATACTGAAGAATTTCCGGCGGTGGACTCTCTGCTCTCCGGCGAGCAATTTTTCAGGGACGAAGGTGTCTCCGGTTCGATTTTCAGAGGGAGGTGGAAGAGGAGAGTAGGGGATTAATGGGGAAGGCTTTAAAGGAGCCGGGGCGTTACTGGGGCGAAGTAATCGCCGGCAGTTTCCAAACAGAGAGAGAGAGGAGAGAAAAATCAGGGGAAGAAGAATCTGACAAGGTGGTCCCACCTGTCAGCTCGGAGAAAAGGAAAAAGAAAGGGGGAGGAAGGGGGTTGCAGTCTGAGGGCGGCTGGGCTACTGCTCGGCCGGTTTGGGCCCCGGGTCGGCCCAAGTGGGCTGGCTTCCTTTTTTTTGTTCTAATTCTTTTTCATTTTCTATTTCTCTTTTTCTTTTATATCTTTTGCATACATTAACCAAACAAGGTCAAACCAATTTCTAAATTTTTGTAAAATTCAACACTACAGTTTAAAACAGCAATGGGACATTTTTCATGGACAAATATCATTTGTCAAGAAGATCTTTTTAAAATAGCCAACATGCTTTATTATGCATAAAGCAATATGTTGGATTAGGGTTTGAATATAATCCTTTTAAAATAAGAGGATAACACTTTATAAAATATTATTTACAAATTGTTTTCAAACCACATTTTGCAATGCAAACCTTTGAGACAAGAGAATCATTTTAGGAGGTATCCTTTGCAAGTAGCTTGCATAGGTTTGAATTAAAAAGGAAAGAAGTAATATTGATACTTTATTTTCTCAAAGGAGTTCTTCAAGGAAAAATAGACAGTTTAAAATAGTTTTCTACTAAATCTTTCAAATAGACTCAAAAAGTTTTAAATTCCTGTGAAATTCAAATCATCTCAAGCAAAACAAAAACAAAATTTTCCCCCAAAGTTTGATAAAATCTTGGGATGTTACAGACTACCACCCTTAAAAGAAATCTCGTCCCCAAGATTGGAGAGGCTAGAAAGAAAGTAGGCATTAGGTTATCTGGGTTTAGGTATCTGGGTGGCTACCACCCTTAAAAGAAAATTCCTCTTGGTGGTATCTTGATGCTTCCTTAGACACTTGCATTTTGTTCCCAGCTTGCATTCACTGTTGTGCCATTTTCCTTGAATCGTTCTTCTCAGAAGTTTTTAATATCCACAACTATGTTCAAAAGTGGGCACACCAAGGGTTCCATCCAATTCTGGTGATAAGCAGATATCATCCATCGCGTTGTCATCAACAAGTTAGTCCACATCTTCATTTACAATAGGTGGGTGTCTATTCACAAATCCGGGCACCAACCTTCCTTATGGGGTTGCTTGAGGTAACCTTACTCTATTGTAGAGCTTTCTATCCAACGGGGTAGTTGTTGAACTACTTTGGACACTGAGGAGTCACTCTTTGGTTCAATCAGAGGACCAAGCTGAGTTGTCTCCTCTTTGGGTCATTCAGAAGACCAAGCTGAGAGGGTATCCTCTCATCATCTCAACTTTCTTGTCATCATCCTTAGAGGTTCTTCATCTTATGGTTATTTCCTTATACCATTCAGATCTTCAATTTTCCACGATACCACTCTCTTCTGGTAACCTTCCTGGTTGTGGTACATCTTCCAAGAATGTGTATCTAGCATTTTCTTGGTCGGTCCTCATCAAGGCCAAGACAGTATACACGTTATCACCATACTCCTTGTTGCTTTTTAGCTGATTTTCATTCCAGAATCTCAAAAGATGATTCAGTGCCAAGTACTGCATGCTTGCCCCACGAACATGATGAGACCACACATCCCAATGAATTAGGATGGCAGCTCTCTGCAGTCTTCTCATGCATTTCATAGGGGTAAACAAGGTGGACTCTGTAAGAGGTACTTGTATCTTTAAGGGTCAAAAGGTCGCCTTATAACCAGCATTGTTGAATCTTTTCTTGATACCGGTGCTCATCATGCTATCTGCCACTAGTACCAGATGGTCCTTAAGAATTCCTTTCGCAACCATCTTCATAGTCATTGGAAGATGCTGGTCAACTTGATCATATCTCGAAGATGAACTTCTTCGCAAGAAAAAGGGATCTAACGAAGCTCTCATGGGAAAGAAAGTATTTTTAGGGATTTGGAGAGTTGTCTCATGACATTGCAGGTCGGGATGGGGTAGACTTCGGTGGCGTAAAGCTTTGGAATCAGGAGGCAATCTCATAGGTAGTGGTGGTTGTCTTTGTTGTGTCTCTCTGGAGAGGAGTGATCTCTCTTTTATAGGCTCAGGGAGGTAGCCTAACAGGTCACGTGGGGAGTTGATATGAAGGGTCGGGGAGGTGAATCAAATAAGCAGCCGTTGACACTGAACAGTCTTCGCCTTCAAGGCCCACTGAGCAAAACGTTACCGATTCGTGTAGTCGTTCAAGGGTCCAAGTTCCCACCGTATTCCTACGTTTTGGCCACTGGCTCACTATAAGGGTGTAACATATTATCCTCCTAAGGTTATGGTTTTACGACATCATCTCTGATGTAGGTATGTCTCTCTAGATTCACCATTCTTCATACAAGAGCGAACAATATGAGTAGTCATCATGGGGGCCAATCCATGTCGCACCCAATCATCACCTTGTATTTGGTTTGATGCATCTCGCATTCTAACTCTTGGTCAACCTCACTAGCTTCTTAAACAAAAGTTTTGTTGAAATTGGAACCAAGTTCCCAAATCCTATTTTGAAATTTTGAAAACAAAATCTATCGTTCCTAGCTAGAGGTTTTTGACAAAGCTCATGGCAATAATCCTTAAGTTGTAGATCCTTTGGTTCGCCATTTAAGAGGAATTAAAATCCTTTCCATTGCTCTGTTTGCTCTTTCCATTGCTCTGTTTGCTCTTTCCATTGCTCTGTTTGTCCTTTCCACCTTTCTTGCATGAGGTGGTTGAATAGTATTATTTCCACATTAGCTACACCTTGGGGTGTCTTCCTTTGTGCAACCTCTTGCGTAATGTTCCAGTCTCTTGTACTTGAAACACTTCCTCTTGTTGATGTACTCTGTATCCTTATCTCCAAATGGGGGTCATTGTAGTTGTTCTATCGTTGAGAAAACTTTTGTTTGGGTTTTAGGACAAGTGTAGGTCTTAGCATAGACGAGAATTAGATAGAAGGGATCTAAAGAAGAAAATCTTACCCAAAACAAAACAGATCAAAACAATTCATCACATCAAGCAAACTAGTTTTCAAACAAACGGGAAGGTACGATCATCCACAACTCGGTATGACCATAACGTTTATTACACATTGTTGCTTATTAAAATTTCCTAAATGGAGGTCCAACTAAGGCTTTTTGGTACCCTTCTAAGCAGATTCATTGTTTTGGTCCAGCTGCTTCTGTAGATTGGCAATCTGTTTATCCTTGATTTTGATGAGGTCTCCTTGATTACTAAGTTCAGATACCAACTTTTCCATGTCACCTTGAAGCTGGTTTATGGTTTCCTTCAATATAGTAGTGTCTTCCTTTTCTTCCTTGAGGTCTTGCTGAGTATTATGAAGTCTCCACTTGAGTCTTTCTCCAAGCTCCTTTATTGCTAACCAAGCAGCACATCTTGCTGAATCAAGGAATGATGGATACATCTCGGAGTTGGTGAACATCCAAAGTCCCATCTTCTTGTGGTTATCTTCTTTATTCTTGTATAAGTGAAGCTGCATCCACCAATATTCTTCACCTTCATCTATCACAGGAAAATCCTTTGTAAACAGCTTCTCCTTCCATTCCCATACTTAATATGAGGTTCTTCAATGCTTTGGGAAACTCAGTCTCACTCTTCAGGGTCATGGTCTTTCTTAAGGGATTTGATGAGGTTGGTCATCTATAAGTAGAAAGAAGAGTTGTCTGAAACAAATGAATGGGATAAGTCTTACAAGAAAATTTCAAACTGAGAGTATATAGATTGATCTCATTTAGGAAACTAAATTGATTTTCTTTTTGAAGAGAGAGGAAAGAATCCTAGGGCTTCCTAGTCTATTCCAAACCTAGGGTCTCGATCCTACAGGCAACACTATGCTCTGATACCATTCTGTAGCGCCCTGCCTTATCAAAAGACAGAACTCCTGTGTATCTGTGCCATTCGCTGGATCAGTAGATAGCACCACAGTACAAAATGAGAAATCATAGCAATAGCATCAATATTACAACGTAAATCTAGTTATATAGGTATTCAACCTTACGAGTACACAGCATAAAGCATAGATTGCAGTGAGCTTCCATCTTCATCAAGTGCCACAGGCAGACATGTTGGAATGTAAGCTCGAGATCCTACTCCTCGTTCCTTACTCGACAACAAAACCTACACATTTGAATATGCAGCCCCAGAGGGGTCAGTATAATGATGTACTGGCAAAAGACACATATTTGGTGGCATTTTGTGGAAAGACTATACTACATGTCATTTGGCTGGTGGATTTCATAGGCTGATTTGCATAAAGCCAATTTTATCCTAAAATACATTTTAATACTTTCTTTCAACAAATTTTATTTTTCAAGGGTCAAGACAACCCCCATACACTATGTACTGGCCGGTATGTAGTTCTGGGCGTAACTCAACAAAGTTTGGAACCTCAGGCACCACCACCCCTCGGAGTGTATGGTCCTTAGTTCCTACCTAGAGGTTTCTAGACAAATTTTAATAATTTAGAAATGGTGATGAGATTCTTCCGTACATTCCATGTCTAGAGACTCAATTGTCCATAACCGAGGACACGGCTAATCGATTAGTTTTAAACACCTTGCAAGGGTTGTGCACTTTCACCTTACGATTCATTTTATGCCCATACATAAAATGAAACGAGACCTTTTAGAGGAGAGGACAACTAACTGGCAAGATCCATACCCAACCTATAATTCAGCTACCACCATCTTCTTGCACACAAGTTGTACTCCCACATCTAATCAGTCAAGACATAGCCCATAATGTCATAAGGTTGCACTGGAAGTACACTAAGCATGGAAGACATAGCCATCTCTTTGTTCCTGGGTGGCCATCCCGAGCGGTATTCTGAACCCACATCCTCTTAACAAGGCATGCATCCCAGAACCCACCTACCTCGCCTCCTCTTATCAAACCAATCCACCCAGGTGTTTCATTTTAGTTGAAGTTCTTAATTTGTTCACAAAACACTTTTCAAGTGATCTTAGCATGGCATCAATATTTTTTGAAGTATTTAGCATCCTATCAGGTGGGGTTTTGAGGGATAGCTACACACTACTAGGATCTAAGCATTTGATAAAACAGTTGAATAAATCACCTATCATGCATACTACAAGAGGTGAATATACTAATGCATAAGTAAAATGGGTAGGGGACATGTGTGTCACTTGCCTTTTTGAAGATCACGATCTTTCACTTCTCTCAACTAAGCACGTAGCTCTTTGCAAAAACTATAGCACAAGAAATAGCATAACATAAACATACCATACCAACACAATCAAACAAATCAAACAATTGAAAAGTGTTTGTTCAACAATTTGGTTTTATTGAGGTGTTATGACAAGAAAGGTATGGTAAAGGATCATGATTTGTGAGATATGAATCGGAGAGCTTAGTTGGGAAAGATCAATATGATTTGAGAGGGAATTGGGCTAGGCATAATATAATTGATGAAGTTTTTATGCTTTATCAAAGCATATAAGAGTTTTGGGAATAGCTCATGTGTAATGAATTACACAAGAGTCAGTTTGTGCAACTACAACACTATTGAGTAAATGTGACAACAATTACTCTTAAATAGCATCTATTGCACTTAGGAACTAGGCTAGGTTTTAAGAATGCTTGAATTACCCAATTACCACCTTTGCAAGTTGAATAGTTCAATACATGTGAACCAAACTAAGTAGGCATTGGATTGATATTTGAGGGCATGGCTCAAATGGTTCATTGATCAACATGGTGTATAACACATACTATGGTACGGGTTATAACATCTCCACATTAATAGAATCTAAGTTTGAGATGAATTCATATTCTACTCAAGTAGCACAATTGCAATTTGAGTACATATATGAATTAGACAAAATATGATGTGTGAGATCTTTATGCTTTATCAAAGCATATTGAATCTTGTAATATCTCATGTGGGTAAATCACATAGGAGACAAAATAGTGCAATAGCAATACTATTGAATAAGTGTGATAACAATTATTCTTAAATAGTATATATTACACTTAAGCTTAGGCTAGGGTTCTTATAACACTGAAGTACTCAATTAACTCAAATGCAAATTGAATAGTTCAATGCAAGGCTAAGATTGAGTAGACATGAATAAATGGCTATAGGTAATAGATATGTGTAGATGATGTTTGAAAACATGGCTTAAGGTTCTTAATGAGTAAATGAGATTGGGTTAAGTGCTATGATGTTGATTTGATCAATACCATAGTAGCAAAGGTGGAAACTAAGATTGAAAGTATCACACTTTACTCAAATGACACATTTGTAATTTGAATAAGTGGGTACTATGCAAGATAGGTCTAAGTAGATATGATCTTGATCAAGATGTTGTTTAGATAACATTGATGACTAGGTATGATCATAGGGTTTTCTAAAGTAGAAGGAATCATTACTGAACAGAAATAGATTTATTCTTATAATGGAAATTACTCAAATCCTCATATTAGAATTTGAATAACAGTGAAGTGTTTCAAGAAAATTAAGATGTGACACTACTAGATAGCTTGCAGTAATACAAAGTCACTCCAAGTGGAGGCATCCTAAAATAAGTTATAGAATTCAAACTATGATCAAATTAGTGATTTGGATAGATTTGAATGCACAAAGTGTGTGCACGTATCAAATTTGATATTTCTTGATCCTATGATGTTCTACATGTTGAGAGGATTCCAAAGACTATAAAATTGTAATTTTTGGATTAACAGAACTAAAGATATGAATTTAACAAGCTAACAGAAGGTTTGATTCTAATTTGAAAATAGTTTCAAATTGAACCCATAAAATATGAATTATTATTGTACTACTGGATTCTAAATTTCCTGAGGATTCTAACGAGATATCATTTGTTATTTTTGGGCTTATGGATCAAAAGATATGAAATTTGCAAGATTGGATTGAAATCTAATTAGAAAACCTATTCGAATTTTGTTTTATACCGAGGCTGGCCACGTGGTGATTTCTTATTGCGTGGTACCCTTTCGGGCGGATCACGGTTTGCAACCGTTGGATTAAAGTGGATTTGGTGGTTCAGAACAGAGGGTACCGATTCGGTATTATGCTTCTAATCTAAGCTCTAGGATCTAGATCCAATGGACAGAAGGAGAGGAGGGTGGCAGTGCTCACCGGCGAGGCAAGTCGGGCGAGGTTGCGGTACTGGTGGTCGTCGACGGTGCGGTTCCGATGGACGGCGACGGTGACAGAGTAGCGGACAGTGCGTGGAGAAGGACGGTGAACTCGAAAACTTGATCGACGACGACGTCGGCTTCCCAAGACAAGCCCGAGAGGCGACCGGAGAGGAGCGGTGGCGTCGGGCATTCAGGGGATGTTTCTGTGGCGTGCCCCTATGGAGGAAAAGGTTTGGCCGATGGTAAGCAGGTGCACAGGAGAGAGGGGAAGAGAGAGATGCCAGAGGGTAGGACGGGGATACCCGACAGAGGCGGATACTGAAGAATTTCCGGTGGCGGACTCTCTGCTCTCCGGCGAGCAATTTTTCAGGGACGAAGGTGTCTCCGGTTCGATTTTCAGAGGGAGGTGGAAGAGGAGAGTAGGGGATTAATGGGGAAGGCTTTAAAGGAGCCAGGGCGTTACTGAGGCGGAGTAATCGCCGGCAGTTTCTGAACAGAGAGAGAGAGGAGAGAAAAATCAGGGGAAGAAGAATCTGACAAGGTGGTCCCACCTGTCAGCTCGGAGAAAAGGAAAAAGAAAGGGGGAGGAAGGGGGTTGCGGGCTGAGGCCGGCTGGGCTGCTGCTCAGCCGGTTTGGGCCCCAGGTCGGCCCAAGTGGGCTGGCTTCCTTTTTTTGTTCTAATTCTTTTTCATTTTCTGTTTCTCTTTTTATTTTATATCTTTTGCATACATTAACCAAACAAGGTCAAACCAATTTCTAAATTTTTGTAAAATTCAACACTATAGTTTAAAATAGTAATGGGACATTTTTCATGGACAAATATCATTTGTCAAGAAGATCTTTTTAAAATAGCCAACATGCTTTATTATGCATAAAGCAATATGTTGGATTAGGGTTTGAAAATAATCCTTTTAAAATAAGAGGATAACACTTTATAAAAGATTATTTACAAATTGTTTTCAAACCACATTTTGCAATGCAAACCTTTGAGACAAGAGAATCATTTTAGGAGGTATCCTTTGCAAGTAGCTTGCATAGGTTTGAATTAAAAAGGAAAGAAGTAATATTGATACTTTATTTTCTCAAAGGAGTTCTTCAAGGAAAAATAGACAGTTTAAAATAGTTTTCTACTAAAGCTTTCAAATAGACTCAAAAAGTTTTAAATTCCTGTGAAATTCCAATCATCTCAAGCAAAACAAAAACAAAAATTTCCCCCAAAATTTGATAAAATCTTGGGATGTTACAATATCTTCTTATATTTATTTATCAAGGTGTATTTTTGCCTCTGGACCATGTTGGTTTTCCTCAAAAGAGTGGGATTAAAAAAGTTCGAATGGTGTTGGAAAAGAGAAAAAGCTTTATGCAAAAAAGTGGTACAAAAAGGAGCTTATGTAGACTGCGGCTTAGACTTTTTCATGTCATGCTTGATGTCTTTTTGATAGTATGCCTAGTGGTTTTGCTGTAGCATGACTTGTCTCAAATAATTGAGATTGCTTAATGAGCCTTTGAAAAAATTATGCATTGTTTTTATCGTTTGGAAGCATTATTTTGGTTTTCTCCTTGATGCTTTATTTGGGTTGACTTGGCGCATGCTCACACATGTTAGACTCATACAAAGTCACCAATAGCCTCTATGATCATTTAGTTTTTGACTTTTGATGCCATCTTATGCTTCTTTTAATGTTGCTTTTTCGCTTTGCATGATTATGGCCGTTATTGCTCTCTTAGTTGGTCGCTCCCAGTCTTTTGCTAGCCCTCATTTTTTACTAAGTATGAGCTCTACTCATGCATCCAACTCCTAAAAACCAAGTTGTTCCAACGTGTCCACCATACATACCGATTAGCAATTGCTATTCCAAAGTACATTTGACTTGCTTTTATCTACTCTTCAAATTAAACTCTTGCCAGTGTTATGCGAAAATTAGTCAGTAAAGCTCTCACGAAACTGATGGCACACTTTACTTTTTCTCGTTCTTAAAAATTTGACATTGTGGCTCTCTTATGACTACAAGAAATGTGTTGACTAGTGACGTTTTCATTATGACCCTAGAGAAAAGTGTCATAAAGTAGTGACAATTTTGTACCAGATCGTCATGGCCTAATTGGGGAGTCCACCAGCCCTAAAAATTACGACGATTTGAACCAGAAACGTCATAACCCAGTGGGCACAAAATCGTCAAAACCTATCTCATGCAGCTTCAAACCTTATCCGGAGCCGCTTACGATGAAAATAGATCGTCATAATCGCTAATTTAAAAAATATTTGAAATGGTTGGACTGCCACCTCATCAGTTTTGCCAACGTGTCGTCTACATGTATATTTACGCCTATGTGTAATATCCACGTGTTAATTTTTCTTATGTGGAGTATAGGACTCATTTTCTTACGTGGAGTGTAGGACCCATCCGTCATACACTTGAATTTCGTCAGACCAACCTGACACGTGGGTCCCACATGTCGGTCCGACCTGACACGCGAGTCCCGCCTGACACGTGGGTCCCACGTGGGACTGACCTGACACGTGGGTCCCACGCGTCGGTCCGGCCTGACACGCGGGTCCCACGCATCGGTCCGGCCTGACACGCGGGTCCCACCGACCGGATTTGGAAGTGGTGGCAAAATGTTTTAGCCCGCGCGAAGCTAGGATTCGAACCCGGGATCTCTCCATCCCGCGGATGCTCACCTTGCCACCAGGCTAAGGCAACGCTGGTGACTAATGAGCATGTTCTTTCTTTTTAAATAGAAGATTTCGGTATCTTGGGCCTGGGCCGCTGCAGATAAAGGTCCATGTGACTTTTTTTTCCTCTCTCTTTTCCATTTCTCTTAAGATCTTAACACAAAAGATTAGAAGAACATTCAAGACAAGGCCAAATAAATTCAAACAAACTTTGTAAATTATATTTATTACATATATAATAACATCAAAACTTTTTCTCCACAAAAAAAATTAGAAAACAAAATTTAATCACTAAAATGCCATTATGGTGTATTTAAAATATGGTCAAAATGGCGGACATGATCCTTCTTAACAAGGTGTTGAATCTTGCAAAAATATTTATGAATCTTGCAAAAATATTTATGAATCTTAACTATGCCGTGGTTGTGGCCATAACTATCTCATTTGGCTTGAAATCCATGGAACTTCGTACGAGATAGCTCTTTTTTATGAACACTTTTTCACAATAGTTGTAATATTCCAAGTTTATTATTTTTCCTAGAAACTAGGTCACATAACATGACACAATGCGAAGGATTTGTATTGTTTTGATTATTTTTGAATTTCTTATGCCCATTTCAAAATGCGGCCAAAACGGTGGGCGTGACCGCTTCTAGGTCGGGATCGAATCCTGCCAAACTCTTTATGGATCTCTGATGAAATAGATAGTTGTGTACCTAAAAATGATTTTTGGAAAAAAACATGAGCAAACTATGAAGCACCTGTAGTTCAAATTTGACCCGTTTCCAGCTGAATTGATAGATATTTGTCTTTTTTTAGGGATGGCTATATAACTTTTTCAATGCAAACAACTGGTGTATTGTAGATCAAATATGATATAATATCATTTAAAATTTGGTTGTTCTATTTTTCTAACATATTTTTGGTAGACGCTTCACAAAAAAACCCATTTTTTGTACTAAGAAAATGAAAAATGAATTTTTTGTGCAACGAAAATTAAAACTCTCCAAATAAACATTGTTTGTTATCCCAAGATGCACACATTTGCACATTATGGGGTTGTTTGAACAAACTATGCCGTAGTTGTGGCCATAACTATCTCATTTAGCTTGAAAACCATAGAACTTTGTATGAGATAGCTCTTTTTTGTGAACACTTTTTCACAATAGTTGCAAAATTCAAAGTTTATTATTTTTCCTAGAAACTAGGTCACATAACATGACACAACGTGAAGGATTTGCATTGTTTTGATTATTTTTGAATTTCTTATGCCCATTTCAAAATGTGACCAAAACGGCAGGCATGACCGCTCCTATGTTAGGATAGAATCCTACCAAACTCTTTATGGTTCTATGATAAAATAGATAGTTGTGTACCTAAAAATAATTTTTACAAAAAAATATGAGCAAATTATGAAGCACATGTAGTTCAAATTTGACCCGCTTCCAACTGAATTGATAGATATTTGTCTTTTTTTTAGGGATGGCTATAAAACTTTTTCCATGCAAACAACTGGTGAATTATGGATAAAATATGATATAATATCATTTAAAATTTGGTTGTTCTATTTTTGCAACATGTTTTTGATAGACGCTTCACAAAAAACCCATTTTTTGCACTAAGAAAATGAAAAATGATTTTTTTGTGCAACAAAAATTAAAACTCCCCAAATCAACATTGTTTGTCATCCCAAGATGCACACATGTGCACAATATGGGGTTGTTTGAACAAACTATGCAGTGGTTGTGGCCATAACTATCTCATTTGGCTTGAAAGCCGTGGAACTTCGTATGAGATAGCTCTTTTTTGTGAACACTTTTTCACAATAGTTGCAATATTCCAAGTTTATTATTTTTCCTAGAAACTAGGTCACATAACATGACACAACGCGAAGGATTTGTATTGTTTTGATTATTTTTGAATTTCTTATGCCGACTTCAAAATGCGACCAAAACGGCAGGCATGACCGCTCCTATGTTAGGATAGAATCTTTACAAACACTTGATGGATCTCTGATGAAATAGATACTTGTGTACCTAAAAATTATTTTTGTAAAAAAAATATGAGCAAACTATAAAGCACCTGTAGTTCAAATTTGACCCGCTTCCAGCTGAATCGATAGACATTTGTCTTTTTTTGAGGGGTGGATATAAAAAAATTTCCATGCAAACAAATGGTGATTTGTGCATAAAATATGGTATAATATCATTTAAAATTTGGTTGTTATATTTTTGCAACATATTTTTGGTAGACGCTTCAGAAAAAAAACCATTTTTTGCACTAAGAAAATGAAAATTGAATTTTTTGTGCAAAGAAAATTAAAACTCCCCAAAACAACTTTGTTTGCCATACCAATATGCACACATGTGCACAATATGGGGTCATTTATACAAACTATACCATTTTTACAATATATTCTTGGTAGGTGATTAAAAAATGATCCATTTTTTATGCTAGCCTCTCTCCAGCCAATCAAATGACCAGGATATGCCTCCCATGGATCAGCCTATCAGACTATCTGAACCGTCGATACACACCATCTGACGCCTCTCGTTTCTCTGAGAAAACACAAAGGAGAGCCGATCCAAACCCTAGCCCCCCTCGCATTGCCTCCCTATCCAAACCCTAGCCTACCATTCCCCTCTCCAAACTCATCCCCCATCTTCTCTCCCCTTGCAGTGGCGATAAGATCTGATAGGATCCATGCCCTCTGGCCAGATCCGCCCCCCCTCTCCTCTCCCCTTGCCGCCTGACCCTCTCCCCTTGCGGCGGCCAGAAGACCCGGCGGTACCACGGGCCGGCCGGATCCGCGCCCTCTGGACGGATCCGCCCCTCCCTCTGCCCGGGACGCTGTCGGAGCTCGACGACGAGGAGGACGAGCGGCCGCCACCAGCAGCATCACCTCCGACGTGCCCTCCTCGGTGGTCTACGAGCGCCTCATCATCGTTGCCAACCAGCTCCCCGTCGTTACGCGTCGCCGACCCGATGGACGCGGCTGGGTATTCTCCTAGGATGACGACTCGCTTCTCAAGACAAACCCTAGCCCGATCTCTCTCGCTCTCTCTCGGTTCCCAGTTGATTCTTATCCATCTTGATGCGGTGGTGGTTTTCTGACGGGGTTCGATTCGGTTTTGCAGAAGAAGAATGTGGACGACATAAACAATAAGCTGCAGCTGGTGATGAAGAGCGGCAAGTACACGCTCGGTTACAAGATCGTCCTCAAGACGCTCAGGAGCTCCAAGGGTATGAATCGCATCTCTGTTCTTACGCAGATTGTTTATGCTGGTTTGATCCACTGTGGTGGATGGTAGGTTAGTCTGTTGGTTTACTCAGGTGAATCTGATTCATGCTTATGTGGTTTGTGCTAGTAAAGGGTAATCCACTGGAATACTGGATAGTTTGTTCAAGTAATCTGATTACTTATGTGGTATATGAAGATAGTTTGTTCAATCATACTTCAGTTATTTCCTCTGGTTAATTAGTTTTCATGAATCATAAGTGTGTCACTGTTATAAGATGTTTTAGCTAGCTGGCATTCTGTTGTTATTAAGCTAGGAGCCAGATATTATTGTACATGAGAACTCCTATTGAAATACTCTCTCCGTTCACTGTTATAAGATGTTTTAGCTAGCTAGCTTGACAAAACATATTATATTAATGCATAGAGGATGTAGCTTGTATCAATACCAGCATGTGAACCTAAACTGAACTAGCAGTATTAGCTTTTGTCAGATCAATTGAATGTCTACGCTGAAGGTTTGCACTGTTCTCCTTGATAAAAGTTAATTGCCTTCTATTCTATGACAGTAGTGAGCTCCTGAATTTTCCTAGGTTCTGTGAGTAGCCAGTAGAATTCCTTGTTCTGGTTGCACTGCTTGTTTGCTTGTAGCTGAGCGAGTAATGAATTAAGCATGGTAGGTATGATTCCACTCAATTAAATCCAACTAGGGGAGACCTTCACAGTTCCTGAATTTTGTAGTTTCCGTAGCATCTTACATGCAGTTTATGTTTTGGTAGCATCTTACAGGCATGATATGCCATGTCTGTTCTGTTCACTTTTATCTAAAACTTGCACTCTTGCATCATATATGTCTGTACTGCTAGTCGCCGAGGTACCTATATGCACATTACAACACAAGTAGTATTTGAACTGTTGAAATAGATTTATAATTCGATTTAATAACTCCTGTGAACAAAAAAAAAGCTTTGCTTGTTTGAACACTAGGGCTATCTGTAATGCTACATTTGGGTTTATGCCCTGTAGTAATCTTATGTCGGGGTACATTTCTGGATTCTGATTAGGCTGGTGCTAGATTTGGTAACTCTAGGAAGTACAATGGATGTATTTAGTGCTCCCAGGAGGAAAAATAGGCAGATTCAACTCTTATTATTGTCCAGTATTGCCATTGTTGTTACTTCATCTAAGTCACACTCAATAACCGCATCTTCTAGGGAAATGCTCTTTTATTGCTAGTTTCTGTGATAAAAGATGTGTCAGTTTGCATGCTTAACTTTGAGAAAATGCTCTTATTGCTCCAGTTGTCCTTAGAATATGTATCTGTTTAACCTGCATCAGCTTCCTTGATGCTTACTGACAACTGCCTTGCTTGGTTGTCCTCGCAGACCTGATGGAGTGCGTGCTGCAACCTAAGCCATGGCACCGGATTCTTAGTGTCGAGCTTGCTGTGCTGCAACTAAAGCAACACTGTCCTCTCCGAATTAGTTAAGTCATTGGTCTATCCTATTCTCCTCTTTGTTACTTGGTTGATGTGCTATGATGCATGCATTATTTTGAGTCAAATCCCCAGGCAATATGGAAGCTATGGTCTGAAATTCTGAATAGCTTTGTATTAGGATCTGATTTAGTCTATGTGATGTTATTTTATGGTTACTGCTGTACGTGTTGTGATGCACCTGTTATTTTATGGTTACTACAGTATGGTTTGTTCGAGGCAGTACTGTAATTGTCATGTATTGCTTGTTAGAAAATCTCGAGTGGTTGTAGTAGTGCCATTGCAATGTTTGAAACATATGAATGTTATTTAGATTAACCTGGCCAAATTATGTTGCATAGTAAATTTTAGTCTTGTATTATGCATATATTGGTTGATTTTCTGTATTTTTAGGTGTTCATATTTCATTGAGACTAAAATTGTGGTTCTTCCTATTCTACAGGAGCTGCATAAAGATAGTTGCCGTGAAGCCCCAGTTAGCAAAGAAGTAGAATACTATGTATATTGTAATAGCAGGCATAGTTGGGTTATGATAGACTGTAAGGATTGTAATAGATGAATTTCAGTGTTATTTGATGAATTCTGTCTCTTATTCTTTTGAAATATTGATCACGTATTTGCTTTGAAACTAAGTGTGAAATGAAAATCTGACCATTGAGACCCACTTTTGATGATTAATTTGCATTTTGAACTACCATGATGTGTGGGACCAGTTTATGCGAACAACATGACAAGTGGGGTCAACCTGACAACTGGGACCAGTTTCATAATAAATAGGATGAAAATAAAAAATAAATACTGTAAAAAGGCCAAAGCCTGGGAAAGAAAAAGGCTGAATGTTGGGCTTAGCCCATTTAGCTGTCCAGAATTGAGAAAAGAAAATCATAAAATATGCTGAATTGTTGGGCTCGGCCCATGTAGATAACTGAAATGGACCGGGCTGATTTCGATTTATATGTCTGCCACGTGTATGCCACCTGTATTCCATGTCGGATTGCTGATGTGGCCTCCTGCCACGCGTATGCCATGTCAGATTGCTGATGTGGCCTCCTCAAATTGCCCATGACGATAATGAATCGTCATAAGCGTTATGACGGTCCAATATCGTCATAGACGGTTATGATGATCTCAGTGAATTCGTCATGTTCGATCATCAACAACGCCCCGTTTTTGACGATCATTTTTTCGTCATAAAATCGTCATAGATCAACCATTATGACGATCTAGTGACGAATTTTGAGCGTCAGTAGTCAACACATTTCTTGTAGTGTATGTTGAGTTGTTATGCTTGCAAGTTGTAAGTTGGAGCCAGCCCATCCATGCCATCATGGGGCAAGCTTTCAACATTGCACTTCTTATTTGAGTTGATATCGTGATCTTTTGTTTATGGATGCTCACGATGTGAAATGAATTGGGAATATTGCGGGATCATGGAGTTTGTATATGTGTTAGAGAAACACCTGGGCCGCCAATCTAAGCCATGCATAATTCATGGTGGAAATTTGCAGCATGCCCATGGTGAACATTCAACGACGCATCTCAAAATAAAAAACTATACAAATGGTAAATAAAAGAGATGTCGAGAAGTTCATTGTCTGCTTATCCTGTCATTTTGATGTGGGCTTGTTCCATGTCATCAGGCACGGAGGTACCCCATTGGCGGTTCTCGATGATACATATATACTTACAATGACAAGAGCTTGCTTGGGACTCTAAGTAAAGTAGCATGAGGTTTGAGTACTCATATTCACGGGGCACGAGGTTTTCAACTTATGATTTGTCAAGCATATGCATCATAATTGTACTTGCATTAACTTTAACCATTCAAGATGCTTATGATGGGGGCAATGAGAGCTCAAAGCTAGTAAGTACCATAATTTTTGAAGGTTTATAAAACTTGCAATCACTGCTTCCCTCCATGAAGGGCCTTTCTTTTACTTTTATGTTGAGTCACCACCTTCTACCTTTATGCACCGTCTAAGAGAGCATAGTTATCATTCTGAGTATAATGTGCATTGTCCCAAAGTTTTCATTGATTGATTCATGATCATGGTTTCACTTGTTCTTAAATTACTTGTATCTAGTCGCCCTCTTAAACTTGAAGGTGTCCTATGCATTTATGTTTTGCTCTCCATGGAGGACAAGCTGAAAACCATTTGTATGTTTTTCCTTATGATTTGAACACATGTTTGACTTTCATTGTTTCATTTTCATGATCTTTTGTTTGTGTTCTTTTCATGTTATAACATGGTTGCTAAGTTTTTATTGTCAAGATTATGTCTTTCATGCCCATGTTTTAAGTTCTTAACCAGCACTCAATGCTTACTTAGATGATAAAGATTGTGTAGGTGCATGTCACCTCAAATATTATTTCTTTTGTTATCACTTACCTACTCGAGGATGAGCAGGAGTTAAGCTTCGGGATGCTTGATACGTCCAAAACGTATCTATAATTTTTGATGCTCCATGCTTGTTTTTACACCATTTGCCTAATGTTTTGTTACACTTCGTGGCACTTTTATGCATTTTCTAGAACTAACCTATTAACAAGTCGCCACAGTGCCAGTTCAATGTTTTCTGCTATTTTTGTGTTTCAGAAAAGTTACACAGGAAATATTCTTGGAATTGGACGAAACAAAAGCCGAACATCCAAAAATCCACCAAAGCTTCCAGAGAACCGAAGGGGAGAGGGAGTGGGGCCACGAGGGTCCCACACACTAGGGTGGTGCGGCTTAGCCCTAGGCTGCGCCCCCTATGTGTGTCGGTGCCCTGGCCCACTTCTGATGCCGCCCCTTCACCTATAAAGACCCCCCGACGGGAAAAACCTAAACGCCCGATCAATTTTCCAGAAATACATCGCGATCCACTGCCATCATCAACTCGAGATCGGGAGGGTCCAGAAGCTCTTCCCGGCACCCTGCCGGAGAGGGGAATCACCACCGGAGGTCTTCTTCATCGCCATGCTTGCCTCCGGAGCGATGAGTGAGTAGTCTACCTTGGACTATGGGTCCATAGCAGTAGCTAGATGGTTGCTCTCCCCACCATGTGCCTCATGTTTAGATCTCATGACCTGCCCTACATGATTGAGATCATAATTATGTAATTCTACATGTTGTGTTTGTTGGGATCCGATGAATATTGGTGTTATGATTGAGTTGCTATACTAAAATTTATCTTATGTTATCTCTATGTTGTTTATGATCTTGCAAGCTCTCCGTTGTTAGTAGCTATCTTGTCCGAGTAGTTGCTAGTAACTCCAAGAGGGGGTATTTATGCTTGATAGTTGGGTTCATGCCTCTATTTAATCTGGGGGAGTGACAGAAACCTCTAAGGTTGTAGATGTGCTGTTGCCACTAGGGAGAAAACAACATTCATATGCTCAAGGGTATATTCTTTGTTTACATTACACACTTTGCTTAATGCAATTATCTGTTGTTCGCAACTTAATACGTGTGGAGTTCTCGGATTGATTCACCACAAGTGGATTATTAGTCATAGATGCAGTTGGATGGCGGTATATGTATTTTATTGTAATGCCCAGAGTAAATCGCATAGTGATCTTCTTGACATATCACGTTATCTTTATTCTATCAATTGCCCAACTGTAATTTGTTTACCCAGCATGTGTTATTTATCTTATGGAGAGACACCACTAGTGAACTGTGGACCCCAGTTCTATTTCCATCATATTGCTATCACCTGTATACTTTTCTTGCACTATTTATTTTACTCGCATACTTCTACTGTTTTCCACTCGATACGCTCATACCCTTTGTTTCAAGCAAACCGGTGAGATTGACAACCTCATCGTAAGTTGGGAACAAAGTACTTGGTTGTGTTGTGTGCAGGTTCCACATTGCTGCTCGCAAAGCAAAGCTTGGATGAGGCGCCCTATAAATTGTCCAGAGCTGTCGCGAAGCTTGCAAGCATCACCTTCATTAGTTTGGCTTGCTCCTTTTTGGATCGATAAACCTTGGTTTCTTACTGAGGGAAAAGCTTGCTCCTGTGCTCATCATACCTTCTGCTTGGGGTTTCCCAACTGACTGGTTATAACTACACGCCAGCCATCACTCTTTTACTTGGTAGACCATGGCAATTTGATACAAATTCTATACACTATGGTAGCACAAATCAGTATTCCCTTGTTCATAATGATAAGAAAATTGTATTACTTCCCATGTCTCCTGAAAGTATTTTAAAAGATGATCTTGCTAGAGCTAGTAGAGCACATAATGAGGGGAAAGCTGAGCAAAAATCAAATTGTTGCTAAGGAACTTATGCCTTCTTCAAGTACTTCTAAATCTAATCCAAAACATGCTAATGAAATTCGTTTGAAAAGTACTTATTTGCTAGCTAGCAAATCTGATATTTCTGAAATTGATGTGAGTACTACTGCATGTTATGCTATCATTTGCAAAGAAGTGTTGTTTTCGGCTGAGGAGATGCCTCCTTCTTTGCCACCTGCCATTGCTAACATTTTGCAGGAGTATGAGGACGTTTTCCCACAAGATGTACCTCCAGGACTGCTACCTATTCGTGGAATTGAGCACCAAATTGATTTGATTCCTGGAGCATCTTTGCCCAACCGTGCGCCATATCGTACCAATCTAGAGGAGATGAAAGAGATTCAGTGACAAATTCAAGAACTTCTTGACAAGGGTCATATTCGTGAGTCTCTTAGTCCATGTGTTGTTCCTATTATTTTGGTACCAAAGAAAGATGGTTCTTCACACATGTGTACTAATTGTAGAGCAATCAATAATATTACTATTCGATATCGTCATCCTATTCCTCGTTTATATGACATGCTTGATGAATTGAGTGGCTCTACCATGTTCTCTAAGGTTGATTTGCATAGTGGTTACCACCAGATTCGTATGAAGTTAGGAGATGAATGGAAAACTGCTTTTAAAACTAAATTTGGCATATATGAGTGGTTAGTGATGCCCTTTGGTTTAACTAATGCTCCCAGCACTTTCATGAGATTAATGAATGAAGTTTTACGTGATTTTATTGGTCATTTTGTGGTGGTATATTTTGATGATATATTGATATATAGCAAATCTGTAGAAGAACATTTGGAACATTTACGTGTTGTTTTTTATGCTTTACATGCTGCATGTTTGTTTGGTAACATTGCAAAGTGCAACTTTTGCACAGATAGAGTTTCTTTTCTTGGCTATGTTGTTACAGCACAGGGTATTGAAGTTGATCCCACCAAGATTGAAGCAATTTTGAGTTGGCCACAACCCAAAACAGTCACACAAGTGAGGAGCTTCCTTGGCCTCACTGGATTTTATAGGTGCTTTGTCAAAGATTTTGGTTCCATTGCAGCGCCGCTAAATGAGCTTACTAAGAAAGATCTGCCTTTGTTTGGGGCGATGCGCAACAAGAAGCCTTCATGTTACTCAAAGATAAGCTTACACATGCTCCTTTACTCCAACTGTCTAATTTTAATAAGACCTTTGAGTTGGAATGTGATGCTAGTGGAATTGGTTTGGGAGGAGTGTTGTTACAAGAGGGCAAACCTGTTGCATATTTCAGTGAGAAATTGAGTGGAGCTAGTTTGAACTATTCTACTTATGATAAGGAATTATATGCTCTTGTTCGGATATTAGAAACTTGGCAACATTATTTATGGCCTAAAGAATTTGTTATATATTCTGATCATGAATCTTTGAAGCACATTCATAGCCAAGCTAAGTTGAATAAACGTCATGCAAAGTGGGTTGAATTCATTGAATCTTTTCCTTATGTTATTAAACACAAAAAGGGTAAAGATAATATTATTGCTGATGCTTTGTCACGTCATTATACCATGTTATCTCAACTTGACTTCAAAATCTTTGGATTTGAAACTATTAAAGAACAATATGTGAACGATGCCGATTTTAAAGATGTTTTGCAGCGTTGTCTAGAGGGTAGAACTTGGAACAAATTCATCCTCAATGATGGGTTTGTGTTCCGTGCTAACAAACTATACATTCCAGAAGGTTCCGTTCATCTTTTGTTGTTACAGGAGGCGCATGGGGAGGGTTGATGGGTCACTTTGGAGTAAAGAAGACAAAAGATGTACTTTCTACACACTTCTTTTGGCCACGCATGATAAGGGATGTTGAGAGGTTTATTGCTCGCTGCACAACATGTCAAAAAGCTAAGTCCCGCCTTAATCCACATGGTTTATATATGCCTCTTCCTGTTCCTAGTGTACCTTGGGAGGATATGTCTATGGACTTTGTTTTAGGATTACCTCAAACACAAAAGGGGAGGGATAGTATTTTTGTGGTTGTGGATAGATTTTCTAAGATGACACACTTTATTCCTTGTCATAAGAGTGATGATGTTGCTCATGTTTCTGAATTATTCTTTCGCGATGTTGTTCGCTTGCATGGTGTGCCTAATACTATTGTTTCAGATTGTGATACTAAATTTTTTAGCCATTTTTGGAGATGTTTATGGGCTAAGTTGGGGACTAAATTGTTGTTTAGTACTACATATCATCCCCAAACAGATGAACAAACTGAAGTAGTAAATAGAACTTTGTCTACCATGTTACGGGCTGTTTTAAAGACGAACTTAAAAATGTGAGAAGATTGCTTACCTCATATTGAATTTTCTTACAATCGTTCCGTGCATTCTATAACTAAGTTATGCCCTTTTGAGATTGTGTATGGTTTTGTTCCTCGTGCACCTATTGATTTATTACCTATTCCATCTTCGGTGCAACATAATTTTGATGCTACACAACGTGCTGAACAGATTCTTACATTGCATAGGATTACTAAGGAAAATATAGAATGTATGAATGCTAAATATAAAGTTGTTGGTGATAAAGGACACAAGCATATTGTGTTTGCTGTGGGAGATCTAGTTTGGTTGCATTTGCGCAAAGATCGTTCTCCTGATTTGCGCAAGTCTAAATTAATGCCACGTGCTACTGGTCCTTTTAGAGTGTTAGAGAAAATGAATGATAATGCATATAAACTTGAGCTTCCTGCAGAGATGGGCACGGTAAGTCCTTCATTTAACATTGCAGATTTGAAACCATACTGTGGAGAAGAAGATGAGATTGTGTCGAGGACGACTTCAATTCAAGAAGGGGAGGATGATGAGGACATCCCTATGGTTGATACAACCGTTGCACCTACAGCCACACTTCCTCACATTCCACAATTTCAAGGACCTCTCACAAGAGCTCGTGCACACCAACTAAATTATCAGGTACTTTCATTTCTAGGAACTATTCCTAATATTCATGAGAATATGATGCTACCTAAATCAGATGTGTTTATGTTACTTAGGAATGATGGGCCTAGCATGGATGAGAGGGACAAACATTGGAGCATGATCATGCATGGAGATGATGGCAGCAATCGTGTGAGGATTCAGGATGACGCTGCAAGTGAAGATTTACGAACTTCGAAGCCACCATAATGATGCAAGGATGCTTGGACGAAATTCACAAGTTACCAAATCATAAATTTGTCCAAGGCTTTATATGATGTTGCGTCACCTTATTTTATAGGTTAAACCCATATATTTTCGTCCTAGGTATTTTAGGGATTTTCTGGAGGCTGTTTAAGTGGAAAAGGGCCCATCTAGGGCTATTTTCGGATGGCCCATTAGGGTTGTACGAAAATCCCTTCCCTTTCCCTCATATATACCTCCTCCTAGCCGTCATTAGAACTTGGATTTTGTTTAGTTAAAGACTTAGCCACGAGCTACTCTTCGCCATAGGCACAAGTGTCAAACCGACCTTTTGTACTATGCACAGACAGAATTCCACCTCTTCAATAAAGCCTTCATCTATATTCGCAATATCTTGATTGCATCTATAATTCTTGCTGGTTCTTCGATTGCTTGCAGGGATTGATCCTCGTGATCAGGTTGATCTAGCTCCGGCGTGATCAATAGCCTCGGAAGTTGGTGTATCGATTGCTAAGGCACAACGTCTCGCACGTTTGTAGTCGGATCATCAACGTCGACCTCCACCAAAATCGATAGTTACCGTCTCATCGAAAGATCGGGCACCTTTACCCTATCACTTCATCCCATTATGCGATGAACGCCGTATATCAGTGCATATTTGTACTCTCCATAGGAAGATGAAAATTATAACTTTAAGCGTATGGATCTAATATATTCGATGTGTACCATCCTTGGTCACGTATTAGCACAGCCTCGACGCGCCGACTATTTTCTGGCGAGGTGGCCTTGCAAAAGCGGCTGAAAGTGCACCGCTCGTCAGCAATTCGTCACTGGCTGGTGCTTTTGGCCCAAGCAAAACTCACACGTTGTACCAATCAGGTGCTCATGTACAAAGCAAGCTAGATGTGCATAATTGATCTCCGTTGCAAGCTTGATGCGTAGCAAAATCCATCAGCAGAACCTATAGGATTGTATTTTAGGGGCGTAGCTTGCTGGGAACTGGTGGCGGCGGAGCCCGAGAGAGGCAAGAGAGCACTCGTGCACACAGATTGCTTCCTCGTTTTGTGTGTGAGATAACGCGAGGACTCCTTGCTCGTGACGATGATAGCAGATTGCATCCAACGGCTTCTAATAGCTGAGATATAAATCGGATGGACTATTTTTCTTTTGCCTGAGAGTTAACGTGGAGCCTCGTATGGTGCCTCCAATTAGTAAATATAAGATATTGATTAATATTATTTTTTGCATATTTTAGAATTTGATAAAACTATGAATATGAAAAGTGTTTGAAATTGAATAACTAATTCAAAACATTTTCTATTTTTAAAAACAATTATTCTAACTATTCAAACTATTAACTATTTTAACATTTTTAATTAAAATTGTATTGATTAATATTTTTTGCATACTTCTAAATCTGACAAAACTTGGAATATAGAAAGTGTTCGAATTTGAATAACTAACCCAAAATCATACATTTAGATAAAAGGTTTAATACATTATTACACATCACCAACATCCCCATCTAGTGTTGGGGTTTCCTTCTGCACCGTAACCATGGAGTATCTTCTTTGTTTAAGAGGATGGTTGGGTCAGTGTTCACTCTGAAGGGCGGAATTTTATCAAACTTGTTATAATCTTCTGACATATCTGTCTTGTCCTCTACTCCCATGATGATTCTTTTTCCTGAAAGAATAATATGGCGCTTTGGCTCATCGTGTGATATATTTGTTTTCTTATCTTTTCTTTTTCTCGGTTTGGTAGACATGTCCTTCACATAGAAAATCTGAGCGACGTCATTGGCTGGGACGAATGGTTCAACTCTGTAACCAAGATTATTGAGATCCACCGTTGTCATTCCATACTGCTGGTCCACCTTTACCCCGCCTCCTGTCAGCTTGACCCATTTGCACCAAAATAAAGGGACCTTAAAAGACGGTCCATAGTCAAGTTCCTATATCTCCTCTATGTAACCATAATATGTGTCCTTTGTCCCATTGTTGTTTGCTGCATCAAAGCGGACACCACTGTTTTGGTTGGTGCTCTTTTTATCTTGGGCGACTGTGTAAAATATATTCCCATTTATCTCGTAACCCTAGAAAGTCAATATAGTGGAAGATGGTTTCTTGGCCAACATGGACAGCTCATATCCAACAGTGGCGTCATTTATGAGAAGTGTTTGCAACCAACCACAAAAAATCGCCATGTGGAACTTTCTAATCCAAGAGTCAGACTGCCTCGGGTGTTCTGAGCGTACAATATTCTTGTGTCGCTACATATACGGCTCCACTAACGTGGAATTTTGTAAAACTATGTAGTGTGCTTCACTCAAAGAATGTCCGTCCATACAGTATGCTGATTTCATTCCTAGCGTGCCTTTTCCACTCAGTCTCCCCTCATGCCGCAATTGAGGAAGACCAATCGGCTTTAGGTCAGGAACAAAGTCAACACAAAACTCAATGACCTCCTCTATTAGATAGCCCTTGGAGATGATTCCTTCTGGCCTAGCACGATTATGCACATATTTCTTTAAGACTCCCATAAACCTCTCAAAGGGGAATATATTGTGCAGAAATACTGGACCGAGAATGGAAATCTCTTTGACTAGGTGAACTAAGAGATGCGTCATAATATTGAAGAAGGACGGTGGGAACACCAACTCGAAGCTGACAAGATATTGGGCCACATCATTCTTTAACCGTTGTAGATCTTCTAGATTGATTACCTTCTGCGAAATTGCATTGAGGAATGCACATAGCTTCACAATCGGTACTCGAACATTTTTCGGTAGAATCCCCCTCAATGCAACCGGAAGCAATTGCGTCATAAGCACGTGGTAGTCATGAGACTTTAGGTTTTGGAATTTTTTTCTCTACCATATTTATTATTCCCTTTATATTCGATGAGAATCCAGATGGGACCTTGATACTGCTCAGGCATTCAAAAAAGATTTCCTTCTCTTCTTTGGTAAGAGCGTAGCTCGCAGGACCCTTAAAATCCTCTGGATGCATGTCGTCTCTTCTTTTCATACGGTGCTGGTCCTCACGTGCTTCCGGTGTATCTTTTGTCTTCCCATACAAGCCCAAGAAGCCTAGTAGGTTCATGCAAAGATTCTTCGTCATGTGCATCACATCGATTGCAGAGCGAACCTCTAGGAATTTCCAATACTCAAGCTCCCAAGATTTCTTCTTCCACATGGGTGCATGTCCGCTAGCGTCATTCGGAACAGACAGACTGCCAGGACCCTTTCCAAAGATTACTTTTAAATCTTTGACCATATCATATATATCATCACCAGTATGGCATTTAGGCTTGCCCCGGACTTCTGCCTCGCCGTTGAAATGCTTTGCCTTTTTTCTTCAATTGATGTTTGGGCGAAAGAAATCGATGATGCCCCAGATACACCACCTTCTTACTTTTATCCAAATATATATTATCGATCTCACCTAAACAGTGTGTGCATGTATTGTATCCCTTGTTTGTCTATCCTAAAAGGTTACTAAGAGCAGGCCAATCATTAATGGTCACAAACAGCAATGCTCGTAGATCAAATTCCTCTTGTTTGTACTCATCCCACACATATACACCTTCAGTCTGCCATAGCTATTTAAGTTCTTCAACTAATGGCCTTAGGTACACATCAATATCATTGCCGGGTTGCTTCGGGCCTTGGATAAGCACTGGCATCATAATAAACTTTCACTTCATGCACAACCAAGGAGGAAGGTTATAGATACATAGAGTCATGGGCCAGGTGCTATGACTGCAGCTCTGCTCCCCAAAAGGATTAATGCCATCTGTACTTAGACCAAACCTTAAGTTCCATGCGTCTTCCGTAAACTCCGGAAATTCTCTGTCGATTTTTCTCCACTACGACCCATCAGCGGGGTGTCTCAACATCTCATCACTCTTACGGTCTTCTTTGTGCCACCGCAACAACTTGGCATGCTCTTTGTTTCTGAACAAATGTTTCAACCGTGGTATTATAGGTGCATACCATATCACCTTGGCAGAAACCCTCTTCCTGGGGCGCTCGCCCTCAACATCACCAGGGTTATCTTGCCTGATCTTATATCGAAAAGCACTACACACCGGGCATGCATTCAAATTCTCGTACTCACCACGGTAGAGAATACAGTCATTAATGCATGCATGTATCTTCTGCACCTTCAATCCTAGAGGGCAGACAATCTTCTTTGCTTTGTACGTACTGGCGGGCAATTCATTATCCTTTGGAAGCATCTTCTTCACAATTTTCAGCAACTTTTCAAATCCCTTGCCAGATAAACCAGTCTCTGCTTTCCATTGCAGCAATTCCAGCGTGCTTCTTAGCTTTTTCTGGCCGTCTTTGCAATTTGGGTACAAATTCTTTCTGTGATCATCTAACATCGGTTCCAACTTCTCCCACTCTTTTTCACTTTCACAGTCTATCTGTGCATCAACAATGACATGACCAAGATCATCAGTGGGCACATCTGATGCCCGTTCTTCACCTTCTTCTTCTTCATTATCTTCCATTGCGGTATCGATGGTTTCAAGAAACTCAGGATAGTTGTCATCATTCTCTTCTTCATTGTTGTCTTCCATCATAACCCCTCTCTCCCCATGTTTGGTCCAACAATTATAGCCAGACATGAAATCAAACCGAAACAGGTGGATGTGAAGGCTCTTTGTGGAGGGGTAATCCTTCTCATTTCGACAAACACCGTATGGACAACACATAAAACCCCTGCGCCTTGTAGGCGGGAGTTTCGGCATCCTAACAAGATTATCTTTCTCTTTAACGCAGAAATTGATGGAGACGTTGAAGCACGCGTGGCAGGTTGCTGCCACGCAGAGAGAAGAGGTGGCGCAGAAGGACGCGCTGATTGAGAGCCTGCAGAAGGAGGCGCAGGATAGCGGTATTTTTCTTACTGCACTCTTTTTATTGTTTTTGACCATGCCCAACTAATCTTGCTTATGCTTTGACATGATTTGCAGGCATGGCTACGCTGAAGGCGGAACACGCAACCTCCATGAATGACCTTGCCACCACCCAGGGCATCGCCATGAAATGGAAGAAGATGGCGGATGCGTTCGAGCTAGCTCTCTCTCGCAAGGAGGAGGAGCTCAACAACGCACGTGAAGCCACAGTTGCGGTGCGGGAAGAGCTGGAGGGTCATCTCAAGGCCTCGGACAGCATCAACCAGGTTCTGCTTGGTGAGTTACCACAACTTCCGCCTTGGGCAGTTAAGTGTTTCCGTCTTGCGCAAATATTACTTAAGCTGTGTGTTTTTCGGCAAACCCTATGCTCCGCCCGTTAGCGGGACGGATCCCTGCTCCGCCCGCGTGGGCGCGATGCTGGGCCGGCCCGTTAACGCGGCGGC